>OZ022591.1:7489261-7575460 GCA_963669155.1 Arbacia lixula | reverse complement strand
TTGCTCCACATACCGCTCACGCAACAAGTTTTCCAGTTCGTCATCATGTTTAATACGGGGACATGTAAATATCGTATTTCGTGTAAAGAAAAACGACAACCGCGAAAACATTTTAATCGCACACATATATTTAATTCGAGTAAAATTATATACATATAAAAATAAGTACAAATGTCTATTTTTCAAAAAGATATTAAGTAAACTAGAAGAAACAAATAAAGTGGTAGAAGTGCTACAAAAGTAACAACCGTGTTGATGATGATTTAATGACATCCTGAGGTATCATTTATCGATTTATATATCATCAGCAAAGGTACAATTACACCAGGCACACCAACAGAGTACAGCATCTGCGTACCGTCTGCTTAGCCGGTACACACAGCAGGTAGACGCCCTCTGTGTGCCATCCGCGCAGGTGGACACATAGGCTAGGTTTCAGCCTGTCTGATGCGGCCCGTTTCATTCTCATGTACTGCAAGTCTGCAACCACACCTAGGTCTATACAATGTATAGGGAAAACTAGGGAAGTAAAAGAGATTCCTTGTCTGCATGTCATGTAGACCAGCCATCTTTTTCACTTCCCTAGTTTATCATAACGAGCCATCATAACATCATATCGTAACATCCATCAGTCTAGAGTGTAGGCTAATATTGTCTCGCTGACCCCCCACGCAGGTGGACACACCGTACTTGAGGAAAGATAATGTCTGCCCTATGTGACGTCCCTCAGACATTGACCGCTACCAATGGCCATAATACTACTGCAATGTCCAGCGGGATAAAAGCCAATGTCAATGAACGCGACTGGCTGGTCAATGCAGAGATGGAAAAAAGGCGTATTCGTTTGAAGGTCGTTTCGTAAAAGCCGTAGTGAATATTTATGGCGTTCGGGCGTGGGGAGATGCCGTCTATCTCGCCTCGGATTTGCGGATGAAGTTCCCGGGCTTTTATCTTGGCTCGGGTAATAAATGCATTTGGTCAAAGTGGCGGCCAGTAAACCCACATCTCCCTGGCTTACTAAAGAATGAATAAAGGAACTTACTCAATGCACGGACTACGGTCCATGTTTGATGCTTGGACGAAATGTGTCTCTTTATTTGGCGGCCGGACGCATTTCATCTTGTTAAACTATAATGTATTGGCATGCCATCTCATTGTCTTTTGTTGAATTATGTATTTATATTACAATAAATTTGCCTAGTCGACCTCCAACCCAGAATATGAGTTGATTACATTCGATCTTGCTTGATATTCTATTGTACATAAAGCGAATATCCACTGTGTTCTGTTTCTTTGTTAACCTTGTTCGATGAATAAATACATATATATTTTTTTTAATTTTGGGGGGTCTATTTTTTCAAATCTTCTGCCTGTCGAATGCAATCAAATTGACTGGAGCTGAACAAGAGGACCGATGGCACGATGAACCAGAGAAAGAGTCCACCCTCTCTGAATATACCTCCCCCCCTACCTCCCTCTCTCTCCGCCTTTCTCCTCTTTCTCCCTTGTGCAATTTTTTCTTGTTCTTCGTTTTTTTTCTCTCTCTCACCACTTTTTCTCTAGAGGAACACACTCGATATAACTACTCTCTCTCTCTCTCTCTCTCTCTCTAACTATATGAATATGTTTATAACTCCCCTCTCTCAATTACGTTTTCTCCCTTTTTTCTCTCTCTCCCTCTAACTAGATTTTCCTACATTTGTGATATCTACCTCTCTCTCTTTCTCACGCTTGCTCTCTTTATCATCCCACTTTGTCCCTAATAATATTTAGTATAGGCCTAAATCTTGTTTTGTTTTCTCTATCTGATTGTAACGAATATACCCCCCCCCTCTCTCTCTCTTCTCTTCGAATCTATGCATGCATATTCACCCGTTTTGTTCATGTGTAAATCCATCTTATTTTTTCTTTTTTCCTTCGCCCTTTTTTACTGTCTGTTTCTTGTCATTTCTCCCTCTTCTTAAAATTAAACCCTTTTCTCTGTGAATACTAGTGCTACTGGGTAAATATTTCTCCTCACGAACGTTCTACTCCGGTTTCTCCTTACCACCATAATTTTCCAATCTCTTGAAATTATATGATTCTTCCTTATTTGATTCTCTACCATTCAGTCTCTCAGTGACAAGCATTGAAAATCGCATTGATCACACACGTTCATGCCAATAGAAATAAGAGGGTTAACAACGTACTTAAATAAGCATAGTTAATCCACTGACCATCCAAAATCCGTTCATGTTCATAGTTTACTCTCCAACATCAGAGCATAAAGATCAACAGTCTGTCCAGTTTTCCAACATAGTTTTAAGTTGAGTCACGACATCATTATTGGCATTTCGCCAGAATACTAGTCAACTTCAGTCCCTTGCACGAGATTTGAGTGCGTGCGTGCGTTTGTTTTTAGTCCGTTTCTCGGAATACTCCCCGTTATTCGCTATATGGGGGCGTCCGTTACGTAACGGACTGGATCATCGTTAGACAAGGTCATTCATCATCTCGTTGGGAGATAGAGAGACACGCGCGCGGTTTTACGTAATATGAAGCAAAGCATGCGAGATATGCGTCAACAAAGCAATGAAGGGCGTTATGCAATTTCGCAGAATATCTGCGATCCATTGAATTATCAAGGTTGATTTCTCTAGTGTTTTTGCGTACCGTATAGAAGGGTTCTTGACCATGTAATGCGTGAATCAAGACAGTGCCAGGACTTGTTTGCGTACTAGGTGAGGTTCAGGGGGGGGGGGGGGGGATGAGGTCGAGATTGGGCTTAGCTTGATTTTGATTAAAAAAAAAGAAGAAAGTATTCTCTCTTTAATGATAAACATGTACAGGAAATAATATTGACCATTATATTGGCGAATTTCCAATGACACAGCACATTAGCACATTGCTAATCGGTGCTAATCAACATGAGGTACTGGTAGATTAATCATTCAGTTTTAATTAATACATGTAGATATTTTGTCTATGCCCCCATAACCTAATTTAACGTACGGCCATTATACATAGAAGCGTTTCCTCTTTATATCTTGCTTTTCATCATGATTGTAAATAAACAAGAAGCAAATAGTTTTAGAATTCTCCAACAATTCACTGAACATGATACGCAAGCAGTCATATACGCTGCAGTCACCACCCGTGCATCACTCGCTCGTTCACTGTCCCTGTCGAGCGAGGGGACCACTCTTCTCAAGCATGTTTTTTTTCTTCGTGTGTCATTTTTATCTTTTTGTTCCACTCTTTCATGTGCCACGCTCGCTTCCTCATTCAATTTTACTCTCTCCTCCTCGTTTGCACCATGCTCTTTGTATCCACCGTACATCCTTTCTTCTTTCCGAATCCTCTCTCATCTCTCTCTCTCTCTCTCTCTCTCTCTCTCTCTCCCCCCTCTCTCTCTTTCTTTCTATCTCTCTCTGTCTGCCTTACCTCTCTTTCTCGTCTCTCTCTCTCTTTCTACCTCACTCCCTCTCTCGCTCTCCCTTCTCTTCTTCATCTCGCTACAATCTTTCTCTTCGCATACCTTCTCGTCTCTCTCTCTCTCTTTCTACATCACTCCCTTTCTAGTCTCTACCCTCTTCTCTCTTGTCGCACCCCCTCTCTTCCCCACCCCTCTCTCTTCATCTCATTATCTCTATATTCCTTTCTCTTCTCTCACTCTCTATAATCCTCTATCCTTTCTGAAATATACTGACATTTATCAACAAATTCAAGGCTGAGACGAGTTGTTGAGGTAGTCAAGACATTTTTCTTGTTTTTTATTTAATGCAGCTTCATCATATATATATTTTTCTTTCAAATTATGTGTAATATAAACCTCTTCAAAATGCGTGGTTGCACCCTCAACCAATCGAGGCCAAAAATAAAAGAAATAACACGTTACCTAAAACAAATAACAATTGATGCATTTCAAATGATTCTCTATCTCTCTCCTCCTCTAGCCATCTTCCAACAAACTTGATATACAAAGTTGCTTGAATGAACAGCAATAGGCAAAAAACACACAGGTATTATTACAGAAAGCTGGTTCATGAATATTCATATAGGTTACACACATGGCAGATGAATTATTCAAGACATAATGAATAAGAAAAAAACATTTACATGAATGTTTGCTTCAACATACAAACTACACCACACGTTTTTTTTTTCTCCATACACTTCTATACTTCTATAGATGTACCTTCCAACATTAATGGAAACCAGCACAAACAGGCCTACCAAACACTTGAAGACATATCCCAAGGTTTTCTTAAGATGATGTTAAGTAGCTGGAAGAAGGGTGTGTGCCCTCTTTAACTCTCTTCAATCTGATTATTAATTGGCTGTGAGCAGAAATCGCAACCAATCACCCAAATGTACACTGGTTACCATTCTCCAGCGCTGTGTTTTGTTCTTTTGGCAACTTTTCCTTCAGTGCCAAAAACCAGATCAAGATTTGGCCAGCCCCAAGTGCCATAGCAGCTCTCAAAGCTTATATCATTATAATCTTTGGAGCATTAAATGCACTGTCACAGTAGTTTGGTCGCTTTTGCTATGTTCCAGAATTCGCTACCTACTCGTAAAAAAAAAAAAAATTGCCTGTGTACTTTGTACAATTATTCTGCGGCTTTCTCCATTTCACATTGACAAGTCTCTTTTAATAAACACACACACTTTAACTATTCATTCCCTTCTTTGTACATAGCAAAAATTATAGCCAACATTTCCCCCCAGAAATAGGGTGAGAGTAAAATGGAAACCAGAAACTGCTCTTGTATCCATAGAAACAGACAATGTACCCTTACATCTGAAAATACTTCATTCATTTTGGAGGGCTCGCGAGACAGGATTTCCCTGTCACAGGTTTGAAAACCCTTTAGAAGCTTCGCTCCATCCACATACATCTGGTATGTATTGTTTACTCTCATCAAATTCCATTCGGAGATGTCATGAATTGAGAAAAGCAATGAATTAACAGTCGCTATCTACTGCATAGTTTAAGCTAAAACATCCATACCCGACCAACCCATCTTCCAGGACGTTGGTGTGCTCTCTAGCAATGTACATATTCATGCTTCAGATATCACAGTACAAATCCAACCAAATTTGTATCATTAAATGCTGAAAATTATAATATATATATTTATGTATATATATATATAATTGAAACACTTTCATAGATTTATCTGACAACAATGTACAGTATTTACATGTACATTTTTCATCAGCGTTTCTCTTGACAAGAAAATAAAAATTGAAAACACACACTGTACAACTGAAGATGAGCAACATTCACGATAAAACATTTGTTTGTAAAAGTTGGCTGTTTTCGACAAAAAACTGTACAAGCGATAGTATAATATAGCTCAAGAAATGTACACAGCCATTCTTTCTACCTTCCAAATTCCACACACAGGGCCTGAATAGCCAGGGCCGTCCGCCTTGAGAGACACACATTCCATTTCCAATTTTATCAACAATTCACCTAAAAACAAGTCCTTCCACAATCAGAGATTTTAGAGAAAAAAACATGAAGATCTCGGACAAAAACATTAGATCCTCTATCGATTATCATGACACCACCTCATGAACGAAACGTAATAATAGCACCAATTTTTTTTTCTAGTTTCCTTTGTTTTTCCCGCAATCATCTGCAGCAAACGCACTGAGAGCATGCATTTCATGCAGATGATGTCGAAGAGAAAACCTCCATGAAGTGGTGTCACAATGGCTACTTCATTCCAAGCTAGCTTCCTGTGGCTTCAACACACAAGCACAAAGAGCTTGCATGATTCTGCAGGCTAAAAAGGACACTTCGTCTACTACACACCCAGCTAGTCATCATACACACTCTAAAATCCTTACACTGCTTCACATCTGGACATGACAGACAAACACATCTCTACAATGGGCACAGCTAAAGAAAAAACAGAAGAAATGCCCAAATATTATCAAAAGCAAAAATACATTTGTGGTCCCAAAGATGTTTTAAAAAAACTACATGTCACACAACATTAATTCCATTATCATATCTTACTGGTATGTATAAAACATACAGCTTGTTACGCAGCCACACACGACACATTAAAATGATGCCCTGGATGAGATAATTTGAAATTTACATGATAAACACAACAACATGTGAAATTCATCAATTCAATAAATAATTCAATTCTGCAGTTGTTTCAAAATTCTAAGATTCAAGTTATCATTATGTGGGACTGGAATGGAGGAAGGGAGGCGAGAAGAAGTGACAATATGCGAAAGAATCTACATTATTGTATTCTATTTCCAAGAAGCTTATTCAAGGAGCTAGTACAAAAATAATTTGTGAACTATGAGACAGCACTGAAAGGCTACTTATATATGTTATGCTCTTATGTTTTATTTGATATTACTTAGCATATTGATGTAATTGTTGATCCATTCACCTGAGGTAAATCATTGTCAGTGCCTGGGACCAAGACTAGTATGAAGTACGTAAATCCTGAAAGGGCAAAGGAGAGTAAGGAAAGGGAAGAGGAAAGGTAGGGTTTAAGAAGGGGGGGGGGGGGAGGGGGGACAACAGAGGAGGACAGGATTGGGTAGCGTAGGGGGTGCGGGATGGGCACAAAGGTAGGATTACGGAAGGAGGAGAAGGGGGGTAAGGAAGGGGAAGGTTTAGGGGGCTGAGATTGATTAAGGAAAGAGATTTTAAACTAAATCTGACAAAATTAGGCCAGGTCTCTTCTTAAGGCATACCCATACTGCCATCCGTAGACCAAGACCCCTCAACCAGCCAACCGCCTTCATCTGCTTTCTTCAAACATCCTTACCCGTGCTGCTTTCAACAGCACAAAACCAAGAGACAGGTCAGACTCTTCCATGTAAATTGAATACATCTTATCGAGCTGCATCATAATAACCCAACGATGATGATTGACCAAATATACAGCAGGACTTTGAGTCAGACTAACACAGAGACTCACAAACACAGCCCTACACGCTGGCGTTGCTTGGCTCTTACAAAAAAAACTACTACAGTTATTTACAGGCAGAGACTTAAAAACAAAACAAAATAATCTATAGATTAAATGTGACCTATGCAAAAATGTTCCTTTGAGAGAAGGATGCAGCATTTGGTAATTTTTAACAATAAAAAATAAGAACTATACTGACCATGGTTACACTTTCGTTTACACTGGCTTAGTGGATGCATTAAGAAAAGCAACAGGGAAAACAAACAAAAAATACAAGTATTTACAGCAAGATGGACCAAGAAATGCTTTTCTTACTGGACATTAATTGCAGGTACAATACGTTGACATCAATGAGGTATGTTTTTGTTTTCTTTCAAAGCTAATCGCTAATAACACATGTGATCCCATTACGAAACTCAAATAAAAATGTAATAAACAACAGGATGAGCTGGCAAATGTCATAATGAGCCCCATTGCTTCAAATCAGGCACTTGGCATACATTTGTGTATAATGACCAACTAGAGATGAAAGCGACCTTTATGAGTAGAGTATGGCCTTTCTGCACGGGTTGTGCAATGCAGAGGAGCTAATCATACCAACAAGCCAACTTAGTGGTCTCTATATACAGGTTGTCCTTAGATCTCTGTCTTCCGGTCAGACAAAATCCAGAGATGTGCCAATTTCACAATAAAATTGTGATCAATATAGCTCACTAAGAATATGAATTCATCCCAAATATTCACAGCCCAGATTAAAATTCAAGCCCCCAACAAGCATTTGGGGCACATGTGAAATTCTAAAAAAAGATGTGAATACATATTGTGGCATATTTCACCCTAGAGCGAATGTCTGCGATGCCTGGAAAATCTGAACTCATTTCATAGGTTCCCACTGTTACTTCCACAATGGCAGGAACTTTGTCCAAGCATCAAATTACTCAGATGTTGACCTACATTACAGTGTAAAATAAACCAAAAATTTAAATATATACTACCAATGATTAAAAACAAGAAGAAAAATATGATGCAAAAGTGTTAAAATGTCTAGCGATAATACTGGTTCACCAAAGTTCGCGCGTACATATATATAGTATATTTCTGTAATCATATAGGTTCTTTATATATATATTTACAGGCATGTGTATATATTTATATGCATTAATTCCTGTTCTTACATATGATTCTTTACAACCAAAACAAGCTCCATACACAAGTCATTAGTTCTAGCAACAGCCATCACAATCTTCATGCCACAATACAAACTCATAGTACATTATGGGCACAGTAAAAAAAAAATACTTCCACAAATTAGTGTCAATACAACCTGTGTAAAGTAAATTTCCTGAAATGTTTAAATACAAAAAAAGCACATGACACAAAATTGACCAACTACCTAGTTTTGTAATCATTCTACAAACACAGAAGAGAAATTCCACTTAATCAACAAAAGCTGCTTTAGAATTCATCCTAAAAATTCAAAAATTACACAAATTTTAAAAAGAAAAAAAAAACACAGAATGAGGAGTAATTTGCTTGGATATACAATTAAATAAAACCATCAAAATTACCCGTTTCAATCTATTTCAAAGAGGGACCCAACACATATGGTATCCCTAACAGACAAATGAAAAAGCTTTAGTTTTCTTTTGTTTTTACTCACATAAATTTTAGTTATATTCTTTTGCTAAAAGTACTTCAAGCTTTTGCTTCACTATTAATTCCTGAAAATAACACTTTTGACATGTCTATCACTCCTGAAATAAAAATACACTCCTTTAAGAGAAAAACAATTTTTGTTCTCTTTCGCAGTACTGTAGTACAATACGCTGTACTGCAGGTTAAAACGAAAATCATTTACTAGCAGGGACTGGGGGGTGGTTTGGGGTCAATTCATCCTCTAAAAACAGATATGTACCTTGCAAACGATTCTGATGTTTTGTTTGTGATCTGCAATGCAAGTGCCATTTGATGGTTGATCTAAGTTTTCATGTTGTTTGACAAACAATAGAGAAATTAAGAAACAAAGTAGAAATACCCAGAAGAAGATCTCACCATGAATTTTCTTTATCTAGCTTTCTCTCCCTCACTCTCATTCTCTCTCTCTCTCTCTCTCTCTCTCTCTCAAATGTTCTTTCCCTTTATGCCAACTAAGTATGGATTCTGTGTTATTCTATGGTTTTTAAACCACCAAAAGAAGATCAATTTGTCAAAGACCGGTGAACAAAAAACAAACAAGGAATTTACACACCACATAATTTTGTTCATGAATATTCATCACTTGTTTCCCCCATCACTCCAAAGACAACAACCTTATCCTGAAACACAAACATAAAGTGCACAAGTAGACTGGCTTACTTAAAATCACTTATTTCTCCTGAAAACGGCCACATCATACCGGTATTATTAGAAAAGTAAAGACAAGAGTCAACTCTTTTGGGATTGAGTCCATTTGATTCTTAAACAAATAATGCCATCCATAAAATGCCATTTTTGCACAAGAAGTACACACAAGATCCATAGGACATGTAATTATTCAGAGCCACAAAGAGCCAAAAAGCAAGTTTTTGTGCAAAACTTTCTGTGAACCAGTCTGCTTCTGCATTTCATCTTCATATTTCCTTCTTGCAACATACCCGCCACAAAAGACTGAAACAAAAGAAATTAGGAGTACGACAGGGGGATTCATAGATGTTACCATGACAACAATTTAGATGTTCTCAAATTGTACTATACATTAAAAGAATCACATTTAGGTAACACGACAAAATGCCATCACAATAAGAATTTCTTCAAGCAATCCTACAATTTCATAATTTTTTTTTCTAAAAATGGAAAACAAAGCAATGAGGTATTTCTTGAAATTTAATTCTTTTGCAATTCTAGTTTTGAAAATGAAAATGTAATAAATTGTATCGGTTTTAAGGCAAGATATATCGCACCACTCTGCCCAAAAATATGAGGTAAAACCTTTTTTTAGAAGGAAGTTTTTAGGCAATATTCCCAAAGATAAATAAAATAATTCCAGCTGCAGGTTTGTGTTTCAATCTCTATAATATCAAACGAGTAATAAATGATACACACAAAATTCAAAAGAAAAGAAAAAAAATCAAATAACTGATCATAATATCTATCATCAGTGTACACTTGAGAAAAAAAGAGAATGTTAATCAAAAGCTACCTGCATAATAATGCATATAGAGTGCTAAACCAGACTTGAAGGTACTTCAAAAATCAGACCCATGAAATGATTTTGAATAACTAGCAATCACTTTTAAAAATCACAACAGTGCTACACGTATAACCAAACCAGCTCCACTGCGCTGCGAGTCCTTGATCATATAAACAATTGTACAACCAGTAAAATGATGCGTAACATAAAACAAATTTGGCAGTGTTTTATCCCCTCACACTAATATCCACAATACAGCATGAGATTCTGAAGTATTTTGTATACACAGTGTACAAAAACTTGTAGTATGTATACACAAATATATACATTATTTTCATACAGAATAGGATCACCAGAGAAGGGAACATGCATGATAATCAAAACAGATGGAGTAACAGAAATAGATTTGATTGCAGTGTACTATGCACAATAAAATACAAATCTGTGATGGGGTGTATGTCAGTGTACAAAAACTAAATGTCGATTACTTTTCCTTTTTTTACAAGCTAATTTGGCATCTAACACACATACAATGAGAGAGTGTATATGTACACAGGGGTATGAATATTGAACTGGGTTGACATAAGACTTGCAAAACACAAGCTGGAGGTAATAACTTAGGCACTGTTACTCCTCCAAAACGCTTTTCGCAAGCACATCGACGAGCCGCAAGCATACCAGCCTATGGTAAGCGACCCAGAGCCATGAGCCACATCAACAGCAAATGTCTCAGACTTTCACATCTCTTTATTTATACATGCTAATGCGGCCTACTGAAATTGAACAAGCAGCTCCGATGATTATGCACTCTTGTGCTAGGGGATAGTTTCCTCAAACTAAACCCCTTAAGTTTTTTTTGCCGCAACCCATTTACTTCTCGGGCCTTGACTGCTTTTCTTCTTCTTCCACTTTCACTTTCGGGTTTTTTTCCGTTCCCTCCTTCTTCTTCTGCTCTTCCTCCTTCTTCTCCACCACTGCCTTGTTTTCCCTGATGGCTTCCTCCTCTTCTTCCCCCTCTTTCCCGTCAGATGTTGATTCCTTTTTGACCTCCACGCTCATAGGCTTAGCTAACCTCTCCGTCGTCTCCCCGCCCTTCTTCTTCTCCTCCTCCTCCTGCTCCTCCACTTTCTCCATCGTGGGCTTCTGCCCTTGCTCATTGCCAGTCCGCCATCGCTTGAGCTCTCTCCTCAACTGATCCCGATCCTCCTCCAACTCCTTTACTCTGTCTCTGAGGTACTCGTTCTGCGATTTCAGTCGCTCATTATCTCGCCCCATCTCGTTCGTCTTCTCACTGCGTCGATTCTTCGCGATCTCCAGGTCGCGCTTGAGTCGCTGGCGGGATTCGCTGGACTCCCGCAGCTTGCGCTCGTACTCGATCCTGACCCGATCCAGCTCTTTCCGAAGGCTGCGTTTGGATTCCATGGCTTCTCGCATCTTGTCCTTCTTCGTTAGCCGCAAGAACTCCATTTCCTGCCGAGAAAACAAAAAACAGAGATTATAAGAGTTTGCTTGTAGCATTTCCCTTTTTTCTGCCTCTTCTCCTCTCTTCCCTCCATCATTTCATCCCACCCCTCCTCCACTTCCACATCCCTTCCTCCCCCCTTCTCTCCCTCCATCACCAACCTGCTGGAGATTCCTCTTTGCTGCCAGGGCATTCTGCAACCTTTCCTCCCTCCACCCCTCCATTCCTCTACCCAACCTTCCCGCCACCATTCCATCTCTCAACCAAACTTCCCTCCATCCCTCAACCCTCCCTCATCCCTCGTCCCTCACCCCTCCCTCCCTTACCCCTCCCTGCCCCTAAGTTCCTTCAATCACCCACCTGTTGGAGATTCCTCTTTGCTGCCAGGGCATTCTGCAACCTCTCCTCCCTCCACCCCTCCATTCCTCTATCCAACCTTCCCGCAACCATTCCATCTCTCAACCAAACTTCCCTCCATCCCTCACCCCTCCCTCATCCCTCGTCCCTCACCCCTCCCTCATCCCTCCTTCCCTCCCCCCTCCCTCCCTCCCTCACCTCTCCCTCCCTCCCCCCTCCCTCATCCCTCGTCCCTCACCTCTCCCTCCCTCATCCCTCCTTCCCTCCCCCCTCCCTCATCCCTCCCTCCCTCACCTCTCCCTCCCTCACCCCTCCCTCCCTCACCCCTCCCTCCCTCACCCCTCCCTCCCTCACCCCTCCTCCCTCACCCCTCCCTCATCCCTCCCTTCCTCACCCCTCCCTCCCTCACCATTCCCTCATCCCTCCCTCACCCATCCCTCCCTCACCCCTCCCTCACCCCTCCCTCACCCCTCCCCCACCCCTCCCTCACCCCTCCCTCCCCCTAAGCTCCTTCAATCACCCACCTGTTGGAGATTCCTCTTTGCTGCCAGGGCGTTCTGCAACCTCTCCTCCCTCCACCCCTCCATCCCTCTCCCCAACCTTCCCGTCACCATTCCATCTCTCAACCAAACTTCCCTCCATCCCTCACCCCTCCCTCATCACTCGTCCCTCACCCCTCCCCACCTCACCCCTCCCCCCTCACCCCTCCCTCCCTCACCCCCCTCCCCCTAAGCTCCTTCAATCATCGACCTGTTGGAGATTCCTCTCTGCTGCGAGGGCATTCTGCAACCTCTCCTCCCTCCACCCCTCCATTCCTCTACCCAACCTTCCCGCCACCATTCCATCTCTCAACCAAACTTCCCTCTACCCTCACCCCTCCGTCCCTCACCCCTCCGTCCCTCACCCCTCCCTACCTCCCCCCTCCTTCCCTCACCCCTTCCTCATCCCTCCATCCCTCACCCCTCCCTCATCCCTCGTCCTTCACCCCTCCCCACCTCACCCCTCCCCCCTCACCCCTCCCCCCCCTCCCCCCCCCCCCACCCCCCCCCCAAGCTCCTTCAATCACCCACCTGTTGGAGATTCCTCTTTGCTGCCAGGGCGTTCTGCAACCTCTCCTCCTGCCTGAGGCGTATCCTGGCCAGCTCATGCAGCAGCTTCTCCCGTCCTACCCTGGAGTCCAAGGCATCAGTCTCCAGCAGCATGGTCTTCACCATCTCAATCTCCTGCTCCATGGTGATCTCTGGTGCAACGTCCAGCTCTTCTACAACATTAGGGTGAAGACAAGAATGAACGTACAGTTACACCACCTATTAAGTAACAGTCATATGTCTGGGAGCCTGTATCATAATAAAGGGCTATGATTGATCGTACGATTAAAATAGATCAATTATACGACTCACGAGCCTGTATCATGATAAAGGGCTATGATTGATTGTACGATGAAAATAGATCAATCATCATCGATTGATTGTAAATTCTGATCACAAGAAAACCTGCAATAGACATCACTCAATTGATTAATAGAGCATAAATCTGTATCACAAGTAAACCAATGATCGATATCAATCGATTGAGGACAAGAACAAACGTACGGTTAACTAAAAGTAAAAGTTATTTGTCCAGTTCTTCTCAAACAATGAGATGAGAACAAAAGCAAATGTACAGTGATACCACCTCTCAAGTTACACCCGTATGTCCAGTTCTTCTATTAAACAAAACTAAGAGATCAAGCATGGACATACAGTCAAACCACCTATAAAGTTACAGCCATATGTTCAGTTCTCCTTAATAAAAAAAAGAAATACATACGGTCAAATCAGGTAGATGTTAGAACTGGAGTCAGCACGAAGCATAATTTATTCCTACACCAGTCGCGTTCACTGATAACACAATAGAATATTTGACGCATTTGGTTCTTTGATCCAGTGACGACCACCGCCAAATATGCAAAGCGAATTTTGGATGCATTTAGAGGATTATATATTTTGTATGCGCAGAAAATTTCAGAACCACTTCATGAACTGAAGTGCATGTGCAGTAGTAGTACATCTTATAAAGATACGATTCTGTGTATTTCAGATTATATTGTTGCTTCGTTTTGGGGATAAAAGGAGAATACTGTAGAAAACATGCCAGAGAAATGCCTCCATATCGCACATTAAGCAATGATATTTCATTAAAAATATCTTGTAAATCGTTTATTGAGTGTTTTATCTTCCATGGAAACAAGCTCAATTTCGTGTCCGGAGGTGTCCGAAAAAGTTACGGACCAAATTCTTTCTCCCATTTTTCCAAAATTTACCTTCGCTCACCCCAAAATTAATTCACAGTGTGTGTAAAAAAAATTACCTACGAGCTCCCAGCGAAGGCTGAACGGTTGACATATTTCTCAAAACAGATTTTCTTTTGTTATTCAGAGGAAGGCACTACCTAATTAGAAATACAACTAATTGTTTAAAACACCTGAATGTCTTGAATTTTTATGAGGCGGCGGTCATCATAGATCAAAGGAAATCTATCCGAGCACAGTCCATCCATGATAGGTCCATGGTCAAATCTACTATAATGTTACACCCGTATGTCCAGCTCTTCTATAATGTCAGGAGAATCAGAACACCTATAAAGTTACATCCATATGTCCAGTCCTTGAGACTCTTTACTCACAGGTTTCACTCTTGAAGAAACTCATCTTTAACAGTTACTCACCACTCTTAATGTCCCTCTCCTTCTCTCCGTTGGGTGACATCGACTCCTTGGATGAGGGTGAGAGCTTCAGGGGTGGCGCCAAGGCGACGTTGGGGGCAAACTGGCTGTCAAATCTAGTGTTTGAAAACAAAGAACATATTAATCCTCTTAGTACCATGGGAGTATGATCAGTGTGATATCTCAAGACGATTTTGATGGCTTGGTACCAAGATGGTTAATTAATAGATTAATGCACCAACCTATTGACAATGTAATTTCATACTTTAGTCCCATTGAAGCAAAACTGTGTTGTATAAACATGGGACTGTCATCATACATGTAGTGGGTTAACCCCGACAGCCAAATAAAAAGAGGTGTGCAGTTGGAGTGAGCATTTAACATCTAACCTTTATACGCTAGTCTGGCTTCCAGGCTGTCAGACATTTCTAATCCAAAAAAATCTCAAAAAAGAGTCTAATATTCATACAACCAGTCAACTTAAACATTTCCTCCTTTAGCAGTCCAAGCTGGATAAGAAAAGGGAGAATGATTAAGTCTACTACTGCAGGCGGACTCTTTTATGAAATAAATTGGTTTATAAATGCTCAACAGCCTGGAAGCCAGGCTATTACATGGAGACCATAAACATTGTTTCAAATTTTTCCTTTTGGCTTCGATAAAGATACATAATGCAGACATCAAGCAGACAGCTATCTGCCTCTAGATGTTGTTTTATTCTCTCCTTTGCAGTGTGAAAAGACACACAATGTGCAACATAACCGATTGAATCTCCTCAAATGTTCACGGAATACGGAACCAGACAGGTGCCACATTGATCTGATCGCATGTGACAGTCAACAAAACTCCTTTTTTTAATCTTAATTCTCTATTTATGTCCTTAAGTCAAAGGTTAATCTGAATTCTTATGGGGATCTGATCAGTTATGACGAATTCTATCGGGTGACAAAACCAGGCCTCATGTTAAATTCTGTAACCCAAGACACAGGCTGTCTTTTAATACGGAGTTGCGACTGGTAATCAAGTTTTCCCTGGCTGTTTTTTTCGTGTCACTGTATGGTCTACTTACTTGGAAGCAGCGGTATGGGGTACCACTCTCTCTGGATTCAGGAGTACCGGTGGACCCATGCTGAGGTATGTTGGCATCCCGCGGCTGAGGACGAAAAGACAAAGGGAGAAGACAAGACAACATGAGGTCCGAGTTTGATCAGAATTGACAGACCGTACCTAGAGGGAGGTGAACCAGGTCTATTGTCTTGAGAATTGAGTGAAACACAAATAACCACAAAGGATTTAATAACATCAAATGGGAGGTGAAACAGACTTCTAAACGACAGGCATTTTATGGATCTTCTCTGTCTCCCATGCTGTTTCCTGAAATATGATCATCTTAAATATGATGGCTTATACCATGTTATTGCCTCAATATTCTTGTTTACGTCTGACTCAGCCATGATTGCTTACTTTTTTTTTTTGACATATGCCCTTATATAGACTATAGAGTCAAGTTTGTACAATGTGGAAAGGGTTGGGTCATTCACCCTATAGGCTCACATGTGCATAGTGAGAGTTTTAATATTTCAAAATCTGTACTTTTTAATATTTAAATTATTATGGGTATTGAGGGCATTTTAAGGGTACTCTTGTACAGTGGTGAAAAGTCAGGACTACTGCGAAGGGATCCTGGGATTTGTTCCCAGCCCGGGCCACTTGCCATTGAACCATATGTTTTGCTCCAATGAATGCTTGTTCCTCATAATCCATCCATTACAAAGTTATCAGATACATTTTTACATTCTTGATCTTTATACATCAACTAGCTTCTAGTGCCGACTACGGCTGCTTGGCTAAAGCCAGGGTAATAATCAAGATTGGAAGTGGTACTTCGTGACAGAAAAGCATTATATAAAAGCTGATTGTAAAAAGTACTGGTAGTATTATTCAATTTCTTCACGGTTCATAATTCTAAATAAAAAACAATGAACATGCAAACACACGACGCCTAATCAAGGAAAACATGAATGGAAATCAAAATGAAATATATTTTGATTTACTACTGAGTTATGGGTACCATGCTTATCATTTTCTGATACCGTACAACTGTCAAGAACTACAGCAAAAAAAGGTAGGGCTTACAGAAAAAAGAAAGAGGAAGAGAAACTGAGTACAGCTACATGTATAATTCAGGGCTTTTCTTGCCATTGTCTAGAAGGATTACAATCCAGAAACGCCTCATTTCCTACCAAACTTTCAAGAGGAACTCAAATCATTTCTCGAGCTTGCTCGGTGGTGTCAGATGTTTCCTTGATACCATCAATAAATGCATTTGAAAGCACCGAGCGGCAGACGTCCGGGTCACATGACAACCAGAGGTCACTATCCGCTCCACCACCACAATGGCAGAGGTATCCGCAAAGATTTCCTGCTTTGAAAGGGGGGGGTTAAATTTCCCTGTGTGGAAATCGTCCCAGCCTGATTGATCAGTGTGTGAAGTCTACATCGTTTCCTGGCTACAACTCGTGATGACGGGTGGAGTATACTGTCTGGGATGCCGAGACGTGGACAGTTCATTCCAAAACTTCTGTTTCATTACGACATCTCCTACATATAGTTCATTTCTTTGAAGATTGCGACATATAGGCCGATGCCGTATCATGCATCATGTCTATGTATTTTCCTGGCAAATTGCAACTAAGTATGATAAAGAATGACAGGAACCCCCCTAAAAAAATCTATAACTAACAAACTGATTCATTCATCTCTTTTCATCCATCTACCAACTCTTCTATCCATCTTTCTATCTTTACTTATATCAATGGTGTCACATTCCTCAGTCAGGCCTCCCAGGTCTTCCCCTCCTATTGAAGAATACTTTTGACACCTTTCTACCCCTATATCCTTCCATCTATACATCAATCAATCCATCCATCCATCGATTCATCTATCTATCCATTAATCCATCCCTCGATCCTCACCTATCTCTGACGAGAACGGTGCCGTGGTCGGGCAGCAGTCCTCCCTTGCCCTCCTTCTGCAGGATGCTTGGCGACCAGGGACGGAAGGCTGAGGGGCGCTGGAACGGGGCGGAGCCCGGCCAGGACGACGTGATGATCGCATCCTTCCCCAGCTCATCATCCTCGTCTGCCAGCTCTGCCTTGTGTCGTTTGGCATTCCCATTCTCATCCAGACCCTCCTGTAGAGCAAAGGAGAAAGAGGAGATGGCCAACGTTAACTCTTGTGACAGGAGAAACATAACTACATATTCCCATTGCATGATAGGATGTTCCACTTATTAAACTAGAAATGGCATTAAAAATTCATGAAATATAAGAGCTGGAATTCAAAATCTGAAGAAAAGGAGAGAGAGAGAGAGAGAGAGGGAGAGGGAGAGAGACAGATAGAAGAAAGAAACAGATGGAAAGCGAGTGAATGAGCAAACATGACAAGAATGAGTAAGAGAAAGGGGGGGGGGGGGGTGCAGAGGGTGAGAGAAAGACTGAGGGGGGCAGAATAATGCCAGGGGGTGTGGCAGGGGTGTACCCATTCACCCTCTCACCTCTCCACAATGCGCACATGGGTGGAACTACAGACTACGGGGTTCACAATCCGACCTGCTTTCTCTCTCTCTCTCTCTCTCTCTCTCTCTCTCTCTCTCTCTCTCCTATTTCACAGCACCTACCGGTTACCGCATGGCTTGCCAATACAATGTGCTATTAAAACCTACATGCTCGGTACCCACGATCTACCACATGCACGTTGTATGCATAGATGTTTTTGATCTACTCACTAACCTCACACAAAAACCTCATAAACAGAGATGGTGTGTCGCTTGATTAAAGCCACTGCTTTGTTGAGCGTATATCTCTATATGAAGTTTGCTTTTACCCTCACAGAGTACGCTACAAATGGCGCAAACTTGCACATAAATGAAAGAATAAATGCATTCATTACAAATATGACGCACTAATGAACAGAATTTAAAGTAGGCCCAGCTGTGTGTTAAGCTGTATTTATTTTTCAGATTTATCTAATCTCGGATCATACAGTTAAAGTGTTTCACATAATATTCATTTCATGCATGTCCAGCTACACAAGCTTGCCATATGTTGCTATTTACTAGCATGTAACTTAATGAATGTGCACTTTCATGAAGAGAATACAAAATCCAAAAGGTTCTTTTTCTTTTCCCAGGATAGTGAAACTACATATGTATGTACAATCCTGCAATACGGCTAGTTTCCTAAAATCTTAGCAAATTGCAGAGACAAATACATTCTAAACACCATGACAGCAGAACTTCATGCATTTAGCTTTCGATGTGTACCACAAACAAGTTTAGCAATCATGTGGTTTCAGTAAGCGTGTAATGGCATGCCTAGTACATCATAACAAGCGTGTCATGGCACGCCTACTTGGAACCATGTGCAAGAACACATAGCTAGCATCAAGTGGTTGAACATCATGGGATGGGAGAAACACAGCAACATTTAGTAGGTCACAAAACCCTAAATCACGTACCAGCTTGTATACAAACAAACCGCACAACACAACTCTCGTCAGAACAAGCCCGTTTTTCTCTCACATACTGTATGTAAACAGCCAGCTTGCTGCACACACTCAACATGACTCTAGCCAAACATGGCTGAGCATACGGCATGGCCTTGCAATACAATAGAGATGGGTGGGAGCTATTCCAAGCCCTGGTAGATCTGAAACTCGTCAAGTTGGATCCTAGCCAACTTTGGCTTTACATTTAAAGAAAAGAATTGCCCAGGTAGGTGAAGAAGCCTGTAGGGAAATGGTTTACCATCATATCGACTACAACAAGTACAACTGGAAAGCTTAGTGAGATGTTTTCTGAGGGATTGGGAAAGGGACACATTGCTTGATGGGTGGTTTTATTCAAAGCTGAAATATGTATCAAAAGATTGGTTAAGCCTAGGAGCTTTACTGTACATACATGCAGCGAATCATACAGGAATTCCAGCTGCATAATCAATAGCCGTAAAAAGCCTTTGTATTTGGTATTTATCCACATGCAAAGACCAGAGGTGGCAATTTTAATCCCTGTATAAATACAACGCTCAGGAATTCTACCATGTCGACAGAGCTTCATAACATTTAATCATGTTAGTTGGACAGTAAAAAAGGGAGACAGGGAGAAAGAGCGAGGAAGTTTGTTGGCGTGAGAGATAAAAAAAAATATATGCTTCATATTGCTCGTTTCAGGAATTTGGACAAACATGTTTTCATGCATAGTAATCTGATATCATAGCACCTCATATTTCAAAATGGTAGTTTTCTTTTAATTGTAGGCATGTTATAGATCTTAAAGATCTCAAAGACCATATTGGCCTTAGACGAATAAAAGGCCTACGGCAGCAAGGCCAACTGTAAAAGAGGTTCTTAGAAAGAAGTCCAACCAGGCCTAAATGATCACATTCTCCCAGGTCACCTACTGGTTTGCAAGTCCTTGCCATTTAGACAAAGAGGCTAAGCTATGCAGTCTAGTAATAGTAGCTCCATGCTTGTAACATGCTCCAAGAGAAGCTCACTTACTACTCATTACATTTAGGTACCGAAAAATTACTCTCAATGAATTTTTATCACAACTTCTCGTCAGGGTAACAAACCTTTATGCACTGCTAACCTGGATAAAACTAAGTTCAAAATAATTATTTCCCTGTGCTTGCAATACGTGTACCTGCAAAATATAACTTTATTAATATACTACCATAACTAACAGTATCAATAAAACAATAAACTGAGTACGCTAAAACGTAGAAGAAGGCCATATGTTTTCAGTATCAATTTGCTATCAATTGCTGTTTCGTTCAGTCCATACTACGAAAGAATACATAGAAAAGTATTTTGATCATGACATTCTTAGTTTGCGTACAAAGACATCATATGACACTAGGTGCTTTTAGACTGGAGTAAAAAAGGCAACAAATATTCACTAAAAGTCTCATCACCTTGTAGTTACCATCTCAATATATGTGTGCTATAAAAATTATATTACTGTACAGTGTACAGTACATGATATATTTTGACCACCTGTATCAGACTTAACAATGCTCCACAGGCATGGAATTATTACCTGAGCAACAATACATTAGTTGCATACATGTATACAGTGTTCATGAGGAAAAGACTATGCTATGCTGTAGGGATCTCAAGTTCCTGAAGAATAGAGAGTTGTTAGTATGTGCTTAAATGTTTCAGCCATGTTAATGACTCCAAGTGTAGTGACCGATAACCAAAACTCTACGAAGCACTGACAAATGATGGACAGTTCTTCCAGATTCGATTTCACAATGCATTCACCTCGCCCTACATTCGCAGTCTCTCTCTCTCTCTGTCTCTCTCTCTCTGTCTCTCTCTCTCTCGGTATCTGTCTCTCTCTCTCTCTCTAATCATGTGGATGTTTGTATTGTGCCAACCCTTACTAGTGTGCATGTGCAGGCACATACCAACATTCACTCCAAAGTGTAGAGAGCAGACTTTGAATAATGAGACTACTGGTACAATAGGCCTAGACACAAGCAGCATGTAGTCTTCACTGCAGACATGATATATTCTATTCAAGTGTCAGATTGGAGTCTGTGCTTTGAGACTACACCCTCACTATGGAGCTATTAGTAAATCGCTCCATGCCCTCACGTTCATTTGTACCGTATGCAGCATGCAACGTGACATGACAGTATTTAATCTACAATGGCTAATAAGTTGCCTTCACCCTCCACCAACCAAGCACATCTGTGTCTCTCACTCAAGCCCTATTCAACCCATTAACTTTCACGTCTGCATTCCACATACCTGCTCTTTAATCTCCCTAAATATTTGAAATCCCGCAATTCAATAGCAACTGGTTTGGGCTTCCGATTTCAATAGAATGCTGGGTCTGAGACAAAGACTATGGCAGCCATATGTCATCTCTTTTGTCTTGTTGTGCTCCCAAGGTCTTGCTGAGATCTGTGGGTCTGGATCCAGGGGTTGGCTTGGCAGGAGAACAGGAATGACAGGGGACTTTGGAGGAGCATGGTCCCCAGGTAGACATGAAAACATGATCTAGCCTAGATTCCACACTGTTGGGCATTTAAACACTAGTCTAATCAATAAATGGGTCTGGCTGTAGTAGACTAATCATCCCCAATTTCTTCAGACAGGACTGAGAAAAAAGCAAAGTGATACAGTGACTAGTCTTAGATTATAAGACTTTCATATTTGTCAGTTGGGATCAGAGATGTCCATCAGCTTGGATGCCAAGCTAGAAAACATCACAACCAGGACAGGAACAATATTAACCTTCACAGACCAACCCAGGAAAAGCCTATGGACTCATTACACATTTAATGCACCTATGGTACTAGGAGGGTTAATCCTCTCAGTATCTAGGCAGAAAAAAAACAAATGACTTATTACACATTCAATGCACCTATGGTACTAAGGGGGGTTAGAATGACATCAAACCTGCAATAATCTGGAAGGGGTTAAACACATGCTGTTTTGTTCCCACACCGGTATAATTCCACCGGGGTGTGCGCCCTCTACCTCTACCAGGTACCTCCCTCTTGAGGAATTGTTTTCCAAGGGTAATGAATGATATAGCGTCGCATAACTCAAACACATTCAGTACCAGGCACTGCTCTCATGTTGTGCAGTAAGCCCCTTGACCCTAGTTTCCTCTCTATTACTGGTAAATGGTAGCCGACTTCATTTATTATTGTATGTCATTCAGTCAGTCAGCTGGTCTGAAACTAGAGAGACCATCTCTCATATGTTTCAGGGGAAAAATACACGGAGGGGGGGGGGGGGGGGGGGGCTCAGGGTGATTTTGCCCCCCAAATGCTTATGTTTCCACATGTGACACAAGTGGCTTACTCAGCTGCTAGTCTTATCCTCCAGACATATGTGCTGAGAAAGTGCACATAATTGAGTCTTGGTGTGGAGACTTCCTGTACCTCAACTTGGCAAGTGCCACCACTACATTTTTGCACCACACACAAATACATACGAAAGCCAATAGTGTTTCCTTCAGGACTGGAGGGGTTAAAGACCTCGGGTTGGGGGGGGGGGGGGGGGTCAACGATTCCCTGCATCATCTTGGGAGCTAACATGAATGTGCTCATGTCATGGGTATGTACAGTACGTGACTTGCCTGCCTGAATTTACAGCACTTACTGGCACTTGTCACATGTAGTCCCATCTGTTGACGTTCCATCAAACCCTTCTTCCTTTACCGAAAAAGCCGAGACAGACGGATGGAGGCAACATGAGGGAATGTTTACGATAATGTCTTTACAACTATCGTTATGGCTTCCCCGTCATACTCGCATGGCTGGCTTTATCATCATAACATTGTGCTTCCTTTACGACACAGAACAGCCACATCATAAACCCACCCTCATCAATACATTGTTCCCATTGTAAACATTCGGCATGGGGGGAGTCAAGAAGCCTCTAAACATTTGTGGGAGAATGACATCGTAACGACCTGCTCTGAGCATTGCTGTCACCCGGATTGATCTAGCATGCGCAAACTCTGACCCCTCTCTCGTTTGCGATGCACATATAGGCATCAATCTCAAGGCGTTGCACCAGATTCCCAGTCGGGTGAAAGCAATTTTCTAGTGGCTGTGCTCTCCTTTCATATAACCCCAACACATTCTGACATACTTTCTTCTTTATACCCCATTACGAAACCCTGCAAAACATAGAAGGGAGGGGGGTCTATGACAATGTCTAAAACAACTTGTATACAAGTAATCAACCTTTCTTCTGTCTCTGAGCATAATTGTAGGCCCATCCCAACATTAAAAGCAGACATAAAGATGGATGGCAGGCACAGTTTCATGACTTTAAATGTTTGTTTTTTTTCTCCACCTTCTTCCCTTCCAAATCACTCTCCATCTCCTTGCTTTCTCTCTGTCACCATCTCAGAGCATACTTGTGGAATTTGCCCCCAACATTTAAGGCTTTATTTCCTACAATTATTTTCTCCTCCTTCCCTCCCACGCACTCTCCACCCTCCCCCTCTGCTCTGCACCTCTCTACCTCACCTTCTCGCCCTTCTAACTAGTCCCTGTCCTTCCCTCTACCTTCCCACTTTCACAGGAATCCCTCCCGCTGCTTTGAACAGCACCGCTGAGCTGATTAGGAATCCTAAACTCTCTTCACTCTACCAAAAGACCCTCCCACTGAACGAAACGAAGCTAAACTCTCATTCAGTGACACAAAGTAAACTCTCTGTAGAAACCCCCAAAAGGGGGGATTTCTGTATCAAACCTGTCTTCTCTTACACCTCCTCCAACCCCCCCCCCACCTTTATATATCTCAGAAGCACAATCGGTAATTTACTCCCTCCTCCCAGGAATACGTGGGTGAATAACCTCTTGCGTTTGTGCCTTTGGAAGATTGCTCACCAGTTTTCACACATGCAATATCTAAACAAGGCCAAGCGAGGCACACCTTCTACATGTATTAGCTACACACACCCCTTCAGCATTAATATTCCCATAGCAACACTCCCTTGGCAACCCAAACAAGTTAAATCCCTTTCCTGATGAGCTGAATAATAATGTCTTATATGAGCTTTGAATGAGCATAACTATAGGACGAACAATTCTAGCTGCAATAAGCTGATTTGCACAGCAGTGTGCTGTATATCACCATCTCATTATGCAGATATCAAGGAGTAACCATATTGATATATTTGGAGACATTGGCACAACATTCAGACAGGAAATGAAGAAAATATTGAAACTTTCCATTGGTTCATGAACATCACTAAACACACACAAAGGAAGGGGAGAAATGGAAACTGCCTGATGAAAGGATTTAGCCTTGTCCAATAATCTCGCCTGTAAAATACAACCATGGACCCTACCACCATACAACCAAACAGAAAACCTGAACTCCCAGGGATACCCCAACAAAAGGTCCCAGGGGCTCAAAAAATGATCTGACCTCAGATGACCCTGGCTGCTGACCAGCAGAGAATAGCCTCTGGCTGACCTCAAATGACCCCCACATCCTGCGCAAATGACCCACTAGGGAAGGACCAATGTGGACAAACAATGGACCTCTAAACACAAACTTGCTACACCTGTTTTTGTCTCTAGCTTGAGACCCCTCGGTTCTGGAATATTTTGGTAATCTTTCCTTCCCTACCAATCCTTTTTGGTCCTCCTACCATGGAGCGAACTATGAACTTGTGTCCCCCCCCCCTCTCTCTCTCTCTCTCTCTTTAATCACCCACATGCTCTCCTTTGTATTTGTAAGTTTATATTGATCATTCATTTTAATCCTTACCCTATCTCTCTAACTTCACAAATCAAGTCATATTAAAAAAAGATGTACGTATATAATACTAGTCAAGTCTGCATATCCCCCCTTTATGTTTATCCATGTTTACAGTGTCAAGGACAGTATTTCATAACTTCAATTCACCTGTTGCATGGAGGTGAGTGGAGAAGTGTAGAAATACATGTTATGAATATTTTACCAGCATGGTCATTAAACACATTAACAGTTACCGGTACTCGGCAATATCACTTGAATGCATACTATAAATGTTGGTAACATACTTTTTTTCTTCTTTTTTTTATCTATCTACAGCTGCAATTTTTCATTTAAATCAAGCTTATCAAGCTCTTGCATACTGGTGATGTTGGTTTGTGTTTGCAACGATAATACCACATCATGTGTGCTGTGAAGGTTAAAAAACAAACCACCAAACAAGAGCTGCACAATTCATTCCATGTGCTGGAAAAGTGCATCACCTGTTATCAAAAATGATGTATGACCTCAAAGAAAACAAAGTGAAGGCTTTCACAGAAAAGTGTTGGTGCTTGATGTGTTCCAGGGAGTGGAAGCTAGCACTGCTGTTTCTCCGGTAGATAACCAACCACAAGGACACTTCAACAATGCAATGGCTCCCAGACCTGACATGGTTGTTGCTATGAACCTTACGCTGGGCGGAGAAAGACCTCCAAAATGTTCCGAACATTTCTCCAGTATGCCACAGTAAGTTTGATCAGGATGTATGAGGATAATCTTTACCACTTCTTTGAATCGCCTCTGTGGTAGTCATGAGGCCCTCCCCCATCTTTTTTTTAGGGGTCCCTCAACTCCCCAGACCATATTAAATTGTTTGTGTTTGTGGGTAAACTCAATCTATGCCAAATGAAATTCATTTCTGTAGGATTTGTGTGAACTGCTGGTACACATATGAATAAATGATCACACAAAGAATTAAAGCTGTTTAAAATATGGTATGAAATCAATTTCACCGATATATTTTTGAAGGTCACTTTGCTATTTTTTTCTTTTACATCATTGTACAGCTGCAAGCCACGCTCCGTTTCAAGACAACAGGGAAGCTTAATCATATACTTAATTCTGCTTGCCTGCCTCATGCCTGCATACAAAATAATAACCCCTTGTTGCTGGCTGGCTGGCTAAATGTCTTTCTTTCGGGTCTGTCCCTTTTCTCTCTCTTTCCTATGCGCCATCCATACGGACTCCCTCTCTGCCACATTCAATTTCTCCTCACACCCATCTAAGAGGTTGTAGTCGTGGCCACAGAGTCTCTCGTCTCGACGCATTTCCTACCACCGACTTCCTGCTCAACGTTTCGGTCGATGGATGGAGGGGGGGAGGACGGGCAAGGCAGAGACCCAGAGATAAGGGAAAGAAGCAAGGTACATTTGCTTACATGAGACATTCCGTGGGTAACCCTGAATGTAACTAACGCATCCAAAACCGACAAGGCAAACTGATAAATATACAAGGCCTCCACCGATGTCAACAAGTCGCCTGTTTGTTTGATATGGTTAGCTTCAACGCCGGAAGTCGAATTACGACAAGGATCGATGATCACAGACAAAAGTCTGCATTCAATCAGAAGGGTTCGGCCTTGGAAACTTCAAATGTATGTCTTGCTGTAACATTCAGGTTTTAGAACAGATATTAAAGGTAAGGGAAAGAAGTGACGATGACTTCGGGCCTTTTTCAAAGCAGAACCCATCTGCAGCCATTGCCAGGGTCCAGGGCCCTGTGCTATAAAAAAAATTGTGATTGATCGCAACTTGCGATTAATATCAACTGTAACTCTGTACATTATAGTTGAGAATTAGACTTCCAATCGATCCAGATCAAGTGCACCTCTTAATAATACAGGGCGCAATTTGGTGTAATTCAAACTATTTTATAAGTTTGAAATGATTCCTTCCTGGTATCCTAAACTTAAACCTGCATGGAACCCCTCGTCATGGGCTCAGGGCAGAATGGCACTTAGTTCATTACAGGTCCACTAGTCTTTATCACTACGCCCCCTTACCTTTAAAGGGATACGTCACTGAGCATTTGTGGCGCTATATCGTTTATAGAGGGTGCTGCAATCGACGGCGTTTGTTAGCGTTGATCTCGTGCGTGTGTGCTACTAGCAACAGTCTTTGACACAAAGTGA
Organism: Arbacia lixula; assembly: GCA_963669155.1. Lineage (NCBI taxonomy): Eukaryota > Metazoa > Echinodermata > Echinoidea > Arbacioida > Arbaciidae > Arbacia > Arbacia lixula. Next base: position 7,548,362 of record OZ022591.1, on the reverse strand, counting down.
ACGCATATCACATGTAAAGTCACCCGTATCACTACAATGTGCTTGTTTGCCGAAGTTATACGGAGATTCCCGAATGTTAACCGAGCCGAGCCACACTCCACGTCTAACGCTGTTGATTGCAGCGCCCTCTATAAACGATAACGCGCCACTAAAGGTCAGTGACGTGTCCCTTTAACTAACTTTAATGTCTCCTTATTAGTCCTGCACTGTGCATCTGTGCTATACCCGAGCACAACATTGCACGCACACACATATCTTGTGACAAGCTGAAATTCACACACACGTGCCAAGCACATACGTGCCATCCAGTGAATATCTGTTGACATACACATGTACGTGTAGCTTGTAATATAATGTGACATTGACAAGTACATGCCCAGATACAGATCTCTCAGACTATAGATTGACAGAGATACACACACACATGCACACATGGTGAGGTTGTCATCAGACCACCTTCCTCACCAATCACGGGATGTCTTCAATCTCTTCCTGGACACGTCATATATCATGTCTGCAATGTACGTGGCTTGCAGGGAAAGAACTCATTTATCAAACACATGTCATGGACTATGTGATGTGTCCATGTTGTTTTGATCACACCTAGCCTGAGTTCCAGGCTGTTGGACATTTCTAATCAAAACTAAAAAAAAAAATAGAGTCTAGTGCTCATAAGTCTAGTCACTTCATCATACTCCTCTTCAGAAAGTCAGTGGTACATGTCGGGGCAAGTCAAAAAAATAAATCAAGAGTAATTAGTCTACTGGATTCAGACCCCTGAATATAATTGCGTGGTTTAGAAATGCCTGTCAGCCTGGAAGCCAGACTAGATACAACCTGACTGCATGCAAGGCTCACTCTATCCAATCTGCGCTCTGCAGGCATGGACGCTATAGTGACACTGTCTGAAATACGTGTCTGCCAGTACCGTTAGGCCATATCTTTCTTCATGTTTAAGGAGAAATCTGAATAAACTGTCTTTTTTTGGATTCACTGTGATCCCATATACCAGTATGTATCCCAATGCAGGGTAAAAATAATAATACAGGATTAATAAAAATGATAATCTAATTTTTAAGCTTATAATTCCCTTCCACGCTCTGCTCGCTCTTCATTATTTGGAGGACTCGTATCGCTATGCCCCTTGCTTACCAATTGGTTTTCCCATTATAGTTGCCTCCGCAGCATGACCCGGCCTCCTTCTCCAGTCCTACTCACAGCCGCTAACGAAGAAACAAACCGCCAGCACTGATTCGAATCACAGCCATATTCCAGCCGTATTCCAGCCCCCAACTCTGGCATCTCATTTTGTTTCTTTTGATGGCTTATCTTTGCCCAAGGGTCCCTGCCAATAACACTCCTTCCATTCCCTTCATTTTTGCCTGCCCCAGAAAGTTGCCCTTACTCTAATGCAAGGGCAAGGATGAGAAGAGTGGGTTTGTGGATACAAAACTAGCAGGAAAACATGTAACATGAAGATGAACTGCCTGCAAGAAAATCATATTAATCCAGGACAAATAGACGTGGACTCAACACCATCACATGCTACTCATGGAAAAGTAACTGGATTCCAGGTACTGGTAGTTTTCTAGCGATTATCTAGGTTTCCTTTTATTGAATTACATCTACCAGTAGACAGACAGTCCATGATTATTCAAACATGTTCCAATTGCTTCTAAATCCATCTCCTGGTATTCATTTCCCCTCACCCCACCCCCATGGAAATATTAATGCTACTTGCAGGAAAGATATACCCCCAAAACATAAATCTCATTTGTAAGATTCTCTCCTGTTGACATGAATGTCAGAAAAAGCAAAATATGATTGATACCGGTATATAGGTACCTGCTTTCCAACCTGCAAAACTCTGCTCTAACAATTTGTTTCTGTATCTTTTCAGAGACTTACGTCATCAGTGCTCCACTTAAAGAACTGCAAATTGCACATTAGATGCTAATGCACTACTTACAGCACTTCCAGACATTTATATTGGTCAATTAGCCACATCGTCCCGTAATCAGATTATCTCCTGCAATTTTGGCGTACCACATGGTGCATCAATTCAAGCATGTTTTTCAGTTGCGCTTGTCGAGCGGGGGTCGAGTTTAAATGAGATACAATTACAATGTTCAAGTTCAAGCCATCTCAGTGAGTTAGGGTGCGGAAAATACAGCAAGAGGAATAGGAAACCAGGAAACAGGCAGAGGGACATGGAAACAAGGCTATCAGCGACCCAGCAGGAGCATGCTGGGATACCTCGCTGCGCCCAGCACCCTGCCAACCCCTCGTCTGCATACTTTCACGTCTGACCTTTGACCCTGCTGCTGCTTGCAGCTCATACCCTAACCTGGCTTCCAGACTGTTGCACATTTTTTTTTTATCCCAACTGACAAATAAGAGTCTGGCAGTCTAAGACTAGTCACTGTACCCTGCTCTTTTCTCCGCCTGTCCCTGCTGGCAACAACATTGAGAATACCTAGTCTGCTGCAGCCAGACCCCTCTATTGAATAACTCTTAATGATATGCCAAACAGCCTGGAATCAAGGTTATTCATACCAGGTTTTTTTGGCTATTCTCTGGAGGAGCCAAAAGGTTGGGCATCGAGAGTTGTTTTCTGCTAAAAGAAGATGCTTGGATCCATGTGAATATGTTGGCATAAACCTCCGAGACTACCGCAGATCATAATTTAATGAGCTCAGGCTTACGAGTCGCTGTGCGTAGGAAAAACAGCATGAGGTCGGGTGTGCTCATATCTCCTTCTTGCCCACGCATACACACACTCACATGTAAGAATGAAATAAGGCTCCTCTACATTCAAATTTCCTCTCAAACAGAAAGTGATAGTGAGTAGTCGAATCTGAATGTGCAGATGGCGTAGGTTTGAACCAGTAAATACAGTCCTACACTTTGCATTATCTTGTGAACTAACTGGGTAACGACATTACTTTGTGGCCAAGAAATCTTATTTTCTGTCAGTTTTATATGCCATTAGGGCCCATCTCACAAAGAGTTGCGATTCATCCGAGTTGGTCAAAACTGCAATCCCATATGTCTACTATACAGAGTTACGATTGATCGCAATCGCAAGTTGTGATCAATCGCAACTCTTCAGAAAATAGGGTCCAGACCTTTCATTTCAGAGAAGACACTGGAAGGAGCTCCTACCACCAATATGTCCACAGACAAACGCCTGGCTTGAAACCTTTTATTGTGCACCCAAATATCAAAATAAAACAGGTAGCCTGCAGTACCTCCATGTACGCATTGTTTCTTTAAACGCCTGGAAAAGAGGCCATTCAAAACTCAAATTACCCTCTCTCTCCCTCGCTGCTCCCTGTGAATGATACAATTAACTCAGGACAAAATCTACATTCATTTCAAAATGATATACCCAGAAGCAGTTGCTAAATATAGACAACTTTCAGCTATTGAGCAAAAACGACCCCCTAGTTCTTTACGCTGGCTTGCGGATCTGTTCAAGGGTCACAACACTTCAAATACCTGCATATTCCACATTAACGTTATTTAATTGAGGGACGCTTTGGATAGAAAAATATGTTTACTAGACTATCAGGACCTGAAAAAAAGCATCCTTTTCTATCATGAACATGTGTCATATTTCCATTTTTTTCAGTAAGGCAAGATGAAATCTGATCATTTACAAGGAAATGAGGGGAAAACAAGGGAAACCCAAACAGTAAATGGAGAATGTTGTTTTTCCTCAAGGGTGACCGATGATACAGGGCTTTAGACAATTCTTTCATTCTCTAATTCAAGGATATTATCAAATTGTCTGATTGTTGGTTTGGACGAGGCTGAGGTTTGGGTGGACATTCTGTCAGCTTCCTCCCATATAAGGAAGAGAAACAACCAACCAGGGAGGGATGGTGGTTGATGGAACAGCAGGTGAATGTCACATGACTAGGCAAGGACTCCTGGCACCGTGACCTTCGACCTTGAGGAATTGTGGGAGCCACATGATCATTAGCCTTTGGTCGAGTCCTCGCTCGCCGAACAAGGTTTGAAAAAAGACTAAAGCAGTGTGCGTTTACGGTAGTGATCGCGCGAGCGAGCTGCCTTGGCAGCGAGGCCTTTGCTAACTTGAAAAGCTCATTATATATTTGCATATGTACGAGGGTATTACATATGCAGCAGCTATTGACGATCGCGCGACCAATCGTATTTGTTTTCATCGCGATGTTTTACGTAGATTCGTTCATTGTATAGTGGGGGTGTTGTTATTATAATGTACTTAATAATCAATTAATTCTGGTACAAATCTCAATAGAACATAAATTTATTACATAAATATATCTAAAGTATGACTAACGTATTCATAAATTTATTATCTAGATAACTTTGGAAAAAATATTCTCCTTAGTTTTTCCTTCTACCCTGCGTATAATGGATCACTTCAATTGACAAAGCAGCGCGACTGCAAGTAGTACCTCCCGCAGAAGTCTGGCCAGTTTCGCCAGGGAATGCCGATGGGATTTGTGTGCTTGCAGCACTGGCAGCGACAGTTGCTGTGCGTACAAAGTCCTTGCACAGCGGAATGGCTTGAAAATTGTAGATTTGCCATAGCCAGTTGGAAGATTGACAAAAACATCTTCACCTTTCAATGCTGATCGTATAGCTTTCGTCTGCAAATTCTTAATATTTGACAATTTTAACCTTCCAGCTGCATATTCAATGCTTTTTGATACGATGTCTTCTTCGAATTCGCCGCCAGCCACGTTCGTTTTTCGAGCGAGCAAAGATGATCGATCAATCAAGGCTGAATTCATGCATATTCATGATTTTACTCAAATAGTCTACTCTGATTGGTTTATTGGATTAGAAGGTGTGGTTTAGCTGGCTTCCTGGCGAAGCTCCTTTGCATCTCATTATCTACCGATTTGGTAGCGGACGTATAATACGAAACAAAAGAATTAAACTGCAAGTTCGTAAAGGCCTCGGCGCTGAAGCGCCTCGCTTGATAGTCTTATGTATGCAGACTCGTTCGGCACATTTTGGGGTATAACAGCGCCGAATGCCTTGGCTAAAGGCTACATGATCATAGAAGGACGAATGCAAGGAGAAGGGAAGAGAGGGAGAGAGAGAAAGAGAGAAAGAGAGATGGAGAGACGAGGTTCTCAACATACTTGGCAATGGTATGGGTGGAGCCAAAGAGGTGGGATGTTGTGTGTGCATGAAGGTATGTATCCCTAGTTATGAAATCTACAAAATGGATGACAACCACCCTCAATGCAAGGCTCTGGGATATGATTCCAGTTGAAATGAATCTATGTTCTACTTGATATATTTACTCTTTAAGTGCCATATGTGTCCTTTTCTAAACGTAATACAAATTCTGTAGTGTAGCAGTTTATCTGACACACAAAATAAAACAAAACCTTCATAGATAGTACCCCCACCCAATACACACACTCTCTTTCTTTCTTTCTTTCTCTCTCTCCACAAAAAGTTTCTGCATATCATCGTGCCAAAAGTAATAAAAAACATAAATATATATTTCATTTTTAAGAGGTGGAACAAAAACAAAGAGAGAAATACTCCAGTGAAAACCTTCAACTATTAAGGTAAAATTTTCCAACTGTGAAGGGTGAAAGCCTTGAACTAGATATATATGAACAACATTTTAACACACATCTGGCGAGACGATGCCCATTTAGCATGTTATTGATTTGGTGAGAGGCATCAAACTAGATCTAGAATACATGTATTCAAATCGTGTTCAATTAGAAAGTTCTATTTGGATAACAAAATCGATATCCCGAGACAGCATCTGGCAGTTGTAAAGAGCTTGATGGCACTGTTTAATGAAGAGTGATTGGGGCAGAGGACAACGTTAATAACGTTAATAATTTGGTAAAGTGCATGTTATCAAATGATATATATTTGCTAAGTATGTTAATCATTGTGGATAATTCGCTAGTGATAATCGTTTGTCACGCAATGTATGGTTGACGGAATTGAAAAAGATCACAATGTTTCGTGCGCCGCTACAACACTTTGTCAGATGTTATACAAAATTGTAGTAAGTAGGGGTTTAAATACCCTATGGTCAGCAGCGCACTAACTGAAACCTGCTCATAAATTGTCCAATACTAATGGCTGGCGCATCCGGGAACTTAACCAACAATAGACCACTAATGTGGCTCGCATCTATTTGGTTTATAATATTGTTTTGTCCACTGATATTGGGGCTGATAAACTGCCAGCTGTTGTATGGAGCTAGCTCGCAAACTTGAACTAGATTCAAGAGGTGCGTCTTCATTAGCCCGATCAGATGAAATAGTGAGCTATTTTTCTGATCCGGGAAACTAGCCTGAAGTTGCAATCGCGTTTTCATTAGCTCGAAACTCAGGATACGTAAGCTCGAGCTCGGGTTGCATAAATTATCCCGAATTTCGCACATACCAGCAGAGTGCGACAGGAATAGGCCATGACCGCATGGCTTCGGTTGTGAGCTCGCATTCACGCACGTGTAAAAACCTACTACGTAACAATGCCTCGTGGGCGCTGATGCATGCCGGGATCGAGAAATTTTCAGGCTAATGAAGACGCTCCACTCGAGCTATTTCGCGAACTAGCTCGAGCTAGCTCCATCTGGCCCAAGATTTCTTGGGAAATTTTCTCGACCAAATAGCTCGCTATTTTGCCTGATCTGGCTAATGAAGACGCAAATAGCTAGCTATTTCGTGATCTGGCTAGCTAGCCGGATCAGAACAAGCTCGCTATTTTGCCCAGCTCGAGCTAATGAAGACGCACCTAAGGTGGGTGAAGACAGTCTTCAAAATAGTTTGCTCCTCTGCCAGATTAGGCTTGATAAAGACAGAAATAGCTAGCTAGATGTATTTTGTTATCTTGTAAGCTTGCCTGATCATGGAATGAATGGCTAGCTACTTTGGGCAGATAAAGACGGTCCTTCTGAAGACAGCTTGTAAGGACTTCAAGAGAATATCCCTGTGATGGTCTGGATTAGAAATGTTTCATAATCATGACATAGCTGGTAAGTTTGCCACTTCAGGCAGATGAAGAATGTCCTTCTGAGAAGATTGCTTGTAAGGACTACAATAGAATGTGGCGAAATAGCTGGCTAGTCCTGTTAGGGATAGCCTAGCCAGGTCACGAAATAGCTATCTATTTGTGTCTTCATTAGCCAGATCAGGCAAAATAGCTAGCTATTTGGTCAAGAAAATTTCCCAAGAAATCTTGGGCTAGATGGAGCTAGCTCGAGGCATCTTAATTAGTCTGAAAATTTCCCGACCCCGGCATGCATCAGCACGCACGAGGCATTGTTTATGTTAGGTTTTTAAACGTGCGGGAATGTGAGCTCATAACTGAAGCCATGCGGTCATGGCCTATTCCCGTCGTACACTGCGTATGTGCGAACATCGAGATAATATATGCATCCTGAGTTTCGGGCTAATGAAGATGCGATTGCAACTTCAGGCTAGTTCCCCAGATCAACAAACTAACTCGCTATTTTGCTGATCGGGCTAATGAAGAAGCACCTTCTGATGGTCTGGATTAGAAATGTTTACCAGAGGAGAAGCCAGGCCAGTGCTCCTCAGTGAATACCTGTAAATAACGGTTGGTTGATCCATTCATGACTGCTGACGGGACAAAAACTAGCCCTACCATAGATGCACTGATGATGAATGTATGCCCTTTCAATACATTCTCACGTTTCCGGGGAGAAAAACACATTCCTTGCTTGTTTTTTTTTTCTAGTTCTAGAAAGAGAGCATTGTGATCTTTTACCAAAAAATGCTTACATCACCAAAAGGGTAATCTCTTTCCATCTAATGTTCTGCTTTTATTCACTCTATATTCTGGCTGGCTTCATTCCAAAGAAGTCTTTTCCATGCTCTTATTGTAATATACATTTTGCCACTCCTACCCCCCCCCCCCCCCTCTCTCTGCTTATCATCCTATTCAAAACACTTTGGCTCAAGTCCAATTAAACCTTATTTCCATTCACCTGAATACACAAAACAGGCACTCTATATATCATCAAGTTAACACTGCTGTTAAAGGAAAAACTATTGATGAATCTGACTTACATTGTACCATATCAACATTAATATGGCTAATAAAAACACTTTAAAGCACTTACATTTTACCAAAACAAAAAAGGAACAAATTAAAAGGATAAAAACAGAGAAAAGGAGAAAAGGAGAGAGAGAGAGTGGGAGGTGGTAGGGGAGGTAGGAATTATGTACCTAGATTGACATTGAAATCCTCACCATGAACAATTTTATGCATGCTTCATTTCCAATTTCCATATAAATTTTGCTTGTTTCTCTAACAATAAAGGTTCAATACAGGTGCACTTACTTTCAATTTCATTCAGCAGTCCAAAATAGTGAAATGGCATTGAATGATTGTAGAGAATGGAATGCTGTTTTTCCTTCTTTTTTTCTTGTGATCTGGGCTGTCTGCTGAATTTGATCTGCCCATAAATCTTTCAGTAGCAGATGCTATCATATTCCATATCTTTCATTGACAATCAAACAAGGGAATATCTACAAAAACACATTCAGCAACATTTAAGACCAGCATTTTAAACAGGAGTGTGCTCTAGTTTTTTATGTGGTAATGAACACAAGGCAACCTAGTTTCCAGCTCTCCTTCAAGATGAGAATCTGGTTCACGTCAACCTACTATTCCTTCTCTCCCTCTACTAATATAGATATGCATGATGCCAAGACTAAAACCAACACATCGCATCATACCTATAGGGCTCTTCCAACCAGGAAGCAACACCCCTCTGGGATGAGAGCCCTGTCTAGACTACAGACAAGCCTCCGTCCAGCAACCGACCGCCGCCGCGGCAACAGATATATACAAGTGGGTCATGGCGATAACCTTTTCCTGTCGATGTGGATCGTATCTCGCCTGTCTGACCTACCCTGGTAAGAAGTGGGTCATGTGACAGCAGACGGAGTGCCATTATTCTCAAGGTACGCGCTTAATAAATATATACCAAGCAGACCCCAAGAATCAATATTTTCATTTGATATGTTTGGTATAGAAATACAGATGCGGGTATGTGTGTTGTATGTCTGTGTGTGAGTCGTGATATATGATACGGTAATTCTACACCTCAAACATCCCAAGCTCAATGCTATCCTTGGCTAACGCATCAATTACCACCCATTAATTTGTAATTATCTTCAATTCTAAACGCATATTAAAGATAAGTGGTAGTATCGGTCACGTAGATGTGTCATAACCATAGGAGATCCGTTCTGCAGTCATCACCTGGTGATGATTTTGTGGGATTTAAATGATTTTTATCAATTTGAGAAGACACCTTCCTGGTATCCTGTAAAGAAATAAGAATGGTGGCCATTGTCTAGGCAGAATGGCCCTCTATTGGTTACGGATCAAACAGTCTTTACCACTGCTACCCTTACCTTTCAGTGATGGATCTATATCTTTTTATAATCACTGTCTACTGACCTTTGATATAAAACTTATCACCGTATATCCTAAAGGGTGTGTAGCAAGCAACCTCTGTGACTGTTCATCCTTGTTAGAATGTCAATCCCTTTTTCTGAGCTTTAGTGCTCATTGTTTTTTTAGCATCAGAACAAAATGCTCTTGAAAGCATTCTAGATTCTTGAAGGTCCTTAAAACATGCAGAAATATGTATGATGAACATGCTTTGCAAAACCATTAAGTACTTCCTTTGCATTTTTCCTTTTATCACTATTCAAGTTTATGCCATCTATTCGCATGCATTACATTTTTTGGGTAATAGCAACAAATTGCATCCCTTTATATTTCCCTACAACCACCTTAAACTCTGTCAGTACCATTTGCATGCAAGTCAACAAATGGGCCTTTTGAAAGCCTGGTACTGTTTAACCTCTTGATACCCTTCAGAAGTCCAATGCCTTTTCTTGTAGACTTCTAATCCCCACCAAGTAGCAGAATCAACGTCCACAAGGAAAAACAGAAAAAGGTTACATGCCCCCCCCCCCCCCCCAAATGGAGTATGGGCAAGGTCTACAACTCCTTATCTAGCCAGACTTTGCCCCATAGACGAAACAAACAACATGACGAGTACACAAGCCACATATAAAGGGAAAAGAGAGAAATACCTGCGCTATATCTCTCAGAGATCACATGACTTGACTTTGTTTGCCAGGCATAAACAGTGGCAAGGCACAGGGGCAGGATTTCTTTATTTGTTGCTGGTCTTCTACTGTGTGGTCATCGTAGAAATGGGTCAACAGTGGCTGGGATTGCAATCTCCCCTGGGGGAGGAGAGACGGAGACCAGACATTCGAAGACTGCCCTCGACTTTCAGGCTTGCACAGTCTGGAGTGGGACGGTGGTCAGACAGACAACACACAGACACGTAGCGTGTACAATGGCTACTTCCACACTAGAGGGATGTTGAATTTATTCTGTATAGACTTTAAAAGCCTGTAGTATGTTGGCACTTGACTCAAATGGAACGTATATTGTGCAGTATGGATAGAAGATGAAAAAAAAATCATATGTTCAGTTGAACCCATTGTGAATGAATTATGCAACGAAATATCGCAATAATGGAGATTTCCAAAACCAATAAATCATGACTAGAAACCCAGAATGCATACTGATACGGAGCCTAGCAGAACTGCAAAATCACATCAATATAGAAAGACTATCGTGCTCTGTAATTTTAACTGATCTTCAAAATATCTGTTATTGTACAGTAAGAATATCAGTCTTCACTACCAATTGTTTTCTGCCTTCATTAAAAAAGAAAACTTGTATTCCTTAATGTATGCAGACTTGACTCAATCAGCAAGGGACACACTACCACCTTTCCTCATGTACACTCGGTCAGAGGTCTAGTATTTACAAAGTATCCCAACATAACATGCCATGAATGCTGCATTGTGGATAAAAAAAAACATGTCCAGCTTGTTACCTACCAGTAATTTTGGTTGTTACACACAGACAAGCTGATAACGTCACTGGAGATAGAGAGGGTACACTAGTTATGTAATCGCGGTGCAACTTCTATCTCACAGGTTTTACGTCCTCGTCTTTTTTTTTTTATCGCAGAGATAGCGCCTACGAGGCTGCTCAGTAGCTGATTAATTAATCAGTAATTATTGGACCATAAGCCAAACCCATTCACAGGGAAGGGTCTATAACATCATAGTCTACTGAATTGAGAGGGTACTTATACAAAAATAGATCTCGAAACGTAATACATCCTATAATATAGAACTTGGTCCCATGCATAAGTACACAACTTGATATATTGGAAAAAAAACTCTGCACAACAATACTTTTGAAAAAGTTATTTTTTAAAAGGATCATTAACAATATACATGACTTGTATATCAATGATGAGAAATATTGCGATATCATACAGATGCTCCTAAATTAATGTCCCAGTATGTAGAATAAAACATGTTCAATTAATTATAATATTTCTATTAGTAGGCCTAACTGCCTGTAGGTATGCATGTGTAGCATTCAAAGATCTGACACAAGCTTTGAATGTCAATATATGGACAGCACCGAGCCTTTGCTGGTCAGTCAGTCATTCAGTCAACGGATCCGCCAGGGTCTATGGGAAGCCGCAGACGGAGGGATTGGATTTCCAGCTATGCTGGTTGATGGTAATATCAGCTTTTCCATCAACACTACAGATGAAGGGAGAAGAGAGAGGTGTGTCTTCCAAGACAGCATGAGAGGAAGATGATTTGGAGGATCATCTGTGGCCCGCTCCCCTTCCTCTCAAGAGATGATGGGAGAAGAGGGAAACGTCTTCCTAGACAATTTGGCAGAGCGCATGCATTCCCTCCTCCCCCCTGCCAATCAAACAAGGACTCACACTATTTATATGTATAGATTGTATTAGATCAGCTTCGTGCATCTCACATGCAACACTGATGATGGCAGACCTAAACATGGCCTGGTTGATAAAAGTATCAAGAAAAGATGTGTACTTAATATATCTCTTCTTTAGTATAAAGACTGAGTATTTTTGAAAATGTAAACAAAGCTTCATTTGCATTTACAGCAACAAATATGACTGTTTTGATTACAGATATATACTTGTAATCTTTTTCTCTTAAACAAGGTGATTTTCAACATTTTTTTCTAAATTTTGCAACATAAAGCCATTCAGTCAGTCAGTGATTGAGTGTGAAATGTAGAGACTAGCTCATATGTATCAAGACACAACTGATCAAGCTAAGGCGCTAGTCTATCTTGCAGACACATATATAACATAAGTGACGCAAGTGAGTCTGTACCTGTACGACTACCCAGTCAAGACCACACCCATAGTCTCCTCATTCAAAATCAGTGTTGAGCTGAGAGGGAAGGGCGAGTGTTGTCAAACTGAAGTATTTGCACTCCCAAGGAGGAAGAAGGATGCAATCAGTACTCTTTGTAATCTTTTAAAAGGTTCACGGGAGTTCAAAGAGTGGGAGTTTCTTAAGGCAAGTGATCCACTATTATATTCATCTCCGAGAGGCAAAATCATTTTGTTACAGAGGATTATGATAATCCTCTTCATTTTTTTCTTTATATTACAGGAATGCAATTAAATAAGCTGACAAGTGCACAATCATGACAAAATATTGGATAAACTAATAATATGTAGACTGGGATCTTTGTTAAAGTGTTTCCTCACAAACAAGTTTCCTTCATATTCAACTGATTTGACATCAATCCAGAAATTCAGTGTACCTCTCACAAAGTGAACTTCAAGAAAGAGGATAATTCAACAACATAGATACGCCTCATCATTACAGAGTATATACATAAATTACAGAAGTAATTTACTTTGGTAATGAACCTCCATCTCATTCTAACTGTTTCTCGCAGCAATATTTGATTGGGTTTTTTTCTTTCAGGTTCACTCTTCCCTTTTCAGGTCTGAAAGGCTACCAGTTTGAAAGGCAACCAGTACTAAGGCAACCAGTCTGAAAGACTGGCTACTGGTTCTTTAAAGAGATTACAAAAGGTGAAGATTGAGAGGCAGTCCTGTGGGGCTCCATACCAAATATAACCCAGAAGACAGCCAATTAGTCTGTCTGGGCGGAGTAATTAAAACCAAGCTGAAAGAAGGCTGGGATCAGGGGAAGGAAGAAGCTGAGGGGAGAGGGGGATGGAGGGGAGAGGGGGATGGAGGGATTTGGGGTGGGGAGGGGGTGAGGGAGACAGATACAGAGAGAGGCAGAGACAGAGAAATATATACATAAAGAGAGGGAGAGAGAGAGAGAGAGAGAGAGAGAGAGAGAGAGAGAGAGAGAGAGAGGAGACTGTGAGAGAAGAGCCTCTCGGACAGAACAATAGGACTGGACTTGACAATGGGCGCCTCTTGAAAATGTGAGAAGCGCTCTTCCTCCAAGACAAAGACAATCAGCAGGAGGCAAGGCAAGACTGCAAATTTCAAAGAAACAAACCTGGTACAAAGACAGTGTGCTCAGGTGTGAAAATCATCAATACTTATGAATCCCAAACCACTTGAACATGTTGAAGAGGGGTCTTTGAAGAGGTCTTTGGAGAGGTCTGATCTTTTCACTAATATGAAGCAAATTCCTTCCTTGTGCCTTTCCTTGTCTGAGCCGAGCTAAAATGAGATGAGGAAATCATAATCAAGGTTGGATTGGTATACAAGTAGCCTATAATAACAAGTGTTTTATTTTCCAGGCATCAACAGTCGTAAACAAAGATGTTATGTTCCACTTTTATTTCAGAGTGTGTATACTCAATCAAATCCAGCTATATTTATGCTAAACTGTGCAAACTTTCTATTTATAGAACATTGGCCAGCCAGTTGTTATTCTTTAGTGCCATGAATGTAATAATAACTGATAACTGATTTATACCATTTATCAACAGCTCATAACAGTGGAGTCTATGCACTGATAACATACTCCAATTTACGACACGTCTGTCTCAATGAATCACGGCAGACTGTTAGACTACATTGAGTACAAGTTCCAAAGTTCCCTCTGTTATTTGTTATCAATGTTTTCTCAAGACAGTGCTTATCATATCTTTATTTGTTAGTCCTGCCTCCCCTCCCCAAACGACTTGCTGCAATTTGGTTATTCCGCGAATACATACAATAAATAACATACGTAGTTGCATCAATGGGTGTAATATCTCCCATGGTACTATTGCAACAACCTTACTTGCTGTTTCTTTTATTTAGAAAGGTTCTTCTAAGCAACATGTTTGTTTATAAAAATTATCAAGGACCTATTTTCAGTTCATGTTGCTGGGCAGTAGGCACCATGAATATGGTCCAAACCACTTTTTCATTTGAAGTTGGTCATTTCTAATATCTCCTTTATTGCAAATGAGTGGTGCATTCTTTGATGTCTATTGCGTGGGAGTAGGTGAGGGCATTGTCCAGAGTATATTGACTAGGCTTATGTATATATAATATAGCACACTGTTCAGGGCATATATCGCTTAGTGTGGCTCACTGCTCAGCGTACATTACTAATGGTCCACTGCCTCAGCATGAATATTGCAGACAAACTAATTGATTGGGCTTCACCAGTATCCATCCACTTAAGCTTGCAGGACTGATCACTGGGTTTTTAGCATGGTTCAGTGCATGCAATATAAGAAGGCTATATTTGTACTATCGCATGGAGCATGTCCACTCCTGTGGGAATGGGTTGTGCCAATGTCCATTTACATGACAAACAAGTGTTGGATCAATGTCAGGTTGTAAGGAGAGTCCATTGCAATGGATGGGTGGGTTTGGGCAGTTAGTAGCCCCCCAGAGGGCCAACTTCATGTATTAAACCTTGATCTATCTTTCATTAGCTCTCATCATAATTATCATCCTAATTATTATTGTCAGTCTCATTATCTCACATAGCACATATTGAAAGAGTTGTTATTATCTCTCTCTCTCTCTCTGTGTCTCTCTCTCTCTGTCTGTCTGTCTGTCTCTCTCTCTTTCTCTCTCTCTCTCTCTCTCTCTCTCTCTCTCTCTCTCTCTCTCTCTCTCTCCCCTCCCTACCCCCCCTCCCTACCCCCCCCTCCCTCCCCCCTCTCTCTCTCTCTCTCTTTTCTCTCTCTCTCTCTCTCTCTCTCTCTCTGACTCTCTCTCTGTCTCTCTCTGAGACTGCCCCCCCCCTCTCTCTCTATCTCTCCTATTCCTGCATTCTTAGCTGTCTCCCATTCCCCCTCTCCCTTTGTGTGCCCCCTCCTCCAATATCACCTTCTGCCTATAGAAAGAGGGATTAGACCCAGTCAATGGTGAAATTCACTGACCACTCTGGCTTGAGAGTTGAATGGGATGGTCTGGCCATTATATATTCTTAGGTCTAAACACACTTGGGACTGGGCTTTGTCACTTCCCAATGGTCAAGCTGGGACAATGGATGAATAAGGAGGAGGCCGGCCCCCTGGTCAAGTGAAGGGAGATACACACTGCACTGCATGTCCTCAATTGGGGGGGGGGGGGGGGGGGCTGCTATAGAACAAACTCTGTAGTGTCTATGCTATATTGGAATACTAACTTATAATAGTCTCACTCAAAGAACCTGTTGTGTCAATTAGTTTTTTAATCAATGTAGTGTCGCTTCTATTGAAATACTAACCTGTAATATAGTCTAGCTCATAGGCTTTGTTGTGTCAATTAAGATTTTTTAATGGATGTAATGTCTATGCTATTGAGCTACTATCCTATAATAACCTTGTTCATCGACCCTGTTGTGTCAATTAGTTTTGTAATCAATGTACCGTCTCTTCTATACAAATACATGCAAAATGTGTCAACAAGATGTTACAATTTTGCTATATACCATTTTTATGCACATGTCATGGCGAAGACAGTGAACCTGCATATGAAGTCTGCTAAAGAGGGACAGGAAATAAGATTTTTACTTACAGAATACTTAAATGCATGTGTCAATGAGAAATATTTATTCAAGGGAAACATAAAATGTGGTCTTAATCAACAGGTGATATTCCTATAAAGGTGGTTGTTACATCTGGTTTTACTCTATGTATGTAGATCAAATTTGTAGTAAAAATAAGTCAGCAGCACAACCATTTCCAAAAGTAAGTCAGCACACAACTATTTACAACTACTATTGTAACTTCTCCCTTGTCATGCCCCTCTGTACATCTCTCGTCTCAACAAGGTGAAGCTGTGTTTACCGGCTCCCCCTTCCATGCAAACACATTTGGCTTTGCCATTGATACAGGTTTACTTGCTTACATCATCACGGCAAGGCAGATAAATAAAGGACAGTCTTTGGGTCTTGGGCCCCCGACAATGGGGTCTAGAATTTACCCTCCTCTTTCAGGATGGATGCTTGGATACCCCTCCAGAAAGGTGCTAGACAGGGACAAAAGGGGGGCAAATAAGCCCCTCTTTACAGTTATACCACTAGGGATGGTGTGCATAGCCTGATAGGGTTTCCAATCTTGTATCCATACTGTACTTAGGCCCAGTCTAGACTCTCTGGAAAATCTCCTTTTCGCCTCCAACTCAAATATTTTGTAATCCTTCACGTTGTGCAGGAAATGCAAGTTGAAAAAGAGTATAACTGATTGAAATAATAAAATACTTCATGACTTGGAGTTTATTATTTTTGTTTTACTCTGATAATCATTATGATGCTGACAAACTATTGATATCTGAATTAAAGATAAAGGGTAGAAGTTGTAATTATTATGGGTTATCATTGCAGAAACATACTGATACCATCACTTGGTCTGGATATCATTTTATTTGATTGATTTTATCATTTTGTGGTTGATTCCAACCTTGTATCCTGAAATCAAATATGAATGGGACCCATGGTCATGACTCTCATGAAGGAAGGGCACTCTTCTGATCATGAGTCCCCTAGTCTTTACCACTGCTAACCCCCACCTTTAAAAGGTGGATAAATCTTGTGAGTGGACCCCCTGTGTTCAAGAATAGGATTGATACTGGTGCACACTGGGTACCTCTTGACTTGGGATAATCTCTCTATTCTTGATTCCCAGACAGGATAATCAAAGATAAGCTCTCTCCTTAGAGCATGATTTTTTTTTATATGTTCAGCTAGTCTTTGAAACTTGCTAAATGAAGTCATCAACATGCTAGAAAAAAAAAAGTAAATTAACAGCATTGTTTGGAGGAAAGAGAGACAATACAGAGAGACATCATCAATTCTCCACATTCAAGGGTGCATACCTTGTATGGTATATATTTCTGCCATGTACTTGGACTTAGTAAAATAGCAAAATATGTAGTAGAAGCAAACCAATGTACTCATCATTTAGCACCACAATGCAGTCTGTCGAAAGCAATCATATATCTTGCTTTACTATGAATTTACAGTAGATTTACCAGCTATAAGGTACCAGGTACCAGGGGCCATATTCATGCAATCTTGCTAGCCCAGTTAGTCACTAGAAATCCATGTTGTTGCATGCTCTTTAAGCAACTAATTAGGCTTAGTAAAGCTTCATGAATAAGGCCCCAGGTACCTCCATAATTTATTCCTCAGTTGCTGTAATATCTTTTCAATTTGACAAGAAAGCCATGGATCTACTTGGTCTGTCATACTATCAACATTACTTCCAGCATTTTCTAATAGAGCAAATTGAGAGAGAGGGAGAGGGCGAGGGAGAGAGAAAGAGGGAGAGAGAGAGGAAGAAATAGAGAGGGATAGGGACTGCCAATGGAATGGCAAACCCATCTTCCGTGGATCACCTCCTGCAAATCCTTATCCTTTCCTTACAAATAAAAAGAAATCCCAGTGTAGCACATCTATCTGCCAACCAACCTCTTACACTTCACCCCAAGCTGACTTGCAGGCTGTCAGGCTATTTTTCATTTCTAAACCGAACTATTTAATAAATGGGACTGGTTACAGTAGAATAATCACTCTCATTTTTCCCCTGCTCCACCAACAGGAGAATGATGCAGTTAGAATACTATGCTCTATTTTTCAGCATGGAACAAAAAGGTAAAAACTCCTGGAAGCTAGGCTAACCTGATCCCCTTCCCAAGCCAAGCCCAACCAGGGCACACCAACACACACCCGCTATAATGCACACACGGCATACATGATAGCGGATCATTTCTATCAGCATGCATGCATAATGCAGGCAGAAGTCATATTCCTTGATTCATTACCGTAGGCTGCTGTACGCTGACTGGATAATTGAAAGAATATATATCTGTGTATTCTATTCAGGTGGGGGGGGGGGTTGGGGGAGCACAGCTCTAATGTGCACACTGGTGCGCACGGATTGGCAGTAGTGAAATGTTGATATTATCACTACTGATGGTTTCATATATATTCAATATACAATATCAATATCATATATCATGAAGTAGAGGGAGGGGAGATTGGGATTGTAATGTGATCACAATGGAATTAGATTTCAATGTTAATGGATGCTGGGAAATATTCTAACTTCTCTGTCCTATCTCCATTTGAAAGAATTGAACGTGATTACCTGAAATTGAAAATGTATCAGTCCTATAGTCCTGAAAACGACCATTTTGGATATAGTGGCATGTATTTTACCGATATCTCGACCAATACAGGAAAAACACTTGTCTTTGAAACATTGTTTTACTAACTCACTAAAATTATCTTTGTGTAGAGTACTGATTGTACACCTTAAACCACTGCCGCTGTTTTGTCATGACCAGACAGAACACGTATTCACACATACCCGGTACAAAATTGCTTCCTTGGTTGCAAAAAAAAATCAACCTTTCCATAAGGTGAAACAAAAATACATGGCAACCAATATACAAAACCTCAACAAAGCAAAAACACAACAAAAAACAATAAGAAGATAGCATCATGTCATAAAAGTGCCACAAAACAAACAAATGCGTCAAAACGCGTGTGGAAAGCGGGTTCACTTTCCGGGCGCCACTCTCCCGCTGTCTAGGGTAGGCGTCATCGCTATCTTCTGTCAACATGTAACATAAACAGTATGTAGACACTCGCCACTTGCTTATTCAACACTCCACTCATACACAATATAGTTTTACGCCCAGCCATATATCATACCGCCATGTGATAACAACATTACGCGTATGGTACAGTGATCACGCCGAGGCCGGAAACCTGCCACACTGGTACATACATTTCACTCTTGTTGTGGTCGTAGGTGAATAGTTTTTTATACTGCATACTATGTGGACATATATCTCACAGTGGTTGGTTGTCATGCTGTAATCAATATATTATCAACTTTTATAGTGACTAATGATTATTTAAGGCTGCCTGTATTCAACAATATACAGTTACATGCATGCATAAGTACAGACCAATACAGTACAGACGTGATCCTATTTAAGTGGTTATGTATTTTAAATGTTGTCATTTCAGTTTTGTTTACCTACATTCCAAGGTTCCATCTTGTATTTGAGTAACATAAACTATCCTTACCAAGGCCTGGTTTCTGCTTGTTGGTGAACCCCTTATCTGTATCCATGTTCAGATCTTGAATTAATCTTATTACATATCTGTCTAGTACTTGCCTCCATTGCGTGATGCATTTAGGTACAAATCCTATGTTTACATTATGGATGTCAACATTCGGTCTACGTCCGGTTATCTTCTCACGCAACTTCCTAATTAATTCTATCCATCCTATCCTATGCAATAATTGTATCTCCATCTGTCTCAATCTCTCTCTCTCTTCCTCTCTGTCCTTTCTACCCCCCTCTCTCTCTCTCTCTCTCTCTCTCTCTCTCTCTCTCTCTCTCTCTCTCTCTCTCTCTCTCTTTCTTTCAACTCTCTTCTGTCCGAGCATTTGAGTATTTCTCTTTCTTTCCCTCTCCACACCCTCTCTCTTTTCCACTTTCTCACCCGTTCCTGTCCCCCTCTCTCTCCACCCACCCTCCCTCTCTCTCCACTAGCTCTGCCTTCCCCTCTCTCTCTCCACCCATCCGCCCTCGCTCTCTCTCTCTCCCTCTCCATCCAATCAGCCAACTCTGGAAGCCGTTTCTGTCCTGTCTGGCTGGCTGGCTAGACGGGAGACAGGCCACTCAACATGATCCCCCGCGGCACTCGCGTGAGGATAACACGTCGCGCTACGCCAGCCCTCCGTCAAGCGAGACGAGCGCACACACAGGCAGCAGTGGATCCCAAGCCACGACAGACAAGAGGAAGGTTTCAACGACGACGACGGCGGGCGGAGAAAAAATATTAATGAGAGGGAGAACCATAATTTATGTGAATCATACGAGGTGCATAGCACGAAAGGAAGCGAAGGAGGGTTTTTACAGACAATGCGAGGTAACGGGTTGCGCCGTGTCAATCTGCCTTTTCAACCGCAATGGCCTTGCAAATGAGCTCGGCCACAGGAGAATGACACAAGAGAAGAGAGTGAGAGAGAGAGAAAACAGAGAGAGGACGGGGTCAGAGGAGGGATATTTCTGCTGTAAATTAATAAGAAAATTTGAGAGCTATATTCTAGCTGGAATCGATTTCAGGGGTGGGCATATGGACAGAGGTAATGAAGCAGTAAAAAGACTCAATTAGCAGGGACTCTGGCAAGGGTGCTAAGGCACAAGATGAAAAGGTTCCGCTCGGAAGAAAAAAAAACACTCACCATAATGATCACACAGGTTATTCCCCCCTCTCTATTCTAACTTAATGATTTATAAACCCAGTAATTTAATATCCCTTTAATTGAGGGTCAACTCAATAAATTCATGAGCAAAACCACATTTGTGTGAAACCTGCAGGTCTGTTCATCCATACACGGATGCATCAGTATCTCCACAATTTTGTTTTCATGTACTTATTTCATACCATGCATAGGAAGTTCCAAATCTTTTCCTTTTCTTTCTCTCTCTCTCTCTCTCTCTCTCTCTCTCTCTCTCTCTCTCTATCTCTCTCTCTCTCGCTCTCAATCCATGAATATCAACATTTTCAAAAAGTATTTTCCCTTCTCGATATCCACCAATAAACCTCGGGTTAATTCCATGGAATCGTCCCACATTCATCAACAGAACAAACATGCCACCCACACATGTAACTACCCTTTCCTATGAATGATTCTTGCACTGCACAAATGATGTGAGAACCATGGCTAATGTCATACCATGGCAAGCGATTGTGTAAACAAATTTACAAAGTGAGCCAAGCTACATGTAATTGCAAAAATTACATCTGGAATACAAAACACACAATCATGATGCGGGTATTAGCTGCATACATTAATCTTGTAACACAGGCATAGTGTGGATATACACGGGGTGTTATAAGTTGACTTGTGAATTCAGTCATGGAGTGAGAACACATCCCTTACAAGAGTGGTCGATTGTGAACACAACATACACTGCATCGCAACAGGTACTCTCCCTCCAGATTGTAAGATGCATTTACGAGTAATGTTTTACCACAATGACTAAATATTAAGTTTGTGTTAGGGACTGTATTGGACAGAAACAGGCGGTAAAAGACGAGCTGGTTTTGAGCGCCGCGTCACGTCAGAGGAATCGAGCAGCAAGGTGTTTTTTTTTTCGCAGGCATCAAATCCATCACTGGTGATCCTAACCATGATTAGCTCTCACACTTTGCTTATCAAAAATGTACAGGTGTGCTTAAAGGCCTTCCTTTTTCTTCCTCAATCTCTCTCGCTCTTCCCCTCTTTTTCTTCCTCAATCTCTCTCGCGCTCCCCCTCCATTTCTTCTTCTTCTCTCTCCTCTTTCTCTCTCTCCTTCTCCCTATAAAAGTATTAAGAGACAGTTTCTACAACCCATTAGCTCAAAAGCAGTAATCGCAGCATATAGAAATTTTAAATTCATTTCAAATTCAAGACTTGGTAAGAAAAATATGATTCCGTCATTACACAACTTCTTCGAATCTTGCACAAGTCATTTTTGTGAAGCTCTCTGCTTGTAGAAGATGTACACACAGATGAATTTTCTGTGAGTTTTACATCACTTATAGTTAGTGTTAATAATCAACTCCTTTTCCCCCAATAGGTTGTTGTATTTTCAAAGGTCATGTTAAATATATCAAAACACACTTGCAATATACATTTCCAATATCTCACTATCGTGCATATCCCAGTTACATATTCCGTCAAGAAATATAGATGTGATGTTGCAATATCTCCTTGATAATGTGAATGCTGTTTGCTCAGTGATGGCCCTATTGTACTGTGTCCTACAGTAATTGAACCAAACAAATAAGGAAAGATCTAAATTACTGACCAAATATGGAAACGTAGCAGTACAGTTGTTCAGACTAGTGTTATTGATGATACAACACGTTGTGCTATCAATATGCATTACATAGCAGGAAGTTAAATGGAAGCTACAAGCTAAAAAGAATAAAGATTCGTCAGGAAGTTGAGACCCTGCGAGACTAGCTCAGGTGTACAAGGTGAAACCAGGTACAGGTAAAAATTACGTTATTGTGCTAAATAAAAATTACGGGGAAAAAATGGGGGGCCGAGTATGACGGCGGTGCGCCCGTAAGGAGAAAATATGGAAAAGGCCGGTGGTCCGTTTAAGACTTAACTAACGTCACTGACCTATCGTCCGATAGGGCCTGTATGTGACTCCCTCTATAGATGGTTTTGAGATAACGTCGTGCTATCGTAAGACGAGGGAACTCCAGAATTAGACGCTTCCTTGTTTCCATCAACAGAGCTTTCACAGACAAACTTCTTGGGGTTAATGTAAACGGCGCTTTTAAAGGCCTTCAGGTACAGTATATTTTTCTAATCATATGAAAAGCTATTTAAACAAGAGCACCTGCCATTTCTGCACAATCACTGCACAGAAATGCAGTCAATAATTCAATAATGTTGAGAAACAATTTGAAAGTTTGTTATTGGTTTCATTGTACTGTTTCCAAAGGTGATGAAGACAATTTGGTAATATATTACACATGAGCTATCTCACCATAACGAATTTGGAAAGAACACTTGCACGAGCCATTTGTACTAAGTGCGAGTAAGTGTTGGAAAATGTGCTATAGGAGGTTCAAGGTTTTCATACATTGTGTACTGAGCTAATTCGCTTGGATACCAGTGAAGGACTAAGTCTATTTCAATTTTGCATTCCACCCACTTATTTGTTCCTCTGGTACTTATTGCAGTGAAGAAATATATCAAACAGTAAAAGGGAAGAGTGAGGGAGAAAGAGAGAGAAAGAGAGAGAGAGTAAAGAAGTGTGTGAGAGAGAGGGAGAGAGAGAGAGAGAGAGAGAGAGAGAGAGAGAGAGAGAGAGAGAGAGAGAATGTGTGTGTGTGTGTGTGTGTTTAGGGAGACTAAGAGCAATGGACCAGCAAGAAAGAGACAGACAGACGGACAGAGGGAGAGACGTACAGGAAATGAAAGACAAAAAGCTGAGAAATATAATTGACCCAGATCTGTCAGACCCCCAGACAGGGCCGGCAGAGAGACAGAGAGAGAGACAACCAGCCGACCCGCGAAACTAGGTTACTCATGGCCGAATCTGATTAAAATTCATTGTATGAGGAGGCCCTGGTCATACGAGGGTTCATTTTTTCCCCCTTTTACACACCCGCCAATCCGCCCGCCCGCCCAATCTACCAAATCGTACAGACACCCACATATAGGATGAATTGGATTATTGTACACCCAGTCCGTGGAAATTGGGATGTATGGTTCGCATGTCTGGCTAGATATTTTACAAATTATATCTGACCGGTATGGATTCCCAATAAAGGAATTGAGGCATGCATGTTTATCTCATTGGGCGCATCTCTCCTGGGTCATACATCGTTTTTAGGAGATTTCTCTCAAGTCTGTGTGGCTACAGAAATAGACTGCACCCACTCAATTTGTGGGGTATCTTGAGGACATCTTGGCCTTCTTCTTTTCTCGGACACTGTCCTATGCACTTTTAGTGAACCTGAGTTTTCTATTCATCTGTTTTTTCGTCTTTCACAGATATTTAAGACACTGTCCTATGCACTTTTAGTGAACCTGAGTTTTCTATTCATCTGTTTTTTCGTCTTTCACAGATATTTAAGATCGAACCTTCAACATTAGAGAATTCATGTCATATGGCTTCCTACAAAATATGTTTCATACATTCTCTATTATCCTTTTCATTCATCAGGCAAAAACAAAAATCTCCTTTTGATTTTGTTTTTCCAAATATCAACGATTTCTTTCTGTACCATCCCAAGACACATTTCAACAGTGAGTAGCCATATAATCAAAGAAATGAATAAAAACAAGCAATTCAAGCACAAAGGCAGTGTGGAAAAGGGATGCTCTCGTCTTCCTACAGATATACATGTACATGCCGTGTGTATCTTTTTTACCAATAATGCATACAAATTATATCGATCAGAATTTCATCTGGCAGAAGGGGGGTTAAATATAGCAGTGGTCACGGTTTTTATGCCGGCCCGACACGGAACTGGAGCAGAAATAATTGCCTTTTGTGTGCTCCTCTGGATTATTGAACAACAAACAAAACGCGAATCGTAATTGGGTTGTAGGAATAGCCGGCACGGAGTCTCTTGTCCAATGCCCCATACAGACCCAGGCGTTTCTCTAAATATGAGTTACACTAAATAAAAGTATGAGCTCTATCAGCTCTAATACATGTAATACCAGTCACATACACTTCAATATTAATACATAATAATTCATTCGTCTATCATTTATCACGATCATTTCAATTTTTTTTTTATTATGTATGAATTTATTTCTTAACATAAAAGGTGGTAAAGATAAACATGTTCATGCAAAAGAATATTTTGTTTAAACGTGCGTGCATGAACAAAGGGAATATGGATGCAGTTTCCATGTCTCGTGCTGTCCTATTTTCATCCGAAAAGGTTTAACAAAAATAAGAAAGACCTTTTCATTGTAATCAAATAATGTCAATCTGGACAGCAACCATGCCAAACAATACTGAAACTAGGTTAGGAAAATATGTCTGTGAATTCTCAAAGGAAAAGAAAACATGAGAAAAGAGGTTTCGTACCTATTCACGATATTTTTTGTCAGAAGGGGTAGTTTGGACCAAGATAACACACAATTTTCAAGCTCATTTTGGAACAATTCAAATAAATAGCTCATGTTTCACAAAATGATTTTGTAATCCACTATAGTTGTAACATAGACAAATTTATATTTGCTACACTATTATGGTTATTGTTTCTTGTGATGATGGCAATGTCTTTATATGGGCGGGGTTGCAAACAGTCCCATACATACACACCATAGTAAATTCCCAAGTTGAAGCACAAGACAATGCCTGGCAGATGATTCATCTCATCCAATTTTGTTATATTCTCCTTCCCAACATAGCAGCCTGCCACACCCTCTAGTGTAATGATGGCACTTCCCCAGTCATTCACACAGTAATTCATAAATCATTCATTAGATTGCACACCTGGACTCTACCATTACCCTAAGGGGGGTTTTTACCTGTACACGTACCTGTGAGGGACGATAAACACGAGAGTTGATTGGTGGTGGGGTCGAGATGTTGTTGATGAGATCGCCAATGATGAAAGGAGTAAATATGAAGGAGAAAAAAGGAGAAATAAGAAAAAAAGAATATTGGTTAATAATCATACATAAATGACAAATGTACATGAAAATCAACAATACTATCAAAGTTAATATAAAGTAAAGCTTCAACATAATTCTAATTTTTCTAATATTATGCTACATTCAAAGAACAGAATCGGCTTGTTTGCCTGGCATGGCAACAAAAATGTATGCCAAAGAAAATGGTATTGAGGAGCGGGAGAATATAACATTTCAGACTTGCAAATGTCAACCAAGTTGAACAAACATAAATTAACCACAGGGAAATCTTAAGTGCACAGAAAATCACTTGGCTGCATGTATCTCATTTTCACAAAGACACAGGCACGCCATATTCATTACAATCTATAATTTCTCATATTTCATTCCGCACTAGTCGGTATCTTTCTCCTACTGTTCACCATCAAAATGTAATGTAAAGCAATGCCTTATACCACGCTCGGCTGCATTCCTTTCCACTCGGTTAGTAATGATCTTGGTTTAACTTAATTACAGCCAGTGCACACATGGACAACATAAGGGAGTTGTAGCGTTGTGAGAATTGCGGGAGCTACACGTACATGTTCTTTGGTACACCATATGCTGCTTTGAGAATTTAATCTCGCTGCAAGGAAGGTTATGGATTTCTTATTTTCAGTGTTGTATTTCCTATGTATACATAAAACATAGAATGTAGAGATAGAGTATGTGTTAGAGGTTTGAAATATGTTTTGTTTTGTTTTTATCGCTTTTTTCTTCTGGTTTTAATTCTCAGTGAGGGTATATTACATCATATAGATGAGAAAAGAGCTGAGTGATGCAGTGATCTTAGATTATCAGACTCCATGTGTCAGTTGGGATCAGATATGTTCAACAGCTTTAAATCCAGGCTGGGTTGAGGACAGTACCGGTGAAGTCTGAGTGATATGACCTGGACAGTATAGCACTAATCAAGCATGGATTAAATCATCACCCATCGGGATGACTTCCTATCTTTAATCCACCCCATCCACCTACCTCTCTTGGCTTAATTAATGGTTTGTCAACGCCTCCCCTCCACCATCAAGCCAGCTTATTGTCAAGGCCGAAAATAAGATTAGCACGACAAGGACTAATTAATCACTGCCCATTCCTCAACACACACACAGACACGCACAGACACGAGTAATGACATTTACCTGTATACCGACTGGGTCAAGTTAATTCAGGGGTCGGAGATTGTAACATCCTTATTATACCTGGCCTGCCAGCACAACCAATGCAGCACAGGGAAATAAATACTTAGTCTTCATAATAAGCCATATCGAACAGGATACCACATGACATATGGCATCATTTTGAGGTTACATAACAGAGTTCTCTATTCAATTCAATCCAATTTATAGGTTATTGATGAAAACATTAATGTTATGTCAAAGAATAAACTGAATGATATATAAATTGAAATGAGTGTTATCTAAACAATAGGAAAACATTTAACTAAAGTGAACCTATTATTTGCATATTACTTCTTTGTACCATTACATAACACAGCAACATGAGTTATGATAATCAGATCTTTGCATAACTGTTTCCAGAGCACTGACTGTACATTGGTACATATGTTTTCACAAATGAGATATTTCCTACTTACACTTTAATTGCATTTACATACTTCTGTTGGCAAGTTTCCTATTGGCTGAACTGAATGTGTGTGTCTAGGGGGTAATGTGTTAATTGAAGATGATAACAGCCTCCCCCCCACCCCCTGCTTCTGTGATATCTCCCGATGTATTCATGACAGAGTACTGAACTTTTCCTGTGAGCACACTTCCTTCCTCATCTATCAACCCCTCTCAGTCACTCTCTTGATCAACTTCCTTTCCCCTTCCCCCATTCTCCCTTCCCCCGTTCCAGCCCATTATCCTCACCCCCCCCTCCCCCCATCTTTCCGCTCCCCCAATCCAGTACATATGCTCTGACTTTCGGACGGATCTTTTATCTATCTTTGCTTCCAGGTTTCTCCTTTTCATCCCTCCCTCCCTCCATCTGTTTCTCATTTCTACACCTCTGAATCTAACCCAATAGCACCCTGGCATACATGTACATTGACATATCTCCATCTTGGCTAATTAACCATACACCTCCTTTTCAGAATCAAGAAGATTGAACCATGATACTTCAATGAAACATAGATAAAATATGAAGCTAGCTTTTCCTGAAGATTTTCTATTCTTAATCATTTTGAGGGCATTGTACATTGCCCAGCTACTGCAATCACAACCTATCAAATTGGAGAGCGTCATGCAAGCACCGTCCCACGTATGCAAGTTTACTTACGTAAGTGCATTCAGGTAGGAAGTATAATTCACAAGATATATCTTGAAATGTCTCTATGGCATTTCCATCTGGATGTTGATATCCCAGGAGCAGTGCGCATTTTAATTAATGGCAGTCTGCCTTGAGTCCCACTGACATTTATGTGGCAGGGTTTATTGCATATCTCTCAGTGCCATGAGAGGCTACAACTGCCCAATGAAACCATAAATGTTTCAGATCACTTTCCCTCAATTTCCCTGTCTCCATCCCTTTTTGTGAGAGAGAGGGTAAGAGGAGCGCAAAACATGATCACGTCTGGGGCAAATTAATTCCGCAGACACACGTATCTGTTTCGCTAAGCTTCGGAAATTATGAATGCTTCCACCCTCCTTCCGTACAAGGGTGGTGGCAGAGGAAAATAAAGTGGTTGCCACGACGACTTGCATGTTTGATATACTGCTGTGATTGAATGTCTCCTGCGAGTGTCTCGATTAAGATAGAATTAATGCAAATCGCGGCAGACTGTGATTCCACTGGGTTCTTGACTCTGACTCAAGCATGCACAAGAACAATAATTTATCTTGCTCCCATTTTCTGTTCTTTCTTCAAGAAGGAGCCGACTTCAACGACGCTCAGACACCAACATCAGATTATAATTTGGGGCTCTTTGCATCCGCCTGTGGCAGGCTCTTTGTCATTTACGTCTGCGAGGGTAATTGATAAACGAGGGCCAGATGCCAGTGCTAAGACTAAAAAGGCTAACTTTTTTGCACTCGACTGCCAAATTGCTAATGGTTTAAGACATCACTATTTTGCCAGAAAGCAAAACAAGGGGTTTGCTCAGAGTAGGAATGATGCCAGTATTTCTCACTTTTTCATACTTGGGTTTTCTGGAGCGTTTAATATTACAGGGAGTATATAGTTAACCAAGTTTAACATATGGAACACATTGTACACTAACTTACACGCAACTTTGTACTCTGAGGGGCGGAACATTATTGTCTGAATGGAGACTAACAATACCAGCCCATCAAGCTAAATGGCATTGACAAGCACATGCATAATGTCTCTGGTGGTGTAGCCAATCTGCTGCCAGCTAAATGTGACAGTGTGATGTCTTAGTTCTCGGGGGCCGGATATAGATCAATCTGTATTCAGATTTCTCAAGTGCAATGCCCGATATGAATGATTATCCATCAAGAGATTTTCTTTAAAAAATAACCTTTAGAGGGTTTTTTTTTACACCAGGCATGATGAGAGAGAAGCCCCCACTGCATACATTATTCAACGCCATATCCCATTTCCATATCATCTGCTTTGTGCTCACTCATGGCTCATGTGATTGGCATCCCGGATGGCTCCTCAAAGCCACATTAGACTGGTTGTCAAGGTGAAATTTATACCACTCTGACCTTTGCTGGAATCACAGAGTTATCTATCTTGCATAATTTTGAGATGTTGCCAAACTCCATTACACATACACTGACACACACACAGCAGGTAATAACCCTTACATTACCAGGCCTTGAAAACCTCACTGGCTTACTACATATCTTCATGTCAATGGTAATGAGAGAGTTAACTCTTTTTGTACTGCATAAAATGCTGCTCTATGAGATTCTGTGTACATTCATTGAGCAAAACTGCATCTGTTGCACATTAAAAATTAAACATGTTACACCATATTAACATACTATCCTACGACATGTACCTGACATGTTACACCGT
The DNA here is from genome assembly GCA_963669155.1 of Arbacia lixula. NCBI lineage: Eukaryota > Metazoa > Echinodermata > Echinoidea > Arbacioida > Arbaciidae > Arbacia > Arbacia lixula. The sequence goes on along the minus strand of OZ022591.1, from coordinate 7,518,829 downwards.
ATTAACATACTATCCTACTACATGTACCTGGCAAACACTTTGTAGCCCAGCAAAGTATGGGAAGGGAAGAAGCTACCAACCCACAGACCTCGAGCCATTTGGGGTCAAACAAAAACAAACAGAGACAAAACACTCCAGCCAGGAAGCCCCAATAAACATCGCCATAGCAACACAACAGCAGCCCTAGCCCACGAGCTACCACCCTACCCCCCAGTCTGACCATATTTGGCCGAGAGGTTTTTTTTTTTTTAGGAAAGGGAAAGTATGGCATCATGTTCCTTTGCGGATGGATATATCTTTAAATATGACTTTGATATTTACATCTATTTTCTTTTGCACCTTGCCAGTCATGGGGATGGTCTGCCACTTGGTCTCTATAAATACATTTTGGACACAGATTTGTGGAGGCCTTGTCAGTCCTGGCTGGGGTTGTGACCAGAAAAGTGAGAAACTGATCTAATAATTCTTCTTCTTCTTCTTTGGCCAAGTTTTTAGTCTGAGTAGTACAGCGTGCATACATGTACAACCTTCAATGGAGGGAAATAACACAGGAACCATTTTATTTGCAATTTTTGCTCATGCAACAGTGATAGTAGAAGTAGTATTGTACTTAAATGAGGAGTCTTATAGTGGAAAAAATAGTGGTTGTAGTAGTAGTATCAGTAGTAGTAAAAGTAGTAGTAGTAGTAGTAGTAGTAGTATCAGTAGTAGTAAAAGTAGTAGTAGTAGTAGTAGTAGTAGTAGTAGTAGTAGTGGTGGTAGTAGTAGTGGTAGTAGTAGTAGTAGTAGTAGTAGTAGTAGTAGTAGTAGTAGTAGTAGTAGTAGTAGTAGTAGTGGTGGTAGTGGTAGTAGTAGTGGTAGTAGTAGTGGTAGTAGTAGTAGTAGTAGTAGTAGTAGTAGTAGTAGTAGTAGTAGTAGTAGTAGTAGTAGTAGTACACGAAGTAGTCATTGAACAAAGAGTCACTGAAAAGGTGAACAACCGATGCCATCTCTGTTCATCTCTCTCTCTCTCTCTCTCTCTCTCTCTCTCTTGCCCTCTCCGCTCCCTCATTAACATGTAAATCTCACTTCTGCACCATCACTTTTTTTTGCATTTCAATTTTTTCTGTGATCTCTTTGGCAATGCTCATTCACGTCAGCACATTCTGAGAAAGAAGTGCAGTTCTGGCATGGTGCCAGAATGCAGCATACTGGAAATGAACTGTCTGCACGGGCAAAGTATGAATTACATATTTTGCGTTTCATGTCTAAGATCTACTAGTGCTTTTGCTTTAATTTCTGCTATACATGCAATGGAAAATACATGCATATTAAATATCAAACAGCTGAAAAAAAACCTCTAATAAATTGCAACATAAACCTCCTATTCTTCCAAGAAAGCATTTTGAGCATGTAGTTGAAGGTCAATGGGATATGTAATTGTTCTTTTGCTGGTTTTGCAACAACAAATTACAATTCAACTAAAAAATAGCATACTGTATTTTCATACTATGAACCACACTGTATTTATTACTTTCAAACCACAGGTAAACATACAAAATTCCATTTCCCATCGAAAAATTTCACAGAAGATATAAAAACAAATACACCAACTGACTTTGACTCATCAATCCAACTTCTTGGAAATGTAGAAGACAAACTATAAAAGTGAAGAGTGAGGGCAACAATTTGAATCATCAAATCTACTTCTTGGAAATGAAAGAGACAATCTCTATTAAAACGAAGGGTAGCAAGGCGAGGAACAGCAACAAAAGACGGGCAGAGCACGCAAACTTCTCTCCCCCAACCAAATCTCTGTTTTCTCTTCTCTTTCCCACACTGGACACAATGGACGAGGAAACGTGTGCGAATGAATGGAGCTGGGGTTGCCGATGGTGCGTTCTCACTCAGGCGAGAAACCCCATGGATCCACCACACAATGGACCAGTGGCTGGCTGGAGTCTGCTGAATGGGAACGAGCCAGCCAGACAGAAAAAAATCGGAAGCGATTTTCCAAACCTAGATCCTCCCCACCATTACAGACCATGTTTTCAATTCAATTGAATGTCGGGCAGATGATTAAGAACTCTATAGTCAACATATCGCTAACAGCTGTCCTCGCAAGTGAACAAACTTTTATTATGAGCAATCATTTTAGGGGGACATCCTTTACCTGATGACAAATAAATCATTTCTTCTTTTAAACTTGTTTCCATTGAGATTTTATGGGGGGAAACTGATGATGCAATACAACACAGGACAGCACATATCAACATTCCTATGACATTCCATAGACATTATGCACAATGCTTATGCTGCAACACAATGCTGCAGAGTAATATGTGCAGTCATTCAGCAATATGTGAACTCTACTTCAGCACAAACATGTAACCACGCAATGATAAACATTCATATTTTGCAACGTTTCTTGTTGTTTAAATCACCTTGTCAAGCTGTGACGTTCGCATAAAGCCATAAAGAAAACAAGTCGCATCACCGGGCGTGTACGTGCCAGATTGGAAAAGGACAGGATTTGATATTTCAATGAATTTAAATTAGCACCAAAGCCCTGCAAACACCCCAACTTAATCCCTTGCTGGAATTAAAAACCACTAAGAGCATGTTTCTGCTGGGGATTAGCATGAGGGATGACTGTGGTAGAGGGGTTGCACCAGAAAATACCCCCTAATCCCAACATGGGCTCTAATGTTACACATCACAAATGATGACAGGCACGCTCCAAAATTCATATTCAATTTCTCTGACTGCAATCGGCAAATTACTAACAGCAGATTGCTGCTCACTTGTTTTTTTAAACCTTACATTACCAAGACGAGACAATCCCATTGGTTAACTACACACTTTCATACTAATGGTTGTGAGAGAGTTTAGATTATTTGTATTTAAGCCCTGCCCATTTTGATACCAAAACAAATATACTGTAAAATGTTGGACTTTTCTCCTGAATTCTAGCTCAAATCTGCTTAAAGACCTACCTAAATGTTTGTGGAAGATTTCTTTTAAAACAGAGACATACTGTACGCGTACCAGTACATGTGAAACAAATGTGAATGGCAAACAATGTTGCAATTGGTTTTGACAAGGGGGCGGAGATCATGGGAGAGAAGAAAATGCTGCACTTAATGTATCAAAGATGTGACTGATGCAGAGAGAGATCTAACCACATACAAACGAGGTAAAACTGTCAGAAAGTATTATCAATCCTGGCTCTACAACATTCCTCATCTCTTCCCCTGATCCACTCTCATGTACCCCCTTTCACATGAAATATTTAACTGTAACAAGGGGAACGAGAACAAGGCTGTCATGGTAATGAATGAGTACCCCTAATCCTGTACCTCTATTACAAAGGAACCATACAGAGAGGAATGATAGTCTAGTACAACAGGAGTTACTAGAATGTGAAGATTAGTTTGGTCTACAAGTGCCAATGTTTTACGCAGCAGGTAACTCCATATCTATAGTGGATCACTGCTCCAACCTAAAAGAATACCTCATTAAGTCGTGATGAAATTGTACCATCCATCTAGCCTGGCTTTCATGCTGTTGGAGATTTCTAAACCTAACTATTCGATAAAGGGGTCTGGCTGCAGTAGACTAATCATTCTGCATTTCTTCTCTTGGTCGGCAGACGAACTAGAAAAAGGGAGAATGATAAAGTGCCTAGCCTTTTGAGTACTGGGGCCCATTGCATAAAACTTAACATTAATGGTAACTCTGCCATCAATGGTAATTACCATGGTAACATCACTAGACAGCCAATCAAATTCAAGGGTTACATAGAAGTTGCCATTGATAGCAAAGTTACCATCAATGGTAAGTTTTATGCAACAGGGCCCTGGACTCGATTTTTCAGTTTGGATAAGAAATGTCCACCAGTCTGAAAGGCAAGATACTATCCATCAAAAACCCATTCAGAAGAAAAAGTGTGAATGGGGTCCTCCAGAGCTAGATCAGAGGGGCCTGGCTTCCTGTGTGTGTCTGAGCATATGTCGCTACATCTTAATTGTTCTTCATGCAAAACACAAGTGCCATTGTCCAAGGAACTTTGAGTCACACAAAATCTAATTACACTGATGTGCTCCTTGCCTAGAGCGCTGCAGGGCTCAAAACGCTACAAAGTTGGCAGTTTTTACCAAAATGCCTGCAAGAACAGTAAAAATCGGGTGAAATCAGATTGTGGTAACAACCAGAGCCAGCCAAAGAAATATGTCCTTAGTGGTATCTATTGCAACGGCAATATAACATTTCTGTTTGGATTGTCAGAATGTATTTCTGTTACACTATGAACTGTTTCACGATTTGTCTCTCAAGAGAAACTTGTAATCAACTCCAGGAAACCAAACAGTAAGCTTGGTACAAAAAAAATGTCCAATGTACAGAGAAAATTTAAATGAAGAGCATGAGAAACAGGGAATGTGAATAAAAGATATAGTGACATATGGAAAACAGGATCAACTGTTAATGAGGTAAAATGAGATACAGAGAAAGACAGGGAAAGAGAGAGAGAAGAGAGAGGGGGTGACAGAGAGAGAGAGAGAGAGAGAGAGAGAGAGAGAGAGAGAGAGAGAGAGAGAGAGAGAGGGAGACCAACAATAAGACCACTAAAGACAATCCTTGGGCTGGTCACTCTAGAGGACAAGAGGAAGGCATGCTAGCTGTCCAAATCTCATCACCATGGCAACCACAGGAAGATGATGCTGTCTCATGGTGATGCAGTCATTGCAAGTGACGCACCTGGCCTTCAGGATGCGAGAGAGACAAGACCCTTTTTCCTCCTTTTTTTTTTCCTCGATGTTTTTCAGCAGAGAGCTCGGGAGACATGATTCTATCGGGCTAATGAGCAGAGTTGGACTCACAGGAAAGGATGTGAAGCCAGAGAAAACACAGAAACCTTGGCGGAAAGCAGAAGAAATATCAAGACTGAAGGAGGGAGGAAGACGAACAGACAGAGGGCGGAAGGAGAGAGAGTGAGTGAGATAGAATGTGTGATATTTAATCCCAAACCATAACAGGCGTATAACTACTTGAGTGTGAAATACAATCAAGTGATGCTCTATTACCCTACATAAAAAAAAGGTGTGAAATATAAATTTGTAATACATAAGAAATTCCTTTATTTCATTTTTGAGAAGTAACATTAACATGAAATATTGGTGAATGGACTGAAGACAGAGATGGGGGAGAGGCCAAATAAAGAAAGTCAGCCAAAGAAATGAGGAAGAGAGTAGATAGAAGACAAATTCTGAGACAGAGACAGCAACTTTCATCACGAGAGGGGAAGAAGAACAGAAGGATGAGCTAAATTTACCCAAGGCACTTCATGACTTATGCAAGATATTTAGGGACTCTTCACACTGCCCACTTGAAGACTTTTCACACCGGTCCCTGAACAACCCCATAACATGCATGTATCCATTGTATCTCATTGCTTATGAATAGACTTCAGTGAGAGGGAAGTTGCGCACGGCACGATGCTGTCTCTCACTACTCATGCTTTGACTCCAATGAATGGGGGGTTGCGCACAGCGCGATGCTAGTCTGTATAAACCACAAAGCCACGACTGCTACTGTTAGCAGTGGGAACCAGCCCAAATGGTGTCAAAACAGGAAGACTTGAATAACCTCACAACTCCGAGCTCGAGCGTCGTACCATCTTGCCCCACCGCCCGCTGAAAAATTAAGCCGTCATCTGTCAAAATATATCCGCCAATGAACATTCAGCATTAGGACTCAATTAAACCTTCAAAAGGACAGTAACTTTTCCAGCCATTATCCCATCCTAATTGAATTCTCAGTACATTCGCCACCCCTTTGGCCAAATTACATTTCCAAGGACACCTGTAAAACAATGAAACATCTCCGCAGAGGACTAATTAGTACTTTCCATTGCTACTTATCCCTCTAATTCTGATACTAAATTAGATTATCCTCACATACATGCAAAGTCTCCTATCATTGTGTTTAAGCTGTATCATTCCTAATCCTGTTCATAAAACACTCTATACATGTATCTTCAGTTGTATTCATAAAATTGTGCATACTTTTGTGCGTTTTAATTGTTTTACATTCACGATAAGCATTTATAAGATTTTTTTTCTGGCTAGGAACATTGTCTCGCAAAGTGCTTCTATTTCGACCACTGTTTCTAGTCAAAAAGAAACCTACTTAACGCACCTTTCATGTTCGAGGTCTTCCACTTGCAAAGGGCGAACATGAAACATATGTAAATGCACCCTTCGATGACAAACATATGCGACCTTCCCCTCAAAAGACGTCACTTCACTTAACCCCGATGCCCTTATCAATACCAGACTAGCTCAGGCAAGTTTCCAGAAAGCCTTTTTAGAGTTGCCTAACAACATCCGCAGAATGACATCTGAGCACCATGGTAAATCATTCACAGTCAGTGTACACCGTTTTCGTGCCGATTAAGATACTGCACTATGGGATTGTTAGGTATGACTTGTGCCAAAATTCATCAATGGTGCAACAAGACTCGATTCATCCATTAGACCTGAGAAACATCTTCATCTTGCAGGTCAATTGGGGAGTGTAGACTAGATACATGTGAAACAGAGCAGAATCATTGGTGAAAACATGTTTTCTTATGATCCATGCCCATTAACAACATCCTTTTTTCCCAGAAATGTGACGTCTTAACCAACAAAGGTCTGGACTGTGGAGACTACTCTCGATCAGCGTGACACCATTTCCATCTGGAAACGCCCACTAACATAGGAGCATGTACGAATCCCAGTTGTGTTTGTTCCAGGGTTGCCAAGGTGATGGACTAACTACAAGAAAATGTTGAGCTACCTCCGGTGGTTGCCATGGTTACTTGTATGCCACATGACATACCTCTTGGCCCGCAGGGATGGGACCAGTGTGGCATGGTGAAGGGGAGAAATATCACAGCCACTTGCAAACTTCCGCACCATTCTGTGCAGTCATGACTTTCTTTCTAGTTTTGCTTCAAGAATCATGTTTTTCAAGAAAAGAAAATTTTTATTTCTAAAAATTTGTGTGAAAAAGTACAAGATTACTTTTGATTTCTCAAGCTCAATGGAATTATTACCTGATGAAGATAAATAAAGATGTTCATGTTGTATACCAGAGTACCAAAGTGTTAAATAAAATCAAAACATGGAATCACTAACTACAGATAGACAATAGCCATGGTAATGGTGGGATTCTAAAGTAAGATTTTGTTTAAGGTTGAGTTGTAAAAAATTCTTTACAAATGAAGTTTGCAAATGATGAGTTTTGGCAAAAGCATTACATAAATTTTCCATAGAGCATTTGGTTATGTGGCATCTAGAAGGCATACAGGCACGAGGAGCACACTGAACTTTGGAAAACATTTGTTGCGACGGTGGGGAAATGACTGAACTCCTTGGTTTTGTAGGTCTCTTGACTAGGCAAACATTTATGTTGATCATCGCGATCATGATCAGGATAACCCCTGATGACTGACAACGTGTCTGGCTGCGCGTGCTGGGATAATGTCGGGATAATGTCGGCTTCTCTCTCCGATATCATGTTGTCATAACATTCATGTCTACCTCACAGGGATGACTGTATCAAATCGCTCTCCTTCTTTTTGCAAGTCTGCACACAAACTTGACATGTTTGTCTTGATGGTATTTCAATGGTGACCCCGACATAAAACACAATCTCAGCTTTTGATGGCTGTTTCAAGTTTTCTTATGTCTACCAATCCGCACCAACATACTTTGAGCCTCTTCAGTTACAGTTTATTAAACCTGCGGCCCTTCTTTCTAGTTAAATGCAAATAAAACAAAACGTTATCATCTTTGTTTTGACTGCGAAACAAAGTTCGAGGATATAAACAGGTTGTAAAATGATAAACATAATTTTATATGAAGTGTGTGGCCCATAAATAAGTAACTACAAAAGGCTAAAATATTTATACATGTATGGGTAATACTGTACAAGCAGAGGGGCAACCAATCAAAATTGTCTTTAGTTACTTGCACTAGTATATTTAAAGGGTACAATAAGTTGCCAAACTACAGAATGTTTATAATCATATTCAGAAGAAATAAGAATACGCAACAAATCATATCATCAAAAAAAAAAAGATTTAGTATTTCCATTTTCCCACTTATCCACACTTGAAGGCTTGATCACTAACTGCATTGGTGCCAGATCACTTAGTCCTAATGTGGACGGAGGATGAATAAATCTACCATGTCTATTTCCAGCAGATATGAAAATCCTCTGGAAATTGGAGATTTTCGATGCCAATCGCTATCTCACCAGTCGGTCAAAATACGCGTTACAAATTCTATAAAGCTTGTCTTGAAAAGAAATTTGATATGAACATGTTGGAAATGACATATCCCCCTATTGCTACTCATCAAAATATGAAACACTATCCATTCACTGCGACTCTCTCTGCACAAACAACCTGTTGCTTTACATGATGTTTGTGTGTGGTATAATGATTCTACAAATGAATTATTAATTTATGAATGACATGTCAAAAATGTGATCATCATTGTTAATTCCTGCACTTTATCGATCATACATAATCTTCAGAATTTCTGTCAAAATGTAGATTGTCATTGCTTTGTAAGAGTAGAAAATACAAAGAATTTATTCTAATTCTTCTCTATATGTACATGTGTTGCATAATTTTGCAATCTGTTTTACATGAGAGGGACACATTAAGACTGTCCCAAATGAGGTGCACTTAAAAAACTTACAGTGAAGAACATACATTTCTAATGGGCAAATATATTGCAGAGTACTTAACAAATGAAGTATGAGCTCACAACCTAGTTAGCTTCACGTCATATTTTTCACTCCGCTTTCATTAGGAGTCGGGTCCATCAGACCGTGAGAAGCCTTGCAACAAATTCAATAAATGGGCAAATTAAGACCGCTGTGCGGCCTCTACCCTAATGGCATAATGTGTCTTATCCTGATGTCTGTGTCAGTTCATTTTCCTTTTTATCCTTGTCCTTTCGCCTGACCATCTCCTGGCCATGAGCGCCTAACTGGAGCTTCCAGCCAGACAGCCTCGGTGGATCGGATCCAAAGGCAATACCACTTTCTCCTGGGTCACTCTTTCTGCTTACAATCCCCTTTCATACCGGGAGGAAGTTCACCATGTAGGGGATACAAGTCGATCAACATTGTACATTAAGCTTTTCATATCTACCTACTTACTTAAGAAGGGAACTAACTTGATGTGAAAAGGTATGCAATCTACAATTCAACTCAATCGCAAGACAGTGTTGCTATCCCAGAGAGGCAATTCACGCTTAAAACTTTCTTGGTAAAGGGGTATGTTTCTCGATGGAGAGTTTCTTGAAAACTTTCACCTGATTCACATCACCAGAATCAGAACATGCACACTCAACCAGATCAAACAGGAGGGTCTGAATTGGGCCCAAGTCATAAATACATCTTCAGGACTGATTGTCTCCGCTCTGTCTGAAGACACACCTCACAACTCTCCAGTCTGCGTCTAGACATCAGGTCGACACAATTGGCAGGAATTCCGTCCCACATCTGCATGAAACCTGATTCGTAACCTTCTTCAGAGCCAGACAAATGTAGCTTATTGGCGTATGTGTGTGTATCACTTCACATGTGGCACTTAAAGAGTTAATATAGAGAAAGTCTACAAAGTCAGGGTTCTTTACGCTTTGGTTGTTATTGGCTGCAAATCAATGCGCCTTAATCCATAAAAGATAATGTTAACATATCGGGGAAATGTTTACTGTGTATGTAAAATAAATAACAATGTCTTGAATCTATTTTGTTTTTCATATACATATTCTTAATTTGATAAGAAACAGAATAAAGCAAACTCATCATCCACATTGTATGATATCCTGCTGTAGGAAAATAGTCACTAAAGAAAAATCGGTCTTTAAAACAAATGTCATGACGATACAGACAATAACAGAAAGCACGTCTGACATAGTTTCTACAGCGACATCGTATTTCCGTGCCTTTGGCCTCACCTCCCCCGTCTCATTTTCACCCCAAGTCCGTCCCTTGACGGTCTGACCTTTTGGGCACAATGGACGAATCCGTGGATTCTGAGAAAGTTATTGATCTTGAGGCTGTCTGGAGACACAGGAGATTACTGCCTTGACTGAGATGCCATCCCTGTCTCCACGAGACACAGACTAGCCTCACCTCAAGGCACACAGGAAATAGTATGTGGCTCATGATATATAACTACATGTGTCATTCATAATTCTTATGGAAGTGAAGACATGTGTAGACATGTATGGACTGGAAATTAGATTAACAACTCTTGCCATACTACAAAAAAAAAACCTATCAGAACACAGTATGACAAAGGACTCTCACAAAAATTGAATCTGAATATGGGACAACCAAAAAAGAAGCCCCCCTGGACTATTTTGGTCCATACTCCTAACATAGCTCTGTTATCTATCTATTTCAAGATGCAACATGATACCATAAACAAGGTTCAGTGTATCTATCTGCTCCTAATCCCTCATTACAAAGACTTTTACACCCTTCATAATCTCAGCAGATAGTCAAGACTGTTTAGTGTATACAATGGAATTCTGAGTCTGATGGAAATTTTGATCAAAACGTGTGACCATTAACCTAACAGCTACCAAACTATTGTTTGATAAATGGTTGGGTACCCATCAATGGGTATTCGATGGGTGAGGCAAGGAGGGTGGTTAAATGAGGGGGGGGGGGCTTTTGGAGAGAGTGAATATAATGGGTAAGGGAGCATGGGGACAGGGCACCTGGGACATGACACATGGGGTACAAGGGAGAGGGGAGGAGGGATGGGAAATTAAAAGAAAACAGACGAGGGAGAAATGGACAGTAAGTATGAAAGTAAGAGTAGAGAGAGGCAGGGGAAGACAGACAGACAGACAGACAAGAGACAAGAGACAGACAAAATGAGAAAGCAGTGGAGCAAGACAGGCAGACAAAATGGGGAAAGAAATTCAGAAAGGAGATTGATGAGAAGGATTAAAGCAAGGCAGGGAAAGAAACCATAGAGTGTGAAAGGAGGACAAGCATGGAGCCATAAATAGAAGAAATAATGAGAGTGCAAGTGAAATGGGAGCAGTTTGAAGTGAGAAAATAAAAGATGAAGAAGCCATTTCAGGAACAGATATGAGGGTGCCTTTATATGGACTACAAACAAGCGAGAAGGGAATCAATGTAGTAAACACGAACAGACAGCACTTTTTACCCCCGTACTCCTTCTCTGCCAGACTCCATACTACCCTACTGTATGTAAACGGTGTGTATTACAAGTGCACAAATGCCTCACTGGCACATAAAGAGTTAAATGCACTCAACTTTACATGTAAAAGTAATATGTTATTTACATCGAACAAAACTACATGTACATGTACATTCACATGTCGATGTCGGCACAAGCGTGGTAAAATGTGGCGTAGGTTGCTGATATCATCACCGGATATCTTTTGGCAAGCGATAAGGTTTTCCCCCAGAAGCAAACAGCCTACATATATGGCTACACACCAAAGAGATACGACATGCAGGCAAGCTCTTTGCTACATGTATGCACATACATGTACACACAGCTCATATTGCAGAGGGAAAAAATAAAAAATGGAAGTATCCTTCCACTCATTCTGAAGGAAAGGGGAAATGTGCATGAAACGAGCAATCAACTGGTCATAAAATCCAGAGGACGACCTTGATGAATTATTGACCATTCATTACTACGGCGACCGGGTTTGGGCAGACAGTTCGTGGGTGAGGGGGAAGCGTGCCAAAAGCGAAATTATACAAAAGAAGCCTTCGTGCTGGTGGAAGAGAGAGTGGTAATTTTGAGTTGTGTGCTTTCTTGTATACATTAGATGCACACACTCTTCAGCGAGGGAGAGTGGATTCAACGGTTGAAGAGAGGGCAAAACCTTGGTTTGCTTTTTGACTTTACGCCACTGAAAATGAAAAAGATATTCTTGATGTGGCCATGCAAGGAGCAAAATTCATGAGGGATTGGAATAAGTTCACCCCCTCAAAATATATTTCCTAATAAACTTGCACACCTTGTATGTATGCCACACCTCCCCTAACAGAAAACATTTCTAATACTAATTCTTCCAACATACAAGTACATGTATGTATACAGTGAGATGGAAACAACACATGACCACTCTGGGGATCTTTGCTAGAAATACATGTACATGACCTCAGGTATTGTATGTTAATTTTTGCCCACTTTTTTTTCTGGCTTCAATCTTTCTCCACTATCAGCTTCTCTCTCTTTCTCTCTCTCTCTCTCTCTCTCTCTCTCTCTCTCTCTCTCTCTCTCTATCTATCTCTGTCTCTCTCTCTCTCTGTCTCTCTCTGTCTCTCTGTCTCTCTCTCTCTCTTTCTCTCTCACACATGCATTCTTCATGATTTTGAATCAATATTTGCATAGGGGCTTGTGAGGGGAGACTGAAATGCACAATACATGAGCGGGCCCTGGTGGCAAAGAATAAATAAATATATTTTCTGCCAAAGTACACAACCAAATCATGCACAGCCTCGTAGAAATCAAGGGAGCTTTGTAAAGGAATCATACTTGACATTTCTAAGCTAGTAAACACTTCTTAGTTATCTTTCTGTGCATACATGTATATTGTGATTTGCAATGCAAACGAAACTTACATCAATGTTTTCATGTGTAGCACTCAGGCACAAAAGTGAATCATGTGGGTCATTTTGGTAAAACCTCATCATAATCATGTAGAAAGGTTATACTACTTGCGTTTATGTCACAAGGCTGTTCAATTCAAGTTAGATCAAATATGACTGATGAAAAGTTTATTTTTACAATGGCTAATTACAGTTATGATCGTGAAACAATAACTATGGAAAAGAAGGAGAATTTTTGAATACATGTAAAAACTGTGTTGTGTAGATTTGTAGGCTTATAATTACAAAGTTACAATCATGACATGTCAAAACAGTGTGCATGCCATGACCTCTCCATATTTGAGGGAAAAACATAGACAGCCACAAATCCATTTCTCAATGCCTTGGCTGGTATCCCGACGACGCAATAACGCACGCATCCACAAGCAATCGCCAATGATATTAGTCGGTGAGGCACAAAGTTGCACGATGCACATAATGAAATCACCCTGGCAATTTTGCTCTCGGCAGCAGCAGTCAGGGGCCTCGCAGCCACATGTAAGGGGCAAGCAGAGAGCAGCGTGGGTAATATTCAGCGAGGGTAGTAGGGAGCCCTCGTGCACCCGGTATTAGCCATGAGGCAACTGATACATATGGCCAGAATTTCAGCTTCTGCATCTGCAGAGCTAGAGGATGAGGGGGGGGGCATAGGAGAAAGGCAAGCCATGCTTATTTCACTCTCTCAAAACATTGTATTACTTTAAAACATCACTTTTCTTCAGGTGAAGTTAGTTGGTACATCTCTTTTTGTGCTGTTGTGTATTTTTCCACCAGCAAAGCACAACAATTGTTGTCTAACACAGGAAGGGTTAATCATGAAGTACAAAAATTTAACATGCACATGTTATGTAGTGGGTAAAACCATGCTCCTAGGGTCCATGGTAAAACAAACTGTAGGCCACATTGCAATAACAAAATATGCACACAAGTGAATTTTATGTGCAGTGCTACGCTTAAATTCAACTAAATGTACATACATGTACAGTATGTATGTGTTAAAGTACAGTGTACAAAATGACAAATGTATTATCAGGATTTTTATCAGCATGCCTTTTGAGCAGGATATAGAGTGGGCCTCTTTAACAGCCGACAAGGCCTAGGCCATTAAGAATAGCACAGGCTACGGCCATGACACATACCCCCAGACTCAGTAATTATTCACTATCCAGTATCAGTAGAGAGAGAGATAAAGAAAGAGAGAGAGAGAGAGAGAGAGAGAGAAAGGGAGAGAGAGAGAGGGAGAGATAGTCATATGTCTAGCAATGCCGGGAATGACGAATCATCGCCCCGGCGCAAATATATATTCCTAAATGGCGTGACCTAGTTCTGTGAATCGCAAGCTGTAATCTCTTGATGGCTAATTTACAGACAGGAAGTGATACAAACAGTTCTCAAGATAAAATGCAATCGGAAATATTTCTGTAATCTCCCTTTCACTAATTTTTTAGATCAAAGAGTTTCAGCTTCAACCACAGAAAATGATCAATGCGTTAGCCATGTTCAATTATCAATTCACATAAAAAAAATTGAATAAGCCTCACGGGAACATGAGATAAAATCAAGTAATGATATGAATATTTCACAGTAGAAGCTTAATGTATTAACTTGTTCGTCAATGAAACATCTGATGTCAACACTCACTGCGACAAAATTTCGTGAAATAGACTGCTTCTCTTCCACTCCACCCCACACCCGTTTCCCACCACACCTGTACATGTTCTCTTCCATGATCCATCTCACCTCACTCCACCCCTATTGTGCAGGGCCAATGACCCACACCATCCACCCTCTATCCAAGAATATTTGCATGGAAATGTATATCCCTGGACATATTCCTTACTTTTGCTTGTGCTTGATGAGGAAGAGAAAGTGGGTCGGTTTAGCATTTTTTTTGTTAGCATTTTCACCTGCCTGGGTACCCCGTGCTGCCCCACCACCTCTCACTCAGGTTTACTGGGTCAAGTAGGCAGGAATCACAGACGGATGATGATTCATCCAAGAGAAGGGGGTGGGGGGGATAGGGGGAGGGAGGTAGACATAGAGGGCCTGGAAGGGATAGAGAGTGTCACAGGGAGGGGTATAGAGGGAGAGAGAGAGGGTCTAGGAGAGAGAGAGAGTGTGACAGAGAGGTGGAAGAGAGGTAGACAAAGAGGGAGAGGGAGAGAGAGAGAGGGAGAGGGAGGGAGAGGGAGGGAGAGGGAGGGCGAAAGAGTGACAGGGAAGGGTAGGGAGGTAGACAGAGATGGTCTGGGAGGGATAAAGAGAGAGAGAGAGAGAGGGGGGGGGGAGGAGGCAGAGACGGGGGGGGGGGGGGTGGAAGATTGGAGCAAAACGGGTTGGATTCATCCAGGAATGGGGAAAAGGGGAAGTGGAAGACAGAGAGAGAGAGAGACAGGAATGAATACGTGATTAGTATTGGGGGGGGGGGGGGGGGTAAGAGGAAGGTGAGAGGTGAGTTGAGGGGTAAAGTGTAACAGAATATATATGAAAAAGGGATGACGATGGATGATAAGGATTGAGGGAGACATATGAAGTCACTTCAGAATATTTAACTTTGTGGAAAAGTCAGCGGTAATAAAGGGAGAAAATAAGAAGATGCCAGAAAGAAGGACGAAGATCCTGAAAACTGAAAAATATGTCTTGAATTAAGATCCGATATTCATCTACGGGGCTTATCGTTGATAGCGATGTCATAAACTCAAGTCCGTTATGAGCAACCGCTTGGAGACTTTACATCATACAGGTAGAATTTATGAGTTAGGGCCAGGAAAGGGTGGAAATTAACTGGCAGACAGACGAATATCAAGCCTATGAGTAATAGAGGCTGCTAAATCCTTTCAAGCTGTAAATAGCATTACTTTCCAACAAGCGCAGCTATATACACGGAATGATGTAGTATACACAATGTATGGTTAGGAATATCATGCAGCTAGAGAACGTTTCAACATAAGACGAGAAGGAATCAATGCGAATGGGAGTGAATGGCACAGACATTCAAAAAGAGGGGACAAAGAGAAGTGATAGTAAATATAGAAAGGTAAAACGGATGCACCACACAACATACTGCAAGAAAAAGGGGAAACAGGTCTAAAAATGGTGAAGAAAAAGGAAGAGATGGCGAGAAATGGCAATGATATGAGGTAAAAGACAGAGAGCGAAAGAAGGAAAGGGAGAGAGAGGAAAAGGAGAGAGAGATAGAGAGATGAGTAGAAAGAGAGACAGGGAAAGAGATGGGAGAGACAGAGAGGGAATGGGAGAGAGAGGGAGACAGGGAGAGAGAGAATGAGGGAGAATGGAAGAGAGGGGAATAGAAAGATAGTGAAGAATAGAAATATAACGGGAGGGAGATGAAAGAGAGAAAGGACTGAAAGGGGGGAGATATGAAAAGGTGAATCAGGGGGAGATATAAAAGGGTGAATCAGCGGGAGAGAGAGGGAGCAAAGAAAGGGAAGAACATCACATGGGAGGAGAATGCATTTCGATGTAATCACACGTGCAGTAGAGATGCACACATTAGCATGCTATACATGTACATGCACCACTATTGGTACATGCTGCTGCTCCCGCTGTGC
The DNA here is from genome assembly GCA_963669155.1 of Arbacia lixula. Lineage (NCBI taxonomy): Eukaryota > Metazoa > Echinodermata > Echinoidea > Arbacioida > Arbaciidae > Arbacia > Arbacia lixula. Next base: position 7,502,564 of record OZ022591.1, on the reverse strand, counting down.
TGTGCCTGAGCCGCTGCACTGGAGTGGTGCATAATGTGAGGTCAGCGCTGGGGCAATATCAGCTTCTGTATGACTGCACATGTTCCACCGTCTAGATGTACCCTTTCTCTCACTCACATCCCTCAAAATTCGGCTCTGACACGCCCTTTCTCGAACCCTTTCTCCTACCGCAAGACATATTTTAGGTTTCTCCTCCTCCTTCTTTCACTCTCAGCTTTTCAATTCTCAATCTCATACTCATACTGTACATAAGTCATCTATTCTTTTGCCTTTTGCAGCACTGATTTCCTGTACAGAATTAATAAAAGGCATACAGTGTACATGTAGATCTAGTTAAGGATTCTCCTCTTTCTTACCAGCTATAGCTGCAACACACTCATTCTCATCCATGTACTACTATTTTTAACATTTTTACATTTATACCCCTTTTCTTTTACTGTGATATGTTTTCTGAAATGTTTTGTATAATGTTTTTTCAGGGGCTCTTTTATGCACTGAGAGGGCAAAATTCAAACTAACTTGAATATAAACGTGATTCAAAACGCAAACATGAAACACGGAAAAAGGGGCGTTTGGAAACGCATTTCTGCAGAATCACATTCGAAAAAGATTGCTTGAATGCAATCGTGTTTTGAATCATGATTCTATGACGTCATTGTGTCGGCCTTTTTCCGGTATTAATCAAGCAGTCCACGTAGAAGTAAGAAAACGCGCGTGTAAAAGCAGACATATATTTCCTGGGTCAAACTGTGCACTGCGATGCGTACTGGATCAAAGTGGATCAAAATGCCACTGACTTCAATAACACATTGCATCAAATGTGCAGTGTAGTGGTTCATGTCGGCCATTACCAAAGACTAGATTGCGCGTTCATAATGCATACAGGTATTTCATATCAAATCAGTGTACATAAATCAAATTGTTGTTGTTTTGTAAAACTCTTCCGATGATTGCACAATTAAGTATGCTAGTTCACTTCTGAACAATGTACACTGTATGAGTATGTAATAATACTATGCACACAGTTACAGTATGTATTACCACAATGCTAACATCTATTGCAAAGTATACATCACAATACTCCAGTCTAGTCTTCTTGTGTCTATTATAATGTGTAAAATGAACATGTACATTAGAATGTTCATGCCTATTGTAAGGTATGCTCATGTTTAGTCTACCAGTATTTGTGTACACTACATTGTAAAATGTACATTAATATGTTAAATTGCCTATTGTAAAGTGTTAATTACAGTTTTCATACCCATTGAAAATGTACAATGCTCATGTGTATATTTATGAATTGTACATTAGAAGGTTCACATCTAGTGTACATTACAATGTTCTTGTCTATTGTGAAGTAAAGTGTACATGACAAGGCTCACATCTTTAATGTAAAATGTACACTGTATATTTCAATGTGCATACATGTCTATTGTAAAGTAAACACACATGTACCATGTGTATGTCTATTGTAATGTGTATATTTCCTTGTTCATATCTATTGTAAAGTGTACATTACCATGTTCATGTCTATTGTGAAGTGTACATTACATAGTACAAGTACTGTACAATACTACATGTGAAGTACTCATGATTAACCATACAGCACACAGCCAAGGCAGCCTAACATACAATGCACAGAATGTACACAAAGGTGCATGGCCTCTGTGCTGTTACCGCCTGTGTACACAAGCCATCCTTGTTCATTGCCACCATGAAGAATTCAACCTGCTTTCCCTCCCTCCCCCTGACTCGCCCCTGACCCGCTGCATTCATGCCTTCTTAACTCGCCGGGTAGTCTCCCATCAAGACATTCACTGAAGAGAGGGTATTATTTATCCACTTTTTTGTGTAAGGGATTTCGCTATCTCAGACCGAAGTTATGAGAACCCCTTTGGCTTATTACACATCTACAGTATTTATGTGTCCATGGAACTAATGAGGTTAAACATATCTATTGAGAAGCGATAGTAGTAGACAAAAAAACTAAAATATCTCCTCAAATCTACCAGTAATCTCTCCAGGTTTTACTACATGTACAGAAATATCGTAACACATCAACCATACTTTCCCACACATTGGATCTCACATAGGACAACACTGACATCAGCATGTGCAGGTAGGCCATTGATGAATTACAAAAATTTTGTACACCATGTCTGCGGAAATTGCGAATAACTGCAGCCCACCCGGCCAACAGGGAGTAGTTGAGTTGGTTCTAAACAAGATCAGAACCAGTGCAACTACTGTATGTCTGACCATTCAAACGTAACCACAGACAGACACAACACTATTGTCTGTCTACCTACGTCACACGTTACTAGTCCACAGGAGAGTTCTCAGCCAAGCGTGTCCCAGTCAGGGGACATAACTTCTAAATTTCCTACTGTGCCCTGCTCAGCGGGTTATTGACATTCCACGAAAAACATGTCCAAGCAGGGGAAAAGAGAAAGAGAAAAAGTCTGACTGACTCGGCTGATGATGACGCCAAGCGCTCGTTACCAAGGCCCTCATCTTCTCCGTGAGAGTACGCGATGGCCTCGATTCCGACGGTGGAAGTTCAGGGGTCACATTTCATGCGTACATCTGTTCACTTTCCACTGCTGCGTAACATGACAGATGTTCCCTTCTCTGCTCACAAGGCTGAATATATTTCAGAACAGAACATGTATCCTCTCTTCCAGTGGTATGTCACCGTCATATGATAAACCCAGGAATGGTGGGAACATGCGTCCAAAGACAACAACAAACAGCCCGACGTCAGATATTGATCAGCACCTACATGTTTATCATAATGCAGTTCACAAATACTGTTACAAAACTATTTGTTGCCTCATGGGGCATATTATCACATAAATGGTGGGCTCTTTTTAAGTTCATCATTTTGAAGACTCATGGCCTTAACTCATGCAGAATTACGGTGCATTTCCTCACATTTATTGAAAAACATAAATAATGAGCAATATGGCATAAAATGCTACTGGAGGATTAGCCTGCCTGTGAAATTACCACAATCCCCATGCTACAAATAATTGCTGAAGGTTTAGCGCTCAACATCAAAGGACAGATGACCTTACTACGTGAGACGGTTGCTAAGGCAACGGGCCTGGCCAGACACCTCCTCATTCCATTCCATTCTCCTCTCTCTCCTGCCTCCGCTGCCCGCCGCCCACAGGGACTGGACCGTGGTCACATGACCCGGCGACAGGAGGGAAACGGAGAGAGAGTGAGTGAGATGGGGAGAGAGAGAGATGGGGAGGCGAGACGATGGGGAATGCGACGAGACGAGACGAGAAACGCAGACAGTCGATCGTTGGGTCGGGAGCTCTCTGAAGCGATTTGACGAAGACGAGGTGCGGGATGGGTGTTCCAGTCCCAGACACTGTGGCGCCCGGACTGATGGCATGGCTAGTCTCCATCCCAGAGGAATGAGGACATTTTTTTCACTACCCTTTTCACCTTTGAGTTCTGTATAAGTCAAACTTATCCATCTAAAATCCACTACTCTGTGATTATCAAAACAAGTATCATGCTAAATAGAGATGGAGAATTGTGTACATGTACAGGTGTACCTGTACAGAAATTAGAAGTCTTTGAAGATTTCCACTGTATAATCCATTTTTGTAATCAATCCAACATTAATATCACAACATCTGACATGCACAAGCTCATAAAAACATATATTTTTCGAAGATATAGTAATAAAATATCCCCTTCTCCATTTTTCATTTTCTGTAATGCACTGCATCACTTTATATTTACAGGTATCTTCATATTCATCATCAGCATCATGACAAATGGGCTGAGGATGTAGACTAGTGGCACTATGAATTATTAGCTGCTGGTAAGGTTGGTGAAACTAACCATTTCTGCAGTCTGAGCAGAGGCAATTTTGATCAGGTAATACGCCACACACGCCACATGTGCATTGTATATCAGTAGCCACGCGCACACCAAATGACGCCATTCATTGTTCATGCACCCATCATTACTAATTAGATGCCTCCTGATTTTTAGTACCACATCAGAAAATACTGACCTTTTCAACTTTCTCGCTCATGAATTGGAACCTATCATTATATGATAATGTACAATGAATAAGATACATGTAACAATGAGTGGCAGGAATATCCCTGTAAGGCAGCCTTTATAGAATGAAGTATGTGAAGCTGTTTTTTGAACAACTTGTCACTGTGATGTATTTTAAGTAGTTTTGAGATAACTACATATGTTTATGCTGATTCTGTACATGTATGTTTGAAAACATCCTCATATCCAAATACAATGATATATCCTCAGATTACCTTGTAACCGATAATCTGAAAAACATGTACATATGGACAGACATACAGACATGTTATGACATATGTTAACATGGATGATATTGGAGCTAGAAATGATCAGGGGTCAACTCATGTCACTTCCTATCTTTCATCCTATTATGCAGCTACACAAACATAAAGGCCTAATGCAAGCATCCAACAATGATGCTCTGATTCAGAATGCACAACTTTCTTTCCACCGTACACAGGGACATGTTTTGACTATTTTTAGCCTTTATGTGTAACATGTACTGTTTCAGCACATGTATGTATTGTATGCCTACATGTACACAGGTGCCCAAAGTAGAAGTCCGCACAACCTAAAAATATAGGTAATTTTATTGGGTACTGTAAAAAAAAACCAAAATGAATATCCGCACTCCCTTGAAAGAAAGTACTGCCTATCAACATATGGACCTATACGATGACATAACCAAATAGACCTTCACCTTTCATGGGACTACATCTATGTATGGGGCCTCCTATACAGTAAGCAAAGATTATGCAAGCTAATCTAGGATTATGAATCTACATGGCTAGTAGATATTGTTACACCAGGCTTGCCAGTCGCAAGCATGTACATGTATGACCAATGTTATTGCATGCCTCCTCTACATTAGAAATGGCCAGCAAGTCAGAGTGCAGCCTTGCTTCCATACAGAAATTTGTGGTCAATGTCTAAATAGAGTCTGTGCGTTCAGAATACCATGAGAGTGTACAATGTCCAGCCCATGCTATTTGCCTTGGCTGTTGTTTGCGTGCATACGGTACACATACAGTATGTAGCTGCCAAGCATGGCAGCCACACACGCATGGAGGCATGGGCAGGAGGGACAGAGCAGGGAGAGAGAGAAAGAAGAGGGCAGGGCGAGAGGCAGGCAGGCAGGCGGAGGAGGGAAGCAGGGTAATCTGAAGAGCTGGGCAGTCTAGACCTGCCGTCACTGTTGATTTAGCGCCCAATACCTCAGCAAATCCCCTTTATGCAAGATGGACCCTGACCCCCCAAGCATGCCTGCTTCCCTGCTACAGCATGGCCATGTACAGTGTACATGTATGTAGACTCCAATGCCCTCTAACCACACTCTGTGAAGAAAGGCAATCATAATGCATACATTGAAGTAGGTAGCCTCAGTCCATCTACTGCAAGTTATTTTCCTAAGGCACATGTTATCTAAATATGCAAATTGTGCTGTAAGTCAACAAATGCCCTGAACAGCACATTAAAATGAAACTGATAGGAGAACAATAGTAATTGATATACACAAAATACACACAATCCTAATGCCTAGAGAAAAACTTGTCAATCTGCTGCAATATTATGTAAATGAACTTATGTTTAAGTCAACATGTGAACATGCCACGAGCACCACATTAAAATAATATTGACAGAGGTACAACAGTACTTGATGCAAAGTTCTACATGTTTGTCACGCATTGCGATGCAAGCATAAGAACATTCTTTTACTTTATAAAGATTATGGAGAACTAGCAGACACTGAAACTGAAACATTTCTCTGCATTAGTCTGAGGAGAAAGAGGCTCTCAAGTTCTCAAAGCCACCGTCCGCCTGAGTGTCTAGAAAGTGTGCTCATAGGTCACATGTTCAAGTACATGTACATGTACTGTGTACTCTACTAGAGTAGACTCACACAAGGCCATTCCTAAAATGGGTTTGTCAAATAGAGTTGCATAAAAGCTGAAGGGGGAAAATGGATGCCATATTGACATTTAGACTGAGAGGTGCCAGTACATGCATGTACAATGAGTGCACTTGCAATATTGCCAACAAGCTCTTAGTTTTTAAACTAAATATATCCAGTCATATTAACTTAAGCATGTATTGTGTATGCGTGCATACATGAACCTATGAAGTCTATTATACTGTGAAAGTGTAAAATACATCAATTTCAAGCTTAAATGTGGTATGTTCATTTATATCTACTTATGACCTTAAAGTGAGTCAGTGGTTCACAATCACAATATGTATTATTTAAATTAATCAACATCCAACATCTGACTACATGTACCTTCCAATAATATTTGTAATATGTGAAATATTAACCTTCGGATGTAATACTCTATCCAGTTTTCTATTAATTAGCCACCCATGCAGTGATTGAATAAATCTCAATTTCAGCAAATTGATAGAAATGCCCAACATTAATATAAAAGTCTGCAGAGAAAAAAAAAACCCTCTTAATCAAATGATCTGGATAGCCTTCGAAAAGCTATTCCCATCCCAGACGTTTCACAGAATATCTTCTATTTCCTCTATGAAATTACAACTTCAACCTATTTAATCTCGTCAACAACAAACATAAACACAGTGACATAAATCGAATATATCCACCGCCGTCTCTTTGCGACCTGACACACCATTGGCACTCCAACCCGGCTTTTAATCAACAGCATTTCCTGTCTGCCAATATCCCTTTCCAGTCGAGGGAGGAAAAAAAAAAACTCACTCCGATTTAAAACAGACAAACATTCAACCGTTTCAATCCATCGGCGAGCACCATATCCCTTTTGGCAGCCTGCCTGATTATGTTTTTTTCTATTCCTAGCCCATGTCAATGTGTTAATGAGCGAGGATTTACGATAAATTTAAATTATCGTCGAGCCAAGCCGACGAGGGTACACTTCAGCCACTCCCTGAAATACAGCTCTCCCTCCTGACGACAGCGTTTCCCTAGCCATGGCTTGGCGGCTCATGTACACATGGGCTTGTGATCGACTGAACGGAATTAATTGAACTGCCAGGACTATTGAATTTGTCTGCCTGCGTTTTGTGCAGGCATTCCGCAGCAATCAATTTGGCCCCAGTCATGACCACTGCGAGTGAATGGCTTCATTCAGTATGATCTATTATACACACACACACAATGCAGGGGTGCAGTAGGAGTGTAGTACTGCACAATAGCCTACATGTACATGTATGTGATCTGGGCTGTACGAACATATGTACAGTACATGTAGCTTCACATATGTTGGACACTACACTGTACATACCTTAGGGATTCAGACAATTGTCTAGACCTCCACTACATGACTGTACAGATCGGTTACCATAATTCATTTAAGAGCAGTACAGAAGCATAAACACAATTTTGGCATTTTAAAAGATGGATATGCATAAATCAAAACACATTTCAGAAGAAAAGCTGTTTTGACTCATGACTATGGTAATCATTTTACACTGTACAGTTCTTGTTTGTACACAGCATTCTCATCCATTTAGTCTACAGTATACGTTTTTTGGATTGTTACATTGTATATTAGAGTGATTTTTTCACAACCATACTTGTAGCAACTTGCATTACATGTATCTGCAAGTACTCATAGTTGAACACTATATTTATAATACTATTAGGCTTAGTACTTAAGGTAAAGAGCCTCTCATCTGCACAAAATGGGGATATTATTGTGACATGTACAATTATTATTTTTTTTAATAGCACAGCTTCATTTGTAATCATTGAAATGATGTACATAGTCCTTGAGAAACACATCTTGTAATGATAGCTACATGTATCATAACCACAGCATCAAAAAATAACCATGCAGCACAATGTACTGTACATGACATGGCAGTAGTGGTTGTCCTTAGAAACTAGCACATGTAATCCCTCTATCTTTTTAATCAAAAAAGTAGGACAGTTCAGGGCGACAAAAAAAAAGGAAACTAGATTATCTTGCTTGTGGAATCCAAGGAAAGGCCATAGAAATGAACTGAATGAAATTTCCCACGCATGTTCTTTTCAACAAAGTCATGTCACGCTGTACTTACACCTCAATCCAGACATTTGAAGTGGCATCATCCTACCAAATAATGTAAGCCTGTTTCCCTGTGTACTGTGCTCATATCCCACTGTCTGTCTGTCACTCTCTCTCCCTCTTCTAGACATTGTGTTTTCTCAAAACCTTCCTTTTCTCTCAGACACCAGAAAACGGACCAATCCTCTTTGTTTTTCCAGACAGCAGAAAAACTCCGCTCCAATTCCGCCATTGTTTGGACAAACCCACTTGTAAAAATATGTTTTTGCAGAGGGACAACAAAGCGCAACCCCAACACTCAAGTCAAGAGCTGACAAGTGGAAATTTGTAGCCATTAATCAAAACAAAAGTGTGAGAAAATCCTCCGAACAAAGCGAAAGTTTGTCTGGGTCATCGTTGTCACATGTTGTTTGGGAGATGGGAAGAGGAAAATTAGGATCACCATTCGCCAGGCTTGCAGGCCAAGGGTTAATAAAATGATATCCCTGGAAAAATGGAGTAAAACAAGTACTTCAGTGCCTTTAACAACTGGTAATGTACAAGTCTGCATGAGGAAACTGGATGACTTTTGTACAGGATGAACATGTTCATTATCATTTCAGTTACTATTAACAAAACAATCTTGACCGTTCTCCCGCCACCCCACCCCCCTCCCCCCCCCCCCCCCCCCCTCTCTCTACATCTCTCATTCTCCCTCTCTTTCACTCAACTCTATAAAGTCCACATTTCCAGGGTACAACCTTGGTTCACAAGCAGGGATTAATTACTGTGTCCTAAATGTGACATTTGTTATCACTTTTGGTGATTGCAACAATAATGATGTGCTAGGCACGCAATGTTGATGTCATAAGCAAAAATGCATGTACGGCATACAAGACCTCGATCAGTATCACACATGTACAGTGTACGTTAGAAATCTGCAGAAAAATAATACAAATTTACCTGAATCAAATGTTGTTTCTACAATGTTTACTATTGAAGTGTTCTTCATGAACTCGATAAGGTGATGTGGAAAGCCTCTATTGTCTTAATTGATTATCATACCGGATACCATAGGACATGAAAAGGATTAAAAGACACACATGAAAAGGATGTTATTCCCATTGCTACATGTACAATGTGCTTTCAAACCTTGCCTCTCCCTGATAACACCAATCTCCTTATCACCATTATTGGTCCAATGCCCCACCGTGGGAATGGCACAAAAACTTGCTGCAAATGTACGTTAACTCACTCAGTCCCATAGGCAATAAATTGTGTTACAGTTCACAAGGGAACTACAAGTGGGCGTACTGCAAGGGGAAATAATATGAGGTAAAAAAACTAAGCCGCGTCACGCGTCTGTGACTCGCTAATGTCAAAAATGACACGAGCATGGCACTGACCCAGAGAAGTTACAAAATGTCACAGCACTCCGTGATCAACCACCGCCCCCCCCCCCCCTCCTCCCTTTGCTCTCCCTTCATGTGAAACATGAGTCAAAGAAACAAACTCGGCAAATTAAGCGTAAGCCTCGTCCTGTCACGCGACGTCGCGCAGAAACCCCCTTGACATGGGGAGAAGGGGGCCAAATGGGAGCAATTTGTACCACATTTGGTGGGGAATTACCAGAGTAATTAAATTCACCCCAGCCGAAGACAGATCAAACCCTATTTGGAAATTGCATTTCCATTTTGGCACTCGTGTCTAGGCGGAGGGGGAGATAGGATTTATCAGTTGAGAAGTGACGAGCTAAGGCAGAACTTCGCAGAGGAAAACGTATGCAAGAGATAAAAGGTCTCCATGTTAATGAACAGGTTTTACAGAACAGTCAAATGCAGAAAGAACCTTGTATAATTTAATAATTTTTCTTTCCTTTTTTTGTGCATTTTTGAATCCCTGAACCTCCCCACAGCATTTCATATACACAAGAGTACAAATGAAATAATTTACAGTACCGGTACTTAAAAAGGCTAGCACAACTGCCACTAATACGTGTAGGTGCTGTACTGTATGTACTTCACTTCTAAATCATTGTTTCAAAATCTCATGTGGGGCCATAAATGGGCTCTAGGGGGAAAAGCATTTGTGGGTTTGAGGGCTATATTTCCCCCACAGACAATAAAAGAGCCCATTTTCAACACACCATTCTGCTAATTGATTATAATGCAGTGTGGTTCAGACTTCAGAGTGCCCATTATAATGACATCACGCTCAAAAAATACCCCCTGGATATATTGTCCCCTGATGGACCCACGCCCACCAAAACAAAAAAAAAAGAGGGGGGAGGGGCCCCCAGGTACCCCACAAGATGAACACTACTTCTTAACAGTAAACAGCATACTAACTCAGAAGATTAACTTAGCACTTGAGAGACAACAATCTCTCCCTTTAATTATGGGGAAAAAACAAGATTTCTATTACTCATCAGATCTAATGTGTAAAAATAACAGTACAACATTTCTGCGGGAGCCTGTGCAGAACGCAACAGCAAGCATGATTTAGCAAGTTTCGTAACGCCAGACAGAGGGAATCAGTTTCTGATATATCCACTGAGTCAAATCATAACACAATTCATTAAGTTCAGGAGACGTAGCCTCTCTTGGGAATGGAACTAGAAAGACTGCCTCGCCAATATGATCCATGTCTTCCTCCTCTTCCTCTGTTTTCTCTCCCTGACTCTCCGTCTCTCTCTCTCTCTCTCTCTCCGTCTCTGTCTCACTCCACACTGTTTCCCATCCCTCCTCATATTTTCCCCTTCTGAATACATTTTTATGCCAATATTCCCCATCTCTGTCTGTTGTCTCTTTCCTGCCACCCTCCCCCCCCCCCCAAGACTGTCATGTGTCTGAGAACTCATGAACTCTTCTCCCCATTGCTTTCCAATCTTCATTTTCAAATATTCTCTTTGTAATCTGGTGTCGTCATGTGCAACTTCTATCTATCTACATGTATCTACCCAAAGTGCGTAGTGAAAAGAAATTTTCCTTTTTCATAATGCAACACACAGCACAAGGAGGTTATTTCATGATATTACAGTGTATGCTTAAAACTGTAGCCCCCCCCCCCCTCCTTGCAATGTTTTTTTCCTTCCTGCTGACCTCTACCTGGATGAACATACATACACACACATTACAGTATGTACATGTAGTTCTTTGTGTGCTAAACACAATACAGTTCTCTCATTACCAGTGCAAAGATGCGACCATAGCAGGTAGTCCAGAGTTAAATCGAGAATAAACCTCACTCCCGACAGTAACCACTGCTAAGGCCGCAACAATCCCTCTGAGTATTGAGACCAGGCCGTTTGGGCTTCATCAAGCCCCAAGGCAAACTCCGACGTGACTGCCAGGATATGATTCAAAATGCGAGGCTAAAAGAACCAGAGTGAATAATATTTTTCTGCAAATCATTTCTTTCAAGTCCTCTCCTTTAATACTTTCTCCTCTTTCTTCCTCCTTTTTTTTTCTCTCTCTCTCTTTATCTCTAGCTCTTTATTGTTCTATCTCCCTTTCCATTGTTTTTTTATCCAATGTAATTCAAATGCAGTCAGTACAGCGACAATGTGTTGTAAATATTGAATCAGTCAAATCCAATTATTTCATTCTTTACTACTTCATGTACTTCAGTTATACTTTTACAAATATCATACTTGCTGAATATAATTTCTGTAAAATCTGGCAGTGGCAGTTTGCTTATTAATACATATTCTCTCTATTCTTATCTCAACGAAAGCAGATGTTCGTCTGTACCCTGACAGATGACTGACAGGACAAAATACAAGGAGGGCATCAAATGTTCACCACAACAAGGAACATGTGATGATAAGAAGCTTGTGGGATATTGATAAGAAAGCACAAGACAGAATCAAGTGACTCCCCAAGGAGGAAGTAAGATTTGAAAAGTGAGGAACAAGTCTAGCTGGTACTCTGGCAGGAACAATCTCGAGCATGGAATGGCAGGAGAACAGACAGACGTAATGTACAATACAGTGTAGAAGGGTATTAAGGTATAGCCTTGGTGCAAAGCTATGAGCTAATGCATATTTTTATATTTAAATCTCAATGAGGTTTGGAGACACAGACTGGCATACAGTACATTTCCTTCTCGTCTAGTGAAAAAATTGTGCCAAGAAGTCTATATCTAACCTTCTCCACACCAAGCAATGAAATCGATGAATGGCCCTGCCCCAATGATGGCACCTGTAATAAGGAATATACCACCACAGGTCCTGTACCAGTAATCTTGACCACTACTCTACCATCTTGACCACTACTATCTTTATCCTATACCTCCTAGTTGTGAAATGAAATGGTCCTCACAAGCTCAATCGACACAGCCTATAAACTAGGCCATATAACACACAGAATCAAGAGCAGCTCAAGCCGGAGCGGGCATACATACATTCAGATAGACTAACCAGCCACGCAAGGGGGAAGTGCTACTCAATTCGTAGACAGGAAACTGGGTCTGATATCATCTTCCCATTCCGGGCCCGCAAATCAGAGGCTAGCACGCGACTCGACTCGAGTCTGCGACTCTGCGGAGGGTTTTTTTTTCCCCCTCTCTCCAGTTAATTTGACAACCGGTTTCTGCGGTTGGTTCTCGGCTCAAGCCACTGCTGGCATGGACCTTCTGCTATCGTATCGCTGAAGTAATTATTTGAGTGGGAGGGTTGCCGTGGTGAACATGTACTGTACTAGGGTTGCTATACCCAGACTCCCAGAGAATTTAGATCTGACAGATCCGGTACATGTGAGTGACAGACAGCAAAATTCACAATATTAGGTGCAATTACATTTCACAAACATGACACAATTCCTACATGTATGTTTAACTTTTCTAACAAAAAAAAAAACTTCAAAAATCATACACCCAGAAGTAAGGAATACACACAGTGTGCTCCATCCTCCTGTACATTATTTTATTAAAAACATATGAAAAATATTTTATATTCCTCTCACTCAATACAAATATTAGCACAGTGTCAAGATATTTGCACTGAATTAACACCACAGCAACAGTTTAAAACTTATTTGTTTCTAGCTCTCCTTCTGTACACCCCCCCCCCCCTCTCTCTCTCTCTCTCTCTCTTGTATCTCTGTTGTCTCACACTCACACTCGGGGTGAAGCATGCATGACCAGCAAGATTACAGTGGCCGTGAAGCCCTCTTAGTGATATCCTTCTATGCATGAAGAGAAGGCTACAAACACACAATTTTGCCTGA
>OZ022591.1:7428393-7489061 GCA_963669155.1 Arbacia lixula | reverse complement strand
TTACGTGACTTCCTTCTGGCCAACTGGCCATCGGCTTGCCAGTATGTGTAAGTATGTAGCACACTGTCCTGTATCAAGCTCAGCTTTGCTGCTTTAACCCCCCCACCCCAAAAGTTGGTTGACATAAGTTGTGCCCTCATCAGATTAAAAATGTACAGTACATGTACATTATGAAGATGTTTCTTTTCGTGATATCAAATAAAGAATGTGTGTCCTGACTGCACTTAAAAACTGTACTCTTGAGCTGTAATTTTATTGATTCATTAAACATAAACACATTGAGGATCTTGATTAGGAGATTCAGCAAGCTTACAATTTTGGTGTGAACATGGCTAAAGTGATAATCTCACTATGACTCTTGCCATATCTTATTTTATAACAAGACTGTCTGAGTACGCTTCCCCCTTTGAACATAGTCTTGTTTTGGAGACATTTTCCTCCTCCCCTGGAAGTTTTGAACAACTGCGTCAACTGATAAGGACGTGGAAATTCTAAGTGACTTGGACAGGAGGCTACAGGTGCCACGTTAAGTCTGGCCGGAGTCGCCCGGTGCAACTTGCCACAGGTGTGACGCACGTTATACGCTCAAAAACCTGATAGCGTCTAGATACGAAGGCTAAGTTAAGTCTGGGATTCACTGGGCGAGATTATCTTACAGAATCTCGGAACTGGAACACTTAGATTATCGACCTCATCCTTCATCGGAGCCCTGTGCACCCAATCAGGGCACAATGATATCACTTCCTCCTTTCCAACAGGGACATAAGCCAGCGCATCAACACCCCAACAGTCCCCTTCTCCTTCCTCCTCTCCCTTCGTTCTCTTTAATCCTGACCATCTCTCAAACGTGACATATTTGGACCCCAAATATAGAAGGATTACAAGCCTAGCCATACAAAAACTCTAGGAAGACGCAAGTTCTTGATATCTATAGCTTCTCTCTCTTTTCCCTTTGCTCTGACTCGACGATAAGGGCATCGGAGTGTGGTTACGCCGGCCGGCGGATGCAAGGAAGATGGAGACTTCCGCCTGAAAGGCTAAGCAAACTTGGGCCCTCCATTCACAAAAATTTGACACCTTCACTTGACTCATATCAACTTGATTCTTGAAATCCACCCTTGAGAAAACCTTTTTTGATTCACAAATATCATTAGAAGTCTATGATTTAAAGCAGAATAGCAGTTGTTTCCTCACCTTTCCCAATTCCAATACACCAGTTGATTTCAAATGAAAGATTCATCCCCTTCCCACAGGCTAATGATTCTTTACAATTAGCATACCAGACTCATCATTAGGCCTACACTTTTGGAAACAAGCCCAAAGTTCTTGACCTCTTATTTCCTAAGCCTCGCAGCATTACATTCCACCCATCATCATACATTCCTGTATCTTCCTTCTTCACATTTGTCTACTCTGTCTGTCTGTCTCTCTTTCCCTCTAACCTACAGCCAAGACAATATACATACTTGTGTACAAATGTGCCTCTCTTTATGTACATTTTTCTTTCTCTAAATCATCCCCCCCCCCCCCGCCTCTCTCTCTTTCCTCCTCCCTTACACATCTCTCACCTACCACTTCACAACTGTTTCTGCCGCGCCATGTGAGCAAGACTTCTGACAGATTCATCTAAATTTGTGACATACATTTAATTTACAGGATCGCATAGACTTCGGAAGGGTGGGCTATTTCGGGAGCATGGTGAATGCACAGTACTGTCAACGACACCCTGCAGTTCATGAGGCACTGCTCTAGCAAAGAGGGGAGTGGGTTTCTTTATTGCAGTCTGCTGTATGCTATTGCACTGCAGTGAGCTATTGCAATGATATTGCACTGCAGTCTGCTATTGAAATGCTATTACACTGCACTGGGCCAGTTTAATACCATTGCACTGCATACACATAGTAACTGAGGGATAACAATGGATATAAGAGTGCGATATCATTTTATGGTTTAATCCAAACATGGCTAAATCCATGCTACACAACTGTTTTTGATTTGGGAAAATTATCTACTTCACATCTACATATTCAACTTTATTCAGCATTATATAGTTGGTTAAGAGGTAAATCTGACAATAGCAATTAACGGATAGCATAATTTGGTCATCATTTTGTCTTTCCCTGCAAAGACACATCTATAGCCCCCCCCCCCCCTCCCCCCCCCCCCCACCTTTCTCAGAAATAAAAAAGGAAAATGCAACAAAAAGATAAAAGACCTGGTTGCTGCTTTTCTCAGAAGAGAAAAGAAGGAAACACAATCTGCAACGCTGCTGTACTGGAATATTGCCAAAAGCAGCATTTGTTTACACATTTCGCTCAAAAGTGGGGGTCACTCAGAGACCCAGGAAGACAGGAAGAGAGCAAACTAAACAAATAAATGTTGACGCTCTACAGTTACATTAATGGTTTCAATGTCTGGGATTCAGTTTACTGCTATATTATATGCAATGGTACAATTCGTCCTGCCAAGTTTTCAGACTTGAAATCTGAAACTGTCCTTCAACTGGGTTTCAACTATCATGGAGCTACATGTAGTACATGCCAGGCCATGGTGGCACTTGGTTCAGTAGATAGGCATGATACTTGAGTTGTATTTAATTCAAACTACCAAAGTCTTCAGATTTGAAATCTGAAACTGTCCTTCAACTTAGTTTGGTCCTATCATGGAGTTTAGTACATGGATGTCAATGGTTCAGGAGACAGGTAAGATATTTGAGAATGTGTTGTCCACATTGAAGACATTTCCCCTCTCATTGTTTGTGTGTAATGGATGATGGCAGCTCTAGCTTGGGGATGTCCTGGCCTCCTGCCTCAGCTCCAGGCTGTTAGGCTTTTCAAAAGCCGAAATATTCAATTAAAGGGTTTTGGCTGCAGTAGCAAGGTGGTCCCCACTGAAGAAAATGTGCAGCACAAACACGAGTAAATTTACTGTGCCACATGTAAAATCAGTAAAAGTCACATTACTTCTATTGTTTTTGCTTTCTGTGAGCCATGCGTGCCATAGCTATGTACCACATGTCCAGCACAGATATCTTTCAAAAAGTGACATTCTGCCCTTTTGAGCTGCGCATAAAAGATTTTCTGGTGACCACCCTGTGCAGTAGACAAGTAATTATCAATTTCTTATCTGGACAGACTGAGAATAGAGGAGAATGATCAACTAGTCTCAAGAGGATTATACGCTGTTTTTGTCAGTTTGGATTAAAGTGTCCAATAGCCTTGAAGCCAGACTAGCTTGCCACCATCACAATGCTGTTCTGCTCTACCACAAGTGTTTCAGCATTCATTCCAGTATGGTCAATAAAAAGGGCGCACTTTCCCCTCAAACAAAAGAGGCATTAGACAACACCAGACCACAAGATCCCCCACTCAAACAATGGCTAAACATAGACTGCGTCTTGCTCCACTGATCACGAGACGGAGAGTGATACAACTTTAAAAAATAACGTTTTAAGCTTCTTTGCATCCAAACCAGGGCCCTGTCTTTAAAAAAATTGTGATTGATATCAATTGCAACTCTGTACATTTAGATACATTGTACATGCAGGAAATTGGACTTATGATCAATGGATATAAATCGTAACTCTTCATAAAACAAGGCCCAGATTGATTTTTTGTTTTCACTGAAACAATGCATGCATCAATCCATAAAATGAAGTACAGCATACAATATCACGATAGGGTTTGGGGTTGGGGTTATACCTGTTTCCTCTTGTACTTGCAAGTTGGGTCGAACTTGGCCTTGACGCACTCTAATGCCTCTGTGTATTTTTCCTCTGGATTCTGGTCGCGAGACAGCAGGAGGTAATTCCTCCAGTTGTCGGAGTCAAACCCCCAGTGGCACGTGCGCGTCTCGCGACGCCTATGTCCGTGGACAATGAATTTCTGCGGCGAGAGCATGATGCCGCACTCCAAGCACTCAATGCAAGAGCTGTGGACAGTCTCGTAGAGCTCAGGGGTCAGCAAACCCTTGCCCTTGCCGAAGCACTCATGATACACCTTCATGCTGTTTTCTGTCGGGTGTGTCGGCTTCTCGTCCTGTTGCTTGGGCGACCGGCTGTCCAGGATCCCGTGCAGGAGCGCGTTGCAGAGGCGCTCGGCGTCGGTTTTCGTGATCAGCCCGCAGGACGGGGCGCTGAACGGCAAGATACCGGTAACTTTCAAGATTTCCAGCTGCTCCGGGCTGCAGCGCGAACAATAAATGTGGAGCTCATCGCAGACAGAGTTGATCTGTTGGAGGCTGAAGTCGCGCAGGACACTGTTCAGGATTTGGGGCAGGCAAAGTCGCCGCTCTCCGCCTACTGTGAAGCACGAGATCCGCTCATCTTCAAGGATTGTGATCCCTTTCTCGCTTTTGCTCTGGTCGATGGGGGTGAAAACCGGCATTTGCTGGATCGGGAACGGCGGCGGGTGAAGCAACGGGTCGTATTCCATCTTCACACCGGTGGCGATGCTGCGGTGTGCCTGCTCGATGGCGGCGACAGAGACGGCGGCCGCCTTGCTGGCCGACACGCGAACGACGGCTTCCTTCATGTGCGTGTCCACGAGCTGTTTACCACTCAAACCCACGGCGGAGTCTGGCCAGTTCGGGCGATAGCTGCTCGGTCCCCCCAAACTTGACATCGCGACAGTCTGATAACTTTTCAGCACCTTCTCGAGACTTGGATTGTAAGCTTGAACTTGAGGATCCTCCATCCTCTGGTAAACAAGGGGCAAAGTGTTGCCGTTTTCTTTTCCAGTTTCTCGTCTACTCTGCGAGAAAATTAAGTAGAAAGAAAGTCTAAAAAGTATTGTAACGTTGACACAACTTACAAGTAACTTCAGGAAATATAGTAGTAGCAGAGCGCGGTTGGTTTCGTGTGTCTGCTCAGTTGAATTCAATGTTGTCTGTTTCGTTTGTCGCACCGCATTGGATCATGTGCATAATGTGTACGAGCCCCATGCGATCGCTTCGCTCGTTACGATAATAAAGGCGTTGTACACACACAGCCAGCAGAGGGAGCCCGTAGTACACTTACACACACACACACACACAGTCTTTTTCGTTCGTCTCGTCTGCGTCTGAGTCTGTGTATACGATCGTATCGTAGTGTTTACGACGATACACACACCGTACAAATGCAGTGCACAGTACACACACACACTGGTACACACACACACGCGATATCAGACGAGTCGTCTAGCCAGCCGACTTGAATGTGTACAAGTCATGCGCACCCGTCTCGCCGACATACTCCGCTCGCTACAGGCGCTTATCAAATTTGCCCTTACGTCCACTCGTAGTCCCCCCTCTGGAAACTGATTATAGTCTTGAAAAAAATCCAGTTTGTTTACATTAAAAAGACGACTTCCCACTGAACGATTTGCCTTCTTCCATGCCAATTTTCCCGAGTGTCAATATATGACTGACATCCCTTATCAATTATGAATATGTGGTTATTGCATGGGTGCGAATTCACCGCCGCTTCAGGTACGGTCCTCTTTATGTAGCAGGCTGCGCCTACGTCACAACTTCACGCAATAGGCTGTCTAGCTAGCATAGCCAGACATGCGTCATAATGGCTTTTTTTTCCGTCTTTGGATTATCGCCCCGCCAGTAACGGGCGAAGGCCCTCTCTGCGGCCGTTATAGGGCTCGCGAGAAAACTCTTCTCAGAACTCGCAAATTGTACTTAACAACTTCGCTTACCAATGTTTCACCCAATTGATCGACAAAATCGTCAACATTTCCGTGGTAATGTCTGGGTGAATGGCTTCATAAATCTACATACAGAGTCACACACGGCGGGAGTAATCACCCATGCATCGAACAGCCGTAGTAGTTAGTAAACGTTACGTAAGAGATAATCGTATTCCTGTGAAGCCGCTCCGCTAGCCGGGGGATTAAAATGTTAATGAGTTTTTACCCGCACCGCCCCCCCCCCCCCCTACCCACCCCTTCCTGAATGTCCTTGGCTTCACGTGTGCGTTGTGTATTAAACTTGAGGCCGCTCTTTCCCCCTCTTTTCGGTCACCACTCACGTACACACAGGGCTTTGTTGACCACATTGGCGGTTGTACAGTTCTTAGTCGATAAGGTGAGGGCACATATTACGTAACCAGTCTCGGCGGTCTGCAATGATTACTCGGGTAGTACACGTAATAGGAGGGCTTAACGTCTGTCTAGTTTCTAGTCTCAATATTACACTCGTAAGTCGTATGGCAGCTACCGTCATCATCTGCCTACATGTTTATATTTTTTTCTCATATGAATTATGACCACAATCGAGCATTCCTTGCTATCGGATCCATGTATAAATATGGGATGATAATAACATCAATATTCCTAACGGCTTTTATTATCATTATTATTAATATTTCACAACTCCCCTTGCTTGGGACTGGTTAATGGTTGTACCAGAGAGATGCCAAGTTTGGGCTGTATTACACTCTAAAGCAAAGCAAGGCAAAACAAAATCTTCCCTGACTTTTGATTTGCCCGCAGCTTACTGTCGTGTAAAAATGTTGTTATCATCATCATTTTGACCATGCCTATTATTGGGAAAGGTTATTGTTCATGGTTAAATTGTGATAATGTTCGACATGAGTTGCAGGATGTGGAATGCGTGTCTGACCACTGTCAAAACAAATGTCTAGAACAAAGTCTAGAAACAGTCTACAACCTATGCTCAAGAATCCTACTCGAGTCTCGAATCCACGAATGCATTTCACTGGCACGAATGGATACACATTCTCCCCAAAAAGATATCCCTGCTGTTATTATGTAAGAGCTTGCATTTTATAATGATAATCCCTTGAAATAGATAGGCCTACGCCAGCAGTTAGCCTATCCATGCGTACAACTTCTTCACGTAATGTATTTTGTGAGCATAAATTGAGTGAGCAATGGATTTTCACCATTGAACTAAAATGATTTTCACACGAATCATCGTCAATAGAGGGCAGCAAACAATTATGAGACTACAGTTCTCCGCCGGCGGGACACGGTGCAACACGAACTGCATTAGCGGCACGATTATTTCATATTTCAAGAGGCTAGCGCTGGTTTTACAGCCTTGCTGGTTGTTTTTTTTTTTTCAATATTTGTCAATGGGTGCTAGCATTAATGAACCATGCACTGATTAGAGAGGGAGACTGTCAGACTGCAAAGATTGAAACCATTCTACCTTGCTTTTATTGAGGGAGAAGAACAAGAACATGACTTTTAAAAAAAAATCACAAAAATCCCAGAATGTAAAGAAGAATAGGGTGAAAGAGAAGGATGAATGATTGAACAAGGACTAGAATAAGAACGTGGGGAGAACAAGGAGGAGAGCATGAATTAAAAACAGAAAATTAAATAAAAGTAACAGAAGTAGTAGTAGTAGTGGTAGTAGTAGTAGTAGTAGTAGTAGTAGTAGTAGTAGTAGTAGTAGTAGTATAGTAGTAGTAGTAGTAGTAGTAGTAGTAGTAGTAGTAGTAGTAGTAGTAGTAGTGGTAGTAGTAGTAGTAGTAGTAGTAGTAGTAGTAGTAGTAGTAGTAGTAGTAGTAGTAGTAGTAGTAGTAGTGGTAGTAGTAGTAGTAGTAGTAGTAGTAGTAGTAGTAGTAGTAGTAGTAGTAGTAGTAGTAGTAGAAGTTAAGTAGCAAGTAGCCTTATGATAGCGTGAGCAAGGAGATGTGAGCTTTGAATTACATATCTCACTTGTTGGAGGGAGGACGGAACAGTGAATAGAATGTCCAAGCTAGGAAAACGGTTTAGTCTAGCCGCACTGACCCCTAGCACCACGTGACCATGACCTCGACCTTGTAATGCAAGCTTGACCGTCCGTCGGAGATGAGTTATGAATTCTTTCCTCAAAATAGCCCAGGTCACATACTACGACGTCACTTCTACTCCTTAAAGGGAATAAACTGTACTGGGAAGACAAAAGGCTTCAAAAGGGTGACAAATATTTTGAGGACTTGTAATTTAGTCACTAACACCTCCAAATGTGCATGATTTGAGGGCAAATCGCTTTCAGCGAGTTTCTAAAATGGACAATACATGAATTTAAGACCACTGGCAAGAAGATTGCTCATGATCACCCTTTGAAGGGTTTTGGTCTTCCCAGTACAGTATATTAAAGGTAAGCTGGTAACGACTGATGTACATGATATACGAGACTTGTAATAAATGGAGTGTCGTTCTTCCATGGGTCCCATTCACGTTTGATATCAGGATATCAGGAAGGCATAATCTCAAAGTGCTAAAATCGTTGAAATTTAACTGCCGAACTCCCGACAGGGTGATCCCGGCAGACCGGTACTGCCGTTCACGACCACTGCCAAAAACATTGCCACTTCCATCGTTATCATTATTTTACAAATATAATTAAAAGTACAATCGTGTTTTTATACTCTCATTATCGGCATGGAGTTGTTATAAATACAGTGTACCATTATTGGTTTAAAGATTGTCCGTACCTTTTGCAAGCTTATAATTTGAAATCGTCTATCACGACCGTAAATTGAAGAAGATGTGATTCAACACCATTTCTAAGAATATAGCATGTTGAAGCTTTCTGTATATGTAAAAATTTCAGCCGTTAAATTTCAAACCGACTTTTTTCGTACTACGAAAAAAGTATTAGTCTTTGTTACAGCATCTATGTGGTTATTATGCATGTGTGAAATCCTAATTTTATGAGTAATTACCAAACTTTAGAGATGATTCCTTCTATAGAACATTTTTTTTTCATAATGCGTTTTATAATTTAATAAGCAGATTAATCAATAAAGCAGATATTTCAACACAAACTGCTAAGAGCCTGAGGTAAAGACTATTAATCAGACGTTGTTTACGTGCATTATTTGAATTTTACACTACGTATCAGTTTCAAATTATGAATATACAGCTTACTAACAATTTTCTATATGTTTTGCCAATGTTTCTATGGTTTTGTGGTGATCTGAAAAAGGGACGGGCTGTCTTTAAAGCATCATGGTCATCATAATTTTACTGCTATTGAGGCAGCTGCAAAAAGATTTCTTTAAAAAAAAATCATAGGGAATTGCAGTCATGTCGCATAGTATGGTGTGGGTGTATGAATATGATACGGCTATAATCATGACAATGTGGCCTGAACGGTGACCAGCTGACCGCGCTGACCCTGTCCAATAACGGCTACGTCCGTCTTGTCAATCAAAGACACCCGACCGTCAAAAGCTAACTCTACCCTTGAGAGTAATTTTACACTTTTTGCTACGTCATTTTTCTTTTCTTGTAGCAAGTTGTGCGCAGACTGATGATTCCGTGACAGAGATGTTCGATCTAAAAAGAATATTATCGTAATTATAGACTCTGAAGTGTTTTAAAGGGAAAGCCCAACCTAAAGTTAATTTTGTTTGAATTATAGCAGAATAATTATAATTAATATAAGAGCATGATTTACGATAATGGTCAAAGGATAAGAAAGCTACGATGTTAAAGAAATATCTTTGTTTATGATGTCGCTTGAAGTTGCTCTCTCATATGTTGTGTGTTGCATGATTCCTTTAATTGCCTGCTTCCTGATTTTTTTTAAATGAATACATGTTTTCTGTAGAAGTGTGTGTGTAAAAGCATGTGTCTAATGATATGTCACATGCACATGTAAAAGGGCATAGTTCATGTCCTTTTGACAAAATGAAAATGTTCAACAAAAAATTTACTACACAACTTGAAGCAGAGTGGCTCGCAAGTGATGTCATAAATTCAGAATTTGGCGGGTATTTTTCAACTTCACTAATTTGTTTCTTTCACGCTTTTGCTTTAATTAACACAAACTTAACTTCAAGGTGGACTTTCCTGTTGATTTGATTTAATGATGTCCACAACAACATAGTCAACATACATCTACACGAATTATGCTCTTGCTGTACGCTAATAATGATGGGTTGTGAGTTAAAGTAATATAACCGATGTATCAATAATTACACGTTTGATTGTAATCACGTCAATTCATTTTAAAGATTGCCACTGACCGCACTATATTATGAAGGGACTTAGGTCTACACAATCATTATTTTATTGACCGTCACCAAAACTCAACAACCCCAAAGGTGACGAATATGACATATACAATAATGAAACGCCCATACAGAAAAATATCAACATGATAAAGAGAACCACCACCCCCTTATTATTATTATTATTATTATTATTAACGTTTTATTTCAACAGGGTAGCCCTTTCAGTTAAAGAACTGATCTCCCAAGGGGCCCTGCACACAATAAAAAACAATACAATTCACATTTTTAACACAACAACAAAATATGAGATAAATACAAACGAAAACGAATGCATACATGAACTAGTTCATTAAGAATTGGTGATTACAAATCGGTTAATGAACAAATCTAATCGCGCATTGAATTGCGGTAAAAGAAAGGTGATCATACATTGTACTTTATCACCACTCTGATCACCTCATAATGAATGCGTATGAACATACGCATACCGCATCATTGGGCTACCGCGGTATTGATATAAAGCGTACACGACCACGATGACTTATACCGCGAGACAATTGTTCTTTGCTTTGGTATGATTATAGGTTGGTTATACTCTATTCATGCCATTGTCCGATACTGTCAATATTTGCCTTTCCATATAAATCTGTCTGGTGCGACCACCTACTTTCTGACGTCATAGCGGACGTAGCGGAACGGAGCCCTATTGAGATTATAGCAATTACATGCCAAATAAAAAGAACTACATGACATGAAATACGAGTGCGTTCAACCGGACCACTGTCAATCATTATACAGGAATGTGAAGTATGAGAACATGAACAAAATTATTATAGTAAGCAGATTGTTATAAGTGAAGAAACAGGATGTATACGACCTTAACTCATCGAATGAGGACACACAATAATCATAAGAATGATAACGGTCGACGGGTACTAACTCTGATCATACACTGACATTATGAGCGCCCCATTATGTCAATAATGAAATGTCATTCCACCTGAAGTAAAGATTTGTGCAATTTGTAGATTTTGTTGACGTTCGGATTCACATAACTATTAATTTCAGGCCTGAAGTAGGAATACCACCAATGACACACCGAGAGAAATAACGACAAAAAGGAGTTAATGATGTTTCACCGTGTTTGGTACTCGGGCTCATTTTCCTTTTTTTGTAATGTATCATTATGCAGACACAATAACAGATCTATATTCAGCTCCGATGAAATAGTGAAAGAACATTAGGCCTACACCCTGTGCATTGTACTTATACCGCTGCTACGGTCACGCTGTAAAATGTTTTTACTTCCGTCATCCAAATCTGCTTCAGCAAGAAATCTGCGTATACACTCTCGTCATTTTTAATTCAGTGGATTGTCTGACCATGGTGTAATAACGAACCGGTCTGTCTTTTGCTGCTCTCTGTAATATACGATTCCTGCGCAATGGCGACATTGGTACATAGCGGGTCAACTGGGGTCACCTTCATTTAATCTTTAATTTAATTTCCGTATGTTTTCTGTCCTAAAGATACAAGGGAGATGTGTCATGTTCAGGGTACTAGTATAGACGGTGACCTTTTTCATATATATTTATATATATATATTTTTTTTACATATTCGGTATTTGTCCATCAACATTACATCATTTATCGCTCTTGATGATTCCCTGGGCGTGCTTTGCTTTGTAAACGTGGTCTACGTGCCGGTTCGCGGCCTGGCTTCCAGGCTGTTCAACATTTCTAAATCAAGACTGCAAAAAAAGTCTCGTACTTATAAGAGTAGTGATTCAACTATTCTCCTTTTTCTAAGTCCGTCCAAGCCTGAGAAGAAATTGAGAATGATTAGTCAACCGCAGCCAGACCTCTTTATTGAATACCTTGGATTAGAAATTCCCGACGGTCTGGAAGTCAGACTAGCTGTACGTGGAATGAGCAGATGCAATGTATGGTTTCTCAACCCTGATTGCTTTCACCGCAGGATGACTTCCCCTGCATGACGTGCTGGATTATCCCGATTATTGGGCCCTAAATCAATCAAACATTGATCGCCACCAATATCAAAGTTATTTTGATGAAAGCATACAAAATGACTCCCGCGTGCGTGCTTATTGTACATGTAAACATATATTTTGAATTAGAATGTGTTTACTTAATGGCTTGGCTTTCCTTTCCACAATATTTATTTAAAAAGATGCATGATCGTGATGATTCTTCCTAAGCTACGTGCCACATAGTAGTTTATGAAACTTATATTCTTGAAATGTGTTTTTCTTGATGTATAAACCGCACCATGACCGTCATTAATTAATTTTGATGAGATTTTCTCATTTAATTCCTATTCGCGGAAATACGAATTTTTGAGGGCGGGTGAGGTATTTTATTTTCAAGTTTGCGGTCAAAGCGCAGATTCGTGCAAAAACACTCATTACTAGACGCAAACAATTTAGTTTGATCGTAAGGAGAGCTAATTTCTTATTTTCAGTATACATGACGTCAATGATTATATGTTGAAAATTTATCTTATGAGTAAACATCCTATTTGTAGAGAAAGTAGCCTGGTTATAACGAAGAAGATAGTATGGACTAGAGCAATCATCCATTGCGTTATTATTATCTAGCTTATGAACGTTTGTATTATAACTATAGGCCAACCCTATCGCGGAAGAGGTTTACGGTACACCAGATGTAAAGTAATGGAAGGACTGGGATGAGAAAAATTGGATAGAATTGGAGGTAAATTGGAAAGGTGAGAAAGTGGAGGTTTGAAAGTAGAGTATTCTTTCGAAATGAGTGTAGTCCTTAACAAGATTATAAACCAGAAGGAGTGAAAAGCTGTGGAGTAGAGGAGTAGACTCGACGTTTCGGGCAGGCTGACTGCCCGTCTTCAGTGTTCGCTAGTTGTTTGGCGGTTTACAGTCCTTTTAAGGACTACACTTATTTCGAAAGAATACTCTACTTTTATCTCCACTTTCTCGCTTTTCCAATTCACCTCCAATTCTATCCATTTTTTTCTCATCTCAGTCGTTCCAGGACTTTACACATGGGAGAACCGTAAACCTCTTCCGCGATCGCTCATACCATGATACCACCCTGCAAACCTCCAAACATCATACATGATCATGTTGTAAGTAATCACTTTAATATTGATTAGCTCGCTGATGCAATCTCAAATCAAGTTGATATCAATCCAATTCACATTATGTCAGATTCGATTTATAATTATGTGTAATCATATTAAGCGAAATTACATGATATCAAATGAAATTCAAACTCAGTAGAGAGCACGCCTTCAAATCTAACATGTCAGAAGAGGAGTATAATGAACAGCCCAGTAAAAAACGAAGAGGTAAATATGAAGCAACGACCTGACCTAAAATTACTACTGCACAAAAAGAAAGTTGCTATCGATAACAGCTTTGCGATCGATTGTAAAGTTGCTTTTTATCGCAACTCACTGTTTCACACACCATGACTGCTATATTGCAAGTCCAAGTCTAAGCATCATTTTGCAATCAATCGTATGTATACGATATCCACACAAGCTACGACTAATATCAAATGATAGTAGGTTTTTTGTGATACGGATTGATTTTGGAAGTTATTCTTCGGATGACGGACAGAGCACATTGCCCGAAACGTCGAGACTGATACTCTCTCTCTCTTTCAGATTTTGAAAGAAATCTATACTTAGTTGCAAAGCTTACTGTAACATCTCCACACTTTTCCCATTTCTTATTATTTTCTCTGTATAACTACTTTGTGACTAGATCACAACTCTCAATCACCACCCACCCTCTTCTTCTACCTCCATTTCACCCCATCTATTTTCGGTTTAAAACACCGAAAACTAAAGCTAAAATAGTATTGTGTAAGTGCTATAAAATTAAAAAAAAAAAACAACTGTACTGAGCATTAAAACCGATACGATCATGCTTAGCATGATCAATAGCCTATAGGCGAAAGACTTTGCATTATATACAGACTTTGCATGGTATGAACACAGATATCGTAGCTCTTGATGATGCGGGGCTCCTGGAATGGTGTTGGGGGTTAGGAAGGGGTCGAGACGTCAGGCCTTTTTTGTATTTCATGATCGCCATCATCTCCAAACCACCTCGTCCACCCGATCATCACTCGAGATTAATTATTTATTATATGATCAGCATCCTCTTATGTTTCAAGTTCCCCTCTGTTTCTTTGCAGTTGACCGGGCTGCCGAAGACACAATATCTAAAATGAAAAACGCCTCATCAACCGTATATTTTTTTTTTTATCAACGTAGCCTGTCCTCCAGGCTTTCGGACATTTCTTATCCAAACTTTAAAAATAGAATCTAATATTCTAAAACTAGTCACTGTACCATTTTGTTTTTTTCTCAGTGTGGATCAGGAGAAGAAATTGGGAGCGATTAGTCTACTGCAATCAGACCCCTAGTTTTGGATTGTTTGGTTTAAAAATAACTTACAGCCTCGAAACGGGCAACATCAAAGACGTTACTGTATAATCCTTCACACCACGTGTCCATATTCCGTCACTGTCCAATGATGCACGTGGCCAGCATGGACGCGATGGAGGATTGGAATCTGACACGTTTGAGACGACAAAGCGTTCCGCCTTGCAGTCGCATTGCTCTAATAATCACGAGAAACAGCGCTTGTTAAAGGTGCGTTCCAGGAAGAACTATATCGTCGCTGTTTTTTTAGTATCATATGTATGTGAATATTATCTCATATTCGGTTCACTTTCTTTTAATTGTTCCAGATAATTGGCTGATTCGTAGGAATACCTCATCCTTCTTTTACTTTTAGTGGTCATCGCTTTTTACGCAGTTTGAGAGGATTACGATGAGAGAAAGAGAGAGAGAGAAAAAAATTATCAAAATGTGGATAAATAAATAGTTATTGTGTAGAGAGAGAGAGAGGGGGGGGGGGAGGGGGAGGGGAATGTTTTAAAGAAATGTCCATGGTTGTTCACCCTTCCTTCACTCCCCCTCCCCCTTTCCATCCCTCGTCCCACTTTCAGTCTTCTCCTTCTCAATCCTGACTCTCCTCCTCTTCCTCCTGCCCAATCCCCAAACCCACCCGGCCCACAACCTCTTTAAAATGACTGAATCGACTTGTATAAGGGATTCGTGACACACCTGTAGAAATTCGTCACAAATGCGCATTTATTCATCTGACCCGGTGTCTGTCCATGGTGAGTAATCGGTCAGCACACACACCTCACCCTCGGGCTTGTTAGACCAGAGATACCTGGCTTCCCCAGGCCAGCCACGGGGGTAATCTAGGGAGGGAACGAAGGGGTGCCGCCCCCTCCTCCCTGTTAATGTTTACTGAGGACCTTAAATATTCTGTCATTAATGGTCTTCGATGCAGGTTTAGTCATGTTTGCAGCATAAGGCATCTCTATCTCTCTCTCTCTCTCTCTCTCTCTCTCTCTCTCTCTCTCTCTCTCTCTCTCTCTTTCTCTCTCTTTCTCTTACACACACTCTCTCTATCCCACACACATGCACACACACACACACACACTCACACACACACACACACACACACACATGCTGTTGTGGTAAGGGGGTGGGGGAACCATGAACGCCCCCAATCCCAATCCATTTACTGTCATTGAGGCCAATTCTCGCAATCACATCACAGTCATCACAGGATGGTTATCAGGCTAATCTATCGTTAATTTCAAAACTAGTTGATGAATGATAAGTGTCCATTGTTTTTACCCATCCGGTTCCAGCCAGTGACCCGTTTTTATTCCAAACTTACATGCAGTCACCTCATTTCAAATTGTAAGGGCAGGTGTTTTTTTCTATAAAACCATAACAAAACTAAAGCAATATACATATGTATATGTGACAGTATTTCCTTCCATTTTGACGAATGTAATTCCAATGTTCAATTGCTTGTTTGGTCACGGGTTTCTGTTCCTGTAGGCATCAGTAAATGCAGTGAACAGTCAGGAGTAGCTGTGTTAGATGTGTAAAGTATACATGAGATGTAACATCCTTCGTCTTGAATAAATGTATAGCTGATATTAGGTGGCAACTACAAAAAAATAAAATAAAAGCGTGCAGTGAACTTCTCCGTAAAGTAGAAACGAAATCATTCAATGATGCAGGGGATTGAAACTACATCTGTATTATCTTTCTGATTAGGAACAGTAATTATTCATCAGGATACATTTACAAATGTATGAACTACTTTAGAGAAGGTTCAAATGGTCCACTTGAAAGGCCACCGTACACGATACGAGTTTGTCACGATTCTGCCGTCGGAAGGGTTTACGATGTCATTTCCTTGCACAAATCTCGTGACCGGGTGCTGCGATACAGCCAGTCAGAGAATCGAGTTACTGATCAGGTCGTGTCGCCTGCGCTGGTTTTTGCGGAAAGTTCGCTTCAATAAAACACAGCGAAGGATTACTGTAATTAGACAGTTATAAATATGGCGCGATATATACTCTGACACGTCATGTACGAGCAGCGCAATGCATGCTTGTTAACGTGTTAAGAGAATCGTGAAAATGTGTCGGAACTAGCGGAGAGATGTGAGCATTTACCATTTTAAACTTTTCTACCCACTAAGAAACTTGTGTTTAATAGCAATAGCCCTTAAGGAAATCAGCCTTGAACCATCATAACTATTCTAGGTCACCCGCTTGTTTTCCTGAGGCTTATGTGCTGACGAGAAATGAAGGGGAAAAATCATGAAAATAGTTGTTGATAATGAGGCACTCCATATCATCAATTGTCACAGGTAGCTTATTCAATTATCTTTGCCTCATGAAAATGTAAAGAGTAAGTTTTCGTCGTGATTTTTTTTTTGTTTAAACCCTGAAACTGCGGATAGGCCTACCAGTCAATTTGCTCAAAATGTCAGGTGCTTTGGCGACTTTGTAAAGTCACCATGAATAAGCTGTGACCTACATGGGATCAACCAGATACAATTTAACTAACCGATCAATCAATTTGC
Source organism: Arbacia lixula (assembly GCA_963669155.1). Classification (NCBI taxonomy): domain Eukaryota; kingdom Metazoa; phylum Echinodermata; class Echinoidea; order Arbacioida; family Arbaciidae; genus Arbacia; species Arbacia lixula. Next base: position 7,472,117 of record OZ022591.1, on the reverse strand, counting down.
GCCAGTGCATAGTATCCCTTTTAGAAAACGGAAATGAAGATGTGTATCCCTTTTGATGAGTTCGCGATTAATCAACAAAACCCTTTCACCCGATGTAGATGAACTCTAAGCCATGTGGGAAGTAAAGGAGTGGCCATTCAGGTTACCACTGTGGAAAATAAATCCCTGAAAATGAAATAAATTGAATGAAAACAAATCAATCAGAAAAACAGATTGGAAAATGTTCGAGAAAATCCGACAAAGGCTAACAATTACTAGTACTTATTAGTGGACACTAACCTTCAGGGGCAACTTCATTGGTCCGACATAACATCTGGTATGGAAATTTTATAGTTCTTATGTTTCATGTGTAAACAAGACACTCCCCAGAGCACTACATTCACTTGCCTCCTTCCAACTAGAACGCAAACTTACAGGGCTGGTGATCACGTTTTTTTTTTTTTTTTTTTTTTTTTTATTTACCCAAATAACGTCCATTTTGTTCGAATTATGCCCACCCGATACTCTAATTTGTCGGCGTTCATGCAAGTCAACGTATTGCTGAGTTTTCCTCCCTTTTTCAAGCTTAAAGCCATTCCAACAAGTTCGCCTTCACCCCCTTTTTGTTCAACCGTGTCCGAGAACACCCGGCTCCTTAATTCCCATCCTCTACCTAAACCCAACTAGCTAGCTAACTAACTAACTAACTAACTAACTAACTAACTAACTAATCTTTTCTCTAATTTGTCTGCCTTTATCCAAGTCAACCTATTGTCAGAGGTTTAATTCCCATTTAAATCCTATATAGGCCTGTATCCATTCCAACAAGTTTGCCTCCTCCCTCCCCCTTGTCCCCAAAGTTAACCGGGGAATCTCCTCAGCCTGCCCCCCCCCCCCCCCTCCATAAACCCAACTTAACTCCTTATAATGACGTCTGATTTTTCTTAAACAGTTGCTAATCTATCCATGTCAAATCATTATAGTGGTTTCCTCCCTCTTTCAAGCTAACAGCCATTCCAATAAGTTTCCACCTGCCCCTTCCTCTTCTTTACAGGTACCCGATGACACCCATCTCCTCCACTCCTCACCCTCTTCCAAGTCAGCCTATTACTGGGGTTTAATTCCTCAACAAGTTTGCCTCCTCCCTCCCCATTTTTAAAGGTTGCTGAGTACACCCCTCTCCTGCCCACCCCCTGCCCCGCTAGACGGCCGGCCTGACGCATCCACTATGACTAATCGGTCAAGTCGGCTGAGTGCGGCCCGCTGTATTAACTCGCCGCACTTGGCTTTGATATGCATGCCATTACCATTTACCTGGGCGAGGGCCGCTCTACAGTCCGCCTCAAGAAAAAATGAAGGAAGAATATTGCGAGTGTGCAGATACATAACAATTTCCTTCTTTTAGAGTACGATAGGTCATCTATACTTTGACACAGTCAGGGAGAATGAAATAGTTGCATTAAAGTGTCAAATTAGAGTGTTTGCAGACTAGGTTCTTGCACAGTGAAAAGTGTATGACGAGTTTCACGGTGCACCATCATGATAGTCCTTTAAAGTTTAGTGCTAGAAAGAGAATAAGAAGAATAATATAAAAAATAACCCCGCAGACCTTGTAAGGACTTTCACAAGGTGTGCCCTCAAGCTCGTCGTGATTTTGGTTACACTTATATGATATTTTAGGAGATTTCGATTCTCACGTGTCTGTATTATTATTTCCATAACTTTATGCTGTCTTGTTTGCTTCCCTTTTACGTCAAGGTTAAACAAAGGAGAAAAGTGTGTGTCGCCATTTTGGTTGCCAAGGGTTATGGTGAAGGTTTGATGTTATATTAAATGATATTTAAATGTTATATGTTTATATGTTTATATATTTAAATGTTATATGTTTATATGTTTCAATGTTACAGGCTTAAGGTTAAGGGTCAAAGGTTTAAATTGAGGGTTAATAGTGATGGTTGAGGGTTACAGGGTATGGTGCAGACGTCAGGTTAAGAGTATATAGTTAATGCGTAAAATAATAGGTATGGTTAAGGTGTTCGGTTAAGAGTATGGTAAGGCATAAGTTGAGAGCATGGTTAAGGAGCAACGTTTAGAGTGTGGTTAAGGCGTAAGGCTAAGAGTATGGAAAGGCATAAAATGGAGAGTGCGGTTCATGGCGTATTTTTAAGGCGTAAGGTAGAGACTCAAGAGTATGGTTAAAGGCTCATGTAAAGGATATGGGTAAAAGATCACACATAGAGAAGTAGTGGAAAGCCCAAAATCTGACTCAAGAGCTTGAAAAGCAGAGGGCGGGGCGACATAAGGTCTCTCTCACGTCCAAGTATCTGATGGGTACCTGTTACGTAATAAGTCTTAATGGAAACTAGAGGGTCTAAACCTCCCTCAAAACGAACGCTGTGCCCACTTTCCTACAGAATTATTCCATGTTAATGAGACGACTAAATTAATATGTACGTAACACTACAGCTTGGTAACATCCCTGTCCAATATTCATAGATGGTCGATGTACGCCCAATTGCACTGACTGTGCAAAATAGGCAGAGTCATTCTTTTCCTTTAACCCTAATACTCCGGGGGGGGGGGGGCATTATGCCCCCCCCCCCTGTCGAAGTTTTGTCGGTACTTCCTAACGCCTCAATTTCTTGACTTTTTTCTCTAATCATTCCCGCACATTTTGATACCAAATTCATGGCGATCGGACCTACCGTGCGGGTGTCAGATTACGTTTACCGAACACATGTCACTGAAATTTCGCTATTTCTCTATGTGACTGTGTATAACCCTATGGATAAAATCAGGAGCTTTTCCAATTTATGTAAATACTTTTCTAATAAGTGTTATCATTGTTTCAAAAAGTGTAAATAATTACCACACACACACACAAACACACACCCACACCCACACACCCACATTCACACACGCCCAAGCTATACAACTTTGTAGATTACATAATTCTTGACCCTTGTGCAAAGTTTTGAGGCAATCGGGCGACCCATGGCCGAGATCTCAGGGTGGGGGGGGGGGGGGGGGGCATAATGCCCCCCCCCCCCCCCCGGTAATAACAAGCTTTGAAATACCCCGGGAGTATTAGGATTAATCTTAAATGTAATACGGTATAACTTCCTTTGCGAAATATCATATTTCATATGAATCCTTATGTTCAGTTACTCTAATTCGACGAGGAACTGACTGACGGGGTGAAATTGACACATTGGCTGTAACAGGCTTAGCTCCTAGCAACGTTAAGAATCGAAACATACTTTTACGATAGATCAATGAGCTATGAAGCCAGCTCGCTTCATACATCCATGGACTTTCGTGGTAGGGTCCATGATACATCCTTGGTTAGACATTTATCCTTTTCTTGAGACACTCTGTACTGGATGAGTCGCACACCTGCCGAATGAGACCGCGCGGCGTCCGCTGTTAGAGACCAAATTCAAGTTTCCCGTCCGCACCCTGTCGTGGCCCCCTATACCTCTCGCTCCTCAAGCAAGCCCATTCATTTCACTCTCCAGCCAGTTAAAGGGGAAGTTCACCCTGAAATTATTTTGGTTTCAATAAAAAGAGACAAATGAAAGAAACATATGAGTGAAGGTTTGACGAAAATCGGTCAAAGGAAAAGAAAGTTATTTGATTTTAAAGTTTTGATTTTGTGACGTCACTTGCGAGGTGCTCTCCCATATGTTGTGTACAAAATAAGTCGATAAATTGCTTTTTTCTGTTTTTGACAACGGAATGATTTTTTTTCCGTACAGGTATGTGTGTAAAAACGTATTTCTGATAATGTATCAAACGCACAAGTAAAAGGATGCATATCTTTGTGAGAAAATGCACATTTTCGAAAAAAATTGTACACAACATATGGGAGAGCACCTCGCATGTGACGTCACACAATAAAAAAATTAGAATCAAATAACTTTCTTTTCCTTTGACCGATTTTCGTCAAACCTTCACTCATATGTTTCTTTCATTTGTCTCTTTTTATTGAAACCAAAATAATTTCAGGGTAATTTTTAAGGTGACAGCAGAGAGTGGGCGAGCGAGGGAGAGAAGGGGAGTGAATGAGAGAGGAGGGGGGGGGTATGAGGAGAGAGAGAGAGAGAGAGAGAGAGAGAGAGAGAGAGAGAGAGAGAGAGAGAGAGAGAAGGAGAGGGAATGCGGCGAGGTTGCATGCGCTTCATCTTGGGGGTCGTAAAAGATAAGTGAAAACGTGACATATACTACGCTGTACAATGTTCCCCGCCAATTAAACATCTACTAATGTTGCCTTTGTAAGTGTTTTTTTTTTACTCTTTCTACTTCTCACCCTCCTCATACTACTACTATACATCTTATAAGTCTACGTCTACTGCTACTACTACTACTACTACTACTACTACTACTACTACTACTACTACTACTACTACTACTACTTCTACTACTACTACTACTACTAACTACTACTTCAACCGCCTCTACCACTGCTGCTACTGCTACTACTACTACTACTACTACTACTACTACTACTACTACTACTACTACTACTACACCTGTACTACTACTACTACTACTACTACTACTACTACTACTACTACTACTACTACTACTACTACTACTACTACTACTACTACTACTACTACTACTACTACTACTACTACTACTACTACTACTACTACTACTACTACTACTACTTCTTCTTCTTCTACCGCTTCTACCACTGCTTATTCTATCCTTACCAGAAACACAAGTTAGAATGTTATTCTCATCAAAGTTCCAAGACAGAATATCGGAGCCCCATGCCCGGTTAATTAACGACCACACTTCCACGTCCCCATGTGTTTTCTCCGCCCCAAACACAACATTTAATGTGTTCCACAGAACTGTGGGAAAACATGTGCAGGTTCTGGAATCAAGCCAACCCTGGCTTTAAATACCATCCCCAATTGGAATATAAAAGTCAATGACCGAGAGGTGAGAATTCGTGGCAAGCCCTCATGCCTGATTTTGATACCAGTGTGCCCGCATATTGAAACTAGCCTGCTACTAATCTACAAGGTTGACACATGATACAGCATTGGTTTTGCCGCATTGACGTACGAGCCCTTTTCCCCGCGACCTCTGCTTTTAACCCGTCCCATGCTAGATACATGAGACTCGTGCGCATTATTAGTGATAAAATACACACACGGGGCATAAAGAGTTAAACCATGTAACAGGTCTATTCATATACACGTACACGTATGTTTATATCATATGCATATTATTTCCGCTGTCATTCGATATGTTTAGATGTTGTTATCTCAGAAAAGGGCACTAAATGTTAAGTGCTGTTGTGAGAGTTCTGTTGACGTCCCACTGTCACATATTTTGTATTAGTAATGACCCTACGCACCATCCCTCTTGAGCATCGATTTATTTGATACAGATGTTGGAACATTCTAGTGTTTTTCACAAAGATTTGACTTAATGGGAGTTCATTTTTGTTGCCTGGCTTTCTAGCTTTTGGGCATTTCTAATCAAAACTATTCAATAAAGGGGTCTTGGTGCTGTAGACTAATATTTCTTGATTGCTTCTTAAGCTCGCCCTGTAAACAGAGGACAATTTTTTCTAGAATGTATTTTTCACTTTGTATTTGAATTGTCCCACAGATAGAAAGTGAGGTTAGGTATTGTGGTGTAAATTTGTGCTTGCTAATGACATAAACAGTATAAAACACTGATTATATAACAGAAAAACAACTAATGACATAACAGTAAAAAAAAAAAAGTGTTGTAGACCTGACGTCAGTTTTTAGTGGTAAATATATCTTAGATGTATCCAAAGGTTTGTGTAAGGTGAAACATCAAGTTGGCTTTCAAATATTCTAAGAAAAACATTAAGATTGAAAATACACCTCTCTCACTTCCTTTTTGTTCTCTATCTCCCTCGCTCTTTTTCTCTATTTGTTTTTCTTTTTTGCTCTATCAACTCCTCTTTCTCCGGCCATACTACATGTGCTACCATCATGATTACTCCAACTACATGTACCACAATACTACGACAGCTATTACTTAAAAATGACAACAATCACACTTCTTCAAATATTCACAAATGTTTATTCACATCGTTTACAGCTTTCAGTGATACAAAAGAGAAAAATACAATAATACATGTACTTCCACTGAAGACTATCGGTAACAAGAGAAATGTAAAAAAAAAAAAAAAAAAAAACTGGCTCCAGTCATGTCACTTACAAGTTTGTGATTTAAGAGGATGTACCTGTACGAAACAGCTAAGAAACTAACACCCCCTGGTCGTTGAGGGAGCCATTGTGTTTGGTGTGTTATATCAGATGTACATTACTATAGCCAAGGTGCAGGGTACTGATAGATAGGGTCACAGGTGGATGTGGTCATCCAGATGATCGGAGGCATAGAGGTATTGGTCTTGAAGTTCTTTGGTCATTCTACTGAACTTCTAAAATGTCACAGGACAGTGAGCTGATCTTGATGAATGGATGAAGAAATCCAGGGGGTAAACTCAAAGAAGTACCGTAGAGACCCAGTAGCTTTATGGAACTGACTCTGATGATGTAGGCTAATCCTATAGGACAAATCTGGGGTAAGGTGCTTGTAGATAGACGACATCTTCTTCAAGAACGGATGAAAAGACCTAGGATTCGTAGATCCATAGGGTGTCCAGTACTAGTATCTTTATGATTTTGATGGGGTTCATCAATCCTATAACAGGAAAGAGCTGGGACAACGAGCTTGTAGTTAGATGACACCGTCTTCAAGCACAGCGAGCCAGGAGACAAGGACCCAGGGGTGAAGGCGGAGTCCTAGTACCTCGGAGGTCTAGGCGGCATGCGAGGTGGGCCTCTGGGGTGACCACGTGGGGGGCCTGTAAGGGGGTAAAAAAAAGATGGGAAAAGGAAAACAATGCATAAAGAAAGATAATGTAACAGCAGTATACCACAATGAGTATCAACATCAATCCTTCTGCACAAGATGTAGCTTGGAATTATTGGCATTTTCATTTACATCTAGAATATTTACAACATCTATACTTATTTATACGGTAGTAATTTCATGTTTTTAATATTTTTTTAGCATAAGCTACTTTTATGGTATTTTGTGTAGCCACAATCAGCATGACTTTAAGTAAAAAAATGTAACTAGTAATGGTATGTTCATGTATCACAATAAATTTATATCTCCCTCCCAACAAATAATAACACAATCAAAACGGTAACATAAACTTGCATTCCATCTTGAACTTTGAGGGATAAGATAGAACAACGAGTTTAAATTGTGTTTAATGTGAACTATAACAAATTTCAAAATTTGAGCTTATACAATTGATGTAGACATCATTCTCTCAAATTCATACTTGTGTTGAATTTATACTCTTTCAACTGAAGTAAAAAAAAATAAAAACATAAATTTTTTTTGAAGAAACAATCAAGCAGAGTCAAGCTTTCCTATGGCAACATCACACATTTCTCCCATTAACTAGGGCTGATTGGGACATTTGACATTTCTCTTACAAGATCTGAATAATCTCGGCCTATGTCATGGCACCACCAAAGGGCTCTGACACAGACAGGCAAAACGCATGATGATGCACTCAGACTAAAGAGATAAAATCATTTGGTCAAGGCTTTGGCCCATTTAAACAGGAAATGGAGGAAAGGACTCCTGAAACTGCCAAGGTTGGGTCCTGGTTCAGATAACCTCCTGTTCATACAACTCTCGCGATCTTTGGCTGATGAAGGCAACCCGTTCTGCAACAGATAAACAGTTGGTCTATGAGATTCAGTGACAAGAACATACAAGCTCAGGCAGATTAACTCTTTAAAGAGTATATACTGTACTGGGAAGGCCAAAAAAAAAGGCAAAAAAGCTAATGTAATTGTTAGCAACCTTCTTGCCAATGGTCTTAAATTCATGTATTGTATATTTTAGAAGCTTGCTGAAAGTTATTTGCCCTCAAATGATCTACATTTGGAGGAATGAGTGATTAAATCACAAATCCTCGAAATGTTCGGGCTGAACATTTTGAGAATTTAATCATTAATCATTAATTACTCCATATGTGGATCATTTGAGGGCAAATAACTTTCAGCAAGCCTCTAAAATAAACAATACATGAATTTAAGACCATTGGCAAGAAGATTGCTAACAATCACATTTTGAAGGCTTTTTTGCCTTCCCAGCACAGTATATGCCCTTGAAGTGCCACATGTGTGATTTTTCACCAGAACTGCACACAAAATCCATAGAGAATCAGTTTGTGAATTAAATTGAAAAGGTTGATTGAAATATTAAACTTAGAGCGGCCAGGATTTCAAAGGTTAGCATTACCAGTGTGAACAAGGCATAATGTTCCTGTTGAACCTAATCTGGATTTCATGCAGGGTTTTCTCTTTGAGGTTATATATATTTTGTTGTGTGAACAGTGTTTCAAAGGTTAGCTTTATGAGTGCGAACAGGACATCATGTTCCTGTTGAACCCAGTCCTGATTTCAGGCAGGGCTGTTCTCTTTGAGGTTGTAACAGTTTTGTCGTGTGAACATGGTTTTTAAGGTTAACTTTAATAGTGTGAAAAGGAAATTATGGTCCTGTTGAACCTAACCCTGATTTCAGGTAGGGTTTTCTCTTTAAGGTTGTAATTGTCATGTAGTGTGAACAGGATTTCAAAGGTTAGCATTATTAGTCAATGTGAACAGGGCATCATGTTCCTGTTGAGCCTAATCCTGATTTCATGCTGGGTTGTCTCTTTGAGGTTGTAAATATTTTGTTGTGTGAACAGTGTTTCAAAGGTTAGTATAAGAGTGCGAACAGGACATCATGTTCCTGTTGAACCCAGTCCTAATTCAAGGCAGGACTGTCCTCTTTGAGGTTGTTACTATTTTGTTGTGTGAACAGTACATTAAAGGTTAGCTTTATGAGTGTGAAGAGGACATTATGGTCCTGTTGAACCTAACCCTGATTTCAGGCAGAGTGTTCTCACAGTCTGGGCGTCATTTAGGCAAATATTATCTCAAAGGGAGTGAAAGCTGGACTACCTAAATAAAAGGAACTACAGTTGACTGACCTCATTTCAGCAATATTGATATTATAGGGGATGTACACCTTGCACAAACTTTTTTTTTGTATACATGCAAAATATTTTAGCATAACATGTCTGTGTGCAATTATAAAATACTTGCACGTGGAGGTCGGTCAGTATTTCCTGCGTCAAAACCTTACCACGCGCCAAACCAATTCTCAAGTTTTAAGCCTCCACAACTAAGATGCCAAATGGCGTTATGTTTCTGGCTTCTCTGCCTGTCCGCATCTCGTTTATGTAATAACTAAAAAAATAATTGACCAAATTTCATCCAACTTGGTGCAATGATACTATATGGCAGGGCAATGAACTGATCAGATTTGGGGTCATGGAGGTCAAAGGTCACAGGTCATTTTTGTTTTGCATTGATGTGATGGAAATAAGGATCAAATCCATGCCAGGGCCCCGTAACATAAAGGTTTGCGATCAATTGCAGATCCATCTTTGTACCATGTCTGATGAGAATTGTATCCTTGGATTTGGATTTAATGTGAAATAGGTCAATTTTGGGCAATTTTTCACAATGTTCATTGACCTTTGACCTCAATCAGATTTGACCCCAATTTTACAAACTTCATTGGTTTTATGCAATACACACATGTACCAAGTTTGAAGCAAATCTGGTTCACGGTTCTCAAGATATTGCCTAAACGGATTCGGGACGGACGGACATACGTATGGACGGACGGACGGACGGACAATCCGGAAACATAATGCCTCTGGCCACTTCGTGGCGGAGGCATAAAAAGCTACATCTGGGTTTTTGGCCACAATCGTGATCATGAGAATTATCTGCAGGGCTTGCCTATAACGGTGGCACATGGGCCAATGGCCACCTCAAACGGCCTCGGGCCACCTTAAATGTTGAATGGGTGGCCCGGCTACCCACCGACAGCCTGGGCCACCTGAAAATCTATTTGGCCACCTGGACCTCACGCTCAAGTGGCCATGACGGCCACCTTACAAGAAAGTTAAGGGCAAGCCCTGATTTTTATGAAAGAGTGATTACTCACCAAAGGGCGGTCCCCTTGGCGGGCCCCTGAAGGGTGGTGGTGGGCCACGGGGTCCCATGAACCGGTCTGGTGGGGGCCCTGTGGGGGTAAAAGTGTTGGAGGCCTTATATATATATATATATACACTCACTACTTATCATTGACATCTTACATCAAAATGCATGAGCCCTCAATAGAAAGAACACAAATATGAGTCTATGACAACAGCTTGTGCTACATCATGACGTAGTAATAAGTACTACAAGCGTGTGGAAGTATAATGAAATACAATAGAACAAAAGTCCACTTTATCATAGAAATACTTCATCTGATAAAGTGGTTTAGCCTCTCTGCCGCCCTCACTTGGCATACATTGAACAGGTAATGACATGAATTCTGATTGTGTTTCACTAGTTCTAAGGACAATTCTGATTTGACGGTTATTGTCTTTGGCAATAGAACAGAAGCTGGTAAAATGGTAGTCTGTTGAATGAGGTGGGATCTGTTTTTATTTTTTTAGGACTTTCACAATCTTTGCCAGGTAACATGCTTTACATTTACTTCAATCACTAATCACTGTGGTAACCATAGCAATAGACAATCATTTAGAACATGTTATATCTTTTCAGTATTTGTTGGGCTTAATATAAAAAGTCCTGGGCTTGATTACCAGTAAATGAAAGTGAACTACAAAGCAAAAGGAAATATTGCACCATACTTGATACATGAATCAAATTTGCCTTGATTAGGTACCCTTCAGAGATAACAGAACAGAGCATTGCAACTTACCAGGTGGGCCCATCCTGAATCTGTCGGGGGGTCCGTGGTGGGGTGGGCCGCCCATGTGCGGTGGTCGCATGTGTGGTGGAGGGGGGAAGCCCCTGTCCCCCATGGGCGGCCCCCTGGGCGGTCCTCCCCTCATATCTGGCGGAGGGCCTGGGGGCATGCCAGGAGGAGGCATACCAGGGGGGAAGGGCATGGGGGGCATGCTGCCCGGTGGGGGCACAGGTGGTGGTGGGAGGGGTGGAGGAGGCATGCCTGGTGGGGGGATGGGCGGGGGAGGGACACCATGCATACCAGGAGGGGGCATACCAGGAGGTATCATACCAGGGGGCATGGGGAAGGGAGGGGGCATGGGCATAGGGTTGGTGTTCGTATTGGTGTTGGTAGCTGACCCTCCTCCTGATGTGGCTGCAGGAAAAGAAATGAATATCAAGTAAAAGATATTTTAAAATATGAAAGAAATATACAACCACTGATGGTATCAGCACAGTTTAATTTGAACATAGTCCCTGATGCGGCTAAAGTAAAATAATGAAAATTAATCAAAAGATATTTTAGCATATGAAAGAAATCTATAAGCATTGATGGTATGAGCATAGGTTCATTATAACATTGCATCATCTTATTGTCTTCCTGTTCTTCTTCATTTACCTCATTTACTTCCATATCTATCTTTCAATTTTGTGTGTTTATGTCCTCATCGCACCTGTGCAAAACTAATCGCCAAAGCATTTGATTTGTTTATATGGCTGAATAATGCCTAAAAAAAGCCTCAAGGACAAATAAGGGTTCAAAAGGTGAAAATTACAAATAACTGAAGACCAGGGTAATAATATTGTTAAGTGCTTTGAGATGATACTGTTTCAGTATAAGCGGTAAATAAAAGTATAATAATCCTAAACTAGCCTACATAAATTATGTCCTTGAGTAAAGGGAATGCACACCATGCACAAACTTTTTTTTTGCATACATGCAAGGTATTTTAGCATAATATATCAGTGCGCAATTGCACGTGGAGGTCAGTCAGTCCTTCCTGTGTCAAAACTTTACCACGCGCCAATAATTCACAGAAAGAGTTTCATACAGTCGAGAAGCAAGAAAGACATGTGATCTTACCAGCAGGTGGAGGGGGCGGAGCTTGACCGAGGGAAGGAATGTTACCGGTTGCGGCCTGGCCAGTGGGCGGAGCATCTGCAAACAGCTGGTGAGGTCTGTCAGCCTGGGAAAGGGGGTTCTGAGCAGCCAGCAGACGTTCTGGAACAGACAAGATGAGTACGACAATTTGAAAGTGAGATTGCATGACCTACATATGGTCCTACTAGCAGCCAAGAGCAGCTAAGAATGTGTGATCTACATAACTTTTGCCAGTTCACACCGCCAATAGATTTTACCCCAAATTCTTCTAAACAAGTGATTGACTTCACCGAGCAGCCATTTTGCAGTCTCACGAAGGTCTACGATGTTTGAGATTCTGGTGTCTTCCATTGCTCTCTGCAACTTCTTGACCGCTCTTGGGGGTTTTAAGTAGGACCACCACATACATAGACTAAGAGCAGTCTGGTTCAATTGGTCAAGTTTGTCCCTCATAGGCTAGGCCATGGGTTTGACTCTACCCCCTGGAGTATTTCTGAAAGGCGCATGAGATCATTTATTTTAAACAATTGCCAATTGGACTACCAAACTACTGAGTACTCACCTGCTGCTGATCCGTGCCTCTCTCCCCTAGAGTCTTTCTTGAAGGCGTAGGAGATCATGATGGCTCGGTTGCACAAGTACTGGCCGTTCATCGCCTCAATGGCCGCATCCGCAGCGTCAAAGCTGGCAAAGTTGATGAAGGCGTATCCCTTGGAGTTACCAGACTCTACGTCCCTCATGATCTGGATAGTTTGCAAAAAGACATAAATTATCATTAGTGTAAACTCTTTTGATAATAATCAAAAAGCAGAAGAAAAATTATCAAGATGATTAGTTTACCAGGGCCCTACCTTATAAAAAATTGTGATTTATGGCAACTTGCCTCAAGATTGATATTGTTATTCTGTACTTTAGAGATAGCGGTAAGACTTGTGATTGATTCAAAACGTCTTTAAAAGACAAAGCCCAAGTCATATTATTTGAGCAGTTAACAAGATATTACACATATAATGTAATGAAGTTATCATATGATAATACATATGCACTGTGTACGATTTAGCCCAATTCATAGCATTTATATCAATTCATAGTCCTGGTGTGAAAAGAGTTAAACACTGATTTGAACAGATATCCCTTTCATTTCTAGGTCTCGATAACTCCTTGGTTTACTTCACATCTTCATGCCAATAGAAATGAGAAAAATTTAACTCTTACATTACCAAGCCTTGCCGACCCCAGTGGCTTACTACACATCTTCATGCCAGTGGTAGTGAGAGAGTTAACCCTCACATGACCAAGCCTTGAAAACACCACTGGTTTCCTACACATCTTCATGCCAGTGGTAGTGAGAGAGATAACCCTCACATGACCAAGCCTTGAAAACACCACTGGTTTCCTACACATCTTCATGCCAGTGGTAGTGAGAGAGTTAACCCTCCCATTACCAAGCCTTGAAAACACCACTGGTTTACTACACATCTTCATGCCAATATTAATGAGAGAGTTCACCTTTGGTGTCTGTAGGATGACCCCAAAGGCACTGAAGGTGTCAAAGAGTAGCTTCTCATCGATCTCTGGGTCAAGGTTGCCGATGAAGATGTTGGCCCCGACGTCAAGGTTCTTCTGATGCGCAGAGGCCTGCAAAAAGACAACAAATTACATGATGAATTTTAGTCAAACTTGTATGGAAAGTTCACTCAAAAGAGACAATAATTAGTGTACACGTATATAGAGGTGGTGGATAAAGGGTTTCATTGTATTATCAACCTTGCTTGTCTACAATGATGACAGGTACATTTCTATTCTGGGCCTCATCTTCCTCTTCTCAAGGCACTTCACCAATTCTACCTAGTTCTGGGCAGTGGTCTCAGACAGGGGTTGAACTCTTCCAGATCTCTATGGGTACAGGAGTCTGTTAGGTCCATTTTTACTGCAATAATGTGGTCGATTTGAACGTACCAGAAGTGGGTATGATAGCCAGCAAAGTGGAAAATAACCTTGTCTACAACCATGCTGTTTCTATTGTAGTTACACTATTTGAGAAACTTTAAACAATATTTCACTCTTGACAGTAATTATTTCTGACCTTGTTGACACTGACTGGCTTGCCATACAGCTTGATCATGCTGTTTCTATGGTGGTTACAATAATTACAAAACTACAATAATTATTTCTGACCTTGTTGACTCTGACAGGCTTGCCATACAGCTTGATCATGTTGAGGACTTTGATGGCATAGTCTGCATCCTCCTCTCCCATGAACTCCACAAAGCCATAACCCTGGTGGGACTGGGTCACTCGGTCCTTGGGCATGTGCGTGTTCACTGGAAGATAATAATGATGTCATTTTTTGACAGTTTATAACAGTGCTCATATCAATGCACTTTACAAATCAATCAAGCATGCATACTAACATGAATATGACATAATAAATAGTACATAATGATAAATAATAAATACAACATAAAAGAGACAGCAATGGAACTCTCAAGACTTTCATCATACCACAGAGCATGTATAAAGCCATGACAAGAAGGAAAGAAAATAAGATGGCGAAGAAGATTTTGAGAAAGATAAATTGAAAAGAAAAATAGGAGAAAAGAAAAGTGTATGTTTGCTTACCCATGGAACAAGGTGAAGAAATGAGACAAAAAAAATGAAAAAGAAGAGTGTGAGATTGCTTACCTATAAAAGGACAAGGTGAAGAAATATAAATGAGAAGAGAAAATGAGAAGAGAAAAGAAAAGTGTGTGACTGTTAAACCCTGAGACAAGGTTAAGAAACAGAACTGGAAATAGGAAAAGAAAAAGGAGAAGAAAAAAGAAAAGTGTGTGACTGCTTACCGACAGGACCTGCCTGAAGAAACAGCTCCCATAGTAGAGCCTCTGTCACCTTCTCATCCAAGCCTCCCACGTAAACCGTTGCATCTGTGTCAAAGTTGAAAGTATCATTCACAGGTTGTGATGACTTCAATTTCAGCGTCAAAATCAAATACTGAGATTCAACATAGACCCTACATTTTATACATTTGTAAGAAAAAATTGGTGGAATGACAGTGACAAAAGTGTGACTTCCATTAAATTCACATTCGTATAAGTATAGTATGGGGGTACGATAATGATAGTGGATACCTTCTCATGTCTTGTTTTGAAAGGAGCAGAAATATGGCAATCCCGTACAATAGCGGGGACCAGGCGATATCGCACATAATGCACACAATGGGAATGCTGCAATACCGATTGTCAGCAGAGAGTGACCGAGAAATAACTTTTTTGGAAGAAGTAAGCAGCGGAAATCTTGTGTAGGGTTAGAGTTAGGTTAAGGGTTAAAATCTATAAAATTAGTGGGATATCTTAGTCCCCTAAAAGTACGGCCGGGATTGCTGAAATATAACCTGCCCGTCTAATAAATCACTGATTTTGACACAGAAATCAACTTGGGCAAGTGATGAAATACTTCCAGTGTGGTTCACTAAGGATGATAATAACTCTGTAAGTGCATTTCAACCAAGCCTTTCCCCCTAGCCGTAACAAACAAAAATTTTGATGCATTTTTAAATGACAATGGCTAGATGACCCATCACTGCAGCACACATGTCCCACTCATTCATTTTCATGTCAGCTACTGTCTGGTGTCAGAGTGAACGTGTGCCGAGTTCGATACACGACTTAGACTACATTACATTCATTTTCGTGATTTAATACTATTTCAATCTAATACTTCTACATGCGACTGACCTTGATTTCTTTCTTGTGGCGGTCCAGCAGCCATATTTCTGTAATATATTCACCAATTTGCTCTCTTTCAGTCCAGTTTCATGTTAAAATCGTTGCCGCTTGAGTTTGGTTCATCTTCCCCACGCAAACTCCACAAATACGCGTGCAATTGAATGCAACGCACATAACGCAGAGTGGAGTAGCTTCTTGGCGATGCCTGACTGTACCGGTACTGCATACAATTACAGGCTTGTCCAAAAAAGGGGATACCAGTCCGTTTTTTAAATGATGTTGTAGCTTAATCTTTTACAATAGTGAATAATGGTATCTTTCAAGAAATTCAATAGAAAGAGAGATTTTAAACTATTTTTTTTAACAGGGTGTCTCTTTTGCAGGTCATTTTTGGAGTGGGAGGGGTTAAAAAAAAAACACGGAAAATGTAAGAAGGTATTGTATCAGAACTTTCCTCCCAATAATACAAAAAGGATCTATAGCGAAATAATAGCGATCGCTAGATTTTGAGGAGGTTTTGGGCGGGTCGTCCGGGCCCACGAAATGGGAGCAATGACCGGACTGCACACTGACAAGGACAATTCGATTATGAATATAAACTATGGTCAGTGCGTTTCAAATCTAAACAAGGATGGATTTTTGGTAAATTCAATTTCAATTTTGAAAATAATTTTTAGACATACACCCAATAGCGTGCTGCATCCTGTAAATTAATGAAAAACAAGTCAGATCTTTCTTTTTGGAACCAGCAGGATTTGAACATGCAATCTACTGCTTTTATCGGCCTTCTGGGCAGTGATTTGTTTCCATGTTATCGTGTCTTGATTCGTGAACTAGAAATAACTTGTGTAGTTAAGTCGCTGCCGGGTAGTCAGTTTATATTGCAGGTTCAAATCCTTCTGGATCCAAGATTTTGTTTCTGACTTGTCTTCCCCCGAGATACGCATTCATATGCCTATACCTATAAAATGTCTCTACAAAAAATAAACCGAGGATATACTATACTTATTCCGGCCGAGTTTCCTGACTCTTGCAAACTTGGGGACAGCCCCGTGCATGTATTGAGAAAAACGAATAGGGCGACAAACACTATGTAGAGAAAAGAAGTAGTTTTAGATAAAGTAGGAGAAAAACTTGCAAAAAAATATGGCAATAATGGGTTACTTTGTAGTTTGTAGATAATTTCTTAAACCCCTGAATGGGATAGGTTTACATTATGGAACACATGCACACATCCACACTCATATCACAATCTAATCGACTCAATCAGACGCTGGGATATTCCTGTCAAGTTTATGATCACAATGTTGTTCGGGGGAAATGGAATAAACAATTAACTTGAACGTTAAAAAACAATGAAGATAGGCAAACTAGAAATGAATAATTATGTTCTTCATAAATTATCAAAATCATACTGAAATGATAATCTTTTATGTGCCACATGTGGTGCGTGTGAAACATGTCCCTTCTCTCTCTCTCTCTCTCTCTCTCTCTCTCTCTCTCCCATCTACCCCCCCCCCCTCTCTACTCACCACCCTTCCACTCTCCCTCTCCGCCCCCTCTTTTTTCTCTCATTATATCTTTATTATGTAATCAACACAATTTACTTTCACTCCACCAAATTCCGATCTATTACAAATAGCCCGGCCTTAATCAATAATATTTTTTTTCCATTGATGTTCAAGAATATTCGGAATGTACTGATTGATACAAATGTAGAATATTTGCTTTCAAATGAATAAAAGCAAATAAAAAGACAAATGAGAGTGGGGGGGGGGGGGAGTAGAATGTGGGGTTTGCATGGGGTTAGCAGAGAGAGAAAGAGAGAGAGAGAGAGAGAGGGGGGGGGAGAGATGGGGAGAGAGACTGAGAGAGAAAGAGGGAGAGAGGGAGAGAGAGACTGAGAGAGAGAGAGATGGGGCGGGAGGGAGAGAGAGACTGAGAGAGAGAGAGAGAGAGAGAGAGAGAGAGAGAGAGAGAGAGAGAGAGAGAGAGAGAGGGGGGGGGAGAAAAAGAGAAAGAGCCTCGGGGACGGGAAGAGTGAGATGTATTAGAACAAGAATAAAGGTAGAAAGGGTGGAGTTGGGGGTGACATGTGGGTTGAAGAATGGATATCGATGAACTACACCCTATGAAGACAGGGGAAAACAGGGAAGACGGGGATAAAAGAGAGGACCTTTAAAAGAAGGAAGGGAGTAGCCGGATTTACTTATTGGCAAAACGGAAAAAGCAAATCAGAAATCACAAAGGTGTTCCTGTTCCTGTTTTCAAAACGGGAAAACAGAAAAAAACCCACTCAATATAATGTTTTCACCTTTCTGTTTTGAAAACGAGCTAATTAACTTTTCCAGGAATTCCTGAGAAAAAATTACGTTTTGTGTCTATAAATAAAGATGGTGGAAAACGAAAAAAGAGGGATGTGGGTATCAATATGCCAACATAACCATCACAGGCAAAAAAAAAGAAAGAAAAAAACAAATAATTGCATCAAAGTTGCCGCTATTTGATGAACTAAACCAAAACGACTAAAAAAAAACTTGAATCGAGATTAAAACATCTGATGATCATGTGTTGAACCTTTCGTGCGTAGGGTCATTGGTTGAACTAGGGATTTAAAAAGCTAACTCGCTTTCTACATTCCTTGGCATGCTTGGTTTGAGTTATACATGAAAGAGGCATTGAGATATCCCTTTCAATGAATCATACCATTCCCTTAACTTGTACTTTGAAGCGTTCGCGTTAAATTGCAACAGCCAGGGCTTTTTATTTTTGGGCCCGCTAGAGGACTGCTTTCATCATGGGGAAAACTGTTGATCATGGATCGTATACACTGTATAATATCCGAGATGGTGGACTTCCTTGGTTGCCGATCATTTGACTCTACCGTATGGCCCTTTCTATGGTATTTTCTTTGCTTATTTCATCAACGCACGCCGCCCGTCATGTTGCGCCACTGATCTCTACACAGATCAGGGTGTTGCGCGCTAAATTTCCAGGTAAGAGTGCATGTGCGATATCAGCAGCGATGGATAACAGCCTCGCGCGCGCGAGACGACAAAAGCCAACAAAACAGCTGTTGATGTTATTGTTATCCCAGCCTAGCCTGGCACGGGTAGAACAAATTTGCATGTAGATTACCCATTCCGATTTCGTCGGTACCGGATGGATGGTAAACAAAGCATTTTCACGTTACGATCGCAGGCGAGCGGAGCTGAGCTGATGCCTGAGCTACCAGTTGGCGATAAAATCGTTGACGCTAACGAAGGAAACACGGACAAAGAAGTTTGACTGTTTATATTATAGTGTTGGATGGTCGACAACCTTTCATTTTCGGCTTGTATTTTTTAACCAAGAAGTCAAGGATTATAGGCGACGACATTCGGGCACCCATCGTGCCGCGAGGTTAATGGCTAACGTGATGCTGATTTGACCTTGATATCTCCTTTAACAGAGGTAAGCAATTTCACGTTGAATTGTGCACATGTAGTGACATACATCTACTGTTAGTGTTACATCCTCCTTCCACTCTTTTGAATAATTACGTATTCCCCACAGAGCCAAGCCCTACTACTAAGACCGATTACCTCTAGTACGATTGGGGTTGGGGCTCATCTGCCGTTACTCTCTCCCTCATCATATCGCCCCAAACTCTCCTTCACAGCATGCACATATGTAGTAGTAGTAGAGCCACTCTTTTGTCTTGGGTGAAAGACCCCCCCCCCTCCCCCCACCGCCCCCCCCCACCGCCCCCAATCAGTGCACACCTTAATGAGAAGGGGGATCGAACGCCATGGAATCATGGAATCATGACAATTTCTGAGGTAAACACTGGCCACCATCATCAAGATCAGGTGGCGCTGTAATTAGTGTAAAGCGCTGCTGTGGTCTTCACAAGAGCACGTCATCCAACTCTATCTTCCACCTTACTGCGATCAGCCCGCTCACGCAGTGAGCGGGCTTCGTTGCACCGAGCATTGGTGCAAGGTAGTCGAGACAAGCAGTAATGATTTTGGAAAATATCATCAATTATATTGCGCAGAACTTAAAGCTATTGGACACACTTACGGAGAATACTTACATGAATACTTCCGTAGTTGCTTTGAAGATGAATTTAGTCCATGATGGGTTTTTTTTCTTGAAAACGTACCATCGTACGGCGGTCAGAATTAATGCAGCTGGGAAACATGTATCTGAAGATTGCCGACTTTTTGAAGTTTACACGCATGCGCCAGTTCTCTATACGATATTCGTGTGTGTTACGTTTTCAACAACAATCCATTACCGTAGCACTCTTTTCACATCGTTGTTTTTTTCTTTTTTCATTATTATTGGAACAGATTTTATATTCCAATTTTTAATTCATTATATTTAAAATTTTATTTTGGAGCATTTACTATATTTTGCATATTTATGTTTGTCCGTAATTTTTTGTTTTGTTTTGTTTTTAAGAGCCACTTTTTTCAACCCAATAACGCCATCCCGCTAAGCTAGATTTCAGTGATGGTGCAGTGGTGCACGGTACGGTATAAGGAAAGTTGGAAGATTCGGAACTATTTCTCTTACAAAATCCTTGATCCGCCACTGAAGTTTATAACATAGAAATTAATCATATTTTGGTCACTTTAAATGACACAATTAATGAAAATCAGGTTGATAATTTGCACAATCAAAACAATAAAAAATCACTTTTCTCATGCATATTCATCAATAGCGCTAAATACGGTCATCAGAGCGAAAGCGTCATCATCATGAATATTACTTTGCGCATGCCTACGAAGTTATTAAACAGCCAAGATGGCAGTCTGGAAGGGACTTCGTTTTGTTAGACCATGATTAGACAGACACATGAAGGGGAAATTGGTAACGTTACTCAATATTTTCCATCATTTTCTTACTTCAGACATATGGAAGTTACATTCAACCATTCATATACTGTGATAAATATACTTGAAATGAGTAATTCATCCATGTGCACGGGTCGATTATTCATTAATCGCACCCGACATGCCGGGAAATCGGGGGCGAGCCCTCAGGACGCTCCCGCTGCGCGGGAGCAGTCCCGGGGCTATCTTCCACCAAGCATGCACATGTTGTACCCTCCATTCCTTCCCTGGACACTCGCTTTCTATCATCGGTCCAAACACTGGCCATAATATTAAAAAAATCTCACTATCCAGTTGAGGCTTAGCTTGTGATGTTTTGGAATTGTGATGCTGTCACCTGTGGCTGATGTATTTAAAGTAAAATTCATTAATTACAAGTTCAAAGTGTATGTAAACACTTCTGATGTGTTTTGAGTGATTTTGCTTAATATGTAAATCATCTTATGATTACACATTGTTAACAGTAGTTGGTAAAATGTACTAATTTTGATGTAATCTTCACCTACAGCCATGTTAATAGCACCCTGAGCATGTTATATGTAATGTTTTGTCTCTGACCAAGATATTGTGCCCAGAAAGGGGCAATGCAGTATATGAATGTAGACTAGGGTTGCTAGGGAATGAGGTGTTTCAAATGAAAACAAGGAATGTTTTTTTGCTTTTCCTTAAAAGGTTCACACATATTTAACACTAGGATTTTGATACATGGCATTGTCAGAGTATACGAATCCGTACTGAGTTTCATGAAATTTATAAAAGAGCCATTCTCCCTATAATCCCGGGGGGGGGGGGGGGGGGGCACTCAAATTATATTTTGATGGGGGTGTGCCTCACGAAACCCTGAAATGGGGGGCTAAGGAACTGACTACAAAACGGTAAAATCCGCGTAAAATGTGGGGTCTTAGGAACTAAAAATATACCGGCATTCCCGGCCGGCATTGTGAAAAACAGGGTCTACAGAACTATGCACATGCGACGCATTGTGTTTACGTCAGGGTTTTCTTGCAGCTCGCTAGGCCGGCGGGTCGGGCGGCCGGGCTGATGTTGAAGCGTACGCGTAGCAAGCAGCACGCAAGCCGCGGACCTACATGTAGGGAACGGAAGGAGGGGCACAGCGGGGAGGCTAAGGAGCGGAACTTTCGCGGAACTTTCGCCATGCGTAGGATATAGAGGATCTAAAGAACGGATATCGAGGTCTCAAAAAGGGGGTCTTCAAAGTGGCACGTCCCCGTACCACCAATATATGTGAGTGCCCCCCCCCCCCCCCGGCCTATAACCTGGCTTCCAGAGTTTATTTTATACATGTAGTAGGTTACAATTGTCATGCACCAAACAAATCTATATATTTCCCATGCAAAATGCACTGGGGCATGTCATCAGGCAATCATTTACAATGGATAGATGTTACTGCTCACAAAAGAGCTCCATGCATGCTTTGCTACACAGAAAATGTTTCTCGTCTGGCTCTTTCACAATAGCAACATCACTGAACTGTGTACAATAACAAAAGCTTGTGTCAGTACTGGTGATTACTTTTGCCAATGAAAAAGCATAAGCACAAGGACATTGTACATGTATGGAGAACCTTAAGCTAAGGTTCTAGGCTGTGAAGTGCATGGACATAAACTGAGTCTGTAAACAGCCAAATCTGGTAATAAAGACTATGCCCTCTTCCTTGTCTATGCTGTGTGATGGAGCAGACCGGGAACAGGGCTTAGTCTTGATTGCCAGACTTTTGTGTAGTTGTGTACAGACTCAGTTGCGTCCTTACACTTGACAGCCTAGAAAAACAGGCTATGATTGCATAAATTTGTCTGATTAATTCAGATTAATTCTTCTCCCCTTCATTAACTCTTCATGCACCACTCATGCATATTTGCACAAGTAATGTGTACACACAAACTGCATAGAGCAAACCGCATAGTCTGGCACACAAAGGGTTAAGCTAGGAAGGGATACTGTATGGTTTTATATTTAAAGGGAATATACTGTACTGTGAAGACAAAAAGCCTTCAAAAAGGTGATCATGAGCAATCTTCTTGCCAATGGTCTTACATTCATGTATTGCCCATTTTAGAAACTTGCTGGAAGTTATTTGCCCTCAAATGATCCACATTTGGAGTAATTAATGATTATCAGTGAAATTCTCCAAATGTTCGGCCCGACTATTTGTGGGATTTGTGATTTAATCACTATTCACTACAAATGTGGATCATTTGAGGGCAAATAACTTCCAGCAAGTTTCTAAAATGGGCAATACATGAATATAAGACCATTGGCAAGAAGATTGCTCATGTTCACCCTTTGAATTTTTTTTGTCTTCCCAGTACAGTATATGCCCTTTAATGCCTTGTGTCATGTTACTGTAGTGTTAGATGTTTCATTTGATTGATTTAATGCATAAAAATCAACAGTTTAAGGGATTAATCACAAATCACAAACATGTAGATGTGAACAGTTATTTGTTGCAAATTGCAGACAATCCATCCATCATGGTGTTACAGAGAAGTGTTGTTATAGCCTTGTTTCAGCCTATAGGATGATAAATTGGAGTTGAAATGCTGAAAAAAAAATCACAAAAGAAAAGAGGTTCTTCACACTTCAGATGAAAATTATGGTGTTCAGATGAGGAGGGGAGAATGGCAAAGAAGAACAGGAAAAAGAGGGTGTAAAAATAAGGAAGGAGAAGAAGAAGATAAAGACAGTAAAAGGAGGAGGAAATTCAAGAGATGATGAATAAAACAGAGGAGGAAAAAAAGAAGAGAAAGAACAGAACAAGAACAAAGAAGAGAAGAATATGGAGAAGAAGAAGATCAAATGCTTTTGGGAAGGAAAAGAGAGATATTGAGAAACAGGGAATCAAGAGTCTGAAGAGAAAAATATTGCAAAAATACTGAAGTTCACTCATGAGCGCGTGAACTTGATTCTCATTTAATCAAATGACTAATCTTATTTCAATTAATGTACAATGTACTAGCACTACCAGCACAAATATGGTGTACATATACACATGCTCCAATGGACAGCCAGTACCTGTAGGTCTATGCTGTCTGCATCAGGTTGGTCTGCACAATGTATTGCTGAAGGAAAGTTTAATTATCATTTTGGCTTACCAGTATTAGCTGTCTGGCATTTGCACACGTATGTCTGAGACTCAGAGTGGGTTGGTTCAAATTAGAACATTCCTTCTTTTATAAACGATGAGTTTTATGTACACCATATGGCAAACCTTAAAAAGGACCCATGGGTAATTCTCTTGAAATAGCTCTAAACAGATCTACTCAGAGATGAGTGAGAAAGAAAAGAAGACAGATAAGATTGGACAGGATGAAGGTAGAGTCTCGCTGCCTTGTTGGAAAGTCATGTAAGGAATGGTATGTAAGAGAGTAGCTATATTAGATACATTCCCTGTTGGGTGATGATGTTGATTTTGTTTGTTTGTTAGTGGATGTGTGAGTGTTGGGGGGGGGGGGGGATTGCCATTTGTGCTATGGACTGGTTTTATTTTTCAAGGTACATGTATGTACTTTTATGTATTCTTAGATATGTGTAAAATGCCATGAGACATCTGTCTGCTTTTTAGAGTTAATGGTCCTCTGCAACTAATATGTCATGTCCCCCCCCCCAAAAAAAAAGGATAAAGAAAAGAGGTTCAGGTTTCACCCCCTTCATTTTTAGCTTTCCTAGGGTTACACCCCCCAAGAAAAAAACAAAACAAAAAGAAGCTTCAAGTTTCACCCACTGCTCCCCCTTTTAATCCTTACATTCAATTAAAAGTACTTTTTCTTAATTTCTTAACAGACAATTGTATAGAGTTCTGTGTTTATGAATCCTTTTTACCAATGAAAATCCTATATTGCTTTGTACCATATGCTACAGGTATGTACATGTCATGTATGTTTGTATGTGATTTCATAATCTCATATGAATCACTCTGAATGACACTAACAATATAGGAAATATGTGAAAAGAAGGTGAGTGTCTTCAATATTGAGTTTAACCATGATTGCTAACATGCATTGTTCATTATCTAATATTGATTGTTTTAAAGATGCATGTACTAGAAATTATTCTATGTAAAGCATATGTTTGTTACATAATTTATACAGACATGGCGCCAGTATGTGTGGCCGCAACCTAAGCGTGGTTGAATAACGAGCCATAATTAGTACTTGAAGAGAGACTTGAAGAGAGAACAAGCTTGGGGAGGTTATGACTAATATTTGCATGCATGCAGTAACGGTTAGGGGGTAAAATGGCCGCAGTGCAATCTCTTGCCCCCACAACAACGTACATTCACTGCACCGCACACTGTGCACGTACACACCAACATCAGGTTGAAAGTCAAATGTGTTATATCATCACCAGTCTGGAATATACATATCCCATTCTTGAACTGGTCATACAATGATTGTAAGTATTATCATAATAATTACCTAGTGTCTTCTTTTCAAGGCCTCTCTTTTTCTGTACATCATTAACTTCTTTTTATCTACACGGTCAGTCCAGTATGCAGCAGGGTGGAAGGACTGTCCATGTTAATTGATTTGTTTGTCACTGCTAGTATGTTCAGTACTTCATGTTTATTTTCTGCTCATATGATTTATCTATTATCCAATACTTTTCCTAACTTGCTGACTGTTTATATAATATGGGACTTGCTGGTTTTAAGATTAAGATATATTTGCTGTAGGTTTGCAGAACATGTATGTGGCTTGCATCTGTGTGTGAGGACATTGATGCAGAAAATCGCTTTTGTATCTGTAAATAATTATTTTTTTATACATTTAAAGTATAAATTAATGTTCACATTGACCACAAGTTCATATTTGTACATATATTTTAGGTAGAATCTGCTGGTCTATTGTTCTTTATGTGTAGTGTTGATTTTATTCAACATTACCCTTTTATTCCATTGTAATGCAGTTCGTGTCAATATGCAATACATGTGAGAGTGGAAATTGTTCTAAATATTATACTATAATAGGTTTGATTCATGAACTGTGATATATACACAACATATGCACAATAATGGGGCTACATTATGCATGTACAATGCCAACAAGTGTGACAAATATTGAGCCAAACATTTGATGTAATTGAATCCAATTCAAGGAATAAATGTAGTTCATGACAGAATTTCTTTGACTTAATGCATCTATATTGTACTGACAAAAATTTAACAAATGGACTCATCAATGTTGATTTCACACGGGTTAAACAACATGATTAAAACAGATTAGCGAAAAGCAGATGCAGAGTATTTTAGTTTCAACATGTCACACAATAGCACAAATGCAAGTTGATCTGTTTAAACAATCATTGCTAGAGGCCTGAACTTAAAGGGCATATACTGTACTGGGAAGGCAAAAAAACCTTCAAAAGATAATTGTTAGCAATCTTCTTTCCAATGGCCTTAAATTCATGTATTGTCCATTTTAGAAGCTTGCTGAAAGTTAGTTGCCCTCAAATGATCCATATTTGGCGTAATTAATGATTAATGATTAAATTCTCAAAATGTTGGGGCAGAACATCTTGAGGATTTATGATTTAATCACTCATTACTAAAAATGTAGATCATTTGAGGGCAAATGACTTTCAGCAAGCTTCTAAAATGGACAATACATGAATTTAAGACCATTGGCAAGAAGATTGCTAACAATTACATTTTGAAGGCTTTTTTGCCTTCCCAGTACAGTATATGCCCTTTAAGCTACATGAAACTTTTCAGCCAATATATAGAGTGATCTTTGGGGCCTACATGTATACGTGTAAATCTATCGGATGCAGGTAATATATCAAGCTCTAATGATTGGCAACTGGTGCAAAAAAGGTAATTTGATAATGTAATTGAGTTGGATGAGGTTACTCTTTGGCCTGAAACATGGTGAAAACGCAGACTTGGACATACAATATACACTACAGCTCAAAGGAATTGGCAAAGGGAAAGGGAAAGGGAAGAAAGGGAAGGAGCCGCAGTTTAAAACCGCGGTATATTTTTTCCAGTTCAGCATGAAACATGATGCCTTTTAGGCTGAAAAACATGATGTTTCATGCTGAACTGGACAAAATATACCAGGGTTTTAAAAATGCGGGTCCTTCCCTTTCTTCCTTTTCCCTTTCCCTATGTCATTTCCTGTGAGTTGTAGTGTACATGTAGTTCTATAGGGTTTGTGTATATTACTGTTGAATACACTGTACATTCATATTGCTGCGCATAAGAAGCTGATGATCAAAGTCAGTGGTAGCAATTCTTTTCCTTTGTGAAGGAAACTAAGTCATGATGTACACAAGGTCAGTATGTTTGTCTGTGTTTAAAATTTTGTCCTCGACCAACCTTCCTCATTAGACCAAGGATGTATGAAGCTAGCTCGCTTCCTTGATTAGACTCAAAGGCCATTTTTACAACAATGTTTTAACTTAGTCCGCTTACTAAATGTAGACTTACTTCATGGGGTGGAAAATGAATCATCTGATGCTGTCACAAAATCATTGATTTTCTAGTGATTTTAAGGACAAAATCAAATATTTCGAATTAATCAAAATGTTTCATGTCGTTTTTTGGCATCCCATAAAGTTAGTTCAGGTTTAGTACACTCTTTGCGTTGAACAGTTGTTCAGGATTCAGGCCAATGTGAGTGCGTCATTTGTTGTTTACAGATCTGTCTCTATTGACCCACTCTAGATTATATGTGTGAGTTCCTGTGAGAGATTAGTGAAAGAAAGGTTAAGTTCAATGACAGTAGATTAGATGCTAAGTGATTTTTTAACCTTCCATATTTGACACTCATCGCACTTGCCATTTTGTGCTAGATCGAGAGTCTCGAGACCCAATTCAGGCAACTAGACTGTGTTTTGGGTCTGTCTGGTTGCTAGAATAGGCCCATTGTGCCCATACTGGCCTACAACCCTTTGATGCATTTGTCCATGAGTATTACACACAAAACACACACATAAGTGCCACTCTCATTGGGCTTAAAAAATCGCGAAGTTAGAAAAATCGCGAAGTTATAGGGACAGGGACAATCGGATCATCAGTGCCATTCTGATTGGGCTTAAAAAATCGCGAAGTTAGAAAAATTGTGACAGGGACAATAGGACCATTCGGCTTTTGGTACGGTTACTAGGCAACTTTCACCCTAACTTCGCGATTTTTTAAGCCTAATGAGAGTGGCACTTATATGTGTGTTTTGTGTGTAATACTCATGGACAAATGCATCTAAGGGCGTGTTTATCAACTCTTTTTTTGGTAGAATTAAGGTTTCCAAATGCGTTTAAATTTCTGAAAAATTGATAAACACTGCCAAAGAGTTATAAACTCAGCACATTTTTGCTTACTGCGTTGACCCTCTTCAGTTGCTAGTTCATTTACTGGTAATAACTTCCGTTCAGTGTGTAATTTCACTGAATTGGCGCCAAGTACATGTACATAGGTTGTATTTCTATTTTCTTAATGATTTTGGATAACCGTTTTGTGGGGTCATTAGCTCATGGTCAATAATTTTGACCCATTGTCGGCTAAAGATATGTCCTTTTCACCTTTTGTTTTAGTTGGTTGTCCGTCCTAGATCAGTTTTGTGTTATTGTTTTTCACCCTGGGTATAATTCCCTCTCAAGATGGCATAAATATGCTTGGAACTAAAAGTGCTCTCTGGAATTAAATATCAATAATTGATTTCCTGTAAAATGTGTGTTTCTAGATTTGGCCAATTTGTCCAAAATACTTATTGATGCAATTTTTCCTCCCATTGCTTACAGGGAATATATTGTACTGGGAAGACAAAAAAAAGCCTTTAAAAGGTGATCGTCAGCAATCTTCTTTCCAATAGTCGTTAATTAATATATTGTCCATTTTAGAAACTTGTTTGGCCCAAACAATTCAGGATTTGTGATTTAATCACTAATTACTACACTTGTGGATCATTTAAGGGCAAATAACTTTCAGCAATTTTTTAAAATGGACAATACATGAATTTAAGACCATTGCCATGAAGATTGCTCACGATCACCTTATCAAAGCTTTTTTGTCTTCCCAGTACAGCATATTCCCTTTAATTGCTTTGCCACACTTACCATCATTAGGAGATCATGATTATAGAAAATATAACTCAATTAAAGTATTATAGACGTGCATTGTTTATTGATTTCTTTTGTACTATTCAACTATCCTCGTATTTACTTTTTTCTTCTTTTTTTTAAAAAAATCTAATTGTGCGAATTTATCCTTAACTTCCTGTTCAATATAATCATGAATTATCAATATAGATAATCATAACATGTCTATAAGTCATAATTTGATAGTCAGAGCTTCAAAACAATGGAACAGCAAATGAATTACAATGTTTATTTTTACAAGTTTTTATGCCCCACCACAAAACACCAGAAAACTAAAAATAACAAATAAAAAGGCCACAAAAATTTGCCATGATTGAATATAACAATAATTACTTCTGACAAGTATTAAGCTTATTGTCTTTTTCTGCGGTCAGTGCCGGTCACTTGATATCAACTTCATGTTTTTTTAATTTTGCCATATGTTTTGGTGGTTGTAGGTGTCCTGGTTTTAGGCCACGAAGGACTGCTTATGATGTACCTCTCCCCACGGCTGAGGGTAGTACATTTTTCAGTCATTCGGCCATTCAACTTCCTCCCCCAAAGTGCAGAATAATTGGCATAAAACACTGCTTCCTGCTATGAAAGGGTCATGTGTTTCTTTGAGATAAAAAGGGATACAAACCTGTTTTTTTTGTAAACACTAGAAAGAAGAAATCTGGAAGGTGGAATTGGGCCTTTGTTTCTTCAAGCTTAAGAACACTTGTGTCTAGAATTCTTTGTTAGCTACTTCTGTGCTGCTTTTAGGATTAATGTGTGTGTTTAAAGGGCATATATTTTGTTGTAATGGCGTTGAGAGTTTGTCCCATTTTGCAATCCAGGGCCCTGTTTATAAACAATTGCGAAATGATTTGAATCGATTGTGACTTCAGTCCTCTGTCTTTAAAGAGAATATACTGTACTGGGAAGACAAAAAATGCCTTCAAAAGGTGATCATGAGCAATCTTCTTTCCAATGGTCTTAAATGCATGTATTGTACATTTTAGAAACCAGCTGAAGATATTTGCCCTCAAATGATTTACATTTTTAGTAATTGGTGATTAAATCCAAAGCCTTAAATGGTTCGGCCCAAACATTTTGAGAATTTGGGATTTAATCACTAATTACTTCAAAATTTGAGGGCAAATAACTTTCAGCAAGTTTCTAAAATGGACAATACATGAATTCAAGACCATTGGCAAGGAGATTGCTCACGATCACCTTTTGAAGGCATTTTTGTCTTCCCAGTACAGTATATGCCCTTTAAACACTTTGAGGCCCCAGAGAAATTGCTGCTCTATCAGATCTCTGTGTATTCCGTGTGCAAACTTGTATCTATGGCACCTAGGGGGTTGATAATGCTGACAAAAATGTATAATATTGGCTCTTGAGCTAAGTAGATCAGTGTTTATTGTGTCCAGTGAAAGAATTCATTCCAAATTTTGGGGGGCTTCTTTTTGAGCACTTTGGCCGATTTGGCTACAATTTTACATCGTGTCTATGGAATTTTTGGGGCTCTTTAACATTTCCCAGGGCTCTTTTAAGCATTTCAGGTGCAAATTCGCCCTGAGGACCCATGTATCTTTTCTCATATTGTGTCTGGCTGAAGATTTGCTGCTGAGTGATATACATGTAAACCTGGTCATAATCTTGGGGAAAATACTTGAATAACAAACAGTTTAAGATTAAACGGGTATAGTCATTTTTAAAAGGGCAATTAGCTGAAGGGAATGGTGCTGCGACCCACTTTCAATGATTATAGGGCACCTGACGTCATTTTTAAAAGGGCACCTGAAGCAGAGTGTTCTGTCTCTATTGCACCTACATGTATGCAATAAAAAAAAATGGGCCCCCAAGGCCCCACATATAATAGGCACTCATATTTAGCCTATAAATGGGGTTATTGGGGGTTTGGCATCCTAGGCATGGCCTGTGGTAGTCCATGATATAGGAGGAAGTTTTCCCAACCAAAAAGTGCTCTAATTTTGCCATTTCACTCCACTGAAATGCAAATAATCTGCTTTTTTGTGATCAAAGTGGTGGCTACCATGAAAAGGATCAAAGTCCAATCCCGAAAAACACATGATTTTGCCACTTCAGGCGGACTTCTTAAAAATACTGTGTGTCTGTCAATATATATTGTGTAAAAGTGCTGTATAAGGAAGTAAAACATGGAATTTCCCTTCAAAGTTTGTGGTTAAGCCACATTTAGAATTTCTACTCTTGTTTCACTTTATTTCGTTTTTGATAGCCAATTGGTGGTTTGCAAGGAAGTAGAGCTCGTTTCAGTTATCATCAAGGATCAAAGGATCATTATCAAATCCTTTCACTCCACAGATCATTATTTAACAGTTTAATATGTTACATTACATGGGAGTCTGTTCAATATGAGACAAAAAATATACCCTTTGTCAGGTGAAGGAAAAATGGAACACTCAGCTGTGTGAATGTCAATCGTAATTGAATAATTCCCTTTGTTCTCATTAGGTTAATAGGTGAGAAAGCTGATTATTTGAGATAAATGGAAAAATACTTCTATTTGTGGCTCCCTCCAGAAGCAAAGTGTGTAGTTTCATATTATATATTCATATTCATATATTTGTTTCTAAATCCAGAGTGTGCTTACAAGCAGGGTGGTCACCAGAAAATCTTTTACGCATGGCTCAAAAAAGCAGAATGTCACTTTTTGTCAGATATCTGTGCTGGACGCGTGGTACACAACTATGGAACGCGTGGCTCAAAGAGAACAAAAACAATAAGAATAATAAGACTGATACTGATTTTACGCATGGTGTAGTGAATTTACACGTGGCTCACAATCACTTTCTGGACCTGACGCGTGGTGTTTGCACCGCATGTTTTCTACACTGGAGACCACCCTGCTTACAAGTACTCACACAAATTGGTTAATGAGGAGGCAGAGGTGAGAAAAGGGATTCCATTTTTTGGATAGGTTCATGTATTTGTACTATTTTGACAACAATGAGATCTGTTGGCATTGCAATGTGAGAACATTTTCTTAAATGATAACCTTGTTGACTAGCCTGACATCAAGGCTGTGAGATAAATTCTTGTACATTGTACTTCAACAACTTCACAACTTTGTGTAACTGGACATACTCTGCACGTAGCTCTGGTGGTCCCACCCTCCCACTTCCTTTCACCAGCATAGGGAGAAAGAGAAATAGAAAGAAAGAGAGAGGTAGAGAGAGGAATAGAGAGAAAGAGAGATAGATATATATGTAGAGAGAGAGTGAGAAAGAGAGAGAGAGAGGAGAGAGAGAGAGAGAGAGAGAGAGAGAGAGAGAGAAATAGAGAATGATAGAAATAGAGAGGGAGAGATCGAGAAATAGAGAGAGACAGAGATAGTGATAGAATGAGAGAGAGAGTAAGAGAGAGAGAGAGAGAGAGAGAGAGAGAGAGAGAATGAGAGAAAGAAAGAAAGGAAAGTGTATTGGTCTTTGTGTCCAGACCTACATGTAATTTTGATTGCAGTGCAAGGCACAAAAAAGTTCACTCTCAACACTAACAGTCTAGAACGTAGGCTAATTGTGTGCGTCAGAATGATTTTGCATTTCATTATTTTGATTGCACACAAATCTACTGGCTAGGTTGTGAACTTAACCTATTGTTTCTTTTGTATGCCTCAAGGAAGAGAGAGATAGAGAGAGAGAGAGAGAGAGAGAGAGAGAGAGAGAGAGGGAGAGAGAAAGAAGTTCTTGTATAATAGTTCAGACACGAGCTAACCTTTTGTCCTGTCTATATCTTTTTTACCCTCTGTGCAGGTTCAATGACGTTGCGGAGTACACTGATGAAAATGATCAATTCCTGATGGCTGAGCCGAGCTCCAGGTGTCCTTTTAAGGAAGTAATGCGAGAAGAACGGATCATATCATAGTGCTTCATGATTCATTTGGAGCATTAGATGCGAGGAGAACAGATCACCTAATCTTCTAAACCTGAGAACATTCACCCTGTTTCAACTGAAGAAAACGATTTCTGTCTCCATAATTTGTTCAGGAATGTCCAAGGATCTAAAGAGGCAGGACGTCTGATCCAAGGAATATGTTCATCATGATGTGCTGTGTACATGAATGTTGGGGTTCAGTGTAGAATACATAGACCTTGATGCGATGGACGTTTAGACATCTGCATGTGACATCTGCAGTGGAATTATCTTCCGTGTCATAGATATGTGTTGAGGCTCAGGAAGAGGTAGATATTCCTTGAGCCATAAGCAGTTCAGTAGGACTTGTGGAAGGCAGCCAAAGACCTCACCAGGAGACACCATGGTGGGCCAACTAAGACTCAAGCCCCAAATCGAAGACTGGGAGGGGGACGAAGATGTCACGTTTTATGCGGCCAACGTGCACCGCCCTCGTGAGTTGAGGAATCTTGTGGCCGCCTCGTCATTGTCCGGGTCTTCGTCGTCATCGGGGTCATCCCCGAACTCGAGTACTTCGGATTTATCGAGCAGTGAAGCAGGACTTCAGGGCAGTAGCAGAGCAGATGAGGCTCGTGATACGCGGCAATCCCGATTATCGTCCAATCCAAATTATGTGGATGAGAACAAAGACGTTGAACTGCACAGATTCTGTGTGAAGATAGGGAGGGTCTGTACGAATGTTCCCTTTAGCATCGTTACGTTGATTGTAGTAAGTGCATTATCAGTCCTCTTGGGTGCTATCGCAATCAAGGTAGTGAAACCAGCGCCGGAGTGGGATAAGTCACTGGACGCGTTTGAGATCCCCAACCATCCATCCACCCTGCACAGGGACATGTTCCAGCTTGCACAGAAGGATAAGAGTTTTCCCACGCGCCCAAGACGAAGCGTGGAAGGACATCTGACCTTTGACTCATTATCTGCTGACCAAGGGGAGCTAGAGCCGGGGCAGGCTCCGACACCAGGCGATTCTGCTGAGATTAATGATGCGAGGATTAATCCATACCAAGCGCAGGGAGCAGACATAGCAGATGATGTATTCAACCAGATCCCTCCAAGCCACTTCATGAATATTCATCATGACCCTATGCCCAATAACAATGCGAAAACCCTGAAAAGCGACAATGTTCAACTTAAAAACAGTGATAACAACACCATTAAAAACAACATTGAAAGTGCAGCGAATAACGCAATGTCTGATGATGTTAATCAATTTGGATCTGATGATGATAAAAACGAGCGAACACACCTTATCCGAAAGCGGTCGAATCAGTACTTCAACCGCTACCAATCATGGCGGCTACAGCTCGTTTACATGGCGAAGGGAGCGGACGAGAACATCTTCACGCCTGAGCGACTCCAGACCATCCACGACACTGAGATGAGCATCATGCGGCATCCTGACTTTACAAGGTTCTGCGCCCGGAACATCCACTCGCGGGATGACCCGTCCCTAGCCCAGTTTGACCACTGCCTCCCACCCAACTCCCTCATGACCTACTTCTTCCCTTCACAAGTCGGCGATATGGTGAGTTTCAGACAGTTTTTGCCTTTTTCATTTTCTGTTGATTTCCAGTACATCAAATGATAATAAAATACTAAATGATACTTCTCATAAGGGGGCATATGTACCAGAAAGTGGGGTATAACTCTTGCACCTTTCATGCGATGCATATCTAGATTATATTTGAACCTTTCAAACTATTCAAGCCAAAGAACAGTTCTTTTGTCCATTCATCCAAACAATCCATAATTTGAGAACTGTTGGCGTACAAAGGCAATCTTGATCTTGTTGCTCTGGGTGATATTGATTCAGAAAGAAGCATTTATATACTTGTAGGGTTCTTTTCCTGCCTCACCATTGTATGTCCATATGCTTATTTTGTAAACAGATATATTTTTTGTGATTTTCAGGCCCTTGACAAAAATCAAACTGGCAGAAGTGGAGTCACTGATTTTTTCTTTTACAATATTCCCAATCTGTCTTTGTTGGCAAGCTGGTTGTAATGTTTACTGACCGACTGTTTGGTTGTCCTTGGTCAGGAAAGTAACATGATCAAGTTACATGTAAATCTTCCACGAAATCTGTTATGCACACCACTGCACTTAATGTACTGGTAGATACATTGCATTGTTCGATTTCATTACATGTATCTCATACACACAGACAAACACAATGTTATGGTTGGTCCTGAGATGTCAGCATTTGAAATTATGATTACTTAGTGTTTTAGTTTTAGTACATGAAATATTTATCACAAACTTGCCCTCAACAAATGTGGCATCCCTCAACTTTGCTATGTGCAAATTTGAGATTGATTTGAGTTTAGTTTTTAATTATTATTGATCAATGATATCACTTTGTTAACACCTTCATGTACAGTGTAGTACAGTAAGTTTGTACACGAAACACGAATGAATTGCAATTACACCCTTCAATCTTACATCATGATAGTGGGTGTATTCAATTGAGACCACTTTAAACTCAAATTAATTACCCTCTCAGAAAATGTGAGGGTCTAAACAGAAAGTTGTCTTGGGTTAGAACTACATAATCCTTTAACCATGTGACAATTTTAGATCATGAGAAGCCTAAAGCTGAGAGTACCTTCCTGTTTTCATGGAAGAAAAACATTTTGATTACAAAATTAAAAAAATCACATTTCAAACATTGTTTAACCCTTTACATGTATTTACCATTTATACACTAAGCTCCAAATAATACTCATTAAGCCAATAGAGCAGCTGTTTGTCTGTCACACATCTGGTTAAGTGGAATCAAATTAAACCAAGTCATCATGACATGTTGACAAGGATTATTTAATCTGTCATGTCATAAGTGCATGTGCAAGTGTGTACTTCCATGTGTTCCTCCCTACTTTCCTTTGGCATCGATTAAACTTTGCTAATTCCTTCTCTTTTTCACAGTATGTATTTTGTAGTTATCCCATAGTTGTCCCATCCTCTCTCAAGTCTTTTGTTTGAGTGATCTCTCTTTCTCTCCCTCTGTAAAGTGTTCTACAATACTCTCCCTTCCACCTTCTCTATTAGAATTGTCCTTTTATCTCACATTGGCTATTTTTCTCCATCTGAATCTACAGTATATTCATTGATCTGTTCCTCCATCACTCTATTTGTCTTCCTCTTCCTCTGCTTCTCCTGTGCAGCTATTTCACTCTTTGGGCGTGTTTATCAACTCTTTTTTTTTTTTTTTTATAGAATTAAGGTTTCCAAACGCGTTTAAATTTTTGAAAACACGTTTAAACGAGTTGATAAACGCAAAGG
This sequence comes from Arbacia lixula, assembly GCA_963669155.1. Lineage (NCBI taxonomy): Eukaryota > Metazoa > Echinodermata > Echinoidea > Arbacioida > Arbaciidae > Arbacia > Arbacia lixula. The sequence goes on along the minus strand of OZ022591.1, from coordinate 7,436,224 downwards.
TGTTTTGATTAGGGGGTTTGGAAAGCTGTTTTGAAACACGCAAATTTGTACGATCCTAAACGTGTTTCAATTTTAAACACGTTGAAAGAAGTGAGATAAACGCAAAGCTGTTTTGAAATGCGTTTAAACCACATGTTTTGGGTGACAAGGCCGGTTTTCGACTTGGGCGATCGAGTTGATAAACGCACCGTTTTTTAAACGTGTTTGGAAACGCATTTGGAAACGCGTTCGTAAAGGTCTTTGGAGTTGGTAAACGCACCATATTTTTAAACGCGTTTGGAAACGCATGTGGAAACGCGTTCGTAAAGGCCTTTGGAAACGCGTTTAAATTTCTGAAAAGTTGATAAACACGGCCTTTGTCTCTGTATATGTCTGTCTTTGTTTCTGTCTACAGTATGTCTGTCATTGTCTGTTGTTGTCCTATCTCATCCATCGCTCCCCCCCCCACACCTTCACTGTTCATGCACTTGTGTACTTATCAACTTCATAGCTCTCGCAGCTACTTGTGAACAAACACATCCACACTATTTCATGCACATACAAGTACACATAACACATATACAACTTTGAAAAATCTTGACATTAACATGTTCATTCAAAACATGTATTGCAACATTGGGATCTCATAAAAACTGGACTTTGAATGGTTCCAGTTTCAGCATATTGTGGTTACAATATATATTCAGTAGCTTCAATTCTATTTAATTCAATTGAAGAAAGGCTTATTGGTACAATTTTGGGCAGCCATGGCTGAATTACATAGTCATTAAAGGGATAGATTACCCTGAAGATAAGTTGTTTCACTAAAAGCAGAAACATGAAAGAAACATATTAGTGACGGTTTAGTAATGGTTTGACGAAAATTTGTCAAAGGATAAGAAAGTTGTGATTTTTTGAAATGTCAATTTTGTGACATCACGAGGTGCTCTCCCATATCTCGTCTATTCCGTAAAACCTGTCTGAAAAGACGTACATGTACTGCGATATATACCAGCTCTTTTCTTGTGATGTTCTTACAAGGCCAACTCCTTACATCGGCCATTCATGATTTATTATGCGCTGTGAGACACTTAGACAGACCTGAGGGTAGTGTTATCACATATGCATGCTTTAAGATAGCCTTGTGTTCAGGCTGTTTGGCCATTTCTAAACCAAATTATTCAATAAAGGGGTCTGGTTGCAGTAGACTAATCATTCTCAATTTCTTCCCCTGAGAAAAGAGGAGAATGGTAGAGTGACTAGTCTTAAGGTGCGTCTTCATTAGCCCGATCCGGGGAACTAGCCTGAAGTTGCAATCGCGTCTTCATTAGCTCGAAACTCGGGATACGTAAGCTCGAGCTCGGGTTGCATAAATTATCCCGAGTTTCGCACATACCAGCAGTGTGCGACGGGAATAGGCCACGGCCGCATGGCTTCGGTTGTGAGCTCGCATTCACGCATGTGTAAAAACCTATTACGTAAACAATGCCCTGTGGGCGCTGATGCATGCCGGGATCGAGAAATTTTCAGGCTAATGAAGACGATCTGAGCTAGCTCCATCTAGCCCAAGATTTCTTGGGAAATTTTCTCAACCAAATAGCTGGCTATTTTGCCTGATCTGGCTAATGAAGACGCAAATAGCTAGCTATTTCGTGATCTGGCGAGCTAACCTGATCAGAACAAGCTCGCTATTTCGCCCACATCAGGCTAATGAAGACACCCCTTTAGAGTGTGTTTATGCTCAACTTTTGGGGGCCAAAAGCAGCATTAAGCAGCGTTATAAGTTCAAAACGCGGTTGCGTTCAAGCTTATTTAAAAAAAAATGCTGTTTCAAAACATTGTTTCAAAACGTATTATGAAGGTGCGTTTGCGATTGCCGATTCTGACTAATCATGTTTAACAGGGAAGCATTAATGCAGAAGTGATGTATACGCTTTTAAATGACATCATCTGAATGCCTTTTCGGTTCAGGTGAAAATTTGTGCAGCCGTCCGCTACAGCCAGCCGACCCTTATGAAAGTACTCGATTCAAAGCTTTTGAAAAGCGCGCACCCCAGTTTGACCTGCCTTCTTGGGTCAACGAACTAGCACATGCGCAGTGCATATTCACGAAATCAACCTTTTCTCGAGCTCAAAAAAGTTAAGCATAAACAGTACCCCCGTAAATGGCGTTTTGGATGAGCGTTTGCAATCAGCGTTTTAAAAAGCTGATTCTGCCTTTCACGAATTGAGCATAATGCACCCTCAGAGTACTATAGACTCTGTTTATCAGTTGATATCAGAAATGTCCTACAGCCTGAAAGCAGTCTAGAATTCAGTAACATTTATCATTGCAGGATAGCAATATTTATTCCATAAAATTATTATTTGTAAACATGTTCTTTGTCATAACCAAGTCATGACAATGCTACAGCGAATCTCTTTTCGGAGTTGCACAGATAGTTTACACATCTATGCTTTTTTATGCTTCTTATCAAAGAATTTTCTTTTTTATGCATAATGGTGAATTTACTGGGAGCACTCATGCAAGTTATGACTGATTTTCTCAAACTAAAATATTTCTATGCACATGATATGGCACGTGAATGTACAATGTAATTACTGCAAAACTGATGTGTTTGCAGAAACTACCCGGCAATTCGCCAAATGGAAGGAAAAAAATCAGGGAACAGACAGACAGAGAAAGGGGGGGGGGTGGAGGGAGAGAGTTTCTGAAGAGAGCGACAGACAGACATTGATTTGTTTGCAGACAGAAAAGAAAATAGAGAGAGAGAGAGAGAGAGAGAGAGAGAGAGAGAGAGAGAGAGAGAGAGAAAGTGAAACATACATTCTGATAGAAAGAAACATGGAGAGAGAGAAGGAGACTTCTAATTCCTAATTCCCTGTTTTGAGTACATTGCACATGTATATCGCAACAACATCCCTAAAGAGTCAAGTATATGAACAGGAAGTCAATAATTATGTGAATTTGCAGTAGGCTTATCATGTTTACATGGATAAAAACTGGATTTCAATTTAGAAGCAGCACGTGAGAATTAAGTCACCTGGCTAAACTATGTACTGTATAGCAAACAAAGGGATCAAATATCAATGCTTTCAACAGCTTTGGTCCTTCTCAGCCCCCATAGATCCATTTAATATAATTCATTCAAAAGGTTTTATGCATACTGTGTACTGGTCAATATTCTATCAAACATTCTTTGCTCTTTTTTGTTTTTACCTGTATCTTGAAATTACAATGCCCCCATCCTGATGTGCTTGACTCTAGCGGGCACCCGGTTCACACAAATGCCCAACACCTAAAGTCTTGAAAACTAATTTGGGGCCCTATGCGCAAGTACACGAAAAAAGGATGTCTAGCCCTCCGTAGAAAACAACAATGCAGAGTCCAATCTCATGTGTCATAAAATATAGAAATTTAGATGAGTATGGCTCACATACATGTAATTGAAGAAGATGGGTATGATTACATGTAGATGATGGTGCTACATTTGAAGAAAACAGGCAAACAATACTTAGTCACCCACAAAGGGATGCATGAAGAAATTTCATTGCATGTATATATTGACTCTACCCTTGGAGTTTATCACAAGGTTCTCTTTATTCTGTGACATTTTCACATTCACAGCCATTGTTGCTTTTCCTAGTGAAACATTTCAATTTGAAATCATCACAATACATGATCACACCGTTGCATTATTTGTTACCAATAATACTAGTGGACTGATGATAAAGCAGCCTTTATGTTTTTATTTCTTCTTGCCAAGATAATAGTGTTGTACACAATGTTTGTACATAGTTTCATGTACTGTTTACAGTGTACTGCAGCTGACACCAGCTGTTGAAATGCCAACAACAATAACATTGAATAAAATTGAATAGCAAAATATGCAAAGCCATAACTTTGTAAGCAAGGCGACAGATGCAAGCTTTCAGGGTGAATGCCAATGAAAGATTTTTTTGCCAAATTGTGTTGTTTTTTTACCCAAAAGTTTGCAGGATGAATCAGGGATTAAGTTGGAAGGAAGGGGTGGGGAGGGGGGGGGGGGGGGGGTCTGTTTTATCTGTTAAGCTCCATTTCTGTAACATACAATTTATTGATATTGTTTAAACATGACATTATTGTGTCTCAAAGTGTAATAAGTAATGTCAGTTTGCCAAAACTTCAAATCGTAAATAATGTGACTACAGAAGGAGACAGCATGCTACACAATACTCAAATATGTGTCTTCATTCGCAAAACGCATCTACAGCATGTTTTGTTGTGGGCCAAAAATATTATTCTGTGTTGTCTGTTACTGTCTGTTAATTTCAGTGAACAATTACAGGAGCAGAAGTTTAATACAGAAGTACATTAAAAGAAAAAAAATGCTTCATGTAATCAAATATGCATCTTCCCATAATGCATAGCAAATTTTGATGCGTTGCCAGGAATTGTGGCAGATTGACGGAGGACATGAGGTACTAAACATGTATAAAGAAGGGAATGTTCAGCTTTACAAAAGCAACATTGTGATACTCATACTGAAATGAAAACTCTCTCTAAAAACATGACACATGATATCGAATGTTATGGTGGACATGATCCATATTATGTATATGAACTAGACAACAGCTAACAAAAGAATGATTCTAATCATGAAACGATTTTTTTTTTCTTGAAAACAATGTTTGATTTTGGAGATTTTCTTCTTCACCTTCTTCTCCCTTTTTTTTGGTACAATATTTTAGGTACAATATGACAGCATGTGTCTTCCCACATTGCTTAGCAAATTTGGATGGAACATGAATGTTGTTCCCTGTTGTAGCTTCAGAGAGTACATGATCTGTTGTATGAAGTAGGAAACAGCATTACAAACTAATTGAATGATACTAATCATGAAGTGGAACTCTCCCTGAAAACAATTACAAATCAATAAAATGCTACTCATCATAAAATTAAAATCTCTCCCCGCAAGAAATTTTGATGATTTTAGAGATTATCTTTAAGCTTTTACTTTTGTTGTTGCTAGGTGCGGTATGACAGCATGGGTAGTGAGCTGGCGGACATCAACGGTACGCTGAGCATGGCCATGAAGGAGCAAACATTCTATTGGTTCGTCGATACCCACATGAACAGCAGCTCTCGCAGGTCAAAGTTCATCAGGACGGAGGTGGGTATTGAGCAAAAGCAAAACAAGTCAGGATAAAAATTCTTGGAACCAGAGGGATTCAAACCTGTGTGTACTGAAACTACGTACAATATATTTTCAGTAAAAGAGTATTTACAAAGAAATTTTAGGCAGACACCCAGTAGTAAGGATACATGCTCCATCCTATAAATGAATGGGAAAAAAATACACAGGCTGTATGCCTAAAATTTCTTTATAAATTTAAATTACCCCTGAATGCCCTGTCACCTACACCTACAGCATGTTTTCATTAAAAGAATATTTTATTTTTGTATACATGATAAACTACGGTGTCATAAATACTAACAGCTCGATGTACATTGGGATCAATAATGGTTGTCAGATCATTGTTATGCTGCATATGTGGGTATTTAATTATTGCAAACTATTCAAATTCAAATGTTCAATTCAAATTTTCAGATTTTCAATTTGGTTTGGATCATAAATAGCATGAAAACTTGCTTTTGGGTGTATTAATTTGTACCGTGCTTCATGTATTGTTTTTTTTTTTTTTTAAACTTCTCTTTATGTATTCTTGGTCTAGTTCTGGTTTGGGAAGCCTGTTGGCGATGGATCAATGGCGCCCTCACAGGAGTACTCGGCATACAAAAAGTTCATCTACTCCTACATCGATCTCCTGGACAAGGCATCTACAGAGTAAGTGGCTAGCCACAGGAAGTGACCTTTAACCTGTCAATAACTGCCAAACCAGTCATTTTACTTCTCAATCCCACCGCTGCCACCATGTTGTGTTATTATTTGATTGGTAAAAGGCTAGGTGCAGTGATGTGACAGAAATTATCCAGTTCAATATAAGATATAGATAGAAGTTAATGAATGAATGAATGAATGAATGAATGAATGAATGAATGAATGAATGAATGAATGAATGAATGAATGAATTGAAGAGATTGGTGATAAATGAATCAATGAATTTGTGAACAAATAAATTATTGAATGAATGAAGGAAGAAATGAATAGATGATAAATGAATGAATGAAGCATGGAAGGAGCAAATGAATTAGTGAATAAATGAATGAATGGTGGGTGAGTGAGTGAGTGAGTGAGTGAGCAAGTGAATGACAATGAATAAATTAATAATGAATGAATGAATGAATGAATACATACATAATGCTTCACACATTGTGTCTTCCTCCAATCCCTCAGCAAAGTTGACGTCTTGTACGGTGGCACCGAACTCTTTGATGAGGAGGTCTCCCACACCATCCACTCTGACGTCCTCCTCTCCATCCCAACCTTCCTAGCCATCCTGCTCCTCCTCCTCGTCTTCACCTCCTTCTCCCCGTGGCTCTGCTTCTGCGGCCTGCTGGGTATCGCCTTCTCCTTCTGCTGCGCTTTCTTCTGCTACCGCGTCTTCTTCGGCATCAAGGCGCTCGGCCTGCTCAATGTTGTGTCTGTCTTTGTCATCATCGGCATTGGTGAGTTATCTTGAGCTGATTCTTCTATCGTTACAAGCTTGGGTGACATAAATAATAGTATGCCTAGGTACTTGGCTGTGAGGTGCTCGGACACAACCCAGTCTATTAACAAATATGTCTGGTAACACAGACTATGCTCCAATCCTTTCCTCGCTCCTCCTCTGAAGCCAAAGGAGCTGTCTGTGTTACCAGACATAGTTGTTGACAGACTGAGTTGTGTCCAAGCACCTCACAGCCCTGTACCTCGGTTACAGGAATAGAAGTCATGTTATTACCTGTTCAGTGTATGCCAAGGGAGGGTGACAGAGAGAGAAGAAATCAGTTATAGGATGGAGTAGTGCTATGAGAAATCACTTCCGATCCGTCCTTATCATTATACTTTCAAACTGCTGTTGCTGTGCTTATTACTCCTTCATGATGTTACACTGGTTGATCGGATCTTGTATCTGATTTTACCCAAATTATGAGCTTTGATGTGAAAAAATTCATTTCTTTTTCTTTCACAAGACATCAGAAACATGTGGAAAAACCTCCAGATAAAAGCACAAAAATAATGAGTGGAGACAAATGCAATTAAATATTGATAGATGAACATGAAAATAGATGAAAATGGGATCACTGCTGATTGTTTATGAAGCCAAATTATTGGTCGTTCTGGTCTCTCAGTCATCCCATTTCCCATCACAGGTTTCCATCTGAGCTCCACCACTAATTTTCCTCAGTTTTGTTATTTTTTGAGTGTAGTTTCACTTACTGAGTTTACTGAAATTACTTATTTACTTACTGAAAAACCACTCTTTAATTTCACAGTTTGCTGCACTATTCTCCTGTTTATTTCACCCTGTGCATATAGGCGTGGACGATGTGTTTGTTTTTGTCAATACATTCCGCCAAGCTGACGCAATCAAAGACCCTGCAGTCAGGATGGGCCATACCATTAGCACAGCGGGGGCTGCTACGTTTTTCACCTCCATCACCACCGCAGGGGCTTTCGGTGCTAATATGGCATCTCAGGTACAGAAAAGTGAATTATTTTACTTGTAGCAATTTTCTTGTTGTGCTATGGCAATTTAATTACAATTCTGAAATAAATAACAATAAATGTTTAGGGACAAGGTATGTAACTCTTTCAGAGAATAAGCGAAATCTCAATTTTTGCCTGCAATTGGCCCTATTTCTTCATGTTAGGAAATTTAAACTCATCTTCATCTAAATAACTACAGTAGTGATGACTGGCCAAAT
>OZ022591.1:7243393-7425893 GCA_963669155.1 Arbacia lixula | reverse complement strand
AATGATTTACAAAGACCTAATTTTGATATCGCATGTGTAGGTCTGCTGACGGATGACGAAGATGATGTCCCACTGCTCCACGTCACCTCAGCTCCTGCAACATTGCCCTCAGGTGACAATAAGGAGGCAGCCAGTCTGACAGCAGGCCTGCAGAAACTACTCTACAGATTTGTGGCGAAACCAGTCATGGCCGCACGATGGGGCATGATCGGTAAGCTGGTTCTTTTGGATGTTTTCTGTACATTCATCTGCAGCTTTTACACCTTTCAGTGTTTGCTTGTACTGAACTTTAGTGTTGTCCAGAAAAACACCCAAAAGGAAACCTTTTTTGCATGAGGAAAACATTAGTATTGTGCAATAATCATTTAGATGAACTTGAAAATACTCCTTGCAAAAAGAATACATTTGATGTTGAAAAATTGTTTGATTGGTCACTTTTGAACAAGCTTTTCTTGTGGTCTTTCTTTTCATGTTACTTTGCTACAGGTTTTAATGAGAAATGTCAAGTTGAAGGAAGACAGGTGGTCTTCACATACAGGTGGTCATTAAAGCAGCTTTCATTGTATTGTCAAAATAACATTGATTCAAATCAAAATTGATTTCTCCTTGAGCAGTGGTCTTTGGGATCATCCTGTGCGTGACCGTGGTGCTGGTGTCACGCTTGGAGCCCGCCAGCCGACCCCCAGCACTCTACCGTCCAGACACCAACCTCCAGCGCCTCCTCGACCTCGCCTACAACTTCAGCGGCAAAGACATCAGCTGCCGTGACTGCTCCGGCTTCCAGCAGGGCGGGGCGCATCCCATACCCCCCGTGGTGCCCTTCGTACCCTCGGTCCTCACCCCTCAACCACAGCTCCCCACCCACAGCCCAGAGACCACCCTCTGGCCACCCGTGGAACCCTCAGTGGCAGGGGACACCATCAGTGGTGGTGGTGGTGGTGGTGCTACCGATACTGATATTGCCTTTCATGGGGATGGTGGTGGTGGTGGGGGTGGGGGTGCAGTTGTCACAGCCCCTATGCTAACCGGTCAACAAACCAATCCTGATGGTGGGGAACCCCCCAAGATCCCTGTGACGCCACCACCAAATAGTAAGACATTATTTACTAAAGCATTATCAGTAGATCATGTGATTTGCTTATACAACGTGCATATGTATTCAGTGATTATACAGGGAAACCCCGTTATAACGAGGGGATCGGGACCCACACTTTTTCCTCGCTATAGCCGATTGCTCGCTATACCAGTACGTGATCAATACATACAGAAAAAATGCATATATAGGACTACACAAATAATAACATATTTACCATTAGTACTGTAATCTTTTAATGGCTTTGCAAGCATTCTAAATTGAATTCACTAGCTAACAATTCACTAAAATATCTTACAGCACTGTTGGAAACGTAAATAAATGATATTTCCAAAGCCTCCGTTTACCGACAAATGAAGCAGCGGGGAGGCTCATTTACCCGGCCGTGCCTGCTGGCATGACCGCGTGTATGCAATGAATGATCATTGAACGCAATCTCCAGGCACGGCCGGTGGTACACGCGCGGTGTCGCATGTGTGTAGAGGCGCCATGTGCATGCGTGACTTCACGGGGGCATGCAGTACCCAGAGCTAGCTGTACAGAGATACGGCTCTGGCAGAGACAGTACCGCACGCACGTAATGTGGACATGTATGCATGTGTGGCTGTGTGTGTGTGTGGATTCTTGCACGGTGTGTGTGATCAGTGTTTAACGGCGCAAAGAAAATTGCTTGACTATGTGCTGTTGTTGCATTTCCCTCGCTGCGCGGCGTGGCTGTAACGGAGTGCTCGTAATAACGGGGTTGATTTCTTTTCTTTTTCCTTATTCTTGGGCTGGGAATTTGCCTCGTTATAGCAGAAATTTCGCTATAGCCGATCTCGTTATATGAAAACAGAATACACGGAGGTCTATGGAAGAAAAATCGGGCCCCAAGAAATGTCCTCGTAATAACAGGGTTCTCGCTATACCCGTGCTCGTTATAACGGGGTTTCCCTGTATTTTATTAGCTTTGTGATTATGCCTTTTATGTAAGGTATGTCTTTATTTAATTTGTTGTTTATATTTCAATATCTTGGTCCAATGAACCAGGCTGATCCATAAGGGATTAAGAGAATAATTTTATTGGCTAAGTTAAAAATATTACTTAGGAAATATGAATTGTTGATATAAACTGTGATCAGTTTTACCTTCAACCTGTTATTCACAATCAGATTTTCAGGCTTCGTGAACCCGGGTCAACTACGGATTTGTACCTTTGCTATGGGACTGCAGTAACCAAAGGGGTATGGCTTCATTTTATTGCACTCTAAGAGCAATTTGGAGTCTATTTGTCATCTGTTGTCTGTACAGCAGATTATGTCTTGCTGCATAGTATCTGAGTGGAGAAACGTCAACCCCAAATATGCGGGCTCAGTAAAGAATGGGTTAATCTCTTGAACTTTATGATTAGATTTAAATGATATCATAATCAAAGAGTTTCACCTTTGATCTTCTGCAGAGGTGACATGCAAGGATTATCACGTTCCATGTTTCTACGGCTCGGTGTGTGAGGAATCGCCTGATCCCCACGGGACACCTACGTGTGCCTGCAGGACCGACTGTGACCAGTCCAAGATTGACCCTGTCTGTGGGTCAGACAAGCAGACCTACGCCAACGTGTGCCAGATGCGGTCCTACGCCTGCATGGACAAGCGCTATGTGACCATCACCAAGAAGGGTGTGTGTGAAGGTGGGTTTTTAATTTTTGTGTGTGTGTTTGAGCTGATATTTATGTGAGGGTTCTACTTTCGCAACTTTTGCAAATCACTGCAAATCACTGGGTTGCGTATTTAACAACACATAAAAATATTGCTGCACGATATTGAATGCATTTGTGGTTCACGAACATTCATGTTATTCTCACCGCACTCGCTTGAGCATCGAGAGTGCGTATTTACACACAGCAGTGGATATATGTTTTCTCCAAGTCTTGTCCCATGTGTGTACTAGTGCAGTAAATAGCAGGTGTGAGGAATTGTTGGGTAAAGAACAGAAATTGCCAGGGTGTCCATCACAAATAGAACAATTCACAAGAAAGTCTCTGATGCCGTCATCCATGAAAATATTGGCTTTTACAGTGTTACAGCCAGGCCATGAATGCTTAAAGGTGATATTCATAGGAAATAAAATCAAATAAATATAGTTTATTTTATAATTGATTGGGTTATTAAAGCAATTTATGCAGCTAACATGCCATGAAAGTGTTTCGTTTTGTGTTAAATGAAGTTCAAATTTCACTAAATTAACACTCTTCCTGAGCTACGAAATCGCCTCAGGGAAAGTGGCTTTGTGTGTACGTCACAGCCGGGATATGCTTCACAATGACCATTGTGTATCACACCTGTTAATCCACTAGCAACTGCCATCACAGTTTCATTAACAATGCCTGATGCTTCTGGCGGAAAAGAAGCTGCGGACTGGCATGTGTGATGCACAATAACGCCTCCTGTTTCTTACGTCAGACCTAAAGGCCGTTTCGGATGACAGTAGGTCAAATTTGTCCCCGAGAATATGGTGATTGTTTTCACCCTAATTTCGCTTTTTGGAAAGTGATATATTGTTTGAATGTCATCCAAGCTCATTGTATGGCTTATAAGCTTTCTGTAGATGAATATCTTCATATTTTTGGATTTTCTATGAATATCACCTTTAACTCTGTCATTACCATTGGCCTGACAATGTGCACAAAGCCAATGGGGTTTTCAAGGCTTGGTAATTTAAGGGTGTCACTATTTCAATTCCTGTCTAAACACAAAGAAAGAGGTCTACGAGGTGAGTTTGTTCATGATAATAAAGTGTTTGAGGTCATGGCATACATGTATGTAGCCAGGCCATTCTTTAGGTGTGACTGTCACATATTAATACCAGCAATACGCATAAATCCCATAGAGCAGCATTGCATTTGTAAGAGAAGGAGCTAACTCTTACTCTACCATTGTCGCATGTTTTACTTACTCACATTTCCACTACCGGTACTTGCTTACACTACACGTACATACTCACACATTCCTATTGAATATTTTTGTGGCACACAATCAAGCTCCTGTTCTTAATCATCATTTATCAACCATTCTTCTCCCTGTGCTTTGTTCTAGGGCCACCAATTCCCATTCCCACCTCCTCTGGCCACAATTCAGGGGGCGACGCTCACCCCGAGGGACCGGTAGTGCCCGTCGCCTCACCAGGCAAGGGTTACAATCCTTGCGGGGCCGATCAGCAGAAGTGCGCGGGTGTGGCTAGTCGACCCGTCCTTGACAACACGGCGATGGTGTTTCTGGTGTTTGGGGTGAAGGGCCTGAATAAGAGCGAGGTCTCCACGCATCACGTCTTGAATGAAGATAAGGTGGGCTTGGATTCTCTGCTTTTAATTTCAGAAATATAATCTGGTTCCTCTGTTTTCTAGTTGAGTGACCCATATCTTGACTTGTATTAATGGTTTCTTCCATGAATTCACTGCTTAACCCTCTCAGTGCCAAGACAGAAAAGCCCATTGACTCATTACACATTTCATGCAACCATAGTACTAAGAAGGTTAAACTTGGTAAGGGTTAGGAGTTGGGTTAGAATAGGGCTAGGGTAAGGTTCAGTTAGTCAAATTGGTTTTATCATGTTTTTTCTGGCTTGATCGCAAAAAGATTATCTTTTGAATGGCCATTAAACTTTAAAAAGTATAAAGTGCCTTGTGTTATTATCAACAAGTGCTGCATTGAATATTGAAAGAAATTGAGATATTTCTGACCCACTCGAACAGGGCACCCTGATCTACGACCCAGACTTCCTAGCGACCCGCTTCCGGACCGTGGGGGCGCTGTGCAAGCTGTGTAAAGCCATCGGGAACAACCGCGCCCTTGTGCGTGAGGGCGGGGCGGAGTGCTTCCACCCCTCCTTCTGGCCCACCCTCCGGGCCATGGGGGGCACGGCCACGCCCGCAGAGTGCAACGACTTGCCCAGGACCAAGCTGATCAGGGGTCAAAGGTCGCATGTCAAGATGCACTACAGAGGCAGGGAGGTGGCCTGGTTTGCCATGGCCTTTGAGTCGGTGAGTGTTGAGGGTCTGTAGGATTTATCCCTTGTGTCTCATTGTCACACAGTGATATAGTAAGAGGGGGGAGAGAGGGAGAGAGAGAGTGGGGGGCAGAGAGGTGGCGTGGTTCGCCATGGCCTCTGAGTCGGTGAGTGTTGGGGTTCTGAAGGGTTTGTCGTTTGTTTTGGATGGTGAGATGATGAGAAAGTAAGAGGGAGGGAAGGAGAGAGAGAGAGAGACCCCCCCAAAAAAAAAAAAAAAAAATGAGGGAGTGGTAGGGAGATGGCATGGTTCGCCATGGCCTCTGCGCCTGCAAGAATTGGGGTCTGTAGGATTTGTCCATTGTTTCTTTTTTCAGTTTAATATCAGTAATATTTTATAGATAGTGAAAGGGAGAGAGAGAGTATGGAGAAGAGAAATAGAAAGCGAATAACAGGATAATAGTTTTCCACTCATTCATAGCCTCCTGGACTTCACAACTATTGTCTAAACCAGTAAATACTATCATTCTGGACTGAGCTGAGTTGATACATACATGTTGATAAACATTAGATCTGAATGAGGTTAGTCTTTGCTGTATGACTATGTAATGTTATTATTAAAACTTTCTTTTTCAGAATATCTACGAGGGAAAGTCAAGCTTTGAGGCCTACAAGGATTACAATGCGTGGGAGAAGGCATTGAAAGAGGCAAAGAGCAGTCTCACAGAGGAGGAAAGAATTGGTTTAGAGTCAGCTTTCCAGACGTGTGATTACTGGGAACAAGTCTTCATGGAGATTATAGGTACGTGATTAATTGATCTAGTATTTGTTTATTTATGTTTTAAGCGATTACGATTAAAATGCATGGTATGCCCGTTACTAAGTAAATGTTAAGCACTACAAAGGATTTACATCAGGGCCCCGTTGCATAAAGCTTACAATAAATGGTCACTACCCTTTATGGTAACTACCATGGTAATATTGCTTGACAGCAAATCAAATTCAAGATTTCCATAGAATTTGCCATTGGTAGCAAAATTACAATCAGTGGTGATTATTATGTAACAGGGCTCAGATGTACATAACATCTATGTTTTTAACTAATCCTAGTTTATATTTAGCTGACTATGTTGGTTGAGTTACTTTAATTCAACAATGTTTTAGGACCGATCAATGTAAAGCACACTTGCTGCAGATTGTCTGAATCTGTTTGTTTGTATTGATTATGCTGGAATTCATATAACCAATGCATGTTTCTGTAATTAATGCATTTTAAAGAGATGTGAAGAAACTAGAAGTTAGACCTGATAGTAAATGTTTTCTTCAATGAAGCACACAATTTTAGACAAAGAGAGAGAGATATCCTTTGATCCTTCTCCTGTTAATGATTATACTATGTGTGCTTTCTCATGTCAGGTGTGACGAGTGCTATCTATGGTGTGGCCTTCTCTCTCATTGTCTGCGTCATCGCCGTGGCGTTCTTCACTGCACACATCGTCATTCTCCTTGTTGCCTTCCTTACAATTGCCGGTAAGCATGACAACAAAATTGATAAAGCCAAGAAATTTGAGAAAAATGGTTTCACTTTTTTAATGATAATATTAATGATAATAGTCCATTCTTCTATAGCGCAATTTTACAGTTAAGACTCAGTACACATAAAAGAAAAAAAGAGAAAGAAATAGAACATTTGAAAGCAAAGATAAAAAGATTGAAACTTACAGTTCACTTACAAATGAAAATGACTTCAAATTGGCGCGAAATTGATCCTCAGTATTAGATGGTCAAATAAAGTCAGGAAGTATGTTTGATTCATTAGACAGTTTTAAGAATGTTTGTAATATTGTATCAATGTGTAGATGCTTAAAAGACAGTCCCTACTTTGTTTATGTTTGAAATTAAACAATAAACGCCCTTTGGAGGAAAAAGAGAAATTGAAAAGGTCAAAACTATTCCTAAATACTGAAATGAATTGTTCCTAAAATATGCCCATTTTGGTCAAATTAAATCTTTGATTATTTTCAGTTATGTGTTATGTGTATATTACATTTGTTGATGTTGATTGCTTATGATTGATTACTAGAACCTAACCATGGATCGATGTAAGCTTGCATTCTTAAGTTATTATTAGTTTGATTTTGTATGGCACTCTTAACACCTCTATCATACCGTTTGTAGGCTAAATAGCCTGGTGTAGACTATGAGGGGTCGGCATCTCTCATTTGTTTTGCAAGGACTTGTGTGGGACTCAAACCCACTGCCTTTGCCATTGAAAGACAAACCCTTTAACAATTGAGCCTGCTGCTCTGAGGTAAATTTGTGATATGGGTGGTCGTGTGAACATGCTCTGTACCGTAAATTTCGGCGTACAAGACGCAACGGCGGATAAGACGCATCCCGACTTTGAGCACGCAATTTGAAAAAAAAAAAAAAAAATCGGGTCCGAATAAAGTTTCAACACATATACACATGTATGGGACTATATATACAGTCAACAACAAAATAAATGGCTTTGATAGCCTGACACAATTGATGTACCAGTAATACGATCTCAATCACATCACCAGCATACTTAACCCGAACTAAAAAAGCCCCAGGAGTAGTATTTGTCCGCGAGACAACTCAAAGAAACCGCTGATCAAATGGCTTAAACTAGAAAACTCCGTTTGATGGAGACTGCCGTTGATTCTATTATCAGCTCTGGCCACAAGCTGGCGCTAGTACACAAAGATCGTTCTTTGTCATAGAGTGTCTCAATGTAGCTCTATGTTCTTTGTGTACTAGCGCCAGCTTGTGGCCAGAGCTGATAACAGAATCAATCGCAGTCTCCATCAAACGGAGTTTTCTAGTTCAAGCCTTTTGATCAGCGGTTTCTTTGAGTTGTCTCGCGGACAAATACTACTCCTGGGGATTTTTTAGTTCCAGTTAAGTATGCTGGTGATGTGATTGAGATCGTATTACCGGTACAACAATTGTATCGGGCTATCAAAGCCATCCACTTTTTTTAATGTCACACAATGCATAGTCCCATACAGGTGTATACGTGTTGGTTTGAAAGACCTGATTTTTGCTAACGCCGTGTATAAGACGCACCTGGACTTTGGCGTGATTTTCAAGGGAAGAAACATGCGTCTTATACACCGAAAAATACGGTACATAACACTATCTTTCCCCCTCCTCTCTATAGGAGTGATCCTGGTGGTAGTGAGCCTGTTCTACCTGCTGGGGTGGCAGATGGGTGCGGTGGAGGCCGTGTCTCTGTCAATCCTGGTGGGGTCGTCCATCGACTACTGCATCCACCTCATCGAGGGATACCGTGTGGCCTGCACACGGGTCAGGATGGACTCCACAAAGGTGAGCAGTCATGGATAAATGCACAACCAATTTAACATAGAACACCGATAAGTTTGTAGTTGCATAAGCAGATTAATGCTGGCACAAATGACTTCACAGCAATTGGTCATTTCATGTGTTGAGATGTGCACATGTGCTGGCTTAAATGACCTTGGTCAATTTGTAATACGCACAGAAATTAGAAATTCATCAGATGGCTGATATTGTTTGTTTTTATGATCATTCAACATCTATTCAGCTCTGAGAAGGTAGTGAGTAGTGATACCATGGGCATCTGTGTCTATTGTTGTTTCTAGAATCGGTGTGAAATATCTTTGAATAAATCATCCAACACAGTTTCAGGAAGAAATCCCTGTCTGCATTCTACTAGTATTTGGACTCTAGGACCATGGTGATCTGTGAAATTGTCTATTGTCCATCGTTCTCTCTTTCTCCCTTTTCTCCTCTATTTTGCTAGGTTTCTGTCTGTCTCCCTCTCCCTCCCTTCCTCTCTTTCTCTCTCCTTTTCTCTCCTCTCTTGAGCTTTATATCTGTCTCCCTTCCTCTCCCTCTCTCTGTCCCTTTCTTTCTCTATCTCGCTCAGTCATTCTGCACATCTGTCTGTTTGTCTGTCTGTCTCTCTCTCTCTCTCCCCTCTCTTTCTCTTTGTATTTTTCTCCCTGTGTCTGTATTTATCTCTCCCCCTTTCTCCTCCTTAAAAGGAGAAGAAAAAAGAAGATACAGAGAAAGGGGGGAGCTTCTTTTCAGGATACTATGATAAGTAATATATAAAAACATATAAATCATGAATTGAGAAAAAATAATTACAACTCCATGGCATGACTGAATAATGGGTTCATAGCTCATGGTTCATGGGCTCATGGGGTCAATAAAAATAATGATGTCATCAAATATTAATAGTTATCTTGAAAATCTCCCTATTTTCCTCTCCACAGACTGCTAGTCAGATTCGCCAGCAGCGCACTATCCATTCTGTCAGCACAATCGGGGTCTCTATCCTGTCTAGCGCCCTCACAACCATCATAGCGGCCGTACCACTCTGCTTCACAACCGTCCAACTCTTCGCAAAATTCGGCCAGATCGTTGCGCTCAACACTCTCGTCTCCATCGTCTACACACTAACGGCGTGCGCCTCGTTCCTGGGTTGTGTTGCGCCGGCCCGGTACCGATGGAGTCTCCGGGGGTTGGCAGTGACGGTGATCATCGTGGGACTGGTGCTCGGTGCAGGTGTGGTGGCGCTGTTTATTCTCCACCAACATGGCGTAACGATACCAGGTCCGTCCGGGGACACGCTGTTTGGTTGATGGCTGTACGTGTGCTGTGCTACGTGAAGGAACAGCATTGTCGTGTACTGAAAATGGAGTCAACTTTCATACAGTGTTTAATTAGTAGTTCAGTGCTACTCATAACAGCAATGATCACATTTACTGAAAATTAAACAAAGGTCATATGATGCCATATCCATCTGGGAATGCACTCATAACTTAGGGATAGTGTTCTTTGGGAAAAATAGCAGTGAAAACATTTATTGAAAACACGTAATGAACTCTCAAACAGTCTATACATGGCACTCTCAAATTTCTTTGGTGTGATGATGCTCTTTGGGAAATCGTCATGTGCTATATGAAAGAGCAATGTTAATATTCATCTAGTTGTGAACTGAATAAACTATACACATTACTTACATAAATGGAATTCTAGCTTAATCAGTTCGTAGATATGCCAAGAATGTTCCGATATCATTACCAAAGTGTATCTGATTTGAAAGTTTGTCCAAGCTGAAGAAAGCGGTGCTAGCTTTAGATTTTATGCTCTATAACAGTATCTGGATTTGCATGACTGAGCGATGGGTTTCATTTTTATCTTATTTATGCTTCATTAGTACTCAATTTCACTCCATAGATTCGTGGGGCTCTATTTCTCACGACCAATTAACTTTAGTACTTTCTCTGAGTAGAATGAACTTGAAATTGACGACAAACTGAACTCTTTTGAAATGAAGGGTATTTTATTCATAGACAATATTCATGTGCCAGGTAGTACGTTTCAAATGAATATGGAAAGTATTCCCTTATTTGGGCATGACCTGGTGATAATGGGCATTACATGGTTTGTGTTCGGCCATGTTGTGATTTCTGCATTGCATTTTGCATTGCATTTTGATTTCTGTCTTTCAATTATTTATTATATTTTTTTTTATGTTCTTGCATTTTGTGAGTATCATAACATGTTCAGGAGTGAAAAATTATCATGAGGTTGACCCTGTGTTTCCTTGAAATCTATGGAAAAGGCTGATGGTTGTTTAATCTATTGTTTATCTAAAGTGCTAACTTTTCCGTTGGTGTTTCATTTGATGCTATTTTCTTTTACCATACTGCCAGGTCATCAAGCAAATGGTGCATAGATTTTAGAGTATATCTACAAGTCCATGCCATTTACTACTTGGTGGATATATGGAATACAACAGTTTATCGGCAACATTGATTGAATTAAGAATGCTGCGAAGGACTGAAAACAGGAGGCCAGAAATATACTCTTTAACTATCACTTCTTGTTGCCAATTTGAGCATTTTTTAGTCTTTTGCAGCATATTTGCTTTGAAATTAATTGTTTATTTCTCCAAGAAAGCTGATTAGGAAGAGAATGCTGAAGGTTATGTGCAATCATTTGGAAAGAATGTGCTGAAATATGAACTGCTTGTCATTCATGTTATATTTGTTTCTGCTGTAGGTGCTATTCAGAGGTGCATGGGACTTTCACACTTAAAACAAAATTGTTTTGTTTACATGTATATTAATATGTATTTTTAACTACTTTTAAATGCTATTTTTTAAATATTTATGTCATGTAATTAAATTTCAGGGAGCTGTGTTTATGCTATGGCATTTTTGTCATTTTATGAGCTTCTGGTGTATTAGCATTTTGCTTCATAATCCAACTTTTGGAGAACATATTTTGATATTGGTTTGGCCATCTCATATCTCGTGAATGCCCCAAATGTATGTTTATGGGTCATAAGTTATATGTTTATTAAGATTGATAAATTTTATGTGTACATATAAATACAAAATGATGAATTTTGCTATAATCACAAACCCCAGTATTTTATTTGGAAAATGGAGATTGTAATCTCATTGTGAAAAATAAGGCAAAACCTGTGTACATCCATCATTTGAAGTTTGCATTTTGAACTTAGCTCACATTTTTGTGGTAAAAATATTTTATCTGCAAATCCTCTCTTAAAATCAACTCAGAAATGTGCCATGTGACTTTAGAAAAAATGTGTTAAAATCATCAAGGTTGTGTCATTAATATGTATTAACAACAATCACTAGTTGTCAATGCTGTGAAGTGTTGAGGGGAGCTGACAGGCTGAATATGTTATGCTAATCTTCCAATGTTAGTATATGTGAAGGTTTTACTTGCAAAAATGAGAAAAGTTAGCAGGAGTGGAACCTTGATCTTACACCGGTGCAATCACTTATTCATGTACTTTGTAGTTCTTTTCAAGCGTATATATAGAATGATGTAGATTATGTCTGTGGCTGTGTAGTGACTTGATGCTGTGTGATGGTTTTAACCTTCCCAGTACCAACCAATGGTAGTCCATTGTAACACCATTTATCATGTATGGGACTGAGAGGGTTACAGGCCTACTTTTACCATGCTCAGCCTTCCAAGACAGTGTTCAAGTTCACGTTTATTTTCATTAACATGTAAACCATCATGTTCTTGATAAGTCATGTAAATACAATTTAAATGATTATAGGGCCTATGCTTAATAATTTCTTGATATTATCTTGTGGCAAGCATATCACAAAAGCAAATAATATTACAATCATAGTCGGAATGAAACTCGTATGTATGAGGAAACATGAGAATTTTCCAATCCTTTCTTGAAAAAAGTGTCTAATGCCTGATTTGAAACCTCATTGTGCAGCCAATTACTCAGTGCTGAATAGTACAGGTCTAACCAAGATGAAGAATGCACTTGTTGAACCTGTAAAACACAATGCATCTCTGCACTACCAGTATATCACAATTGCATTCTGTGTCCTTGTAGTAGTTGGGTTGATATTTATGATTTTGATTTTGACAATCATATATGTGCATCATCTGCATTTACTTCTAACACTTCACAAAGGAGGAAAGTCTTGTGAATTAGTCAACTTCACTTTTTTATGATGGTAAGTGGACAGCACTCTGTGGTCATTTAGACTGCTCAGGACTGGAAAATGCAAGACAGATTTCAAGATGGATGTTGTTACTACATTGCATAAAGGAAGGCACTGTAGCTTAAAGATGTCATGCATGTTCTTCAATGTTGGAGACAAGTTTTACACCATTTCACGCTGTTATCATAACTTCACTCATCAGACTTAATTTTATAAAAATGTACACATTTTGGAAACCCGTCGCTCTTTAAAAAGAAATGGACCTATATGTACTACCGGTAGTTAAAAGTGTTGTATGCAAATACCAAATTTGCATGATTAAATAAGCTTCAGTATCTTCTACAATTTTATAGAGAAAAATAATTCATCAGTTGTAATCAGTATTCCTTAGATTATCATTATTCAAAAACGTACCTAGATATTGGATCGCTGTGCATGTTTTTTTAGAGTATACATGTTTATATTTTTTTATGTGGTTGCAGAAATAGTGGTGCTTAAAATGCTCTTCTCATATATGTATTCCAGAAGTCAGTCATCCAGTGGTGCGTCATAGGGGTCTGAAATTGCATTGTGCATTTATATTTTTTTATAATCACTGCGCTTGAAATAAAATTGAGGAAATTTTGTTCTCTTATGTTCAATAGGCACATCAGGGCATGTAGTCTAATATTATAGAGAACAGGAACATTAATATTCAGAATATGTCCAAACATTTTTAGAGACTGGCATGTTGCTAAATGCCATGTATTTCCTGCAGTAGTAGCTTATATTTGCTTATGAAAATAATTGTTTGGTGCAAAGTAATCTTTGCTCTGATTTAAAGTGCAGAAAGTCAGAGAAAACATTTAATTCTTATACTTGTATGTATATCCAAGTTTGTCTGCTTATATTTAAAAAAAAAAAAACACAGATCAGAAGAAAAAAATACAATTAACTGGCCTACTATAATTTTTTGTTAAGATTATTTGATTTGTTTTATTTTTGGGGGTGAGGGTGGGCGGGAGGGGTAATTGTTCGCTCAATCTATATTTAGTTATGAAGATGGGATAGATTGTTATGAAGATTAATTATCCATTCAATGAACTATAAACAATAACTTGCAATAGAACCACATATTGTAATGGATGTGATGTGCACTTTGTGTTCATGAACCATACATTGTAATTTTAGTATCATGTCAGGAATATCAGAAGCCATATTAATGAAACCTTTCTTGCCTAGTTCATTGCTAAAAATTAAATGTAGCTGAGCGCACTCTAGCAACTTGCTAGGCTTAGCATAGCTTCATAAATATGGCTCCATGTTTTGAAGGAAGCTTATTAACTACAGGTCACCAGAATTAACATAGCTTGTCATATATATACATGAAGTAGCACTCTGCAATTAAATTCTTTGCAAAGAGTAGTGGTACTCAACATTATAGCTACTGTGGTGTAAACTACATGATGTATGCAGTCAACAGATATAAACTATAAAAAAAAATTGCTGATGATGGTGTGATAACAGTGATGTTATGTTCCTGCAATGACACATTAATAATGTGATTAAAGCAAACTCAAATCGACCTTCATTGTGTGAGTATTTCTCTTTGTACTTTTTTGTACATGTATTAGGGACCATCACCATGGTTTAATGAAAAATTATGGAAATATAAGGAGGCACAGTGAAAGATGTGGTGCTATTGAAGGCACAGCAAAGTTGATTTCTTTTTCTCAAACCCTTGTCGATTCTGAAATCTTGTACCGTCACACAAGTACATTGTACATGTACAAGCCATCATTTATTTATTTTATATTGTCCAGCTCAGTTATTGATCTTTTATGACTGAATATAGATCGAATGGTGGACAAACTGTGAACAGCTGCTGTACATATTACAAGAGCTCTTCTTCAAAATATTGATATCACCTATAAATACACACAAGCATAACTCACGCACATAAAACAGCTTTAAGGATACAACATATGGTACACAAAACATGCATTTGAAATGTTTTATTATCTGGCTATATGATTAAAGATTTGACAAGCGAATAAACAGAATTCAATTATTCATAACAGACTTCTTTTAATGGAAATTTGCATTCAACAAGGTGTGAGATTTGCTTAGAATGCAGGTTCTAAATTGATATTACAATAAGAACCAAACATGTAAATGTACCATCGCTATAAGAAATTACTTTACTGCTTTTAGTTGAGGATTCTCCATACCACACACACTCCAGCTCAAAGGAATTGGCATAGGGAACGGGAAAGGGAAGGGGCCGCAGTTTTGAACCGCGGTATATTTTGTCCAGTTCAGCATGAAACATGATGCTTTTTAGGCTAATGCATGATGCTTCATGCTGAACTGGACAAAATATACCATGGTTTAAAACTGCGGCTCCTTCCCTTTCTTCCCTTTCCCTTTACCCATGCCAATTCCTTTTAGCTGGAGTGTAGATGTATACAGAAAAGGCATCCTATGATGCACCACACGGCCACATTCAGATTGTTTTGCAGTCATGTCTGCTTCAAGTCTAGTACACAAGACTGGGAACGATGTAACTGCACACAAATTCCATATGTCGCTGCACAGTGCATTGTGGGATAACTTTCCCCTATATGCATTATATATTGCGAATTGGGACATTAACATGTTATCTTGAGCAACGGTATGATTCTCTCCCACGTGCGCAACACTAAAACATTTGGACAGCACTTTGCGACAACTGAAAGGTTATCAACGACGATAACTTCAGACTGGAGAAGAACGCCTTTACAAATGTAGCCTAGTTTCTAGGTTGTACAGTGCATGGAGTCATGGACACAACCATGTCTGGTAAACAACCATGTCTCGTAACAAAGAGCAGATGCACAGAGGGCGTACCGTAGTCTTGTTACCAGACATATTTGTTCACAGACTCAGTTGTGTCATGCACGCCAAGGTTATAACTACATTACAAAAATAGCTTAATGATGATGCTCAGGGCATAAAATGTAAACTCCGGTGCCACACACAATGCCATTGGCCTGTGCCAAGTGATTCTGCACAGCTCAAACTAGGTTAAAAGGCAAGATGAGGGGACTGTTCTATTTACTTCGAGGGGTGAATGAAAAGCCTTCATCGCAGAAGCAACAATCACAACAAATGTATGCTGCAAAGACACATTTCTTCAAGTTTAACAGTGGTACATGTGCATATCTATACATTGTTTATGCAACATCTCGAGGATGAGTGAGATGTTGTGGAAAAAGAACTGAAACACACGGAACACATTTTGCGTCACACCCCCACAGGTAAATGGATGTCTCTATGACACGATGTCACCCTTCGCTCTTGCTCCTATATTACAACAGGAGGAATGTGTCATTCTCAGAGGTCACAATTCCATTCGGACTGCAATGTTGTTTGCATAATACATCTACAAATAATAAATACACGTTTGGATAAATGGGGGATTTGTACAGCTCCCATCGACATGCTTTGCTCAGTTTGTTTCCATGGTGATTATAGCAACAAACACTCCCTGTCTATGAGATGCAAGAGCACCATAGCTGTTCAGTCACGGTTGGCAGGCAGGAAACTAGCCAGCGACATGTCGGGTGTACCTCTGTCATACAACACAACAGCTGCGTACTGGTTTTGACCGTACAGCTAGTACTTACATGCCGAGTTATTGCAAGGTATGACTTCCTTGCCCATTTATGGAACTTGCCGATGTACAATGATAAATAATGTGAGAGATGAAAGTTGAAAGTGAAT
Source organism: Arbacia lixula (assembly GCA_963669155.1). Classification (NCBI taxonomy): domain Eukaryota; kingdom Metazoa; phylum Echinodermata; class Echinoidea; order Arbacioida; family Arbaciidae; genus Arbacia; species Arbacia lixula. The sequence goes on along the minus strand of OZ022591.1, from coordinate 7,409,543 downwards.
AGGATCATCAAAATATGTAATTCCCCTCAAGGTTATTAATCTACCCATTCAAATGCAAAAAAATGATGAAGAATTTCTCCACTACAGGTACACTGTGATAAGCTGATTAAAGGTAAGCAAACAGAATGTATAAATAGGATGACATAGCAGGTACCGTACTTCATATGCGTTACAGGCCGCCTAGTTTTTGCCTAGTGCTAGATTGCAAGCATGCTCTATTGCAGTTAAGTGGTAGAAGCTCATACTCCCTCTCTTATTTGAGGACAAAACCCAAGAAACACGTTTATTGAGAAGACTTAAAAGAGGATGAAAGCTTTCAAATATTGTTTTAAAGAGGGCACAAAATATGGAGGTGCAGAGTCGTAGAGGTTTGAGGATAAATTGGAGGAACTGTGAGGAAGTTAGGAAGTTATGAACTTGTGACTTCTAAAACTGGACCTGATGTATGATCATAACCCTTCAGAGGCAACTCAACTGAATTCAAGCCTCCGATATCCATAGAGAAGCAAGAATCTACAGGACACCCGATTGTATAGCACCACCCTTCACCACCACCCTTCCTAGCCAGATAACGTATCTCTGTCACACTTTCTGCAAAACCCCATGATTTTGTCATCATTGTCCTAAACGTGGTCATAAGGAAACCCTCCAACACTGCGTAGGATAGAAAGCAGAACAGAAGATATGAGCAGAGGAGCAAGGCATGCATGAAAAGTAGGCAAAACAAAAACAAAACAAAAGCCCATTCTCGGCCTCGCACGGCCTGCAAATGGCATGAATGAAGGCAGATAACCAAACAGGATGAGTCGTCATGGCAACACAGACAATATTCATTCTTCCTCCTCCTCCCCAGACCCACCGCTTCCTTCCAGTGCCTCTGATATCTCTTCCTCGTCTATCATTTCAAATCCATCTCCATTTTCTTCCTCATCGTCGTCGAGATCATTGTCGTCATCATCTTCCTCCTCTTCCTCGTTTCCTTCAACAGTCTCGCTTTCCTTGTTTCTATCTTCTGTAATGACTGAACTTTGCATCGTATCGTTGCCATCGCCGGTCGCCCCGTGCTCCTTTTCCCCGAGACTCTCTGGAATATTTTCAGCTCTGTTACCCTGGTTACCGCCTTGAGATGTGTCTGGATTCGGTTGGTCATCGGAATGGGATTCGTCACCAGTTTTTTCTCCGCTGTTTTTATCATCTTTGGACTTTTGGTCTTTGACCTCTTCCTTTTTAGATATGATATCGCACTCATAAAACGGTATAAAGGATTCTTTGATGCCAACATCGGCCAAGAGGTTGGGGAAAAGCCAGAAGTGAATTTTGCCAAACGTGAAACCCCATGTCAGGGTGAAAATGATGAGTCGGACTGCAAAATAAAGGGAGACGAGGCGCACATCAATATAAGTTATGTATTTTCTTTCCTTTATTAACTGAAGAACTTGTAATGTTTTGCACTTTGTTTTTAGGATTCAAGGTTGCTACATAACAACTTCTTCTAAGAAATGGTCAGTGCATTAGCTAGATAATAAGCAAACAATTAAGCTTATTTGTATGGAGACTAACATTGTCAAAAGAAATCTCCAAGGGAATAAAGGAATCCAGAAATGAGGACGTAACATCATATTATTAAAAAGTTTGAACTTTCTTCTCATTTGAAAACAGGGATTGAAATTTAGAGTAGTATTTAGCCTGAACAAAGTATGTTATGATGATCACAAAAACCTCCAAGGATTTTGGCACAATGAATGTATAAGATATGTCACTTGTTTGATATAACAGCATTCTGTCCTTTTTGATGCAACCATACTGAATCTATGAAGTGAATGATAGAAAAAAAAACCTCTGCAGCCAAAGAGGAGGAGAAAAAAGAAGATGGGAAATGAGGGGGGGGGGGGGGGGGGAAGAGGAAAATGTAAAGAATATGAGAAAAGAGGATAGGAAGGTCCAGAAGAGGAAAGAGACAAACAGGAGGATAGTAAGATAGAATAGAAAGGAGGACAATTTTGAGGATATATTCGTGAGAAAAAGATAAGGATGGTATGGGCAATGCTTATGTGGAATGAAGGAGAAGGAGGTTTAAGGAAGAAGAGAAGGGGAGGAGGAAGAGGAGGAAAAGGAAGAAGATGAGGAAAGGGAGGAAGAGGAGGAGGAAGAGGAGGAGGAGGAGGAGGAGGAGGAGGAGGAGGAGAATGAGTAAGAAGGGGAAGGAGAGTTGGGTCATGAGATGAGATAAAACTATGAAGAAAAACTTACGGACAGCGAGGGCCAAGATAGCACCAACGAAGCCGGCCCCACACAGGGTGAGGTAGTAGGTTCCTGTTCGCATCCAATGAGGCCAAAGGGGGTAGAGACACACGGCAACAGCCCCGATCACTGCAAGCAAATTGTTTTTTACAGTCATTTAGTCTTTTGTTTAACCTTCTCATTACCTTTGGAACACAAATGAATAGAGAAATGAAATGCTTTTCATGGCTTGGGACTTATCAGAGAGTTATCAGAGTAGTTTCAAGGTGAATAGGTCCTGTTTTCCTTGTGGCCCAGTTTGTATAAATGGTTTACGGAACATTATAAATTACTATAAGAGAAAGGAAATAAATTAGTATTTCCCTATTCCCACTCTATAGTACACATTATCACAATGATGGCAATAAAAGGCCTGGTTTGGAAGGGGTCTTAAAATAAGGTAATTTTTCTGATAATTTTTTTTAGAGCTAACATTTAGAACTCAACTTCATAACCCTTCAAGAAGCAAACTTACCCAGACCAAAGCCAAATACGTAGTTCATGGGTCGGATGGGATCGTACACCCACACAAAGGCCTGCAATATGAAATGGAATTAACATCACAAAACCAAGGAAATCATTCTCCATTCAATTTCGTACTTCTTATATGGAAACTGCACCATGAGATTTATAGTACATATATCATACTTCTAACAAAATATTCTCTGAAACTGAAAAGCGATGTACTCACGAGTAATAGACAATAATTGTTTAAATCTATTTTTTTAAATGAGCTAGATGTCGGTATCCATGGGTTATTTGAAGGATTTTCAATGTGAATCACAACTGTTATTTTAAACAGAGCATACAAGATAGCAATCATCCCGAATCTTATAGGTCAGGGATAGTATTGGTAAAGATTACGGGAACCAGAAATAAATGAATGTCACTCTATCATGAGTCTATATTCATGTTTGATTTCAGGACACCGTGAAGGAATCATCTCAAAATGATAAAATCAATGAAATTAAACAAAATCCGTACCCTGCCATGACAGCAGATCGGGTCTGCTTTGATAACCACCCGTAATCATTACAACTATGATCTGTAACATGAATGAGCAATAATGTGGAAAAATTAGAAGAAAGGCACCATTATTAGTTCTTGGCCCATGTTCAGTATTACTGTGTTCCTGAAAAATGGGCAATTATGGGCTTCCTGGCAGCAGAACTAGCTAAGCCTAGCTCACTAGGCTTAACTAGCAACTCAAATTAACAACTTACGTCATTTCCATCCACAAATTTCTGGTCGTCAGTCAGCTCAAGTTTGATCTTCTTCTTGCCCTCCTTCTTCTTCACTGGTGGTGTTTCTTCCTTCCCTCCATCCTTCACCTCTCCACCTTCTCCTCCTCCACCACCATCTCCTTTGGTTTCTTCCTTCTCCGTAGCCTGCCAAGGTGAGAAACAAACTGACTTTCAAACTGGCGGGCTGACACATTTGGTACACACTAGGCCTGTCTGCCGTTATATTTCTTCAAATCACTAATCGATCAATCACAGAGCATCTCATTTATCACTTTAAAAAAAAAAAAGAATAAAATTGTTGCATGCTGCATTCACCACATCGAAACAATGACTGCACCAAAACTTAAAAGCGTTCTTATAGCTTATTGTAAAACTGGTTAACTGAGTGAAAGGCAATAGAGTACCGAAGTGGTGTCGTCATATGATCATGTTGTCAAGACAGTTGGCTCTAAACAAACTCACTCCAGTGAGAGGTTTAGCATTCCGATATTTTCTCTCGGGCTAGTGTTGGGCATTCCCAAGTACAGTCCCCGCTGTGATCATCGCTGCTTGCTCTAGAACCAGTTTAGAACCAGTTAACTTGACAATAATGCTCAAATGACATCACACTTCGGTACTCTATGTGATTTTACATGATTACTGCAGGCATACAATTAACTGACATATGCAACAACAACCACATCATGATTAAAGCTGACCTAATGAGCAAGTTCATAGTTGCAATGTGCGCATGAGCAGATTATTACGCTTACAAATGACCTTGGGCCAATTGTACCCGTCACAGAGTACAATGGAAATTCCATAGATAGTGTACCATGTTTATACCCATTATAATGCAGATGAAAGAACATTCCACCATGTGAACCTGCTTCTGTTGTTGGTATGGGCACGCTTTAAAATAACACACATACACAGCTTCATGATCAAATCCCTAGTCGTTCTTGATTCAGTGGAGTGTTCGACCATGATGTAACTATGAACTTGCTTATTTTACCATAATGGCAAGCATGTGGAGACCTTTAAAAGCTACCTGAATATGCACTTAAAACATCCTCCTTATCATCAATCTCACCTGTACACACTTGCTCTTCGCTTGCAATTTTGATAACCATTTTTTTCTTAATGCACACTCAATAACTACCTACCTCCATGAACAATGAATGAAATTCTACAGGGACATTTATTTTTAAAATGTGGAAATTCTAGGTTGAAAACTAGGCCCCATCTCATAAAGAGCCACGATAGATCTGAATTGATTGTAAGGCTACTCCGCTAGATCTAATGTGCAGAGTTACAATTAATATCAATCACAATTCTTTATAGGACAGGGCCCAGGTTGTTTCTTCATCATTTCAACCTTTTCAGATGCTGTTGTCATACAGAGAAACTACATCACCATTCCATGATTTGAAATAAACATACCTTATCTGTAGATTCAGCCTCCTTCTTCTTCTCCTTCTTTGCTTTCTTCTCTTTCTTGCTTGCACCTTCTTCCTTCTCCTTTCCTTCCTTCTTAGGCTTCTTCACCACCTTCAGGGTGCGGTAGAACAGTCCTTTCCACAGCAATCTGGGCAAATTGTTTTTGAAAAGTAATACAATTTTACTGGTAAATGTAACCTGTGCTCGAATTTGAATCCAATTTGAAGTAAAATACACTAGGCAGTATCCTTGAAAATGACCATAGATCAATGATGACAGCGGAGTCCTGTATCACAAAGAGTGAGTTGCTATATATATAGCAACTTTGTGATTGATTGCAACTCACCGGATCACAAACCGTTACTGCCATCTATTGCAAGTCTAAGCCTATGCATGATTTTGCAATCAATCCACACAAGCTGCGATCAATATCAATTGCAAGTTACGATCAATATCAATCATAGATTCTTTGTGACACAGATTTGCGTTTGTATGATTGATCTATCGATCGTACAATCAATCACAGCTCTTTGTAATACAGGACCTAGCTTGTAAGTACTGAGTGCAATCTTAACCAAATGTAGATCTTTTGTGATTGAAGAATAGTGATCACTTGTCTTAACCTCTTGCTTTGCAAAGTCCATTATTCACACAGAGGTACATTAAACTTGAAAATACCTGAATTGCCTGTGTGAGAAAGACATCGTTTGCGGCAGGGTGGTTACCCGAAAATCTTTTATGTGTGGCTCAAAAGATTATTGTCAGATATCTGTGCTGGACGTGTGGTACACAACTATAGAATGCGTTGTTCAAAATAGCAAAAACAATAAAAATAATAAGACTGATACTTATTTTACGGGTGGCACAGTAAATTTACGCGTGGCTCACAATCACTTTCTGGACCCTACGCGTGGTATTTGCGCCACACATTTTCTACAATGGGGACCATCCTAGTTTTCGGATTTGGTATTATTCCTGTATGGCAATGTATAATATCCATTTCGTAATTGCAATTGCGTATGAGCAGATTATTGATTTTAGTAAATGACCTCAGGTCAATTTCCAAATTCACAGAGTAAAATGGGAATTTATTAGATAGTCGACCACATTTCAATCTATTATCATGCAAATATGGCAACAGCAATTCAGCTCTGAGAAGGTAGTGAAAGAACATTCCACCATGTGCATCTACTTCTATTCTTGTTCCGGGCACACTGTAGAATGTCTTTACATCCATCATCCAACACAACTTCGTGAAAAACAATCCCGGTGAGCAGTCTAGAAGTATTTATTCAGTGCATTGTTGTGTAATTACGAAATGGTCTATTCAGTTTATGCTCACCCATCCAGGTAGTTTGTAATGGACTGTCGATCTGTGAAGAGAATCTCCGTGCCTCCTTTCCCAGTGGCCCACTTGGAGTCTTGCAGAAAGTCCACAGCCTTGGATCCTGTAAGACAACCATGTCAGAAAAAATTGTAACCTTCATTAATGCGGACATTTAAACAGCATTCTGATTTCCCGTTTGGTGCAAATAGGTCAAGTTTCTTGGTCTTTAAAGATTGTCCGTCCCTTTTGCAAGCTTAAAATTTGAAATCGTCTATCACGATCGTAGATTGAAGAAAGTGTGATTCAAGACCATTTCTAAGAATATAGCATGTTCAAGCTTTCTGTATATGTAAACATTTCAGCCGTTAAATTTCAAACCGACTTTTTTCGTGCTACGAAAAAAGTATTAGTCTTTGTTACAGTATCTATGTGGTTATTATGCGTGTGTGAAATCCTTATTTTATGGGTATAATTACCTAACTTTGGAGATGATTCCTTCTATAGAACATTTTTTTTTTCATAATGCGTTTTATAATTGTATAAACAGATTAATCAATAAAGCAGATATTTCAACACAGACTGCTAAGAGCCTGAGGTAAAGACTATTAATCAGACGTTGTTCACCTGCATTATTTGAATTTTACACTACGTATCAGTTTCACATTATGAATATACAGCTTGCTAACACTTCTCTATATGTTTTGCCAATGTTTCGATGGTTTTGTGGTGATCTGAAAAAGGGATGGGCTGTCTTTAATTTCACCAACAGCTGTCATTGCAGAGTTCAGGGACTCAAGGAGACCTGACACTCTGCTTTTTTTTCCTCTCTTGGGTAGTCTCTCCCAAGCACAACATTTGTTTAATTGATTATTTTTCTGCTTCCAGTTCTATTCAAATCAACAATATATTTCTGGTCACAAATAAAACCATATTGAAAAAGGCCATTCTGGAATTCTGTTCATGAAGCAGAATTTCACTATATTCTTGTCAAACAATCAGTTATCTGACGAAAATCAGAGTTTCCCCACCGTGGACATACAACTTTGGTTGCAAATATGCAGGATTTTCACTAAAACCTTCAGTATTCAACTTCAATTTCACCTCCTCTCAAAAAAAAAAAGAAGAAGATAAATCCAACTCTGAAAGGCCTAATTGGCAGCTCTTCGTGTACAACAACACCATAGCAGCACAGGTTTTAGACAGATGGATTATTCACCTGTGAAGTATTCCACCTTGTGGCCATCGATGGCTGTTGATTTGGTGGGCAGGTTGAAGCGGATATGCTTCGCTACAGCTGTCTCCTCCTTGGTTGGTTTCTCCAACTCCGTATTCTGAGGAGGTAATGGGTAATGTTACTTAGGTTATAGGCTTGATGCTTTCAGGCACTTTCAGGGATAGTTCACCCAGAAATTAAGTCGGTTTTGAACAAAGCAGAAGCATGAAAGAATCATATTAGTGAAGGTTTGACGAAAATTCGTCAAAGGAAAAGAAAGTTACCATATTCTAAAATTTTTATTTTGCAATGTCACGCTCTCCCATATGTTGTGTACATTTTTTTTTGGGAAAATGTCAATTTTCTCAATATCATACTTTGCCATTTTACCTGTGCATTACACATGTTTTTACACACATACTGTGATGAAAAGAGTGTATTCCTTCATCAGAGAACAGAAAAAAGGGTAATTTATGGAAAGAGTAGTACACAACATATGGGAGAGCACCTCACTTGTGAGGTCACGAAATAAAAAACAAAAACTTTTATCCTTTGACATATTTTCATCAAACCTTCAATAATAATGTTTATCTTGTATTTATGCTTTTATTAAAACTAACTTTTCTTCAGGGTGAACTATCCCTGTAACTTGTTCTCCCCCTTCCCTCGAAGTCCTGCTTCAGGGTGCTGAAGATACTCTCACTGCAACAAGTGCATGTAGAGCATTAGACAGGAATAACCGTCTCATTCGGGGGCATCCTTTAATCAAAATGACATTTTTGGACATACCCCCCGAATAGAGACGGTACATCCACACCGAACGCACAGTGGCCAGGTTCTTATGTGTACAAGCAAATACAAGGTTTCCTCTAAAGTTAGAGGAATTAGTGCAAAGTCTATGGGAAAACGAATTTTGGAACTAGACATAGCGACTTCGTTTAAAAATCTGACATCTTTCAAGCTATGATGCAACAAATTTACTTATATCAAAATTAGATCTATATCATTAAAATTCTAGGGCTAAGATTTCACAAAATGTATAGAAAGGTGAAAATTAAAGACTTACTTTCTGCCGATCACACGTTTATCGCAGACATTTTCAATCTGCTCGAGTCTGACATAAATTTGACCAATCAGATTGTTCGACGGGTTGTTGGCTATGAATATTTAAATTGTCAATCGGTTCGACGAAAAAAAAAACAGCACACGGCAAACGAGCGGGAAAAAAATGTGCGCATGCGTGAAATTACTTATTCATATATGCATTATCATTAGCGTTTTCATATTCAAAATGGCGACTCGCATCGATCGCCATACAGAGTACAGGTGCAATGTTCAGTCTCTAAATAGGGCGTTCAGAGGAGCCAGATGCAATCTCAGCGGATCCAACGTCCTATAGAGACTGATTTTTCGGTCTAGTAGAGCATATTAGTATAGTATAGCACACCAAATATCAGTTTATACAGGTGCAGGTCGCTAAAATCATGATGAATCCCTATTATATCAACTATGATTTGTAAAACTTTTACAAAGTAAAACTTTTTACAGGATTTTCTCCCCAAAACTGCTTGAATTTATTTCCCAAATATCTTAGAACTTACTGGTCAGATCAGGTTGTCACTGACAGTGTGACACCGAATTTTTAATTGTGTCAAACTAACTTAGACTTAGTTAAAGTTTGACATAATTTGTATTTTAATTGCCAAATACCAGCTGGCCAAAGTCTATCATTATCAAAGAGTCCACCAAAAAAAACCTTCATACATTATTTAGCTTTTCTTCACACTAAAATGTTGTCATGTGTACGATAATATGTCTGAAAACATACAATCATTCAGCAGCTGGCAAGGGTTGACCTGTACCTGTGTACCCGAACGGACCGTATCATCATGATCATGGACCGGCCCGGCCCGGCACGCCGACGGCCGCGATAGCGACCAGCCAGCGCTAGCCTAGCCGCCGCATCATTGCCACTGCCTTTGCAGGCATACCGTGTACGTATTTATACACTACACGTTTATCTGCAATTCAGCACCGTCTGTTAGCGTTACACGTCACATTTCCTCTCACGTCATAAATGTCTCTCCAAACATGGAACGACAAAATTATATTACAATCAAATTTTTAAGAAATACTGACAACTTCCATCTCATACAAAACAACAAAATATAAACACGGCCACAGTTATTGTTTAAAACGTTGAATGTTTACCTCTTTCTTTTTGCGACGTCGAGTGCTGCGTTCCGCCATCTTGACATACGAATTTATGATAATGAGCTATGCTTATTTATGCTAGCCGCATGCGTTATGCGACACGCACAAGTTTTTGATATCCCCCACCTACTTGCTTTGTGAATGCCCAGCTGTCTCGCAATAATAATATCAATTTTATCAGAACTACAGGCCTATGATGCTTATAATTAAATACGTTCAGGATTAATTAAATAGTTCAGAATACAAATACATTGACACTTTCCAGTGCTCAAGACTATGTGCGGTGTATCATAACTCGCATCTCGATTAAACTGAAAAGCTACTGTAGGCCTACTACTATTAGATCATTGCAACTCTTTGAAGTTGCGATTTCAACATCTTCACTGCAATATGAAATATAGGGCCTACTTGGCACAATTTCCACGTGCCACGTCGATCAAATTTCCCCGCAAATTTCCTTGCATCGTTTCCATTGACACGTCTTGTTTCGAATCGAAGCATATCCTTGCCCTTTTCCCTCAGTGTTGTTGTTGTTTTGTACCGTGGTTTCGGTTCAATTCCCAATATTCGGATCTAGTAAATGAACATGCATGGACCTGCTCTCCTATTCCAGCCCTTGCATTCTCAAAAGAAAATACAACAACAACAACAACAAGAACAACAACAAAAACACAGATCCTCAGTCTGAGTATTCTTGCAAATATTATGATAGGAGTGTTCTCTCATGCATTAGCATGCAGTTACCTAGATGCGACATAAAACGAGACAAATGAAAGAAACATAATGAGTGAAGGTTTGACGAAAATTGGTTAAAGGAATAGAAACTTATTTGATTTCAAAGTTTTGATTTTGTGACGTCACATGCGAGGTGCTCTCCCATATGTTGTGTACAATTTTTTTTTTCGAAAATGTGCATTTTCTCACAAAGATAGGCATCCTTTTACTTGTGCATTTGATACATTATTCGAAATACGTATTCACACACATACCTGTACAAAAAAATCATTCCGTTGTCAAAAACAGAAGAAAACAATTTATCGACTTATTTTGTACACAACATAATGGAAGAGCACCTCGCACGTGACGTCACAAAATCAAAATTTTAAAATCAAATTTATTTCTTTTCCTTTGACCGATTTTCGTCAAACCTTCACTAATATGTTTCTTTCATTTGTCTCAGTTTTATTGAAACCAAAATAATTTCAGGGTGAACTTCCCCTTTAAAGGGTGATGGAAGAAAGAAGATGCTAAATTGCCATTGAATTGGCCTACCTTGATTATAGTAATACACAGCATCGAAATAACACAAATGCTTACCTACAAGAAAAGCGGTCAATATGCTTGGGATGGTAGTGAGATCTGCGATATCAAGGTCAGTGCAACATATTTTATATGACGTCATAATTTCAAAGTTATAAAGCGCACACTAATAAGGGAACAGTTGTGAATATTGTTTCACACGCTATAGTCCTACATGTCATTCATCAGACCGCAATTAGACTACCATAACCTACATTAAAGCAATACTGAGAGCTACAGAGCTTACTTTCTAATTGTCAACATGCTGAATTTTACCAGTACGTACTCATTCCATACTGGAAATGTTCTGGATAATTACTCGGTGAAAGTCTGTATGAAATAGTACAAAGCGGAAGTAGGTCTACATCGCACACACACTCGGACACGGAAATTAGTCATATCAAGATTTCCATTTGAAAAGGAAAAACTCGGGCTGTCTGCTAAAAATACATAGCTTTTTCCTTGTGGTACTGTATAGTATATCAAAACAAACTTGCGCGGTGAAGCCGTGGTAGCCTTCCAGACCCAGTTCTAGGAGGAAGTTGTGCAAAATGATGGCGAAGAAAATGATGATTTCAGTATAATATAGCCTAATTGGTCAACTCGTCAACATATTGACTCACAGCGTTCACCTTGCTAGCTTCTGGCAGGACACACATTAACCAGGAAAGAAGACTCATTTTGGAAACAATATGCACGGGATACTGATTGTGACATTCTATTGAAATCGTCTGAGGATGTGCGTATCAATAGCTTTCGTTATTGTGCTTACAGCAACTACAGGTATGTGTGAATTTCGATCCAAATCGGACACTCTGCCGTTCATTTCATGAATACAATTTAACTTACAGTTTAAGTTTTTTTTTTTCTTTCCTCCACACGTGCACAATATACTTATCAATATATGTGTGGGGTGTGCACACGCGCCGGTTGAACTATTAACAAAATAGATATGCTTGCGTTTGTTAAACATGATATTGTAATTTTAGTTGAATGTTAGAATGTATTATAATAGTTGCTGATGTGTTCATACAATTTGTATGTCATGACTTTTTTATAAGCTATTATTATTTTAATTGCACTGGATGTATATTGAGTCAGCCATCGAGACTCGTGTCATGAGAGGGATGGCAAATGGCACTTGTATACAGCGGTTTTGTTACTATCCTGCTTTCCAACACCAACTGCTGTTTTACTTGTATGTTATGGCCGCAATACATAATGATGTGTCTGCGACACTGAACTAGAAAGTTCTAGTTCAGTGGTCTGCGATTACCTTTTGCCATGTTTGCCAGTGTGAATGTGTGTGTGTGTGTGTGTGTGTGTGTGTGTGAGAGAGAGTTTGTGTGCGCAAGTGAATGTGCACGTGTATCTGTGCGGGAGGTAATTGAGCCTGAACATTAAGGTGTCAAATATTTCTTAAATTTGTTTAGTCCACTATTAAAGGGAACAAAGCAGACATTTTCTTCTCTTAGTATGGGCCAAGTGAGTCAAGGTCACTATGTCTATATCAATAATTTCGTTCAAAAAGATTGCTGATCTATACATTTTTGGAAAGAGTAATATAAGCCGGCATGGGGGCCATATTGGGGTTTCAATATGGCCGCAATAATCAACCTTTTTTCGCCTGTTTTTCTCAAACTAAGAACTTGAACTTCCGTCAGTTACGTTACATAAAAAGGACATAGAAAAAATAACACATCTTTGCAAACTTAGTTTCCTCAAACTAGGTGCATTCAGAACAACATGTACCAAGTATATAATTACTGATGTCATGCCAATCCCCGAAAAAATGTTTTCCATAATTTGTTTGGATACTGCAGTGTAGGTCTAACCTTCTGGTATTGACATGAAAAAACAACAACTAAAAGTTAATACACTGTATAAGTGCATTTTCCTCCAGCACTCAAATATATTGGGAAAGGTAACATAAAGTGTGAGGTAGTAAGTCGTGGAATTGCCCATATACATTACTTATGTAGACATGCCAGGGCCACATTTTTTTTTTATTTGCACGACATGAGTCAAGATACATGTACATGCACATTAGATGACAGAAATAATGGTTTTCACAATGGCCCCAAGAATCACGCCTCATCCTCATTTATCCCTAAAATACTTGCATAATTATATGTAAATCAATGTCAGAACCTAATTCGATGACTACATATTCTTGATAACAAACCAACATTATCGCACTAGAAGCTGAGACTTTTCAATTAAATTGTCTAGTTGTATAACGGCCACCCACTATTTTAACGACATCTATAGGGCAATTTTGTCTCACAAAGACCATGTTGGCTTAAGGGAATAACCTTTGTTACATTTAATTTGATGCTTGTCTAATATTGTGAGATTTATTAGTAACACTTGCAGTTATAATTTCTATTTGACTCTGTAATATACTGTGCGCAATTATCATTTTCTTTATAAAGGTAACTCCATATGATCGTCTTTACTAGTTAAATGCGATAAAATATATGTACTGGAATGACGATGCAATCCGAGACAAATAAAAAGACAAATATAAAGTACAATAAAAAGTAATTAATCTTAAGTATTTATTTTTAACAATAATAATGTAGATTTATATAATCATTTTATTTCATTGTGTACTCTTTTGGATCTTTATACTGCAAAGCAATAGCTACCATTGATGATGAATTGTGAAACCCCGTTTTTTTTTTTAGTAAAGATATGCCTATAGATGTTCTATAGATGTGTAACTGAGCATAAATTTTCTTTAAAATTCATTGGAAGATTTCTTACTAAGATAATAATTCATGTATGACTTTTCTGATATGGAAATCTAAGGAAAATCAATTGTGGATTCCAAACACGTTTTGTATTGAAACATTGACATGACATTAAAGCCTATGTTGATATTAATGAATATCCTTTAACTACATTTGTAAAGGGTAACTGATCATTTGTTGACAAGAAACCACTGATAAAAAGAATCTACATGTGAATTAACAATTGTATACAGATTTGCTATTTTTTTCTAAACATATAATGCGCGTGAGGGTATTTTTCTTTTTGTAATATATAGCACTCTCTCACCAGCAAGTGGAACCGGTAATTCCCTTACATACTCTTATACATCAACTGAAGTAAACATGAATTTCGATTTTATAGACCCTTTGATTTTGTCATTCTGTGATCGAAATAGGAAAGTAGGGGTGCGGTTTCGAATATAGTATTCTGATTCGAGCCACTGCCGGGTCATTCCCTTACACGAATAGGATAGTCAGCGTCTTTATCGGAACAGGATAGAGGGTAAGAGGGGTGGGGGGGGGGGGGGGGGAGGAGAAGTAATTCACCCTCACCCCACCCCCTCCTTCCAAGCCGGATTTGATTAACGCTAACACACACACACACACACACACACACACACACACACACACACACACACACACACACACATTGGAAGGAACCCGTTTCCAATTTAGAGTATCCCTGATAAATCCCACTGCATAATCGAACTGTAACAACAAATTTGATCTACTCACCTTCGAAAATCCTTCGACAATTATAGGCCTATTATCGATTTGGACACCCAAATTCTTCGGTATAACAAATATAGGATATGAAATGCCAACTCATTTTTGGAATACATTCTTCTAACTCTGTATACGCCATTGGTACATGTGGGCAGAGGAAGGGTTAATGATTCAATATTAGTAATATTTGCGTATACAAACACGAAGATAATCTCGTTAAAGGCCTTTCATACGTTTGAGTATGTCTGTCATTTTGACAAACTCGATGACGTTTCTGTTTTCGGTAGTGAACTGCCAGATCTGTTCCATTACAAGCGACAATGACTTTGAAGGTTCATCATACGAGTTCCATCATGGTAACGATGGCGTCTACAAAACGTTTGAAGAGGTCAGGACGTATTGCCAAGGTCAAGGCGGGGACATCGCAGTTATCACATCAGAGGCACAAAATGTAAGTAAAATATTATAATCCATGTCAAAATTTTCCAAATCACTTTAAAAAGTAAACATATTTTACTGTAAAAAGTAAACAAAACGTGTTGGATAACGAAACTTTTCAAAGTGCAGATGCAGATCGAAAAGCTTTGTTTGTCAAGATTTTAATGCCATGTGAACAATACTGTACAGTTCATAATTATGTTTGATATATGTATAGCATCACGTACCGTTCTGAGTTGCTGTGCCCTTTTATAATATCTCATGTGGTTTTTAAATAGATATATTCATAATTAATGTTCCAATGTGATTTTTTTTCCCAATCATTATCACACCGGAAAGAAAAGGCAATCATATATTTATTCTCACGTAGCACTTTTTACCAACATATTTGTGGAACAATCATGTTTATTAAAGATGTGTACAATTTGATATACTGCATCTCACTGTCAACATATCCCTAAAGCTAAAACAAATGTCAATATGCTTGATATACATGGCTTCCATATCTCCTGATGATATGTGGAGAAACCACATCTAATCCATTTGGTGTGTTAACCAATATTTAAAATGTATATTGCGTATCTGTGTGAGGGGTTGGAGAGAATGTGGATGCCCATTCAAAGATGCGAGTCTAAACTATACTGTCTAGCTCTTACAAAAAGTGTTATCAGATGACAAATATATTCATGTCGGGATAGGACGTTTTGAGAACTACGCATTGGTGTTAACAAGGATTAAACTGCAATAACGCACAAAAAAGACCGCATTATGCATGTCAACGACCATAGCTATGTTCGCTATGAAACGTGGTGTTTCAAACGTTACATCCCAGTCACACCACACTAGTTCTCAACATTCTTAAAGATGTTACCAAACGGGCTAAAACTGTGTGCAAACGGTCTTTCTACAAACTTCATGGATGGACTCGGACTAGAGCGTGCTCAAAATCTTCTGGCGGCCATCTCGTTCTCTAATTATACTAAACTTAAAAGGAGATTAACATATTACAAAAGGAAACTGTCGTACTACAAACGAGCTTGTACTATGAACGTATGACGTGTGGCAGTCGTTACAGACGTTTTCAAGAGCGTAGTTTGGTGTGACTAGGGTATTATCCCTCAGCCACACCTAAATGTTTTTGAATATGTTGCCGACAGTGCCAACTTTGTACGGTCTTTCTATTAACTTCATGCACCAGCTCGGACAGGCTGGGATCGTAAATGTGCTCCACTGGCAACGTACTTAAAACACAGTATTGCCGTACTACGATCATGTTAGGGCACTGGTGCGACGTGGGGAAATCGGCCATCAATTTCAGTACATGTGCAAAAAGTGTTTCCAGCACATTCCTTCTTTCCTACGGGTTGATGTTGCTTTTTGTCCGATCCGAACTTGACACCAACTGACTGCGGTTGGGATAAAGACGATATGAATGTACTGAGAACTGTAAATGGACAAACTAGAATCAAATTCTACACATTATCTGGTAAAGGTTACACGTTCTGTCCCGACCACATTCCGTTTTACGATTTTGAGGACTGGGAATATAGGACGTTTTGAGAATTACTTTGGTGTTAAGCATGCTTAAACATAGGACAATTTTGAATTTTGCCTGAAAAGGCTCGTGCATATCATTGTCAGGGTAAACTGCCAATTCACGGCGAGTTTCGTGACCTTAGTTTATGGGTTATATACTATACATATGAGTGTAGAAAACTAACATAATATTCAGAATCTTGATATGCATTCAGCAAACCTATAGACACCCTCTTCATGTCAATGAAGAGGCATGTGGAGCTAGTGTCCTTATCATACAAAAGAGCTTTTCAAGGGGTTGGAAGGTGTGGGAGTGGGGTGAAGGTGGGTAGGGGGTTGTAAAGTCAGTACCAATGATGCTGTCATGAATAGTACGTCTTAATAATTGTAATAATTATATATTGTTTTATTCTTTGTATCGCCTTGTGCAATAACTAGAATTTTATAGCCGGAAAGTTAATGAAGAATGCACCGAGAGCCCGTTACATTATCGGACTGCATGATATGGACGGCGACGGGACTTTCACATGGATTGATGGCCAGGAAGTTAGGTACGTTGATGCGCAAGAAGCAATGTAGGCAAGGAAAAGGGGTTACTGCACTCCACTCAGTTCCAATGAGAAACCTGGGTAATGCTAGACACATGGTGACTCATCACCCCAGTCACCAAACCGAAGAGGAAGCAGTGCCAGTACAAAATATAGTTTCTAAAGACATTATGATAATAGTCATCATTATAAACAACTGTGTTAAAGGCATCCAATTTATGACAAGCTGTTCTTGGGAATCTTTATTAGCATATTGCTGAGTGTGAAGCGTTTATTATATTCCATACTTGTAGTGCTTTGAACGGTTAAACTCTAATTCTAGCTTCTAGGTATCATTATCTGTTTGTGTGTGCGTGTGTGTGGATGTGCAGTATGATAATGAAGGGTTGGGTGATCCTCACATAATTGAAGGAATCAAACTGACTACTTAACTGATGGTATTTGAAAACACTATATTATTGATGTCAAATTCCTAAAACATATATCAGTCTAGGTTCCTCATATGCATTGAATTAAGTCTCTTGAGTTTCCCTCGCATTCGAGCACGGTTCATCCATCAAGGGATGCCTTTGTGCCTGATGACAATCCATAAGATGCTTGTCTATATTAATAGGCCCGTGTCGTTTCAGATTCACCAACTGGGCGAGTGATACTTCAACGGACCCTAATGACAGGTGTGTGACCATCATCGCATCGAATGACAATCCGAATATACATGGCCAATGGGACAATCGAGATTGCAGCCTACCTCACCGTTTCATTTGTCAAATATATCTACCGAATCCTCGTGAGTATAATCGCACCCCTTTGTGACCTCTCAAATCATGCCCGAAAGAATATTGTTCCCCGTCGTCATTGAACATACACTCATATGAAGAATTTGTGCCATCTTCAAAATGCTCTGAAAATCAATAGCATTTGATTTGCTGCCCTACTCCTCCTATGCGTACCAAACGTGTCTATAAAAGTAGCATGTTTGCCATTTCCAACTCCACTTTCAAACAGGGGCGGGCAGAACGATGTCTAAACTACATGTAATAGGGTGGGGGTGGTTTCGTGGGGACAAAACACCCCCAATTCGTGCAATAGCGAGAAAGGGACACACACTATCTCTCCCCCCTTCTCTCTCTCCCTCTCTCTCTATCTCTCTCTCTCTCTCTCTCTCTCTCACACACACACACACACTTAAGCACACGTGTGCGCGCTTACACATGCATACATACAGGCATATACCTAAATAATAAGCAAATAATCAATGTTGGTGATGGTGATGGGACGAACTATCACTTCCGAGGCGATCTGGATGTAGCTATCTACATAGCGTATACATTCAGATCGCCGAGGAAGTGATAAGTTCGTCTCATTACCTGAAATCAAAAGTTGATTATTCGCTTTATATTCCACATCTGAAACCAACTATCTATACCAAAAATGACAATTTAACGTACAACAGTAATATGTATTGCTCTACCTAACCCCGAGCCGCTGCCATGGGGGACACGCGTTAAGACGCGCGTTACTAGGACGCGCGTTACAAGGATGCGCGTTACAAGGACGCGCGTTACTAGGACGCGCGTTATGACGCGTCAGGAGGAGCTACTGTCAGTTGATAGTCCGAGTGTAACGCACTTTTATTTCGCGCGTACTCAAAATATTGATTACGCGTTAGGACTGTGAGGAGTGAAGGGATCAGCGAAACCAAAAAGTACTATCACCTAGAGTGTAACGAACTTTTCTTCTCAGGTGATCAGATGAGCAAAACTACCCTTTATCACGTGATCAAGTCTTGACCAATCATTTAGCAGCATTCTTAGTATGTGGAATATAACACAAAATATGCCTGGTAGTAAAATGCAAAATAGTAAATGAACAAAAAGGTACATCATGTCAACTAAACATATTGATCACCAACTTAAACTGCATCTAGGTAGGATTACAACAATACTTGCTGATGACACGACGGTCTGCCCTACACACAATAACATAAAGGTTCAACACATTCCTCTCTGCAACTGATTAACATTGTAGAGTCTTAAAAATCAAAGTAATTATATCGTTGATTTTTTTTATATTGATTATGTGCTGTTACCCATGGCGTATTACAGTAGTCGATGTAAGACTAAATCAATGGGTTAAATGGTGAATCTGAACGTGGTTCATTGTTCCTTGTTGTTCATATATAATTGATCGTTATATTTCTTTCAGCTTGTGTGAAACATTAGTTTAATATACTTCATTTACCTCATTTACCATTTTAATTCAATCATTTTTATTTCATCTGCAAATAATGGAAATCTACTTTTGACTTCGCGAGATGTAGATGTAATCCTTTAATTTTCAAAATATTTCGGTAGGTAGTGAATGTCTTGGGCTTCACCATCCTCTCTGTGCAATTTATTTGCTCATTAATTCCTAGCAAACATTAATATTATTATAATCATCTCTTCCTTAGATGAGCTTTGAATCGTTGCGTGTATTTAAATGGATCTTAGAACACAACCATTCCTTCTGGTATTTGATTCACTCTCCGCTTCATTCTTAATCAAAATAATGATAAAACAGGTAGTTAAAATCATTCTGTTCACAATGATTAAATTCGCATTTCTTTGGAATAGTAGGAACGCTTTTCGAGCACGCTATTTGTATTTCTCCCTGCTCGTCTTCCCAGTATCCCAGTCACATCCGCATTGTTCCTGGCAGTTGTTTGGTGACTCCTACTACCGATTCGTTGGAGGAACGAAGAGAAACTTTGACGACGCGCGAGCCTACTGCATGAATGAAGGTGGAGACCTAGCGGTCATCAGATCGGCTGATCTCAATGTGAGTTGTTATTTTGTAACGATGAAACAAGTAAATGATTGTTGAGGCTGATATATATATATATATATATATATATATATATATATCCATTGATCCATCCCTAAACTCTTCATGTGTAAGATAAAAGGCTTATATGCACCGTTTATTTTTGGAGGATGTATTGTGGAACGTGTCAGTGAAATATATCCTTTGTATACAAAGAATTTAAACCCAGTTATTTTAATAATTCAGCAAAGAGATGCCAGAGTACCTGCAGAATGCAACCTTACAGCAATCGATTCTCTATTGAAATGGTGCATGCGCCTATTGCGGGGAAGCACTAGTTATTCCGAAGGTTCGTTATTCCGAACGTTACGCGACAAATGCTCGGATTAACGATCCCTTTTTCGTTTTCGGACTAACGAGCATCGAGGTACAGGCAATTTACGCGTTTCGGAATTTACTTGTTTCGAACCTTCGGAAGAACGAACCTTCGGAATAAACGAACCTTCGGAATATCGGACTGTAACCCTATTGCGAGAAGTCACGTGCATCCGTGAACAATTCATTAGAGCTGCTTAAGTACTGGGAAGGCAAGAAGCCATCAAAAACGTGATCATGAGCAATCTTCTTACCAATGGTCTTACATTCATGTATTGTCCATTTTAGAAACTTGCGGAAAGTTATTTGCCCTCAAATGATCCACATTTGAAGTAATTAGTGATTGAATCACAAATCCACAAACTGTTCGGGCCGAACATTTTGAGGATTTAACTAGTAATCATTAATTACTCCAAATGTGGATCATTTGAGGGCAAATAACTTTCAGCAAGTTTCTAAAATGAGACAATACTTTTTGCCTTACCAGTACTATATACTCCCTTTAAAATGTAATGTAGACGACTGCTGGGAAGAATGGTAGTATTGAATATCAATGTTACTTGATGAATTGTGTCTCGAATGAAAGATAAACAAGTATGTCACTTTTGAACGATTGTTCTTGAGTGGTATGCGCGGAAAGATATCCAAATGGCGTGATGTTCTGTTTCAAACGTCCCTTTTATACTTGCAGGCATACCTTACAACTTGCATAACACCGCCATTATCAAACAATGAATGCTACTGGATTGGGTTGCGGGATGAAGACCAAGATAATAACTTCACAACTTGGATAGATGGAACTCCGCTGAGTATCAGGTACACGCGTGTAAAAGATATAATGTTACCGTTTTTCAATGCTAAGTGCATATATTTCTTAAAGTCCATTCATTCGCAAACAAGAAGCATATGAATATATCTTACTTTGTGATGAAATGTTGTATATCTATTGTATTTTATATATGTGTTGATGCAAGTGCTGAATACATTTTGATTTAATTGAAATGAACAAAATACAAACTCTGTTACTATTTTTGTTAGCATAGGGTAACAAATTGACCTGTGAAGGTGGTCGTTGACTGCAAAATGATAATTTTTACTTCTTCTCCTATTCCTACTTTATATGACACTACTTCTTATATTTAGTACTTGTACTAGATAATACTAGTACTTCTTCATCTGCTACTAATATCATATAAGTACTACTACTACTACTACTACTACTACTACTACTACTACTACTACCTACTACTACTACCACTACCACTACTACTACTACTACTGCTGCTACTACTACTACTACTACTACTGCTACTACTACTACTACTACTACTACTACTACTACTATTACTACCACTACTAAAACTACTACTTCAACTACTATGTATAATTCTAATACTATCTAGTCATATGTTTTTGGACGTCGCTCTGAAGGACATTTCAAAAACATAAATCAATCAGATTTAACTCCTGCGAGATAATCGTAGACTCGTTACAGTAATTAACCTCATCCACCATTTCAGTGACTCGAATTGGGCACCCGGTGAGCCGAACAGTAACGACGGAGGGTGCGCGTGTCTGTGGTCATACACAAACATAGCGGGTTACGAGGGCCATGGCAGGTGGAACGATGAACTTTGCTTGGCAACGAACCCTTTCATATGTCAACGAGATCGACGTGAGTATATGAGTCCATCATTCCAACATGATTTGTTTTCAATTCAATGTGGAACATTTATTTGTTATGATGATGATGTTTCAACTGCAAAGTTAGTTAGGTAGAAAAAAATGATGAAGGCCTCAAGAATCGTTTAAGCATGTGGCGAATATTCTTGACATGTAAGCAAGGTACACCAAAAATAAAATACACAAAATCATCCACGTAGAACAAGACGAAAACAAAAAGAAAGAAAAAGGAGAGCGTAAAACAAACGGTCACGTGACTTCTTATAGGCATCTCTAACTGATGGCGTCACCATGACGACAAATCAGTGCGTCTCATTATGTTAGTCGTTAGTGTAATTGACAAAGAACTAATGCATGTTCATGGTTTAATATGAAGAATTATGAAAGTAACGTGTGCATGTGCTTCTACCATGACGCCCAGTCTTACAGGGCAGATGGACTCAGCTGGGAAACACCCAGTACATGGTGACATCGCACACGTCGACGTACTCAGACGCACGGGAATACTGCCAGCAGTTAGGAGGAACTCTAGCACAACCCAAAACACGACAGATCCAGGTGCGGTTACTTTCTTGTGACATCTCTAGCCCTTCGCTCCAATGAAAAGTGTTTTAGATTTCGTATTTTTTCAGTCTGTGACAAATGTGATGTGAAACAACTTTCTTTCTTTGAACCCTTGCGTGGCACCGCCGAAGAAAAAAATGTCTTCTCAGCATGTGCTTTTCAGGTGTTTTAATAATAACGAACAGGATTGCGTAGCAACGGTTTCTCAGATAGAACAAAAGAAATGTAGAGTCTTATTTCGCTTGTCCAGTTCTGTTGGATTGCATCAATACTTTTGTGAGGAAAAGAGATATCAGCGAACAAAAATAAAGAGTTTTTTCTACTAAAATATCTCATTTGCACACAAAATACACGCAAACTCTGTTAATGAAAATAAACAGCTTAAGATATAATTTTAATAATGATTGAATCCCACATTTGCGGAAATCTGTGGAAATTGAAGAAATTTGTTAATTGTGTAAGTAAGAATATTATCTTATATCTCCGTTTTTTGCATCATTGAATAATTTTTTAGAAGAAAACTGAGTACAGGATCTTAAGTGGTGTTGCCCGTAACTTTCTTGAAAATTGCACAAAAATGTGATAAGAAACATAGCTTCCAGAGACAAAACAGTGAATTAAAGGTATTGTTTCCCAAGTTGACAGCAGCTAAATGTCGGTGCCGCGCATGGGACATCAAAGCATTGTAGTGATTGTGGAATGCTTTTGACATTCATTAGCACGCTTTAGCATCCATACAGATGTTTGAATATATTATGCTCGAGTTGCTTCTCCTTCCTAGCACATCCCTGATTAAAAGTTGACGTTGCACATGTTTGCATTGTGCTTGTCTTTCATATTCTTCTCTTTAATCATTCCTTTTGGGGTCAAAGTTTATGCTACTCGGAAAAAACCTCGGATAAGCTTTGGGGTTACCATTAGTAACGTATTGTTTGAGCTACGTAAATAAAAATTGCATACGTAACGAAAATGGTATATTTTGAAACCGTCAGGTGCGGATAATTTCGACAAAAGTTTCAGTTCAGTTCTGTTTTGAATTCAGTTCAGTTTGTATTCAGTTCCATTTCAACAGGTTCTTATGTTCGTATTCATCTCACCAGTCACTATCCTACTTCTCTGATCACCTTCATTCCTTTTCTATTCAGACGTGCTTATCATTCCATCCTCACATCTGGCTCTTTTGTTGAACATTCTTTATTACATAATCACCAAGATCATTTACCCATCTTCATCCTTCTTGCTTTCGTTGGTTGATTAGGTCAGGGAGGTGTTAGAACTGGAGTTAGCACGAAGAATAATTTATTCCTGCACCAGTCGCGTTCTTTGATAGCACAATAGAATATTTGACGAATTTGGTTCTTTGATCCAGTGACGACCGCCGCCAAATATGCAAAACGAATTTTGGATGCATTTCGAGGAATATATGTTCTGTATGCGCAGAAGATTTCAGAACCACTTCATGAACTGAAATGCATGTGCAGTAGTAGTACATCTCATAAAGATACGATTCTGTGAATTTCAGATTATACTTTTGCTTCGTTTTAGTAATAGAAGAAGAATACTGTAGAAAACATGCCAGAGAAATGCCTCCATATCCCACATTAAGCAATCATATTTACTTAAAAATATCTAGTATCTAGTGTTGAGTGTTTGATCTTCCATGGACACAAGCTCAATTTCGTGTCCGGAGGTGTCCGAAAAAGTTATGGACCGAATTCTTTCTACAATTTTTTCAAAATTTCCCTTCGCTCATCCCAAAACTAATTCACAGTGTGTGTAAAAATATCAGCTTCGAGCTCCCAGCGAAGGCCGAACGGTTGACATATTTCTCAAAATAGATTGTCTTTTGTCATTCAGAGGAAGGCACTACCTGATTAGAAATACAGCTAATTGTTTAAAACAGCTGAATGTATTGAATTTTTATGAGGCGGCGGTCATCATAGATCAAAGCAGGGATGTGTCATGGAAGGATATGAAGCAACTTTCTTTCTTTGAACCCATGTGCCAAGCCGCTGAAAAGTTATGGTGTTCTCAACAGGTGCTGTTCAGGTGTTTGAACAATTATGAACATGATTGTGTGGCAACGGCTTCTCAGAGAGAACAAAAGAAATGTACAGTCTCATTTCGCTTGTCCCGTTCTGTTAATGGCATTAATACTTCCATGAGCACAACAGGTATCAGCAAACACAAATAAACAAGTTTTTCAAGTAAAATATCTCTGCTTCACGCAAACACACACAAACGCCGTTAACGATAATACACAGCTTAATATATCATTTTGAGAGTGGTTGAATCCCCCAAATGCACAAGATGTCGGAAAGTGAAGAAATTGGTCAATTTTGTAAGTAATACAAATAGCTTATATGTCCGATTTTTAATGATTCCTCAATACTTTTCGAAACAAAAGCAGAGTATTAGGATCTGTCATTATCTGCCGTTAACTTCCTTATAGTTTGCAAACGAATTTGTCAAAATCAAAACGTCTACAGACAAATGGGAAATTAAAGAAATTTCTTTTCAAGTTGACATCAGCTAAATGTCGGCTCGGCACATGGAACATCAAAGCATTGTCATGATTATGGAATTCTTTTGACATTCATGAGCACGCTTTAAAACCCATACAGATGTTTGAATGTATTATGCTCGAGTTTCTACTCCTTCGTAACACCTCCCAGTCCATCCATGATAGGTCCATGATTAGGTAAATAGGGTTTTACATTTTAGTTCGCCTGCTCCTTTCGTTTTACTTCTATTGGTTCTTCTTTAGTTAATTTCTATATGCAAATGTACTTTATGTGAATTATGTTCATGATGTGGGCAAGGATCCCCAGAATGAATAAGTGTACCTCAGGACCTCAAGACTTTTTTGTGTTCCATCATGTAGTACCCCTACACTTCAAAACTAGGCATGTGGTACGGGTTTGTGTTTACGTGAATAAGAAAGAGAATAAGCGAGAGGGAAATTAAAAAGGGAGAAGAGGGAGGGAAAGGAGGCTATAGGTAGTAGATGTTAAAAAAAAATGATACTCGAAAAAGAATTAAAATAAGTTACAACTTGAATCAGCCTGAATTCAGCACATCATGACTTTCAGACCCTGACTGGGCGTCAAGGTATGAAAAAAAATCCCAGCTGATCTTCAAAAGATGCCATATCTTAATAGTTTCACACATTATACATATACCTCTGTACCTGTAAGTTCGAATTCGTCTCAAGATTAAAAGTTGACGTTGCACATGTTTGTTTTATGCTGTGTCTTTCATATAGGCCTACTTCTCTTTAATCATTCCTTTTGGTGTCAAAGTTTATAAGGCTGACTGCTTTTTTTTTGTTGACCCCTCATTCTCATAAACTCGTTTATTCCTTTTTGTTGATTTTGTTAATATTTGTTATATTTATAATTTTTCTTTGTCGATGCATGTATACATTTGTTTGTATAATGAATGAAATAAACTTAACTAAAGTGGCGCCAAATTCGTCAGTGGCTCACAAAGAGGTGAGTACCAGTCGTTCGGTGTCATCAACAATACAAGGCGTGTCGGGAAATACTTTTTTAATGGGCCACTTTTGACTCAGCCGCAGTAAAAAATATGTCATAAAACGTAGTTAAGTAAAAATATATATATATTTATATATATATATAGATAGATAGATAAAAAAAACACACATAACGTACACATTTCAACGATGATTATTAAAGACAAGTGATGGATTTTTTTTAATTGGTGAATTCATTATCTGGCTGATTGTGAGAGATACAGCGCATAACTACATATGCGTTAATGTACAAAAAATAATAACGATTGTTACCTGCGACCTTTCTTTAGGATGTGCTGGTAACCCTTCGAAGTAGTGAGGATGTTTGGATCGGACTCGATGATATCGATACAGAAGGGGTGTTTAGATGGGCAGATGATACGTTATTAACTATGACAGGGTAAGCGTACTTGTCATATAATGTATCGTTTATTTTATACTAAACTTCTGATCAAATGCATATGGGGGATGAACAAGCCAGTATAAATGTATTGTGCGTGTGCGTATCTTAATTGTGTGTGTTTGTTGTCCTGGAACGAGAGTGATTGGGGCCTATTAACTGAAGCCTTCATAAAGGATCGAATTATTGAAGTGCGAGGACTGGACTGCAGTCATTACAGTATTACTGGCAAGTTTGTTTATTTCTTTCCAGTGGCAAAAGACAGCCCTGCGAGGCACGAATAGAAGCAGTTCGAAGCATTTTTTCATCACAAATTTCCTCAAAAGTATGTTAAAACCCGGGCCTGACATGCTATCACACCTGGCACTAACAAGTATCGCAACGCGTCTATTAGTAGAAACTGCATTATGTTACCTCAAAAACATGGAACAATGTTTCAAAGATATCAAATTGAACATATTCATTCAGGATTAAATCGTGAAAATTTAAATTATTTATCATATTGATTTTTTTTCTTGCTGTTATAGCTATGCCGGATGGGGACCTGATGACAATCCAGACAATTTCGATGGAAACGAGCACTGTGTGTACCAATACACCGAATTCAATAATCTCTGGAATGATCAGATATGTACTGCGACATACAAAGCAGCATGTGAGCGGACACGTGGTATGCCGTAAGCTTAACAAACAAACGAATGTATATATACAAACGAAGATATCTGTTATGATTTAACATACAAATACATTTACGAGTGACGATTGTTTTGCATTTTGGGGCACTTCGATCCTACATGCGCTGTGCAAAAACATGGGGAAAAGAGGGAATAAAAAAAGCTACTTTAGACATGAGCCTTGAACAAAACGGTGGTTATGATGAAGCAGTTATGTAGAACGTCTACATGATTCATAATGATAAGTGCCATATTATGAAACAGTTTTGCAGAATTAGTACCAATTACTCACGACGTTGGTACGTAAGCAGGCAAATATATACGACACGTATGGTCAACAAGCATAGCAGTAAAATGGTCATACATT
Organism: Arbacia lixula; assembly: GCA_963669155.1. Classification (NCBI taxonomy): domain Eukaryota; kingdom Metazoa; phylum Echinodermata; class Echinoidea; order Arbacioida; family Arbaciidae; genus Arbacia; species Arbacia lixula. The sequence goes on along the minus strand of OZ022591.1, from coordinate 7,382,119 downwards.
GTTTAATGTTTAAAAACTTTACATGTAAAAATCCCTAAGAGAGAATTGAAATTAGTAGACCATGTAGACGGTTGTCTGAAAACGAATTATACTAAAGTTAAACATGAAATAAATTATACGGAAGATCTTGATCATCGTGGTAGTAATGTCGCTAAAGTGTAAATTATCTTTAATCTTCAACTTTCTTTTGATAGAGGTCAATGGACAAAATTTTACGTCATACTCTCCATCTTCGGTGTGTCTATTATTTCGTCTTTTGTCTGTGTCAGTTTATCACCGAAGAGGTGAAATGGGAGTGTAGTCAGTCTAGTCACAGGGTTTACCCGAATCAGGTGTTTTTAAATTAGTAGACTTAAAGAGGCAGAATTCACTCTGTGTAACGTACCATTAAAAACAACTCTCACAGAAACATATATTTAATCATTACTTATTTCTATCTATGTATGAAGCTCCTCCGCTTCACGTGCTTGCTGTCACCCCCACACCATACGGGGGCATGGGAACATCACCACAATACTCCTGTCTCGTGAGCACTCCGCACAACTCATCTGATAGCATCACCTACACAGAGAGGCTCGTGAAGCTCAACCAGACGACAGACAAACGTGATGTCCCGGGTACAGCTATGACTATCTCTTTGTCAGAACCGGTTCGTCAAACTCTACCTCCATCAGACAGCCAAGCAGTAGGTGTCTTCACGTGCACAACGACGTCATCTACAGAAGGAACTTCCACATCAGCGTCTGTTACCATCCTGTCTCAAACTGGTAATGACATACATTATTTATAATGTAGTGTAAATAAGGATTATATTGTTTATCGTACGCAAACCAATATTAAGTCGTCTACGTATAAATGAAATATGATTTAGCGAGACTAAAAGCAATGGAGATCACAATCACATTGAATACGATATCAATATCGAGCTACATGTATTTAGAGATGCACTCCCAAAAGCTGCGTCAGATCCTCTCGACTAACGTGTTCATGCATCTACTGGAAAACATAAAAGTTGAAGAAATTGAATTATACTACAGATTAATAACAACAGTATTCATATTCATATAAATAATCATACAATTTACAAAGAGATTTTTATATTGATTTTCCTCACCAATTAAGGCCATGATACATATCCAGGCCATACTGTTTTTACTAACAATGTGAATTCCTTGTTATTTCTATATTTCAGCAAACTATTATCCATCTGATGGTCGTTTCACTAAGACGGTCTACCCAGGAGACGACATAACGCTTTCTGTGCGACAAACCAGTACTCAATCTCCAGGACAGAATGATGAGATCCGATGGCGGAAGTTTTCAAACTTAGACCTCGAGCCTCTATACGGAAGTGATGGAAGCCTGTCACATAGCATCGTTGAGGCAACCACGGATGATGCTGGTGTATACGGCACGTACCAAGATACGGCACTGCAAAATCACCAGTACAGTTTGATCAGATTCATAGTCAGTGGTGAGACATACTTTGGGGTTTCCAGTTTAACGTGTCTCTAATCTTAGCTTATTAAGTATTAAACCTCCCATGTGAAGTGTGATATTCAAAGTGATGACCGACTTTATCAGTAATCATTCCGTCTTAATGATAGCTTCCTTGATCGGATCGTTCAAGAGGAGTTTGTAATCAAACAGTTTTTTTTCAGAATGTCTTATCATATTTCTAATCGTTACTTTTTCTCGACCTTTAAGATAGAGTTATTGATCACCATTATGCCCTTGATCGGATGGGATCATAATGTGCACTGCTAAGGCAGATATTCAAAATGAAACATATCAAATCACTGAACAGTCTCTCAAAGATTAAGGGTAGTAATGTGAAGTACAACGAAACAATTAATACAAGGAGGGCTTTTCTGTTAGTACCATCGGCCCAATTCATGTCAAAATAATAGGCGGGAATCATAGGGAATGATACAATCCGTTGTCCGGACTGAGTGCAAAAACGTTAAGGTTACGGCTCGTAATCATTACCATTATCATCCCAATCTTTTATCTTGTACCTAGCGGTTAGTAGTGTCCACAAGTACCACTCATTTTGCAAGTATTTGTTGTTTCTTTGAGATGTTCCTTACTTCTACTCTTATAGCATGCCCGGAGGGGAAATGGAATCTTCCTCTATGCGATCGCAACTGTGACATCTGCTATAATGGCGGGATATGCCACCCCCAGTCTGGAACCTGTATATGCGCACCTGGCTTTGCAGGCAAACACTGCCTAAGAGGTAAGCTGCCACATGCTTGTCTTAAACTATTCGTGTTTATCTCTTTAACTTAAAACAATACATATCATTGTTCAAGACATCCAAAACTATAATTATAGACATCAATCGGATACTATGAAATTTCATTCCTGCCATTAACGAAAGATCATTATGTACAAAATTAAAGCATACAAATTGTTTATATTTATATTCCTATATATATATATATATATAATATATATGCATATTTGTAGGCCTTCGAATGTTATGTGATGCCTTCATAAAACCGATGTACTTGTCATTGTCATTATCATTGTAGATCTGATGAAGAGCCGAGGCCCGAAAGCTAATCAAAAGGGATATGCAATATAGCTACGTCCATTGGTGTAATATTCTAGTGTGTCAATATATATACCGGTATCTATATAATATATGTAATTACCGTTTGATATATATATATATATATATATATATATATATATATATATATTTACAGTTTTTATGCTTCAATTTGATACATGATACGTCTTCATTTCATACCTAATTCTAGAAGCAAAGTGGGTAAAAATGATGCAACATTTACGTAAATACATAATTTTGCTCCTTCGTATGATCGATGAAGCTGACATTATATACTTTGTGTTGCAGTCACTTTTTTTACGGTTGGTATATCGCTGCTCTGTACAGTTTCAAGAAGCACTTTATGTTACAATTATTGTTGTATTCCATGTAACCATGTTCAACCAACAATATTTCTTCCTGTTCCATACTTTAAATTCAGCGTGTGGAGAGCACCGCTTCGGGTGGGAGTGCGAGTTTCAGTGCGGTCCAACCGAAGCACTCAACGTGTGTGCAGGAAGCCAAGTTTGTCTGCCTGACCCGTTTGGCTGCAACTGTCTGTCCGGATACACCGGCGTCTACTGCAACGAAAGTAGATTCTAATCGATCTGTTTTCTACCCCTTTTTCATGATTAGTATCTGCAAAATAACACGAGAATGTATGCTAGAATATACAGTTAGCCGGTGACTTTAAATCAGTCAGCTACGAGACAGGGGTGGACTGGTTTGATCACAAATGAAAAATATAAATGCACCGAAGATAGTGCAAACCATTGTGCGCAACATTATACGTGAAAGTGCAATTTAGGGGAGTAATCAAAGATTGCAACGAGGAAAGGGTTATGTTTATACAGGGTTATGGCGTATACAAAATTTAAATAAGCAAGCACGGAGCTATATAAATATGCTTCCTATACCAGTCTTTTATCAAACTCGATGTACTTTTAATATCCCTCTTTTATATTATTAAAAATTATCTTCGCAGCCATGCAGCTGAATTGCGACAATTTAAAAGCAAATATGAATGCAACATATGAAATAAGACGAATATCCTCTTTTTAAAATTCTTATAAATGGTATGAAAACTAAAAGAGATAATTATACATTAAACAGATTGTAAGTTTCTTTAAAATGCATTGTAAATTAACTGTACGACAATAAGACAATAACCGTAACCACTTTATGTCAGCATTACAACCTGTCAAAAAAAGTTAAGGATATATTGCAAAACTAATGCAAAGTACTGTGGTTTAGGTAAAAACAACATTTTCATCAATAATATGAACCCACCATAAATAATAGAAACAGTAGTAATTGTAATGAACGTCTCTAAAACGAATAATAAAATCGATGTACGGCAAAGTTATCATAATTGCAGCTAAGTCACATCAGCATTAAAAATCATAAAAGTATTGTGATAACATCAGTAAGAAGCAAGTGTTTGGTTGTAAAGTGGGTTATTAATTGATTTTCATTTGAACTATACAAAATTCATGGGGAAAAAGCAAACAATTGTAATGGCTGGTTTCTTATTAATGGTGGTAGATAAAATATATACATGTTTACAACATAATTATGTAAACTGAATAGTGAGTGTATCAGTTGTACCAAACTTTCAATTTCTAACTTAAGTTACAGGGATTCATTTAACATTCTAACAAGGTAAGGTATTGAGCTTTTTCGATATCGTTCTGTTCTGCATTTTATTTCAGTGAGTTTGTGGCTATTTGTGGCCATTGGCTATACAATGCAATGAAAAATGCAATGTTTTTAGTTGTTGGAATTTACTGTGTGTGACTTTCCTTGCAGCTTGCCAAGCTGGGAGGTTTGGGTCCGACTGTTTGCTAGATTGCCACTGCGCTGATGGAGGGCCATGTGACGTGTTTACTGGAGGTTGCCCGGCAGGCTGCGATGTCGACTGGACTGGAGAAGGCTGCCAAAGTATTCAACATTTTGTCAGCACACAATAGTCTATATTCTCAACCGAAATTACTATAGCTCAAACTGTTTTCAATGATATTCTTTTGATACATATATATATATGGCGGCTTGTCATTGTTCAAAACCCACCTGCACCCAACAAAGGAAATTATAATTGGTATAGTGTCGAGAATTTGTCAATCTGACGGTCAATCGTATCGGGGTCGCCTTAGCCACTAACCCGTCTCTGTGGTCTAGTGGTTAAGGCACCGGCGTTCAAAGCTGGGGGCCCGGGTTCGATTCCCGGCAGAGACATTTTTTCGGCATAACCAATTTTTCCAAAGGGTAGATAGCTCTGGGGAACCTTGATTTAAGCTACGCCTACCATTGTTCTCTTCATCCATTTCTTTCACAAAATATTTAAATAAAAGAGTTGCCAAAGCTGTTGTATATGTATAATTTGTTACATTGATATAATTTCTCCCATACGTGTACTGCATCAAAGTACTAGCTTTGATCCAGCTGAGGCATGGCGGCTTGTCATTGTTCAAAACCCACCTGCACCCAACAAAGGAAATTATAATTGGTATAGTGTCGAGAATTTGTCAATCTGACGGTCAATCGTATCGGGGTCGCCTTAGCCACTAGCCCGTCTCTGTGGTCTAGTGGTTAAGGCACCGGCGTTCAAAGCTGGGGGCCCGGGTTCGATTCCCGGCAGAGACATTTTTTCGGCATAACCAATTTTTCCAAAGGGTAGATAGCTCTGGGGAACCTTGATTTAAGCTACGCCTACCATTGTTCTCTTCATCCATTTCTTTCACAATATATATATATATATATATATAGGACATACAGTAGAAGAGATGCAGACAAGCAAGGGATGAATCGATAACGCATTTCAATTTTACATGGACGAGTATAGCAAAACATAGAGAGAGTGAAGAAGAACATTTCAAAATAGCCCTCCGTTCAGCAGTGGAACAAAATATGTTATTTATATAATGTATAGGGAGATGGATATATCCTTATCAGTAAATGCTTACTTGAAAGTAATGTTTGACTGTTTGACGTCACCTCCCACTGCTATTATATTCTCTTTCTTTCTCTTACCAAACAGTCTGTACCTCTGGATTCAGCTCTGTCGCTCTATTGGTGCCATTTGGTTTATCCTTGATCGTCATCATCGCTCTTGTCGGAGCTGTTATTTTCCTCTTGTAAGCATAAATAATTAGTATAGGTTAATACATCGTTTTTAAGTGGTTAAATTCGTCATCGTAATCGTAGCCAAATGGAAATGGGGTATCTTGGGGTATCTGTAAAATTGGAAAGATCAGTAAATACAGTACCTTGACAAGTCAACCGCTGAACGAAGGGTTCACGCTTTTGTGTCATCACATCTGGACTATTTTAACGGATTGCTTGCTGATCTCCTTATACTCACAAAGAATACAGAACACTGTTGCAAGACTGGTCACACTTAAAAGTCAGAACACATCACCCCAGTCATCAAATCTGTCCACTGGTTTCCAGTCCACTAGTGCATCATACGCCCCATTTACACTTACTAAGATCGAGATTTTATATGTCTCACCAACACTTCCCGCCAAAAACCGCGATCTGAAACATCGCGATTTTTTGATAGGTGCTGCGAATGTCCACCAGTCATCCAAAGGAGACCGGCGCGCTGCATGGTTATTATGACGTCATAGGTGGAGCGCTTAACAGAGAAAGATCAAAGTCAATCCGCCGGGAGTGCTGCAAGTCACGTAGCAAAAAAACGAGATTTTTCTACTACATTGGCAAACTTCGCGACTTTTCACGCAAAGTATAAAAAATGACACCTCGGAAAGTGTTTTTTTCTGGCGCGATGTTTTGGTTGTTTAGGTGAAAGTTGCCTAGCAACTTACACCCAAAGATCTCGATCTTAGAAAAATCGCAATCTTTGCTGGCCAGTGTAAATGGGCCTATAATAACAAATCTTCTTCTTGTGTACCAAATAAATAACAACCTCGCTCCTTCCTATCTCAACGACCTTGTTTCCCTCCGCTCCACCTCATTTTCTTCAGCAACAAGACATCTCCGTTCTTCTCCAACAGCCCGCCTTTATTCAACTCCCGGACCCCGTACTATGGCACCCTATGATGATCGTTCATTTTCTGCTCTTGCCCCAATATCTGGATCAATCTACCTACACACATCCGTGAATCATCTACTATAGACTCTTTTAAGAACCATCCCAAGAAATCATTGTAAATCTATGTTCATGCACATTTTCTACGTGTCCTTGTTCTCTCTCTCTCTCTCTCTCTCTCCAATGCGCTTATAGAAACAATTGTTTTAAAGCTCTTCTGTTTTTTCGAAGACAGAGATGGGTTAAGAAAACCGCAATAACGCGCTCTCTATCTCTCTAACAACAAACAGGGTCAGGATAAGAAGGATGCGAGCAGAGAAAACAGAAGAGTCGACCAAGAGAGAAAACTCATCCCCGCAGCACCAGAACCCTGCCTACAATCCAGCTATCTCTGAGGCCGATACGTACGTAGACATGAAACCCGTTGACGAACAAAAGTATGAGGAACTCTCTTCACCATGCGAGGTTAACTATATCAATTGTTAGATGATCAGACTTTTGCTAGAAACAGTTAATGGCTTTTTTGTGCACTATATACGGCTGTAGAGTGTACATCATAGACTTTTAGACCCCCTATTTGATAGGGAGTCTAAGCATAGAGATAAATTTACCAATACAGTGTATATGTTTGTATATTTGAAATACAGAAATTTTTTGACCATGTGAGAGCTAGGGATACACAATATCGGTGAAGTTATTACATCTATTTTTAAATAAATGGGTTAATGTAACCCAACGCAAGAATATCAGTGAGCTTGATAGCTCACGTGGTTTTATTTTGCCCAAACGGAATTTTCATTTCATATAGCGAATAATGTCATGGGTATGTGGCTTCGGGAAAACTATAGAGAACACGATATTCTTAAACTGAATAAAATCATATCGAGAGGCCGCGTCAGGGAATTTTACGCGAAAATCTCCTACAATACTGATTAACTTCAAGGAACAGCCATTTAAGCAGTGATGCAGAGCTCTACCGTGTCTCGTCAGTGCATCATGGTGTTTTCTACACCTTGTTTGCTGCTCGTGGCTGCTCGTGGTGGTTTTAGTAAGATTGTTCGTAGTTCCATGCACTAGTTCTTGTTGCTACGAAAATGAAATATATTTAATGTACAATATTTCTCAGATTGCTTTCAATTGTGTAAATTCAAATCAAACGCTGCAAGACACCGATAATCAGATGAATTACAATATGTTATTTGTTCAAGTACCAAGTTGTTCAAGTGAAATCCTGTAAAGAATCCCTCATGATGCATTTTGCATTCAAACTCAATGTGTAGATTTGATTGCAGAAATCACACATACACAGTTCACGAAAAGATATCCCGTTGAATGCGCACATGGCATAACTAGGCGCCTAGCAAGATGCCTAATGTGCCCCCAAGATTGGATTTTCAACTCTAAACAATGCAGGCAATATAAGATATTCACATGTCCATGTTACACATATACAATTTTCCAATGTTGGCCTCAGAGACTTTTTCTTTCGGTACCCTTTCCTAGTCATTTTATTACAGTTTATCAAAGACAATTTAATCAGGAAAAACGGCGACAAAACAGCTCCAATAGAGCCAATTGACAGAACAATTAAATGTGCAATAATTTGATGCATGAATTGTACCTATAAATACATGCTTTGTAACTACATAAACATATAATTTGGAATCGAAAAACTATCCCTTTTATGCACACATGTTACAATCATATACTTCTAAATTTCACATGCAAATACGTAAATGTGTTTGTAACATAGGTACAATTTTTAGCTCTCACATTAAGAAAACTATTATTCATATGAAAATAAATACATGACAAAATTTCCAAAATAGTTGTATTAACTAGGTGTACAACGTAATAAAAATGCACAACATGATGTGATTACATAATATGAACATATTTTGTGCAAAATGAAGCAATTTGTGGATCAACCGTGCAGAAATATTTCACTGGTATAACAAAAATGATGAGTAGACAAGGGACGTGTGTGTATTTCCATGTGCTTTGATATCTCACATTGTACATGGTTGTATCGTGCTTAGGATGTAGTGTTCATTTTCTTTTGTTTCCTTCTTACTGTTCAATTTGATATTGCGAGTTACTCTTTTTGTGCTCTCATAGTCTAAAGCTTAAATTGTGTAATTTTGTGTAAAGAAAGTTAATATTGCTAATTGCTAACACCTTTTCTTCATATCAAGTTTACATTCACATGTTTTACGATCCTAAAACACTTCAAGACTTATGGAAATTTCAAATTGCGATTGATTATTATTTCATATACTCAGAGAACCGAATCGAAATGTTCTGAAAAGGGATTCGATATTGCAAATCATTCTTGTCATTATATCTGGACACTAAATTTGTTGTAAAAGAACTTCGTATTACGATGAACTCTCAATGTATATACTGAGAGTCTCAAGTCTTAATGATTTGACAAATATCCTTATATACACTCAGAAAATGTACATTGAAATGCTTCGTACAGGAATTTAAATATGTATTGTACTCTTTGTATACTCAGAGACTCGAATCGTAATGTTCTAATGATTAGATATTGCATATTACCTTTATTATTATTGGACACTTATCCGATTACTGTAACTCTTACACTCGAGTCTTATGTACTATTGCTGATAAGCGGAGGTGATTTAACTGTTTTGTGCTCTACATGTTTGTTTTTGTTTTCCATGCCTTTCCTCTTTTAGATGAATAAACATTAAGCAAATACATACTGTGCATAACACTGCTGTTTTATTCATGGAAGGTATTCAAAGGTGACTCAATATCAAACGTGTATAACCAAGTTATACAACTGGGAGGATGCCTACAGGGGACAGTTCATTCGTTCTATATGCCCTCATTGTAACATATTCAACATGGATGTGTGCCATTTAGGACGATTTGGTAGATTATGTTGCGATAATTTGCAGCGTCGTGTTCAGGATTGGTACCGATTAAAAATTTGCGGTAAATGCCACGAATCATATCCTCATTCATACTGAAGAATGGGAGACCGTAGCCGTCTAGCAAAACTAGACAGAAAAACCTAGCAGACACAATAGAAAATGTTTGGTATACTCCACAAATATCTAACATTCTATTTGTTCCTTTTGCTATTGTCGTCTCACAGTATAAATACAATTAAGGTTAAAAATATGAAAACAAACATCTACCTTTTTTTCCTTTACAATATAATAGTCGCACAATGGTGTAAAACACATAATTTCATTTAAATGGGAACATATAAAAGTAGTTCAACGAAGTTACAAATGAATGGAACCGTGTAATATATCAATATATGCGTGGGTCCCACCTCCCACTTCCTGTATGCTTACACACACACACACACACACACACACACACACACACACACATGCATACACACAAATACACATACACACACACGCATACACAGACACAAACACACATATACACATATACATACACACATAAACACACTCATACACACACACACACACACACACACACACACACACACATACACACACCTAACACATGCACACTTACCCTAGCACTCCCTTGGGGGAACCCCCCCCCCCCCCCCCACGTACACACGCAAAACCCGCACATACACCATTACACCATTTTTTCACCTCATGGCCGACTACATCTGCCACACATCAACCTGCCAATAGTGAGTAATTATGGGAGTGAACCCGCCAACAAGAATGCATAGGGGTGAAAGAAAGAATGAAAGAGAAAATAAAGGACACAAACAAGAAATAATAATTAGAAATACAGCGTGTTGTTTGAAACACCTGAATGTCTTGAATATTTATGAAGTCTATCCGAGCGCATTCCATCCATGCTAGGTCCATGCTCCGACCAAGATACTCCTGTTTTTTCCAGGAGTAAGGAAGCTCGGGGTAACTTACTCCGACCTCGATCGGTCCAGGGATGTGTTATGGAAGGATATGAAGCAACTTTCTTCCTTTGAACCCATGTGCCAAGCCGCTGAAAAGTTATGTGTTCTCAACAGGTGCTGTTCAGGTGTTTGAACAATTATGAATATGATTGTGTGGCAACGGCTTCTCGGAGAGGACAAAATAAATTTACAGTCTCATTTCGCTTGTCCCGTTCTGTTAATACTTCCATGAGCATAACAGGTATCAGCAAACACAAATAAACAAGTTTTTCAAGTGAAATATCTCTGTTTCACGCAAACACACACAAACGCCGTTAATGATAATACACAGCTTAATATATCATTTTGAGAGTGGTTGAATCCCCCAGATGCACAAGTTGTCGGAAAGTGAAGAAATTGGCCAATTTTGTGAGTAATAAAAATAGCTTATATGTCCGATTTTTAATGATTCCTCAATACTTTTCGAAACAAAAGCAGAGTAAAGGATCTGTCATTATCTGCCGTTAACTTCCTTAAAGTTTGCAAACAAATTTGTCAAAAACAAAACGTCTACAGACAAATGGGAAATTAAAGAAATTTCTTTTCAAGTTGACATCAGCTAAATGTCGGCACGGCACATGGAACATCAAAGCATTGTCATGATTATGGAATGCTTTTGGCATTCATGAGCACGCTTTAGAACCCATACAGATATTTGAATATATTATGCTCGAGTTTCTACTCCTTCGTAACACCTCCCTGCTCCGACCTCGATCGGTCGGATCGAATAAATTGCCCGTTCGCCGCCCCCCCCCCCCCCCCCCCCACTCAGTGTTATTTAGGTTATACGACTATGTTCTCTTTTGTTTAGTTTCTCTTTAATTAGTTCAATTAAGTTTGGTGTTTTGTTCAGTTCTACTTGGAATATGTTCGTATTCATCTTATTCATTCCTTTCCTATTCAGATGTGTTCATTCATTTCATCCTCACATCTGGCTCTTTTGTTGAACATTCCTGATTACATAACGCAGCCAGATCATTTACCAATCATCATCCTTCTTGCTTTCATTGGTTGATTTGGTGAATAGGGTTCCTACATTTTTATTTGTCCCTCTCCATTCCTTTTATTTATATTTTTTAAGTTAATTTAAATATACAAATGTACTTCGTGTTAGAAAATTATATTCATGCTAGAAAATCTTTCTGTGAGCAAAGAGCCTCAGAATTAAGAAGTGCACCTCGGGCTTTAAGGACTTCAAGTCTGCAAGACATATTATTTGTGTTCCATTATGTGCAAATAATTGAAAAAGTAGACGGCCAGAAATTTTGGAATCGGATGACTTTGAGCCTGTAATCTATACTCCTTACCGGACAAGAAATCTTAGGTATATATAGACCTAGTAGTAGTAGTAGTAGTAGTAGTAGTAGTAGTAGTAGTAGTAGTAGTAGTAGTAGAAGTAGTAGCAGTAGTAGTAGTAGTAGTAGTAGTAGTAGTAGTAGTAGTAGAAGTAGTAGTAGTAGTAGTAGTAGTAGTAGTAGTAGTAGTAGTAGTAGTAGTAATAGTAGTAGAAGTAGTAGTAGTAGTATAATAGCGCGATACATCCTGTAAATGAATGAAAAACACGTTGGACAAAAATCTTGGAACCAGGTGAATTAGAACCTGCATACCTGTCTACTGTATGCCGGGAATTTCACTCATTTAGAGGATGGAGCATTGAAATTACTTCAGAAAGCCCTTTCACTAAAACATAGGGAAATAGTTTTTTACATGTGGTCATGGTGGTTGTATTAAAAAAAAGCAGATTAATAATATTTCTTTAATGCATGGAGTAGGGGAAGAGTGGATGAGGACAATGAAGACGGGTGTAATAGGTAAGGAGACAGGGTGGGGGGGAGAGGTGGAACCAGGTATGAACGAGGATATCTTGATCAATGGGAATGAATGGTGGTGGAAGAGCATTCAGGGGAGGACGTCAAGGAAAGGCGGCAGAGGGAGAAAACAAATAAGATGAGAGATGAGGGGAGATAATGAAGATAAATAAAAGGAGAGGGAGGGAGGGAGAGATGTTGGGAGTAGAAAGTGAAGTAAATAGAGTAAAGAGGGAGAGAGAGGGGGCGGAGAGAATAAGAGAGAGAGAGAGAGAATAAGAGAAAGAGAGAGAAGACTGAGATAAAGATAATAAGAGAAAGAGAGAGAAGAGAGAGATAGAGATAATAAGAGAAAGAGAGAGAAGAGAGAGATAAGAGAGAGATACAGAGAGAGAATAAGAGAAAGAGAGAGAGCGAGAGACAGAGAGAGAGGGCGAGAGACAGAGAGAGAGGGCGAGAGAGAGAGATAGAGCTAGGGCGGAAAGAGAATAAGAGAGAGAGAGAGAGAGAGAGAGAGAGAATAAGAGTGAGAATAAGAGAAAGACAGAGAGAGGGGGGGGGCATGGCAAAGTAGAAGTAAAGCTGCTTTTAAAGGGTTACTAAATTATACAAATAAGTTCCCACTAATATATGTAAAGAAAATTATCCCCTAAAAACGAATTTCACATTCGTTTGCCGCAATAAACTCTCATTTTGACGAAAATTTGAAAAAAAAACCCCGCACGCCTGCAGTGACGTCAGAGAAGTAAAAATGCCATAAATGCCAACGACGTGAATAAGATATTTTATTCATGCATTTCAAACTGTACGTTACCAATGGGGACCCCAAAGCTTGTCCGAGGCTTGTCCGAATAGCAACAACTAATAGATTCAAAGTGCATTCCATCCATTGAATCTGAATGACAAGATACAGGGGAATGCAATAACGCATTACTACGCAGTTAGGGGGGAAATTGTGAATACATTACGAAAGTGGTCTATTGTTGACTTCCGTACAATCTATGGCATTTTGACTTTTCTGACGTCACTGGAGGCCTGTTTTTTGTTTTTAAATTTTCGTCAAAATGATACTTTATTGCGGCAAAACATGTGAAATTCGATTTTAGTGGATAGTTTTACATAGATTAGTGGAAACTTATTTTTCTAATTTAGTAACCCTTTAAATTTACGTAACTCTACAAGGGATATTGGGATTGGCAAGAACATGTCTTTAACTGTTGTTTCCATCCGATTTCTATAAATGCATTTAAAATCATAATACCATTGTTCACTTCATCATTATCATGACAGCATGTACCTAAGAAAATGTCTGACCATTATTCAGTCACGACAGTCAAAGATCTTATATCTTGTCATGACCCATCGTTCAGACGGAGTAAGGGTCGGAGTAAGCCCAGTCGGAGTAAGGTCGGAGGAAAAGTCGGAGTAGTGCCCGTCTGTCCGAGCACACTCCAAACTGAGAGGTGTAAGGAATGGAGTCGGCATGCATCGAGAATACTGTCAAAAACATGTCAGAGAAATGCCTCCATATCGCACATTGTGTAATCATATTTCCTTACAAATATCTTGTAAATCGTTTAATGAGTGTTTCACCTTCCATGGAAACAGCCCCGATTTCATGTGCGGAGATGTCCGAAAGGGTTACGGACCAAATTCTTTCTACAATTTTTATCAAACTTTCCCTTCGCTCACGTACCCTCAATTTAATTTCCAGTGTGATTAGATAAGCTATGAACTCTCAGCGAAGGCTGAACGGTTGACATATTTCTCAAACCAGATTTTCTTTTGTTATTCAGAGGAAGGCACTGCCTAATTAGAAATACAGCGTATTGTTTGAAACACATGAATGTCTTGACTTTTTATGAGGTGGCGGTCATCATAGATGAAAGGAAGTCTATCCGAGCGCATTCCATCCATGCTTTAGGTCCATGCAGGGATGTGTTAGGAAGGAGGGACAACTCGAGCATAATATATTCAAACATCTGTATGGATACTATAAGCGTGCTAATGAATGTCAAAGGCATTCCACAATTACTGCAATGCTTTGATGTCCCATGCGTTCCACCGACATTTGTCTGTAGTTAACTTGGAGAGCAATATCTTTAATTCCCTATTTTGTCTCTCGAAGCTGTGTTTCTTATCACATTATTTTGCAATTTTCGAGAAAGTTAAGGACACCCCACTTAAGATCCTGTACTCGGGTTTTCTTCTAAATAATGGTTGAGTGATGCACGAACGGAGATATAACATAATATTCTTACTAACAAAATTAAAAATTTCTGCACTTTCCGCAAATTTCCGCAAATCTGGGATTCAATTCATTATCAAAATCATATCTTAAGCTCTTTATTTCCATTAACAGAGTTTGCGTGCATTTGCGTGCAACTGATATAGTTTAGTAGAAAAAAAACTTTATTTTTGTTCACTGATATCTCTTTTCCTCCCAAAAGTATTGATGCAATCCAACAGAACTGGACAAGCGAAATCAGACTCTACATTTCTTTTGTTCTCTATGAGAGACCGTTGCTACGCAATCCTGTTCGTTATTGTCAAAACACCTGAAAAGTACATGCTGAGACCACATATTTTTTCGGCGGTGGCACGCATGGGTACCAAGAAAGAAAGTTGTTTCATATCCTTCCAACACATCCCTGGTCCATGCTAGCTCCGACCAGGGATGTGTTAGGAAGGAGGGACAACTCAAGCATAATGTATTCAAACATCTGTGTGGATACAAAAGCGTGCTAATGAATGTCAAAAGCATTCCACAATCACTGCAATGCTTTGAAGTCCCATGCGTGGCACCGTCATTTTGCTGCCGTCAACTTGGAAAGCAATATCTTTAATTCCCTGTTTTGTTTCTCGAAGCTGTGTTTCTTATCACATTTTTTTGTAATTTTCAAGAAAGTTAAGGGAAACACCTCTAAAGATCCTGCAATCGTTTTTCTTCTAAATAATTGTTGAATGATGAACAAACGGAGATATGAAATAATATTCTTACTTACGTAATTACCAAATTTCTTCACTTTCCGGAGATTTCCGGAAATGTCGGATTCAATCATTATCAAAATCATATATTAAGCTGCTTATTTTCATTAACAGAGTTTGCGTGAATTTGCGTGCAAATGAGATATTTTACTTTAAAAAACTGTTTATTTTTGTTCGCTGATATCGCTTTTCCTCACAAAAGTATTGATGCAATCCAACAGAAGTGGACAAGCGAAATAAGACTCTACATTTCTTTTGTTCTCTCTGAGAAACCGTTGCTACGCAATCGTGTTCGTTATTGTTAAAACACGTGAAAAGCACATGCTGAGACCACATTTTTTTTCGGCGGTGCCACGCATGGGCTCAAAGAAAGAATGTTGTTTCATATCCTTTCCTAACACATCCCTGCTCCGACCATGGACCTATCATGGATGGACTGCGCTCGGATTGACTTCCTTTGATCTATGAGGTCCGCCGCCTCATAAAAATCCAAGACATTCAGGTGTTTTAAACAACTAGCTGTATTTCTAATTAGGTAGTGCCTTCCTCTGAATAACAAAAGAAAATCTGTTTTGAGAAGTATGCCAACCGTTCAGCCTTCGCTGGGAGCTCGTTGCTGATCTTTTTACACACACTGTGAATTAGTTTTGGGGTAAGCGAAGGGAAACTTTGAAAAAATTATAGAAAGAATTTGGTCCGTAACTTTTTCGGACACCTCCGCACACGAAATTGAGGTTGTTTCCATGAAAGATGAAACACTCAATAAACGATTTACAAGATATTTTTAAGGAAATATGATTCGGAAATGTGTGATATGGAGGCATTTCTCTGGCATGTTTTCTACAGTATTCTCATTTTATCACAAAAACGAAGCAACAATATAATCTGAAATTCACAGAATCGTATCTTTATAACATGTAATACTACTGCACATGCACTTCAGTTCATGTAGTGGTTCTGAAATCTTCTGCGCATACAGAATATATATTCCTCAAAATGCATCCTACATTTTGTCATGCTTGTTTGGCGGCGGATCTCCCTCGATCAAAGAGCCTAACACGTAAAATATTCCATTGTGACATCAATGCACACGACTGCTGTAGGAATAAATTACACTTCGTGCTGACTCCATTCCTTACACCTCTCTGCTCCGACCGAGATACTCCCGTTTTTCCAAGAGGAAGGAAGCTCGGAGTAACGTACTCGATCCGACCTCGATCGCGATCGATCAGTCGGATCGAGTAAATTGCCCCCCCCCCCCCCGCTCAGTGTTATTTAGGGTACGACTATGCTCGTTCCCTCCCTTTGAAATCACCCCCACCCCTATCTCAGGTCTGCCAACATTTCTGAACCCCCACCCCACTTTCGCGGGCTTTTCCTACCTTGGAGACCACATCGACCCCTAAATCCGAAACACTGCTCAATGTACCCCCCTATCTCAGGTGAACTCTCATTCGAACCCCCTATTTCAGGACAGACAACCACCCCCCGGCCCACCCCCCCCCCCCCACCCCTCACACATATGTCAACCCACAAATTATTTTCTGCCAGTATATTGCTTCATGCATTATCAACGGTACTCTGATGGCAGTTGCTCGCTAATTAACTGACAGGTGTGATACGTGGTCATTGTTGTGTTAATTTCATATAAGCCCGGCCGACCCAAGCAATAACTCATTACGAATTCCTGAATCTAAATGACTTGATGAAAAGACTTAACAAAAAACACACTTCATCATGCCATTGTATGTGTTTACGTGAATGAGACATAGAGAGATAGAATGAGCGAGAGGGAAATTCAAAATGGAGTACATCAGCGTTATGCTCGGTGTTAAATACAACTTTGGACACTTTTGAAAAATGATTTGTAATAAGTTGCTCCTTGAATCAAACTGAAATTAAGACATCTTTATGGATGTCAATTTGTTTAAAAGCAAGTTTTGTGACATTTCGTCAATCGCTTTTCGTGAAGTAATCATAGCATGTAAATATTTTAGATTTTTGGACAAATTTGAAGTTTTACATTTTTGTGTATATACACAGCACGTACAGTGCTTGACCACCTTTCTTTTTAATTATCAGTCAAGAATCCAACGAAACTATAGGCACTTGGATGGAAATTGTAGAACTGTATGTGTTTATGTATTTGTGTTTGGACGTGGAAGGGTCTGGCACGACAGTCGAGACTGGCACGACAGTCGAGACTGGCACGACAGTCGAGACTGGCACGACAGTCGAGACTGGCACGACAGTCGAGACTGGCACGACAGTCGAGACTGGCACGACAGTCGAGACTGGCACGACAGTCGAGACTGGCACGACAGTCGAGACTGGCACGACAGTCGAGACTGGCACGACAGTCGAGACTGGCACGACAGTCGAGACTGGCACGACAGTCGAGACTGGCACGACAGTCGAGACTGGCACGACAGTCGAGACTGGCACGACAGTCGAGACTGGCACGACAGTCGAGACTGGCACGACAGTCGAGACTGGCACGACAGTCGAGACTGGCACGACAGTCGAGACTGGCACGACAGTCGAGACTGGCACGACAGTCGAGACTGGCACGACAGTCGAGACTGGCACGACAGACGAGACTGGCACGACTGGGAGAAAGTTTTAGTCTCCACCTCTACTAACCTTTTCCGTGAGCAGAACGACCGTTCACTCTGACGTCCAAAAAGCAAATGACTTCATAAGAAAGCGTACCAAAAACCCACACTAACCTCAATACATTTCTTGACCACGTTCCTTTTAAATTGTCAGTCAAGAATCCTACCACATAGGGTGGTTATTCGTTCTTTTGAATTATCTTTTGTTTAGTTTATCTATAGTCGTGTTTGGTATTTAGTTAATGAAGTTGGTATTTAGTTCAGTTCTGTTTGGAATTATGTTCCTATTCATCTGATCAGTCATTATCCTACTTCTCTGATCACCTTCATTCCTTTCCTATTCAGATGTGCTTATTCATTCCATCCTCACACCTGGCTCATTTGTTGAACATTCTTGATTACATAATCACCCAGATCATTTACCCAACATCATCATCATCCTTCTTGCTTTCATTGGTTGATTTGTTAAATAGGGTTCCTACATTTTGTTGGCCTGCTCCATTCCTTTTATTTATGTTGGTTACTTCATTTGAATATGCAAATGCGCTTAATGTTAATTATGTTCATGCGAGAAAATCTTGCTGTGAGCAAAGAGCCTCAGAATAAATAAGTGAACCTCAGGCATGTCAGGACTTCATGTCTGCAAGACGTACCTAATTTTGTGTTTTATCATGTAGGGCAAATGAATGTAAAACTATACGGGCAAAAATCTTGTAATCTACTGCTAGGAAAGAAATGGTACGCATATTACACCTAGTAAAAGTAATAACAGCGTGGTCCAGCCTGTAAATGATCGGAAAAACTAGTCGGACAAAAATCTTGGAACAAGATGGATTTGAACATGCAATCTTCTGTACAGATCATTTCATTCATTTACAGGATGGGGCTTTGCAATTATTTTAGAAAACCCTTTCACTCAAGCGTATGGAAATAGTTATACATGTAGTCATGCGGTCAGAGTGGCTGTATCGGAAAAACAGCCTGGAAATAAGATTAATAATATTTCTTTAATGGGGAGGGGTAAGGTGGATGAGGACAATGATGGTCGGTGTAATAGGTATAGGGAGACAAGGTTGGGACAGAGGTGGAACCAGGTATGAACGAGGATGCCTGGATAAATGGGAATGAATGGTGGAAGGCGGCGGAAGCAGGAAAGGCGACAGAGCGAGAAAACAAATCCGATTGTTACAAATATAATTTTGAACATGTACGTGTGACAAATTTTGAGCGTGTACACAAAAGTGCACAATTATTCACCTTATCCACCCCACTATTGCGTGCCCTGCATGCAGATGAGCAGTTTTCGGAGGATTAACACATCAAAGTACATATTCCTTTCATATAATGGTCATATTTCATGCTAATTCAACACACACAACCAAAAAAAAAATACCCGCTGAGCACGTCCCGGAAAGTCATTACAGCTACTGTAAAAACAGCAACAAGCTAGCAACAACAGCAACAGCAACAACAACAACTTAGCCCCCTACCTTCCAGCTATTGCATGTCCCTAGCCTACTCTTCAGCTATTGCCAATTTTCAGCTATTGCACCTTTCCAAAATCCGAACAGTCCCATTCATGATCGACCTTTAAACCATGTTTATCATGTGACCTTAGCTTTGGCAAGTCAACAATAGTGTCTATCTTGAAGTCAAGGGTTTCTTAGATGAATGTCCCGAGCTGGTGTTCGAAATACTGCCCATTAAGCAAAATTTGGTAATATATTATTGTCGGCGAGTAGTTTTGCTTTGGTACTACAAGCCCTACACACCGCCGTGCTGTGCCTATGCCTGCCAGAGTTTCGGCTGACTGGACCGTTGAATTCTTGATACAGTACAGGCAGCCTACGCTACGGTCTACACCAAACTCCAAAGCAGTACGACCGCCACAGCTACATCTGTACCTGCGGCTACGTAGGCCCAACAGTACAGGTGAGCTTTGAGGATAAGATGAACGGAATGTGATATTGAATGTAGGTATAGTATACATAACGTGATTGGTTACCATTTGTAGAAATATCTCGGGAAGTTTTGACACAAATATATAAAGAGTAGACTCTACCATATTTTTCTTCATCAAATTCTCCAAAAATATGCTACCGACTGTCACGCTAGGCTGTAATGTACATGTCGAACAACCACCTCAGCCTTGTAGTAGGGAAAAAGCATACATGAATGGTTGTCATGAGCATGTTTCCTTTCTGAACAGGTTTATGGCTATTAATTGATTCTCAATCATTTCGAACTACAATTTAGAAATTGCCTGCCTATCAATCAAGTACAAGTACAATTGATTCTTGATCAATCATAGAGTTACAATTGATAATAGTCCAAGTTACTATTGATTCGCAAAGTTGCAATCTATCCTTACTACTTCACTTTATAAAATAACTTTCGTTTTGTTTTGTTTTGTTATTTAAATCTAGCCGAATTG
This sequence comes from Arbacia lixula, assembly GCA_963669155.1. NCBI lineage: Eukaryota > Metazoa > Echinodermata > Echinoidea > Arbacioida > Arbaciidae > Arbacia > Arbacia lixula. The sequence goes on along the minus strand of OZ022591.1, from coordinate 7,361,744 downwards.
TCCCTACGGCGGACTACTCGCGAATATTAATGAGTCAGATAAAATGAGACTCTTTTGGTATTTGTTTCCATGTTGTCGTGTCTTGACCCGTGAACTAGAAATAGCGTGCATGGTTAAGTCGCTGGCCGGTTAGCAGTAGATTGCAGGTTCAAATCCCATCTGGTTCCAAGATTTTTGTCTGACTTGTTTTTCATTCATTTACAGGATGAAGCACGCTATCCTTTCTACCGGATGTAGGCCTATGCCTAGAATTTCTTTGTAAATTGAAATTGCTCCAGAAAGCCCTTTCGCTAAAATTTGTTTTTATAATTCATGGGATCGCTACACTCACATCCCCATTTCGCAACATTCCACGTACAATCATCTCTTCATGAAGTGATCCCAACCAAGAACATTCCGAGACAGCAAACATGAGCGGAGCATCAGGATCAGAGAAGACGTCAACTGACGTCGATCACGCATGGGCCGGCATGGAGACCCGGTTAAGTGAGGTCCGGAACGACTCGGATAAAGACTGCGTCTGGATGTACACTGACTGGGATGACGCATATGAACAGGTTTGTGGGAATTTTATTGGAGTAGGCGTGGTTTCCTGGTTCCCCTTGTCATCACCATGACTACTGAATTATAGCAGAAATATGGAGAAAAATAATATACTTAGATGATGCCAGACAAGGTTACTGACATATGCTGGTTCAGAAACAGATTTATTTTTATATCCTTTTGTTACACCCTCAACACAGTACAATCCAAACACTCCATACTATACACTACAACTTAAAGGAATTGGCCGCAGTTTAAATCTGTGGTATATTTTGTCCAGTTCAGCATGAAACATGATGCTTAAGCCTAAAAAGCATTGTGTTTCATGCTGAACTGGACAAAATATGCTGCGGTTCAAAACTGCGGCTCCTTCCATTTTCCCCCTTTCCCTTTACCCATGCCAATTCCTTTGAGCTGGAGTGTACATGAGTGTACATGTAATAATTTGCATTCTGTTATGTTTCAAGCCCAATATCATTATCAGTACCAAGATGACATTCAGGCACCTCGCATGGTCCATGCATATTTGAAGAGATGGAAATATACCTGCATTCATGTTTTGATTTTGTCAGGACATGGCAACTCTTGGCTTCGAAGGTCCAAAGAACGGTGTCAAGAAGCTCACAGCACTTCCTCTCGGGAAAGGCGCTAGGATCCTGGACTTTGGCTGTGGCACCGGGCTGGTGGCGGAACTTGTAAGGAATCATGGGATATGCGTCCATGAGGAGCTATCGGGGGAGGAGGTGGGGAGGATGAAGCTATCTTGGGACGGGCTGGGGTTAAAAAAAGAAAAACTAGAAATGTCTCCAAATCTTTCAAACTGAGTCACTCTCATCCATTTTCAGTACAAGCAACACCTCTTTTAGTCATCCTCTGAAACATGAGAGATAGCGTAAAGGGTGAGAGCTAGAGAGAGAAAAAGGAGAAAGATGGAGAGAGAGAGATGGGGGGGAAACAAGAGGAAGAGAAAGGTAGAAACATTAAAAAAAAGACAGAGGGAAGGGGAGCAAAAGAGTGAGAGAGAAAGAACTCTCCATCTTACAGTAGAAAATAATGAGGAAAATTCTGTGGGAAAGTGTGGATCATTTGCTTGCGATACAACAAGCATGCATTGTTGTTTACAAAGTTATGCAGCTGCTCATACATCCAATAGTTCCCAGTTTCCCAATTTTATGCAAAAAAAAAAACAGGAAAGTTTTAGAGTCACATGCACAGTGATATTTAACAGGGTTTTTTTATTTGCAAGAAGAAGAACTACTCTTACTTATTTCATTCGTATCTTATTTTTCTCCAACGTTCTGAATCTTAATTACAGCTCCTTGAGCAGGGTTACAAGAACCTCTTTGGAGTTGACCCTACGGAGAGCTTCATCTCAAAATGCGTGGAGAAGAAGCTGTATAAGGAGGCCAAAGTGTTGGAAATCGATCCAGCAACAAAGATTCCTTATGACGATAGTAAGTATGGCATCACAGAAAATGTCACTGAATGTATTGCTGAAATTACTAGATCAATAACTCATGTAAATTCTCCAAACCACATACAAGAAAAAGTTATCCCACAATACACCTTGCAGTGACATGCAGAAATGTTGTGCAGTTATACCCATTTCCTGTCTAGTAAATTAAACACGACAAAAAAGTAAGTCCCACCCCCCCCCCCCCCCCAAGCAAAATAGCATAACTTTTTATTGAAGAGGTTTTGGACAAAATAATTTGGCAGTATTGTTCCTTAACTTATTAACTAACTTCTGTATGAAAATCACATTAATCCAATTAGTCATGCATGAGTGGGCAAATTTTAAAGGCAAAAATGTCACTTTTCAAAAGTCACAAGAGTAATTTTTGGGTTCTGTCATATGAATTTTTGATGAATTCCATTTCTGATGCATAATGTCCTTTCATTGTTTATCATCCATCTCTCGATGCACTAAAACCTATCCTGATACATAACCCATTGTTTTGGTTGAGTGAGCACCGTTTAAAAATACTCATCCCTCTTGAGTTTGAAACTTTTAAAAAACGTTTATTTTTGTGAAAAAATAAAACTCTGGACATTTTGACAAAGATGTTACTTGACCTGTTATGTAAGCATAAGTCATTTTTGTGTCATGGTTGAGTGAATACACTTTAAGAGTCGCACAAGAAATGCCAAAATGTACTGTTAAAACGGTATTAACCATTACCCTTGTAACTTTTGAAAAGTTTCATTTTTGCCTTTAAAATTTGCCCACTCATGCATGACTAATTGGATGAATGTAATTTTCACATGGAAGTTAGTTAATGAATTAAGGAAGAATCTTGCCAAATTATTTTTTCCAAAACCTCTTCGATAAAAAGTTATGCTATTTTGCGTAGGTTGGACTTACTTTTTTTTGTTGTGTTTAGTTTATGATAACGGAAGCGGGTATGACTGAAACAAAATCCAGAGTTCCGGACGTCCTTGCGCTGTGCATTATGAGACAACTTTTTGGGAGATGCAGTCCGGAGAATGTTTTTGTTTGGTTTTTAATGTATTTTATGTGTTGTATGCAGATGAACCGTGGATAAAATGCCCATTTATTGCGATCAAATTCAATTAGCCCTATGCATTGCAGTGTGCCACAAATCAACTTGCCAGTAATTACAATCACTGACCACAATCGATTGCAATCAAATGCAATCAGCCCCATGTGTTTTGGAGAGCTCTATGATCAAGTGGTGAGAGTTTGTGACTCTTGACTCTGGGTTTCAACTCCGTCCCGGTGCATACACCTTTGGACAAGGTGTTTTTATCATGCTTGTCCCTCTTAACCCGGTCGTAGCTCATGGGCACCTGGCAGGTATATATTCCTGGGGGTGTTTCACCAAGCTGTTTGTAAGTTACGAACGACTTTACGAATAACTGGTGTTCCCTTCTTGTGCTAAATCAGATTCTCAATGAACAAAGTGTGGTATCGCATTTAGCACAAGAAGGGATCACAAGTCGTTTGTAAAGTCATTCGTAACTTACGAACAGCTTGGTGAAACACCCGCCAGGTCTATTAAAATCTGATGCTTCTAGCACCGACTATGGATGCTTGGCTAATACCAGAAAAGCTGTAGCGCTACGTAAGAGCTGATTACTATTATTTTCACCCTGGCTCATCCTTATTTACAAGGGGCTGAAAATGGAGGACGGCCATTAAGATTGATGTTAATTCCAATGCATTCATTTATCCGGGACATCCAATCCCCTGTCCTTATAATGCATTATGTTCAAAGTAGATATCTTTTTATAAGTGCATGTATTTGCTCTAGTGGAAATTGGATCGGAGAGATCACAGAAATAGCTATTTGATCCTTTGCATGACCATGATATCAATGCCATTCTAAAATTAAAAATGAAGCAGAAGAAATCAAGGAAACCATATCCAGAGAGAAAAAGACTTATTTCTGGTGATTGCTCTTGCTGTTTTTCTTGTACGTTTTCCTGGGCGTAGCTGTTGCTGTGTAAATATCTGAATTTCGTTGGTTAAATAATAATGCCTCTGGAAAATAACTAGGAGACAGGAATATGTATAACCTCAACTCTTCTTGCTTATATCTTGTTTGTCGTTCATAGGAAATGTGGAGTTATCTGTAGAACTATTGCATAATTACTTAATTTCTTCTCTTCATCCTCCCATTTGTCTTTTCCTTTCATTTTAGCTTCGACTCCATTTGTCAATATTTCATATTCTTAAAGGTTTCCAATGTGTGAAACTCTATCACCATTCAAGAGAATGGTTGGAGTTATGGTATAATCATGTGAACTTGTATGAGCTCCATGTAATATGTGAATATAAATATTGTTGAAGTAATTCTTGTTCAATTTTTCTGTGTACTCCTTTTACAGATGTGTTTGATGCCGTGGTATCTGTCGGGGTGTTTGGGCCAGCGGGGCACGGGGCTACTCAAGAGGCATTCGAGGAAGTCAATCGGGTGCTCCGCCCAGGTAAGGTCTCTCTCTCTCTTTCTCTCTCTCTCTTGCTCTCTCTCTCTCACTCTTGCTCTCTCTCTCTCTCTTGCTCTCTCTCTCTCTTGCTCTCTCTCTCTTGCTCTCTCTCTCTCTCTCTCTCTTGCGCTCTCTCTCTCTCTCTCGTGCTCTCTCTCTTGCTCTCTCTCTCTCGTGCTCTCTCTCTTGCTCTCTCTCTCTCTTGCTCTCTCTCTCTCTCTCTCTCTCTTGCTCTCTCTCTCTCTCTTGCTCTCTCTCTCTCTCTCTCTCTCTTGCGCTCTCTCTCTCTCTCTCGTGCTCTCTCTCTTGCTCTCTCTCTCTCTTGGTCTCTCTTTCTCTCTCTCTCTTGCTCATTTTCCTCCCTCTAGCTCTCATCCTTTTCACTCTCTCTCTCATTTTCTCTCTCTCACCCTGCTCTCTCAATGTATTTTGTCTTCCCTCCCACTTTGCTTTCTTTCTTTCTCTCGTGCTCTTACCCACTTTCACTCTCTCAGCTTCTTCCTTCTCTTTCCCTCTCCCTGGCTCTACCCATCTCTCTCTTGCCTTTTTCTCCCCTCTTTCTCTGTATCTCGCCCCTTTTTTATCACTAGCTTTTGACCTCTTTCCCTCTCTCTCACTCTCTCTTACCCCCTCTCTCTCTCTTACTCTCTCTCTCTCTCTCTCTCTCTCTCTCTCTCCCTCTCTCACTCTCTCTCCCCCCCCTCTCTCACTCTCTCCCCCCCCCTCTCTCTCTCTCTCTCTCTCTCTCTCTCTCTTTCTCTCACCCTCTTCTATTTATCTCCCCCTGCCTTTGCCCATCTTTCTCGTTTACATTTCTTTATACCTGTCTGTTTTCTCCTCTCTCCGTGGCCTTCATCATATGCCTCTCTCCACCTCTCCCTGATGATATGAAATGACTTCAAAGGTTTAATTATATATGCTTACAAGAAATATATGGTTCTTTTCACCCTCCCTTCCCCCTCCCCACCCAATTTCCTAGGTGGCTACTTTGTGAACATGATCAGAGAGATGAGCTACAGTCAACTGGAATTTGGCTTGGACTTGAAAGGAGGCTATGCGAGGTTTGAAACAGACGGAAGATGGTGCAGGCTTCCCGACATGCCCTGCATGTATTACTCCATCAAGCCACTCAAGGGACTAGTTGTGACTGTCCAGAAGAAAAGTCTTGAATGAAGACTACCCCCTTCCTCACCTCTTTTCTTTGTTTCACTCCAGAAAACTTTGTGGCCATTGAAGATAAGGGGTAGAAGTAGTAATAATTCCTAGCCTTCATCATGGCAGATAAAGGCAAGCACACAATACACGACCATGTTTGGACTTTATGAGAATATTTTCAACAAAAATTGCTCACAACAAAAACAAAAAAGCATGTTAAACCTTTTACCTGATATAGCAGCAACATGCAAGCATACACTAAATAAAAAAAAAAATGACAGTACTATGAAACCAGTAAATAACATTCACTGTTTCCATGATGTCAGGAAAGTACATGCATAGTTTGATTGCATTTTTATAGAAATCATTATCACAAGGGTGTGAATTTGTTTAATTACACAGTTTTCATCATTTCTGGATTATTCCTTGCTGGCATCCTGAAATCAAACAAGAATGGAACCCATAGTCATGGCAGAAAGATGCTGTAAAAGTGTTGCGCGGTTGTGTATTTGGCACGAAAATAAAAATATGTGAATAAATTTGTGCCTAAACGAAGTTCATACCGACGCGCTTTGTATGTGCACTTGCTTTGATGCATCACGCATCACGTACATAGTATGTTTATAGTTAAGTCATACTATCGCTGCTGCCCGGCCAGCACTGGCATGGCAGTGGTGAACTGAGTGACTTAATCGTCCAAAGGGCTGGACAACCCGCGAAATTAAAAACATGCAAAATTAATTTTATTCTGCCGAGCGCGAAAAATTAATTGTGCAAAAATTTCCACTTTTACAGTACCCCACATCTATCTGCTGCTTTTACATTTTTGTGTGTAAATCAAAGTTCCAATTGACTCTAAATCGATCAAAAATGGACCAATACCCTTTATAGTTTATGTGACTTGAATCAAAGTTAAAGAACAAAATGTTATTTTATAAACAAAAGTAAAGAAAAACAAACAGCTCAAAAGTGCAATGTAGCACTAGTTACTTAAATCTCTATCTGAAATATTTGTGTTAAACATCACAATTTCACATAATGTCTCAATGATGCTATGCCAGGGGTGTTAAGTGTAAGAGTGTTTTGCAATTGCCATAAGAAACACTGAAATAACGAACAAAAACAGGAAGAAGAAATGCACTAACCAAATGTGAATAAATAAAGATGAATTGATACATTTTTGTATCATGCACCATCACAGTTATTAAAAAGTGGTTTTATGTAATACACTCTAACATGCAATTAATCTGTTCTCCCACTCTCCATCAGGCTATGGTAAAATGATTATGCAATCTTTACCCATCTACCATAGAGCTGTCGTAGGTATTATGTATCTATACAACCAAAGGACATCATTATAGTACAATGCCATATGGGCAATTCCACAGGTTTGGTTAAAGTTATGTAACGTGAGTAACCGAAGCTTCTTTATTTTATATTCTGTTATAGTTTTGCAGAAATTATGTAAATAATTATTAAGGAAGCAAACAGTCCACCTTTCCAAGACACGCAATCATATCCTCGGCACAGAAACTTCCTTTTCAATCAAATGAACAAGCTTTGGTGACTCATCTTACATGACTTTAACAAAACCTGTGGAATTGCCAATGTGTATTTTATGTACAGTATACCATGTCTCATGACAACAAATGTCAGTAAACTTGTAGTATTTTTGCCTTCTTTCTTTGTTATTTGAATGTAAGCCATTAGGTCAATGGCAGTGTGCCCCATTTGAAAAAAAGTCTTGAAACTCAGCATGGATCAGCAATGTACCCTCAGGATACTGTGTATGAAATCTATTTTTTTTTTCAATTCAATTCAATTCATTTATTTCTCCTCTTTCAATTTTACAATGATGGTACAGTGTACTTCACAGATTAACATATATATAAATAAACTTGCATAATACAATGAATTAGATAATACAAATTGAAAGGGAAGGAGGGCCGACTAAAAAGCAAAGCTTGTAGGGTGTAGGCCCCCCTATTAAAGTAAATATCATGAACTATTATTTTATGAAAAAAACAACAGCAACAATAACAACTGATTAAATAATTACAAAATCATTTTAAGATGCAAAACAATAATAATTATATACATAAAAAACTAAATGTACACAAACATCAAAGTTATCTATTAGTCTTAAATGCATCAGCCAAATTATAAAAAAAAAATCACTTTATTTTTGTTTGAGCTCACACCTTGTATCCTGAGAACAACACCATGGGAGCGTTTCATGAAAGTTGTCAGCACTGACAAGTTGTCTTTCTCCGACAGTTACCATAGTAACAGTCAGAAGCTCGTGCCTCTCAGCCAATCAAAACCGAGGATTTCACTGAAATTGTAAGCACTGACTCTTTAGTCAGCTGACAACTTTCATGAAACGCTCCAGGCATGTGTTCTCTTGTTTTCTTACTCAAGAAGTCAATCTTATATTTTGGAAAGAGGGTTGATTTTTTTTTGCTTTTGTCGTTTTGACAAATACAAAACCTCACAGCTGTAATGAGCACTGTGTGTGTCCGGATAGAGCTGGTCGGCGGTGCACTTCTCACCCCTCACTGCTGTGCACAGAGGGGTGATGTATGCTGCTGTGGTCTCAGATTTCTAGGCAATAGCAGGAAACACTAAATTTTGGACGACCCGTTCAAAAATCAACTGAAAATTGAATGTTCAATATCAATCCGTTGAAAGAAATTCTTAAATTCTAATGACATGGAAGTATTTATGCAGTATTTTTTATTTTACCTGCAAAAGTGCTACAATGGAATTTCACTTTAGACTAGTTGACTGGAAATATGAAAGAAGAGTAGAGTATTTTATGAGCTTTGACTTGTGTTAATCCACATTTTTGTAGAGAAGTGTGAGTTTTGTTATGTGATACATGTTTTGAAATTCTGAAATAGATATTATATATGATTGGAGTAGGACCCAACACATACACTCCAGATCAAAGGAATTGGCACGGGTAAAGGGAAAGGGAAGAAAGCGAAGGAGCCGCAGTTTTAAACCACGGTATTTTGTGCCCAGTTCAGCATGAAACATGATGCTTTAGCATAAAAATCATGTTTCATGCTGAACTGGACAAAATATACCGCGGTTCAAAACTGCGGCTCCTTCCGTTTCTTCCCTTTCCCTTTACCCGTGCCAATTCCTTTGAGCTGGAGTGTACTTCTAATTGGTTCTTTCGTATAAACTTTGATCTGTGTCATGTGAATGTAATTTGTTTTTTTAAAATGTTGATATATATGACTCAAAGAAAGTAAATATGAGGACAATACTTCAATTTTATTTCTTATTAATTCATACATTTGATCATAAGTATTAATTCTTATTTTGTGATACAATGTACATGTTTTAATATTCTGAAATATATATCCTGAAATATATAAACATATATACTTGAATGTAAAAGGGCCCAAAATTCACTTTTGTGGATATATTGGTGATATGTGTGTGTGAGTGCGTATGTTTTGTGTGTGACTTAGTGGGATGTACTTGTGCATAGTGTACATACATGTATATGTATATGTCTGTTCGTGTGTATGTGCGTTTTGCAAATTAGCACGCAATGATAACTTCTCTATATATAACGTGCTTTTAACACATTATATATCATATTTTGTTATATGAACTATTACTTATATGTTCATATGCTCCTGGAAATCATTATTCAAAGTTATTAACTTGGAAAATGCTAACATATATGGTTTGCTAACACGAATGAAGGTAAACGACTGTATTTGGTGAAAACATAGATCGCCAAGAACATAGTAGCCAAAGTCGTTTTTATGATGCTGTCGCTTTGAAGAAGAACGAAACCCTAAAAATAAGCTGACTTGAATAACGACAGAGAAATCTGAGACAATGTAAGAAAAAAAATCAGGCCGTTCTGACTATTTGAAAACATAAACACGGACGTTTGATCATTACCCTTCATGAGCAACTCCGTTGGTCCGTAATAATGACTCTACGCCCATTTAAATTTAAGGCAAACATGATAGCTAATACTATCATTTAAATCTATTTAAAACACGCTTCTACAGTAGGTAAGGAATTCCTTTTTAAAATCCAAAAATGGCATAGTTACAAGTTCATGTACATGTATTTCTCAAGGAAAATATTCCATAAAAGTACGTGTCATCACATTGCAAAACGAACTAACAGATTCCAAAACAGTAATACTGTACATCAGGGAGAGGAAACCAGGAAAAAAACAAGAGCAAACATATCATCTCACCAGGCAACAGCGATATATATGGCATCACAATGTCTCACTTGTGCTGATAAAAACGTCCAATCGGATCGAACATGAATGACTACGTCACAGAAGAAAACTTACAAGATGAAGAAGACTGCACTTCTACTTTGACGAAAGCGCCATTTTCTTTGTGATTGGACGTACAGCAGTAACGCTTCGTGACCAGTCATTCCAACAAAAAGGGATATAATCTACAGAAAACCAGGAATAAATCCACTGAAAAGGTAAGTTTTTCAACACATTCGACTCATTTGCGAGTTTTGCCTTAAACCGTTTCGTTACAGTGATCTATAGTAGCGTAAAATAATACGATGTCATTATCTTCAATCGCTTCGATGAAATGCATCAGGCTCGGTATGTTAACCGAGTTTTGTTTTCTGACTCGTTACTACACATTGTATTGTTTTAATTCCACTTTAGAATATATACGTCTGAAGGCCTTAATTCATACGAATGATTTCGAAATACGATAATATTTTCAAAAATGCTGCTGAGATTTTAATACGCTCGGGTTTTATGGTCGAAAATTTTTAAAACATAATGATAAGATACCGCCAGTTGCAAACTTTCAGTTGAACTTTCAGTTGCAAGCTTTCCGTACTGAACGATCTAATTTATCACGAAAGAAATGTGTGCTTTAACAACAGTTAAAAAAAAATGCAAAAAAAACCCAGTAATTTTCCATGAAAAAATCTTTCCCCCGTCACATTTTTGCACAGATATAACATACACACACATGTACAATGTACTACAGGAAATATTTTTTTTAGGCACAGGCGAACGCAAAATGTGAAAAAGTCCAACAACTGCATACGGTAGTCATAAATAGGAACTCTTTAAGCGCCATTGAGGCATTCTTCCATTAGAAATACACACAAAACCCATTGAGAGCATTCTTGTCTGGCATTGAAAGGCTTATCCGATGGTTATGAATACGTATTGTGATGTAACGAAGTTTTATTCTAGTCAGTAATCAAGTCGTAGCCCTTTTCTAACTTTGTAACTAATCTCTTACAAAAATCTTCCCTATTATATATAGATTTGAAGTCATCAATGAAATGCTTGTACATTGCTCGGGAATAAATTATCAAATGAAAATGAACAGAATCATCGTGGACCCAATCATCTAATATACATTAGCAGACCTGAACCCAGGCAGTCACGTTGATTTAACTTAATTTCTTTTTTTTTTAATCGTCTGGTTGGATTGTGTATTTTTTTTCTGTATCTCCAGTTCAATTGATGAATTGTTGTTTGGTTATAGGACTTTTAAAAACGGTTTTTCCAGATGTAGGTAGTTGTTCTGTGATGTGATTAAACTATGTTGCCAGTCTGCGCTTGATTATGAGTAGATCGAGAGGCAGATACATATATAAATGATATAAGCAGAGGTATAGATATATATAAAGTCAGAAGATAAGCAATATAGTAAAAAGAAAAAAAAAACCGGTTTTTAACATTTTTGTAGGTTATTGAGGGATTAGTCCACAAAGTGACTTTTGATCTATCTAGGCCTATCTAGCTACGTACAACAAGAATTGTAAGTTTAAGGACACAATAATACATGGAGCAAAAGAGAGATAAAACAAAAATAGTTGTATCGGTATGGAAAGACATAAGATATGTTATAAATACAGATAGATCAATAGATAAAGAAGGGAGTATTAGGTATTACAGATGATAAGGATTGACATTAAACTGATTAAAGGCATATGTTACTTAAACGGTTATTTTGACGAAATTTTAAAGTATATGGCGATCATTATAATAGATGACTATACATATACCGTCGCGCCATACTATACATGCTATATATAGCTACATATTTTGTCGGACGAGATGATGTATGAAGTATTGAAAGTATGTATGTGAAATCAACATGGTAACATGATATAATGGACAAATATATACTCTCTTTCAGTGTTAAAGAAAACACACTAATAAAACAAATTGAAACATCTGTATCATGCGTATATCGCATTGTGACCATAACGGAAGCTAGGTCAGTATGGTTTATCTGCCATTACGTGTGGATTCTATAAGTTCAATTATCCTTTCTGAACCTAGTGGTAGCTATGGCAACCACTTCCTCATGGAAGCCGTACGTTGCTCATGGTTCATTTTCTTAGGAGGGTTGTTAAATAAGAAGAATGAGCACGTTCTCTCTAATGTGTTTGTGAGTGCCTCAGATGTCTGGTGTTTTTGCGCTTTTCCACATTTTTTCGCTGAATGATTTTCACATTCAATTGCAATATGTTTCCATTTTAAAAACAATGATACAAACTACATCAACGTACATGTTTATTAATTTATGGCTGAAGCAATTAGTAGAAAGCCCCCAGCCTTGTTAAACGTTAAACAATCCATCTGTGACGATTGTCATATATTTGGTATGCTAGTACATAATTACAATTTCGTACTCCTTTCGTACATCTTATTCAAATATAACAGTAATATTATTTGGGTGAAAACATTTCATAGGCATTTCACATATACCTGGGTTATGTAGTAATATTCGTGAATATTTTTATGCTACATGGTGTATAGACCTTATGTTATGGTTAACTTTTAATGAAAATACTATTGGGTGACAACAAAATTATCAATCATATTCATTTTTGGACATAAACTATATAATATTTTTTGAGCAATGTAACTGTAATTTTGTCGCTAAGAAACATCGCACCTAAATATATATTTACTCATTACAATAACGTCCTTCAGCTTATTTCTCCTCCTTATGTATAATCCTACCATGTGAAAGTTAACAGAACTCGTTTTCCTCGTCGCGTCGAATCGCATCGTCTACTCGACCAGTGGGCGTGAATACGCCCGACCCACCATGGACATCATGGATGAGGAACACGAGGCGAGAGGGAAGAGGTTGGATGGAGAAAGGATCGCTAGCATCGCATCCAGTCTCGGCTCCATGAGTCAGGTGAGACAAGACCTCAATTCTTTCCTTTTTTTCCTTTCTTGTCCTTGTATTTTAATGTTTATATTCATAGCCAAAGGGTCTTTGATGAGGGCCCGGCATCATTACCACAACCATTGCATCAATGGATCCTACCAGGTAACTTTATCTTTCGAAGATACGTAACAGGTCTTTGGAGTAAGATACTAAACACTAAAGAACATTGGGAATATAACTGTTTTTTTTTTTTTTTTTTACCTTAAACACGCGTTATTTAGGCCCATACGGCACACAATTATTGCCTGAAAGGCTCTTACAGCAATGCACAAGTCTGTCGAAATAACTGTTTGTGATGAATAAGGAGAGATGATCAATGCAAATAATGATAGATTTACATCAAATAAATCAAACACAATAAACAGTCAAGGCAGAAGAAACTGATGACTCTTTATGCCGAACTGCTAGGTGGAGACGTCGGTCCGAGAGGCGATCCAAGACTCGCACAAGATGTTGTGCTCGGCCACACCCCTCACACCCAATGGCAAGCGACGTCAGATGATCAAGATGCTCACGCTCACCCTCATGCCTATCATCGTCCTTACCGCCCTTGCCATCTCCGACCTCATCGCCACCCTCAAGAAGAGCGTGGACGCCAGCGAGATCAGGAGGAACGTCCGTTTCAGCCGGCAGGTGGGCAGAGGGGAAGGGGATGGGGAGGGAGAGGTGTGAGGAAAGAGGTGGTGAGAGGGGTAGGGTTAGAGGGAGGGAGAGAAAGGGGGAAGGGGGCAGTGAGAGAGGGAGTGAGTGTGTGTGAAAGAGAGAGAGAGAGAGAGAGAGAGAGAGAGAGAGAGAGAGAGAGAGAGAAAGAGTGGGAATGGAGGAGACTGCGAGTGAGAGAGAAAGAGAGAGAGAGTGAGAGAGGGGGGTGGGAGACGAGGAGACTGAGAGTGAGTGAGAGAGAGGGGGGGGGGAGAGAGAGAGAGAGAGAGAGAGAGAGAGGGTGGGAGACGAGGAGACTGAGAGTGAGTGAGAGAGAGGGGGGGAGAGAGAGAGGGGGTGGGAGACGAGGAGACTGAGAGTGAGTGAGAGAGAGAGGGGGAGAGAGAGAGAGAGAGAAAGGGTTGAAGTGAATAATGGAGAGAGTAAATGAAGAGAGAGATGGCGGGGGAGATGGAGAGATAGAGAGTACGAGTGCATGTGTGGATAGGAACGATCCACGAGAGCGACACGGTTATTACATACAATAATACCTTTCAATTCTCTTCAACATCTTCCATATCCACCATCACCTTCTCTGTGGCAGGTGGGCACACTGGTGCACAGCTTGCAGATGGAGCGAGACATGACGGCCCTCTACATCAGCTCCTTGATGCAGCAGAAGACCGCTGCCACCGGGCCGGAGCGCAAGATCTTCCTCATCAACACCTACCCCCTCACCGACGAGGTAGATCCTTCTTATCACATTATGTGCTACTGTCACACTATTTATGATCACCATGATCACCATCCTCACCAATCTCCTCAATATCATCATCATCATCATCATCATCATCATCATCATCATCATCATCATCAAAAACGTCATTATCGTTATCTTCACTATCACAGACACCTTTGGTATTACCATCATCACCACTACCATCATCATCGACATCACCATCGCCATTTTAATCATCGCCACTATCATCATTTTTCATTAACGTCGTCATCACCATGACTACCGTCATCACCAGCATCGTCATCATCACCATCGTCATCATTATCATCACCATCGTCCTCATCACCACCATCGTCATCATCCCTCACTCCCAGCATCCTCATCATCCCCATCATCATCAGCCGTGATCAGCTTCCTGTCATGCCCAGAGTTGGATCACCACCACCATCATCACCACAATCGCTCTCTCGAAGCTCCTGCGTGTCTTCACCGTAATCATGTTGGTGTCCATTCCACGATGCGTTTGATCTATCCTATGACGGCCTTTTTACAAGCCAGCCCACATCCGTTTGTCTTCGTTAATCAGGTAAATCTAGTATTGATTACTGATTGGATGAAATTGGTCACGTGTCAGCAAGCCAAATCTGTACATTCTCTTATTGGTTCATAGGTTCTGGAGAGCCTCGACGACTGGCCCGTCAAGGGAACCATGGCCTATCAACAGTTCCAGAACAAAGAAGCGCTGATGTCGTACCTCTTTGAATACCGCCTTACCCTCGACATCCACAACACCACCATCTACGAGGTCATACACTTCTACACGGACGCCATCCAGCTGTTCATCGACTGGCTCTACGAGAGCGTGGGGAAGTCCGGCGGCCAGGGGCTGTGGGAGACGCTGGTGGCCTACCAGCTCCTCATCGTCGGCATGGAACAGACTGGTATAGAGCGGACGCTGGGGGCGGTGTTCTACACTCAGGGGGGCTTCAATCGTCTGACGGACTACAGGTGGTATATGGAAAAGATGCAGGTACGAGTCCTAAACTTTTAAGAAAAGATATAATGATACTTCAATGTTATCCAGATGATATTCAATCTACATGTAATATAAATATCATTCTGAAAACTGTGATAATATCATCATAATAAAAAAAATATCACCAGGACAATGACAGTACCATACACACCATACCATACTAAACAGATAGACAAACGAGACAGGTAACATTCTGATATTCATCTTCGATGAAATACCTTATTGACAAATACAATTTAGCATTTACATCATATATTTAACGTACTTATGATCATTACATTGTTTGAATTATGGCTTATTCTTTCATACTTTTGCTTTATTTCCCAAAGGATCAACACTCTATTCCAAAAGTGCACTTTGCAACAACAATGTATATAGGGTTAATTCATTATTTCTTTTGCTAACGCCAATCCAAACAGGTTGGGCAGTCAAATATCTGGGCGTCGCAGAAGTACTCTCAGCTGGTACGGATGATCCTGGAGGACTCCATCGAGAACTCCGACCACGACTACCACTTCCAGAACACGATCACCGAGATGCGCTCCATCATCTCCTACAACAACGCGTCCAGGGAGCCGTCGTGGCAGGAGGGCCAGTGGTGGTTCGACAACATGACGGTGTTCATCGACATCCTACGCGACATCCAGAGGAACATGGCCGAGGTACCCGACCAGCCGCCTTCTGACCCTTCTTCCGACTCTTTGGCCTCCTCTTTCACTTCTCACACATTCTTCCCATGCTTACTCTCATTTCGCCTCCATCTTCCCGTTCATACTTCCCTTTTAATCCCTCTACCCCTCCACAATTCCTCCTCCCCCTCCCACTTCCCGTCCCTTCCCACCTGACTTCCCTGTCTTATTTCCCCTTCTCCTTTTAACTTTGCGCCCCTTCCACACCCTCTGATAGTTGCAAATTTATTCAGTAAAACGACATCAGCAATGAACACAGGCATGATAGGGGGAACCTCTCCGGTGATTACAAAATTGAACGAGGACAAGACAAAATTTATTATGCTTATAATTCATGAAGAGCCATTTCGACAAACACACTAATATAATATCAGGTTGTGTGGGATCAGAAATTATTTAGAAAATTATTATATTATTGAGGAACTGTACCATATGCAAATCATATTTGATATTTCACTTTATAACATCCAAGGTGATCCTTACCGAGCTGAACTCGGCCGTGACCGCCGACAATGCCGATCTCGCCGTCAGCATCAGCATCATGGTCTTGGTCGTTTTCCTCTGCGTCATTATCATCAAGGCCGTCGAATCACTCACCTCAAACATGCAGAACTACGTTCTTACGCTGGCCAACCAGACCAAGGCGCTGCACAAGGAGCGGAAGCGGACGGATACATTACTCTATCAGATGTTACCCATCTCGGTTGCAGAGAGCCTGAAGCGAAACCAGATCGTGCATGCCGAGAACTTCCAGGCGGCTACGATCCTCTTCTCGGACATCGTCGGCTTTACTCGGATCTGTTCGGAGAGCTCGCCCATGCAGGTAATTATCTTTCTTAGAACATGTAATTAGATAGACGAGCGCCCTGATTTGCCAATTGTATCAGGGGGCATGTGCAAATACATTAGGGCTAATTTCTTGATTCAGATTCAAGTAATTATCTTCACACAAAACAAAAAAACATTTGTAGACAAAACATTTCGGTTTCAAGCTATCATATCAAGGATTGTACTTCAGTAACTTGACTGTATCATATTTGTTCGTCGGTTGTATGTAGATAGTGTCGTCTCTAAAATGCATTACACGTTTCGTGGTTTCCGCAGAGGATATCCAATTCAGCTCTCACTAATGTCGTATGAGTCCTCCTGTGTTGGAAAACATTCAGCGCAATAACATTCGTGTAAATTACTTGAGCAATAATGCAGTCTTTATGTTTTCTTTGTGAACCTACCAATGTTCTCCTTTTCGAAGGTGGTTGACATGTTGAATAACGTCTACACAAACTTCGACAGCAGGATCGATACTTACAACGTGTACAAGGTGGAGACCATTGGTGATGCGTATATGGTGGTATCGGGTAAGTACGCAGGGTGTAAATAACATTTCTTTAATACGCTTCCTGATGGCCGCTACTTTTGAGCTGGTGGTCAAATACATTATAACTTGATAATTTAATATGCAACAAATTCAACCAATTATTTAATATGAATCGATACATACAACGTGAATAAGATGGAGACCATTGGTGAAGGGTACATGGTGTTAAATCGTTGATACATTTTCTGGTGGCTCCTACCTGTCATATAAAGTATAACACCTGCGCACTCGAAAGTTCGTTATGAATAAATCAGAATTCATTCAATGAATTGTTACATTTCATAGAACTATAATACATGAACGTTTAGTGGGATTGACATATTTTACGATTTAATCCACGGATCAACACTTAAATGTGGCCCGTCCCAAACATTTGCAAACTTCACGAAAGTTTGCACATATTTAGCAAGTATCTTTGGGATACCAACTGTAACATTTTTAGGTCAGAAGTACTATAACTCCTATAGAATAAATGAAAATCTAACTAGTTTCACTGGGATTTGTATATTTTTGTGGTACGAAAAAAGAAAGCTCGATCAATTATCGAAGTGTATTTCCTCAAAACGGAATATTACGCTTTGTCGATTCAAGGGAAAGGTTATGTAGCCACTCTTTCTCAAATGATGACAAAGTCAGAGAACTTTCAGAATTAGGTCTGCAAAAGGGACGGGCTACTTTTAAATAGGATAAGAATAAAGGATTTCAATTTTGACTTTTAAACCTTCTACCATCCCTCACATGAATATGTCGGCAGGTGTGCCTCAGCGCAATGGAAACAAACACGCGAGTGAGATAGCGCTGATGGCTCTGGATCTCCTGAACTGCATCAAGGGTTTGGTCATCCCTCACCGTCCTGGTACCAAGATGACACTCCGTATCGGTATCCACACTGGTGAGTGGTTCTCTGTCATCATTCTTTATTCTTCTTTCTATTTACGAACAGAAATTATTATTATAATTTCTTCTACCTCCATTTCATCCCATTTATTTTCGGTTTGAAACACAGAAAGCTAAAGCTAAAAATAGTCTTGTAAGTGTTATATAATATTAAAGATCACCTGTCCTCTTTTTTTTTCACTTGTACACCTTCCTGTCCTTTCTTCTTGCCATGAGTGGGTCAATTATCAAAGAAATTACATCCACATGGTGTTATCGAAAGTTGTATTATTTTCTAAATAGTATTTATTAGAAATTATTATGTAATGCGGTTGTCACACCTACCCGAAATATCACGCTGGCGCTCCTGCTGCAGCCTGAAAAATCATGAAAACATTAAAGGATAAAACGCGATAAGGTGTCTCAAGATAAGTCCTATCGTGACGAATCTAAAAAATAATCACTTCACAATAATTTTTGATTTAAAGAAATTATGTTTTGCTTTTGGATAAATGAACCCTTTGTCATTTTTGAATCAACGAGCCCTATTACATTTTCGGATAAACGCGCTTTCGGAAAAAAAGCGAGCCTTCGGAGTATAGCAACATTAATTCGGATAAACGAACCCTATCTCCTTTTCGGAGTAATGAACCAATTGGCGGAGAAGTGAAAGCTGCTTCATTTTCAGATTAAGGAACCTTCGGAATGAGGTAACGTCGGAATAATGACGCTCCGGAATAAAAAGAACACCACCCTGTTATGTTCTACCCCTTTCCCCCCTACACAGGTCCCGTGGTTGCCGGTATCGTAGGCTCCAAGATGCCGCGCTACTGTCTGTTTGGTGAGACGGTCAACATCGCATCCAAGATGGAGTCCAACGGACTGCGTAAGACCCCCGAGTTTCTTTTAATGTCTATCTGGTTGATTGAATCAAATTAGAAACATATTGGGATTATGTGTTGCAGATTATTATGAATTATCATGATGTTGTCTGTTCGTGTTTGTGTATTTGTTTAATCTATTAAGACATGGTGCAGTTGCTATGTGTTCGTGGAAACCATACTCTACCTACGATTGTTTAAATCTCTTTATCAACTTTTTCTGTATCGGACGAAATGTTGTTCTTTATGCTTTGTATGATTCAATCTTGATACTATTGCACACTTTTTAAAGTTATTTCATAATCTGAATATATCTGTACAGAAATGCCCAATTGAGAACAACCGAGAGGAGGAAATAAATGTTACAAATTGAATTAAATTTGAAGAGGCATTTCTTTAATTTCCGAAGCGAACCGGATCCAGATCAGCAATGACTGTCATCGCATCCTGAAGATCACTGGTGGCTACACCATGGTGCGCAGAGGAGAGGTGCTCCTAACAGTAGGTGGCGCCCCATTTATTAATTCTTTGTAACAGGGTAGCCGTAAGACAATATTGTCAGCGAGCTTGCATTGTTCTACCTTGGGGCTCTGTGTCAAAATATTACCAATATGTGCAAATAATATCGATATGTTCACATTACATGAACACAACTCGCAATATAAACCCGGAATGTACAAACCAAACAGAACGATACAGATCAAAGGATAAGACACTATTGGAAAGAAAAAATAAAATTTCAATTCTTTAAAGTTTAATTGTCGTTCTCCTTGTTTTCTTCTGTGTAGGATAAGGGCACGATGACCACCTACTGGCTGACTGGCCGCACCACGGACCGTGCGAACAACGACTGCGTGTCCATGGACTCGCTCGACCCCCAGGAGGGACAAGACCAGCGGGACAGCGACTGTGAACTGACCCTCAACGTGCCCGATGATTCCCCGTAAAGCCTCCTCTAGTCACACACGAGCAGCGACCGATTGCCGATCTTCGACAACCCTCGTGTAACCGACGACAACCACAGTCGACCCAACTCTTGTGAGAAATGTCACTAGGCGTCTGGTTGACGATTGGTTGTACGACAGGTTGTCGAAAGTCGGAATGTTGCAAGTCGGTTCAGTCATTACTTGACAATATATCGGCGATAATTAAAAACCCTTATTAATTGTTAATCAAACTGCGACAATCAACCAGTGGTTGTCGAAAGTCGGCGATCGGTCGGAACTCATGCGACACCGTGGCTTAAAGGTCAGGGGTAGTCGTGGTAATGATTATGGATCATAATCAAGGCAGAAGCATTCTACCGTCAATACCAGGTCAGAATTTCGTTTGATTTCAACGATTTTATCACTTTCAGATGATCACTTCCTGGTGTCATACGTGAAATCAAATACGAATGGGACCCATGGTTATTGTAGAATAGCACTTTGTTGGTTACTGGTCCCGCAATCTTTATTACTTCTACCCCTTGCCTTTAAGATAGTGGCTGAGCACATATTGATAAGGTGCGGGAATATGGGTACGGTGGGGTGGTTGGACTATAGTGGCATATCCAGAAACTGACAAAGTGGGGGTGGGAGTGGGGAAGAAAGAAATTATAAAGACGGAACCTCCTAGACAGGTGTCAATGTTAAGAAACCATCTCCAATTATTACTTTGAAGAGTGTAAATACCGTACATGTGTTGCAATGATTATGCGCACCTCAAGTTTCTCTGTATTTATGTCGATTCAGTAAATGGTTATCTTGACGGTGCAATTGTTTGAGTGACTGATCATGCGTAAATGTACATTGTATATGTATATTTTGTTTTGTTTTCTTTGTATATTTTGAATATTTTCTCATATTACATTAGCTGAGGTGTGGCGAAATGAATAAACAGGAGGTGGAGGAAAACATTTCCTCGGAAAGAGGAAAATTCCAATGACGTGAAACAAAAAAACACAGACGGGATAAGAATAAGAAACACTAGCATAAACACTCTGACACACATATGATATGCATACACACACACACACACACACACACACACACACACACACACACACAAACAAACATACATACACACACAAACATACACACACATACACACCCTGTCTATACATCCTTTATCTGCATGCACTATAAAGAAAACGTGCAATGATGCAACAAATTCTATATGTTCATGTGCAATGTCTGTGTCATTCGTTTGAAATATTTAAGTGGAGATGTTAAAGTTATATTTTATTTATTCACTACGTCACATAATATATATATATGTAGGGCACAAGTAACAATAGACAGCGATTCTCTCTTTTGATATTTACTAATTTGATTCTTTTATTTATCCACATTCATTTCAATCAATAGTATAGTATAACAACACCTTCCAACAGAGGAATCAGTGTCATTCGCACAATCAATACAGTATTAAATACGTACTCATTATTGTTCATGATATAATTTATGTCATTTGCAAACATCAAATCAAATGTTGTAATGTTAGTCATACATGTATGATTGAAACAGACGAATGCCCTTATGAAGCGTAAAAGGCAATCCTAGTTTTGTGGTCACTATACATCTACATCAATGTTTTCCATTAGTGAATTACTCAAAATAAAATATACTGAATAACGCTTGTACCTGGATTGTGCGCATATATGTTTCACGAACCG
This sequence comes from Arbacia lixula, assembly GCA_963669155.1. Lineage (NCBI taxonomy): Eukaryota > Metazoa > Echinodermata > Echinoidea > Arbacioida > Arbaciidae > Arbacia > Arbacia lixula. The sequence continues at coordinate 7,339,969 of OZ022591.1, read as the reverse complement.
TATATATGGCGATACATTTATTTGATGCGTTATAAGGCCTTCTCATTCATGAGACTCAGTTGATACGTAAACGCGTCACATGTAAAGCAAAACTGACCAATCATGTGCATTCATCGTAGTTACTATGGTGTTATTAAGTTAGGCATTCAATGTCTCTTTCTGTAACCGTACGCTCATTGTGTTTTTCTCAATATGTGCACATGTCCACTATGATACTATGTCATCAAATGTCACGTGAGGTATCACTATTACGTATGCTTGTTATATCGTGATTGGATGTTAAATGTCAAATAACAATGTGAAATTAATGTCCATGTGATATTTTGGAATAGGCACCACGAAATACAAGCTTTTCATTGATAAAGTGCTTGCAATGAGGTGAATATTGCTGAAAAGTTGTAAGATAGTACGTTTTGCTGGTGTAAAGTTTCTATTTTGGCACTCTGTTGTTTTATGTAATGATATAAGAAAGGTATGAATAATAAGTCATTTCAGCGTTACCAAGTATACGCTGTGCATGAAATGCGTTGTTATCGAATATCAACCAGAATCTAGGATTGCCTTACGTCAATAAAAATGGTCTTTACTCTCATACTAATGAGAAAGAAGTAATTTTTCCTTCTTTTTCTAATAGTGTCCACACAAAGGATCACAATTTCATGTATAAAGAAAACAAATATTTTCTCGTTCTACTAAACAAGGAATAATCATCTTGAAATGTATTACTGTACGAATATATACCACAACTTAGTTACTTTTCGACTCCGGAAAATGTACAAAATACCGATATATTCCGTAAATAATATTTCTTAATTCGGCGATATATAAATTCGTACAAAAATAAAAAGGAACGCTTTCCGCAAAGCTATCATATATCATTCTATTTGTTTTCAGTTATTGTTCTGAAATGCTCTTTAAAATAACAACCGTATACGAACACCAAACGTCGCTACGAAATGAACGCGATGGCACACGTAAATTATCGAATACATCAAACGTATATATATGTCATTCAGTGACATAAAACTCATACTTTGACTGAACTGTAATACACATTTTCTCAAATCTATTTTACTTTGGCAATTTTACAGAATAAATAAATAACATAATACACGTAAGAAGTACAATTTACATAATCAAACTCAATTATCGCTACGAAATGAAACTCAAATTGCAAACAAAGGTGAAGAAAACACGTTATGCCATTAGTTACGTTGTCTTTACTGTTGGTGAGTTAGTATTAAAGCAGAATTTCGTTGTTGAATTATTCGGTCATAAACAATCTATATTAAAGGTAATACATGTACTTAATAAAGTCACTCTTTGTCGTCTATGTAGCCGTCTTTGATGGAAACTGATATGGGTACCGTGAATTGTGATGATGATCAAGAGTTGAAAATGATAGATAGGCGAGATCTAGTCTTTATGATTAAAACCTCCGTTTTCTACCTAATAGCAATAAGGTACACAATGTGTCACGCCCAATCCAAATGTCAATAAAATTTGCACTTATATAATGGAACGTCTTTACTCTATATAAACCGTTTGAAACCCATGTATAATGAGCATATGCTGGATACTGTTTTTGAAGTTAGATAAGTAAAATATCATTTGCGATTGTCACAGCTGATTAAAAACAAAACATGAGAACTTATATGTCAAGAGTTGCGAAATATCATATACATTATGCTAGTTAAAGTTTGCAATGATCTGCTCGTTATCTTTTTCACACACTTGTCGACAGATATCTTATTGATGACGAGGTCTCTTTAGTCATAAAGATGCGCTTAAAAATATGGTCACAATGCTTAGCTGTATCCATCATTTTATTATACAGTACTAATGTCGGGAAATATTTTACGTGAAGATCATGCAAGAGAAGCGCTATGAATAATTCTCAGCACAGATATGTCTTTGCTATGATCTGTTGAAATACACATTGGATGAATAACGAAGAGATTAACAAATCTATTGTCAAAATTAGGTTGTGTTTAACTGTAGGGATGAGGAAGTATTCACTAGTCATATTCATGATTTAGGAATGATTTAGGAAAATATATTAATCGCAGGAAAGCCGCTCGTTTATTTTGTAATGATTTATGGATGAAGTTAAAACGGTATTTTTGAAGATAAAATCATAGTCTTTTGAGGAGAGGTTCATGATCGTCTTCAAAATATTGATTCTAAATTTCTGAACCATCTAAGAAATGTGTTTGCTTAAGAGAATATGGATTGCATAATGAGGACCAGATCGCATTATTCACAGAGTGTGTTGCTGACAGTTTTGTTATCTTCAAATGTCTTCACCAATAAATCTTTCTATTCACCCTTGAGCTACACACGAACCGATCTTTATAGACCACCAGTCAATAAACCAATGACGAATTGCTTCTGACCGATTTCTCAATAACGGCTTGTAACAGCAGGCGGCGTCCACATCCATTCGCGTAGTCTTCTCGCGGATCGGTCGCAAACCGTTTCACTGTTGGTGGCAGAGATAAAATTGGTCCTTGCAATCGTTTCAACCGTGATCGATATGTGTCATCAGTTAACCCTCTCAGTATCGACCTTTGAGAGTCCCATATCAATTACAACACAATTTATTGCCTGTGGGACTGAGAGAGGTACAGGATGGAACCTCAGTCTTTCATCGCTAAATGCAAGGTTTTCGACGGAATGCAACAGGGCGTCCGCTGAGAAGAATCGCATCCTGACGCCTCCTTCTCATGCCAATACTCGGTGATTTGCCATATTAGAGAACGAGCGAGTATGCCGTGCATTGCAACCAGTTCTTCTCCGAGAAGCCACTGAAGGATGGCAGCCATATGGGTTTAGGGAAAGGGAGCAGAATTGTTCGTTACCATGGTTACCGACAAATCCACAAGCTTCAATTCCTCGCCGACCCCACACAACATATCAAACTGAATCACCGAGTCCGTTCATATCTCGCGAGTCTCCAGGCCTCTGACGTCACAAACGGATGGTCTTAATGGACAACTTCTCCACTGTTCTATTTTGGACGAAGGTGGCGTCTGTTACAGTTTATGAGTTGATATCTTCTTCAAAGAGTTGGTCTTTCCCTACGAGAGTTTTTCTTTCCTTCTCCTCTTGACGGCTACAACTTCTAATATTGTCGATAGAGAGGCTGTTGGTTGTGATGGTCCTGATGGTTCTAACGTGTCTTCTGCAAAAGGGGAGAGAAATAAGGAAGTGTGTTATTGGCATACTATGAGTATTTATTCATTTTTTTTCAGAAACAAGGCCTGCTAGCGAAGAGCCTTGGGTTATGGAAAGCTCCACAGAATAGATGACATCAATCAAAATCATCTTCCCTGTAACTCAACATATGATGTAGTATGATAGTATGATTCTTATCAGTGCATCGTTGTAAGTGTGTCGTAGAACAATCTGGCAGTGGATACTGGTAATGGTACTATTAGTGTCATTGGTATTTGCATGAGTCCATCTTTGTGAAAACTGGACGAGAACTGCTTATCATTAAACTTATTTATTGCAGAGGGGATAGTAATCATTTTAAACACACAGTATAGATGACACGCATCTCCATTCAAGCAGGGGTGATAGCGAGCATGTAAATGAAGAAGTCCAAATCTTAAGTGCAGAATATGCCATTTCCGTTCCGCAAACTGTACAACAAACAATACGTTACTAATGGTTACCCAAAAGCTTGTCCAAAGTTTGTCCGACTAGCAAACTCTTTTAGATTCTAAGTGAGTTTAACCCATTGAAACTGAATCACTAGATACAGGTGAATGTGATCGCTAGTTGCTTGGCAAGTAACGGGGGAATTTTGTACTGTACATTACAAAAGCGTTTTATTGCAACAGTGTGAGTATTAGGATAAACAGTGTGGGCAAATCCAGTACATACCTTTACACCTCGGGCAGCATTCATGCTTTGCCCTAATGGTCTCTGTGCAGCTAAGCGGAGGACAAGTTCTTCCTTTGCATTTCGCCTGCCCATTCTGTAAAGCCATGAAAAGAAAACAGAACCCAGAAATGATAAATGGTAACTATACGACATAATCAATATGATCACAATGTATGTGATAGATATCTTATAGATATCTAGATATGTATTTTTTCAGTGTCTTTTCCCCGGGTAGCCCCGTCCAAATATCAAATGTTGTTATTCCAGGGGACCCTATTTAAACAATCATAAACATTTAATAGTTGAACACAAACAATTATCTTTAACATTAAAAAGGGATTGCGGTGTTTCATTTGTTAGTATGTATAGGACACATTGACTCTATAAAGGGTCACAATGTAAGATGCTTAACAAACAACTGTTCAAAAACCGAAATATATGACATGGTGCTTTTATACTCTCAACTACTGTAATAGCATGCCACATATAGGAACCATTGGCATTGACAAAACATGAATATGATGTAACATTTCGGTGCTATGAAACATACAAACATATTTAACAACATGGTCAATCGGTCAACAATCACTTGGCTGACGTTTTATATTCTGTCATGCAATTACGTATATTATACGTATTTTTCATAAGATTTTCCTGAAGTGAAAAATATGTAAAACAAACCCACGCTGTGCTCCTCTTATTGTGCCCGATAGCTTTCATTGCGGTTTCATAAAGAGTTTCACAACACTCGTGAGGAAGACCAAACATGGTTGGTACACTTTCCAAACTTCGTGGGATTCGTATAATAGACCATATATTATCATAGAGTACCGAGGTGGTGTCGTCATATGCAGGCCGCCGTCATATGCCATCCGTCATATGCAGTCATATGCCGTTCTATGCACGTCATATGCACGTCATATGCAGTCATATGCAGTCATATGCCGTCGTATGCACGCTGTCATGTGCAGGCCGCCGTCATATGCAGGCCGCAGGCATTAAACAGCACTGCTCAAGTGAGAGCTTCATTGGTCCGAGCAAGCTAATGTCGGGTGGGCACTCCCTGCTATGATGACAGTTGTTTGATCTACCCATATACTTTCGAATCGCGTGTCTTTACAACATGCTCATAGGACGTCACACTTCAGTACTCTATAGCCCCACATAATAAGCAAAAGCTAAAGTGGAGTTTCACCAAAAAGACAACTGGTGAAGAGGTTGTTTGTTGCTTACCCGGCATCTACATTGCACGCAGCTCATTGTACCAAACGGCGATACGAGAGGGTGCCATTCGGCCCCGTTTCTATAAAATTCACCAAGGAAGGAACAGCCTATGGTATGACGAGAGAGGGGTGAGAAAACGAGAACATGCAACGGGTTAACACCGGGGGTACTGGGATGCAGATGTGGGAGAGGGAGATAAGGGGAGAGAAAGAGAGAGAGAGAGAGAGAGAGAGAGAGAGAGATAAAGAGAGAGAAAGAGAGAGAGTGAAATAGAGAAAGAGAAAGAGAGAGGGAGAGAAAAGAGAAAGAGAGAGAGAGCGAGAGGAGTGTAGAGAGATAGAGAGTGATAGAGAAAGAAAGAGTTGCAATATAGATGATAAATAAGACACTGACAACAGTTTCAAACTAGAGGGATATTTGCATATATAACAGACAATACCATCGTTTTAAATGAAGGGACTATATTTGAGGAGAAATTTACAATACCAACAAATATCAACATGCTTCCAACATGATGTAATAGTGATACCATATAGGACATATAGTACTAACGTATAGACCACGGGTATTAAGTCATGCTCATATTCAATGACAATAACACTATAAATATACAGTAATAGAAAAACTCGTCAATTTACGATTATGAGGTATCAGAGAGACATTTGAAATATAGGTAATTTTTATAACATTTAGACAGAGTAAGGAAGTGTAAAAAGCGAAAATGGGGAGTGACGGAGGCAGAATGAGAGAAAATCATGAAATAAAAAAAGAAAGATAAAAGTTCTATAAGGAAGATAGAATGATACGATGCAGGGACAACTTGAAACAGTTGTGCATTATTTGGAACAGAAAGCGTTTGAATTATTACGTTGTATCAAGAAACTGTAATCAACTTGCTTAAGATAGAACATTATAGAAGCACAATTTCATGCTAATGCAAACAAAGAATCATTCCATCATGATGAATCATATAATGTTGTTCATTTAAAGCAACAGATTCCATAGCAGTATTATTTTGATGATTTTTGAAGCATAATCTTAACATGGAGCTGCTAGCGGTACATTTACCCACCTTTTTCTACTTCGTCAGCCTGAAGTAATGTTTCATCGACTGCCGGTGGGGGCGTCGTTGGCTCTGGTTCTGTGAGGAAAGAGAGAGAGACGAGTTGAAAATTGGTAAGCAGAGCGTCGAAACTATTCCATCCTGTAGCGTTTTTAACGAATGTGTTTTCACAATCGATAAATTGAAACGGAAAGAGGAAATCCTATTTCTCCATATGTCAGACAGAATGTTCATCTGCAGGGTTTGTTCTTGATATCATTATGTTCCCGAATGTGAGCAACAGTTTTGACAAATAATAATGATCTTGCTATGACACTACTGAAATACTGAGACGATGGGGGTGAGGAATGAATAAAGGTAATAATTTGTATGGAATTCCAAAAAAAGATAATGCTTTACCTGGGCATACTTGACAACAGTCCCTCGGGTCGAGTCGGATGGGCTTCGGGCAATCCAGGACAGGGCAAGCAAGTCGTGAGCAGTTGAGAGCACCACCAGACTATAATGGAGCAAAGACACAGGAACACAGGGTTATTACTGAATGATCACAGGGGGGGGGGGGGGGTATCACAACTTGAAATGTGTTGGTGGGAGGGGTACCTTGAGCTGCTTGTTTGTGTGTATGTTTGTTTGTGTATATGTGTGTTTCTGCGTGTTTGTGTTTATATGTGGGATTAAATGCGTGACTGATGATTCTTAGCTTCTTTTTTTTAGCTTGATGCACCGGCATGATGCATTCATTGTCACTCTAATTAAAATAATTGAATCGATTTGAGGTATATAACATATACATGTATGATATTGATATATGAATTAAGACAAGACAAATATAAATGGATATTAGGCCTTAATAAAATGTTAGGGCAAGGTACCTAGTTATAGTTATTAATGAAAATTGGTACAACCCAATCAATGTAAATAGCGAAATTCATATGTGTTTAACAGATGTGGAAAGAAAATGGTTAACCCATGAAAGTCTGAGTGGTATAGTGGATTAGGTCAACATCAGTTTAATCTTCATGTAAGAATGTAAATGATATAATGACAGGATGTTGATTTCCTTTTAAGACTCCTTCAAACATTCTGAAATTTAGTAACTTCATAACGAATTACAAGTCTTTACATTTTACTAGTTTGTATAAAAGACATTGGACACTTCACTAGATTCACTGCAACTCTACACCAAGGTGAAACACATGGAACGAGATCAAAAGAATCGCAACATTTTGAAAAAATAAACTTGACACCTTTGAAGTCAAATTGAAAAGCAGCATTTTTATGAAACACGAAAATATCCAGCCAATGACAAATTTTAAGACGTCAAAGCAAATAAAAAGGGCAAACGGAGACATTGTCACAATATTTTTGAAGCAATCACGACATGAAACAAAAAGCAGCGTATTTCTTTTTATATATCCCTAATTTTACTTGTTAGACACTCAGATACCCTTTTTTTAACCCAAGCTGAACATATTGTAACATCTTTAGTGCACTTTATTGATCACCATAATTTGCTTAAGATAGAGGTGATCTTCAGTAATGAAAAACGTCATTTGTCCAAGAAAAAAATAAAGGCATACAGCTTCTTTGATGTTATCTTAATCTTACCATCTTTCAGCCATGCTATGAGTTATCAATACTAAGCATTTACTGCGACAAACTATTCATATTAATCATTGACAATGCTTAATAGATAATGCCCTATATTCATGTTTCTCTGTATTGCGTTGATAATGACTAAACCAATCGTTCTATGACAAATTAATTGTATTGCTTTGAAAATGACTGAATCAATCGTTCGATGACAGCAAATAAGTTGAAGATAAGAAAAAGACTGACGATGAAATTAAAAGGAAAAACTAACCATGCAAGTACATAGCACGCATCTAGAGAAGCCCCAAGGCGGAATGAAGGGGTGCCATTGAGTGCCCACGCGATGTACCTTTTTATCCCCGCTGTAGAAACAGCCTTCTTCTTCATCCTCCTCTTCCTCTGTACCAAAAAGACAAATAATGTGGTTAAAAATCATGACAACTTTAATCCGTTGAGGGCGTGTGTCTTTATCTCTCGTAGAAGCATCACCAAACGTCTGTTTCGCTGTTATAAGAGAATATGAGATAGAAATGGAAGGCTTATGTTTTCACCATTTCTATCATGTCTATGATGGAGTATGATTCACTCAAATCATTAAAATACAATTCATGGTATCGCATATTTATAAGCTGAAGCATAGGGAAACTTTTGATAAATTAACACAAATATTTTTTCTCCCATTCTGTAAACACGCTCAAGACAGAACAGCTTCTACTTTGAACCGTTTGTGCTTAAGTTGTTATATCATGACTTTATTCAGGTTCAAGCGAGTATCAAACATACAAGTCATACAAAGACCAGGTCCACCGTTTCATGCCGAACGGATGGCAGGTCAGAATGCTTGCATGGGTTACATAGGAAAACTATGCATTGATGGCGCACCAAAAGTGAAGGGTTGCCATTCATTGTTCATCTCTCAATGTAATACAAGGACATGGTCGACTGCATGAGCACATTGCAACTGCTAGTTCGTAACGGTTTGTGCAACAACCCCAAGAAGTGCACGCTCACATCCGGACTAGTTGTTCACATCCTCTGTCCATGTGGCACGGCTCTGTCTCCCACGAGAGACTCTGTCTATTAGCTGCGCTCTCTTCGGCACACTTGCTTAATGTTCTCATCCTCTCTTGGCTCATCACGTCTGACTCTTGAAATCCCTCATGCACCGCAGTTTATGTTGTCTTACCATGATTGCTAGTCCCACCCCACATTTCCCATCCCTTTCCTCTCCCCGCCTTCTTGTCGAAACAATCGTCTTCCCGAACATCTCTGGATAATTACGAATCGTAACGAATGCGACAGTGCCAGTTTGATTAATACCAACAGTACACCTCGGTGGGCGGGCTGTTCGCATAGTTTCGAATATCTGTGTAACAACGTGGAATTTAGATGGTGCGCAACCCCCTTTGAGCTAGACGGAAACGCGGACTGACACGCCCGGCCAAAGCAGTGTAAACATAAGCGCAATGATCAGATGATATCGAATTCGCGAAGACAGTTCCAACTGGGACGGACGCTAAGACAGAAGTAGTCCCCTTGGCAGTCATCTGACCAATCACGGACGGTTCTTCACCCCTCCTGGAAGCTTTTTGCACCCCTCCGGGACTCCAGAAGGGGAAACGGGCGTTCATATCGGAAATTAAGTTACCCCGCTAGTCACGGCTTGCGAATCATCCGCAAACAAACCTTAATCAGTTAGTTTCGATTGTATAAGAAAAACTGTTACATTATTCAATTAAACTGAAAAGGTTACACTTTATGCATCGTTGTGGGGTCGTGAGGCTTTATAAAAACGAAAATACATCTTAAATCAGACGCAAGCCGCTGAAGGATAATCGTTAACATCGCGAAAAATAGCACAATGAACCCAACAAAGAGTTTTCGCTGAATCGCTTAGAGCGTTTAACTTGTCACTCACAATTTGTTCATCGTTCTTCACTCGTTATTTTCCCAGAGATAACATCGACAAAAATTAACTTACACGAGAATATCTTGTTAGAATAGATTGAAGTAGGCATTTGGTTGGATCAAAATCAACTGCGGTTTCTTTCATTTCCCACTAAATAGGAAAATATCCTCTTAAGGAACATGCACATCTTGGTGTTATGGCATGTTGGGAACTTACATCAATATTTTGCATCGATGTCTTCATTAATTCTTGTCAAGCTCTCTTTCAACTGTTCTCGTGTCATGCTAGTGTAGTTTCTAGTTTAAATGGCTTCAAATGTAGGCACAAAACATGTTGGCTTGCATTCTTTTCACTACAACGAAATCTTCACTAAATCATTCGAGCTCTGCAAAAGCGATTTTATGGTTGTGAAAAATTATATTACGTTGGATACGGAGGAAGGGGGTGGTAAGAGATAGAGGACACGGTTAAGAGGGTGTTTGGGACTGAAAGATATGGGGTTCGGGTTCGAGATCGCTGGTAAAACGCGTTGAAATGACTCGGAAGGAAAAAGGAGATAGATGTTTGGGGAAAACTCACCGTACTTCTTTTCCCCCTTTGCTGTTGCTCGATATGGGTGCAGAGCGGGGGGGGGGGGGGGGGGGGGCTGAGGACTTGCAGTAGTGGTCAAGAAGTATCGTGTGGGGATAGCGATGAGGAAAGGAAAGAGAGAGAGAGGGAGAGACAGAGAGAGAGAGAGAGAGAGAGAGAGAGAGGGAGAGAGAGAGAGAGAGAGAGAGAGAGAGAGAGAGAGATAGGGGAGAGGGTATCGGGTTTAAATATCAGGAAACTTACGTTTCGGGCAGGTTGGACAGCACTCTCCCGGGACGGTCACGGGATTGTCGCATGCCAGTTTCGGGCAAATCACCGGGTCACAGATGGTGACTGTTTTCTGTAAAGATTATCACAAAGATGACACACGCGTTATATTATGCTGAATCGTAATAGATCCGGGAAAAAGAGGCTTTAGTTTCAGAACGAATGTCTCTCAGTAATTGGGAACGACTACTGATTATCACAAAATATGTCACATACGATTATAAGTATTACTTTGCTGTATTACCACTCTCTATGCAAGAGAAGTCCATTATCTCTTTCTATGCCGGTTACAATTCAGTTCTATAGGAATTGTGCGTATTACGTGTTCAAAAATTCATCAGTGGCGCTAAAGGGGTTAACTTCACAACGAATGTCTAGTTACAATTGGGAAAGACTACTGATTATCACAAAGATGACAAACACACTTTTTAGACTTCCTTTGATGTAAGCATGATAAAAAAATCTCCTGTGGAGCAGAAAAGGGATTCAGTTTCACAACGAATGTCTAGCAAGAATTTGGGGAAGACAGTCGATTATCCCAGTGATGACACACACACTTTTTGGTTTTGCAAAAGTGGGTTAAGTTTCATAAGGAATACCAACACTAATTGGCAGAGACTACTTATGTCTGGCCTCAGGGATAGCGCGGTGTAAGATGGTGCGATAGGAGAGTCTATGTCAATGACTCATCTTACCGCATCGCTGTGTCACATACAAAACCTTCAGAGCAACTTTCATCTTAAAATGATCTTACCTCATCATAAAATAAATCAACAGTAAAAATAAATGCAGAATTGGAACACTGCAACTCTGACATCTCAAATGATAAGTGCATTTTAAAAGCAAAGGAGAAACAGGCGGAGCATTCAATTTTCTTGTTCGCAACAACTCTACCACATCAAACATGGACGTGGTAAAAGCATAATTGATTCAACTTGAAATCGACATGATAAATCTCCCCAGACCCCTATTTCTACCTTGCAGGTGCATGTCGTGCAGTTCGTGTCGTAATTCGGCGACCAGGTCGACATCGGCGCGTGGTAGCGGCCTTCGAAGAAGCATGAGTTGGGGTTATCATCGACGTTCTGAGCCTCCACGGGTATGTGGACAGGAACAACGTTGTTACCGTCTGGTGCGTTGTGACAATTATTGGGCAAGATGATCTGGGGAGAGAAATGAAGAGGATAACAATGTTTATCTCGTGATATACGTAACAAAGAACACAACTGAGCTGGGGTATGGGAAGGAGAAGGATTGGACGAAGAAGAATCAGGAGAAGTAAGAAAACAAAAGAGAGAAGATGATAATAAGAAAGAGAAGAAGGATTAAAGACAAAGGGAACAAGAGGAGAAGGAAAAAGAAAATAAAACGAAGAAGAAGAGAACAGAGAATAAGATCAAGAAACAGATAAGGATGAGCAGGTGGATGAAGGAGAAGCTATGATCATACCTGTCCTTTGATCTCTCCATCTCGGTGATTCTTGGTGCTGATCTGAATGAAGGCCAAACCCCGGTTCATGCTTTCCAATAAGCCTGGGTTTACATCCGTTAGAGTACCACGGGCCTGCAGGGAACAGCAACAAGAAGAATTAAGCTTTGTTTGTTGGAGCATTAAAACAATACAATATAAAATTGATTTCCAATCAAAACTGTCGATAATCGTGACAATACAATAACTATGAATAACTATAAATATAAGCGTGTTCATGCTGAAAATACTTTGGCAAAAATGACACTATTGCCCAAGAAAGGTTCCGATGAGAAACCCTTACACAATTTCTCGGCAAATAGGATGGATTCACGCTTACCACTGAAAGCATGACTACAGTTTGGATTACTTATCAAGTCGTGTAATTATCACCTAAGTGAAGCAACACGGACGATGACGAAATACGTTTCGTCGTCTTTCCTGTTGAAAACTTTTCGGCACGGAGAATTGGCGAAACTTACGCTGTTGCCCCTGAAAGCGTTGAGCACCATCCTCACGCGGGCCTCCCCGGTATGGATCTCGCCGATTTCAGCGTAGTAGTGCGGCGCGCTGGTCGTAGCGGGCGGGCTGTCCGTGCCGATGTCGTCCTCGAGTTCGCTGTTGAGACCGACGACGGAGATCTCGTAGTTGAGGGAGCAGCCCTCGTCGAGGAGGAGCCAAGCATGGCCCGCGGCTCCCGTCTCCTGCGGAGGATCCATCAAGGAGCCCGACATCTGGATTGGCATCTCTGGAGGAGACAGCAAAATAGCGGTGATGGATTATATTTGCCAAAGGCGACTCAAAACTACAATTTGATGTCGAACATAGATTCATGGCAATTATAGTATTAATTGTTACACTGAGAGAGAGCTGTCTTTACACAAGACTTGTACGGCAAAAACATATTTTATTGTATCTTATTAATTTCATTAAAATTCATAACCGTGATGAGCATCCCGTTTTAAATCGTACGTGGATCCTTGTGTGAACGCAGCCTACTTACTTGCATGACTCCTGATGTGTCCCTGGTATGGAAGCTGTGTGATCCGGCCGCGAAGCTCTGAAGTGGTGAAGGCACCGGTGGCGATGTTCACATACAGCTCTCCGTGGAAGAACATCTGAATATCGCGGATTTTAGGACGCACCCACTTGCCCTCAGCCTAGAAAGAGGGAGAGACGGAGAAGGAAATAAAAGTTGTTCAGCCATTAAAAAGTCTTTCTCTTAAAATGCTGACGGACGAGAGAAGTAGAACAGCTTTTGATTAATTTATTAATTTGATGCTTGAATAAACGATTTATTACAGAAAGCGTTGAATATATCATTTTAAAAATGGCTCCTTTCGTTTTGCGACTATTTGTTAACAATCATAGCCGTTGTCAAGGTCACTGTGATATCGTAATGACTGGTCTGACTTACCAATCCGTCGCGGTAGTTCCCGTAAATATCAGCAACGATTTTCCTGCGATTCCTGCTGGGCATCTCAATAGTAATGGCGCTCACTTCGGTCTGCAAGCCAGTTAACCGCACCTATGGAGAGAAGAAATCATTGGTTTTCCATTTCTTGATAATTTTTCAACTCGTTCTGGCCATTTAAAACTTGGAATACCACCAATTATATTTGATACAGAGGTATTAATTGCATAAATGACACTGGTTGAAAAGGGATGAAAATTAAATATTTTGACATACGATTTGACATATATTTTGCACAACTTTTTTCGAGCATCATTTTATTTTCTTAAAAAATCTCGCTCAAAGAGAGACGTTAATTTGAAAAGCCCTGTATTTAAATATATGATAGCACGATGATATCTCAAAAAGAATAATCATCAAAATGCAGAGTGAATGGATGTGTGTTGCCATGGGAACTTACCTTATAGTTAATGGTACCATCATCATCGACTGTGAAGATAGCCGAGCCGCTAGCACCCGTGGTCTTAGGGCGATCGAGAGCTTGGCTACCGGAGAGGACCGCCTGGATTACTGCAAATAGATGTTTACACATGTTGTATTGATTAATGATCATTTAAGGTAAAAACTATTTGCACATTTATCACTGGAAAACCAAGTTTCTACAGAAGAAGGACGATTTTTAAAGACGATGAGACAGAAAAAAAAGAGCAGGGGGAAGGGGAAGACAAACATGGAAGAGGAGCAGAGAAAGATATACGAGAAAAAAAGGGAGAAGGAGGGTGAAAATGTTAAGAAAAAAAGGAGGGAGGATGAAAGAGGTTGAGAAATGGGGAAGATTATTGCACACTTACTATTGCACGTTCTGAGTGGTGTAATAGTCCCCATCAGCATCCCAGTCTCCCCGTGTCCTTGAACACTGACTCTCATCTTGAGCTGCCCCCTCGTGATCAACTTCTTAATCGTGCTAGGCACTCTCGTAATCACGTCCACCAAATCGATCGCCTGTTCGAATAAAAAGAATATTAGTTGAAATAAATAACGTGATATATTGATATTTTAAAAAAGAACTGTTTTCAATTCATCGACCTTTCAACGCTTTTTAAGCGTTTGTCATTGATAACTGTGATTACGAAATAAAAAGCGTATTTATTCATTTTTTTTACCTCACTGCTGACAGCAATCTCCATTCTTTCGAGGACGTCGTTTCTTTTTACGATCTCGATGATGATGACGACATCTTCTGTCCTGTCTGTTCGAGCCAAAATGATAATGGATTAACGTGATGCGTTCATGAATTGTCCAGATCTTATCTAAGAAATAGGGGTGTACAATCCACAATGCGATAGGCACGCTAATAGTAGACATCTGATGGATTGTTCAAGAACATGTTCATAATATATTCTCTTCATTCCATGACTAACATAAGGCTCTCATGGATTAGATGAATCAACCCTCATCATCAACATGAACTGTCTTGTTCATTTCGTCCCATCATGGTACGAGTAAAATATACCACTACCCCTCCTATTCTTAGTTCCTTCTCTGCCAGACTCCATACTGCCATATATGAAAGGTGTGCACTATCAGTGCAAATACGCCTCAATGGCGCATAAAGAGTTAACTTCTTCTCTGCCATAACGCCATACTACCATATATGAATGGTGTGCACTATCGTGCAAATATGACTCAATGGCGCATAAAGAGTTAACTTCTTCTCTGCCATAACGCCATACTACCATATATGAATGGTGTGCACTATCAGTGCAAATATGCCTCAATGGCGCATAAAGAGTTAACTTCTTATCTGCCATATCCATACTGCCATATATGAATGGTGTGCACTATCAGTGCATAGATGCCTAAATGGCGCATAAAGATTGAACTCCTTCTCGGCCAGATCCCATACTGCCATATATGAATGGTGTGCAGTATCTGTGCAAATATGCCTCGAGAGCGCATGAAAAGTTCAAACGTATTCTGATTAACAACCACATCAGATCATTTCAAATTGAATCACCATCTTACCGGGTTCGACGATGCCGTCGAGCAGGGCAGCGAAGTTGATGGTGTTGCCGTTCTTGGTAGCGGACATCATAACCAGACCACCCTTGCCCAAGACCTCGTCGATCGGGCCATTGCGGCGCCGCGGTGTCAGAAGGACGCTGAAGGATTCTACAAAGACCACGAGACACGAAACAATGTTCAATTTGGATTATTTGAAATGAAGCGAGGCGGATGAGGTGAGAACGCGAACAAAGTCACATCATAACTATAATTCGATACAAGATATCGTAGATTGACATATTGGGATATGAATGATCCATTGATATTCAAAGAAATTTGATACATTTTTAATGCCTATTCATTCGAACAAAGATAAATTGCAAGTGCGCTTACAGGTAAATGTGCCCATTCATGGTTATGGGCACAGTAGATACAGGGATGTGTCACTTTGTGACACTTAGGTTCATGCCGTTGGTTTAGAAATTCTTTGTAAACATATTATTCGTTTAAAAATGTTTCAAAGGGCTTTCATGAGTAGTTTTAAGATCTATTTTCATAGCACACCGATTCACTTTTAACTTAATGAGATTTATGATTCATTATTTAGCTCATAATACGGGAGTACGACAAGCTCTTTTTATTGGATAGGAGGCGATCACCTGTTTCATGATAAAAAAAAAACACTCAAACATGCATCACCGTCCTTATTTTATACTCAAACATGTCAAAATAGGACAAAATTAACAATTCTGCACATTCACATGCCAACATTTCAACGAGAAAAAAAATTAACAAAATCAAAATTAATTCAGGGGTGGTAAAATTGCAAACTCATCCCGCAAATTTTCGCGGGGTTTATATGTGAAACGAAGCGTCACGTGTGTGCGATAATGAGCGGAGGTGTGGAGCGCGGGAGCGGGAGAGGAGAGGAGAGAGCGCAAATTGGAGTGGATCTGCGCGACAAGTGTCGGCTGAGGCACGGCTGCCATCTGTCTAAACAGGGACTTCTGTTGCAGAGTTGAAGCGAGCGAGAGTGGTGAGTGGGGGTACAGTGCAAAGGGACTGGGATTGTGTTTCAAAAGAAAAGTCGGAATAATGTAAGTGGTGCATTGGAAAGGGGAAGGGAGGGGAAGTATTATAAGAAATGGCGACTTTCTGCACTAGTAAATAATGTTGAATTCATTAACAATACACGTCGTGCAACCATCAAAGTAATGTCAACCCAATTGCAGTTGCGTTGTAAAGTACATTGTTTGGCGAATGGGGATGAAGTGGGAAACGGGTGACAGTTAAACTCTCATGCATATGTTTTCAATGTCCTGACGACAAAGTCACGTTGGACGTGGTAACAAAATGTACGACACATAAGAATACTTTATAAAAGGGCAAGAAACTTTTCGTATTCTTTCAAGGATATGGTGTTGGTAGGTTGGGGGTGGGGGTGGGGGGTAAATAGACAATAAGGTAGGGGTATACCAAAACTTACCTGGAAATGTGGCTTTCTCTGCCGTTTAGATTTTGCGGTAAATACAAGTTCAGGGACACACAGGCAGAAATGTATTGAAGGTTAATGTTGACAACATTTTGTGTTTGCCTGCCTTTACAACACACAATCGCCCGCCACAAGCCATTGCATCGACGGACATTGATGGATGCCGTTCTTTGTCGCTATACACTGTCACCATGTGTCATTTTCTGACGGGGCGATTCCAATAATTTTTTTAAAAGAGTTTTCTGCCAAAGTAGGGCAGTGCAGTGGTACACAAGCTCGACGAACACTCATCCGATTTTCATGGATTTTACGGTAACTTACTTTTTATGACTTTTTACTTATAGTGTTCGTCTGTGTGATGACAAACACTTTCTAAATACAAACCATGATTATAATATAAAGCCAGAAGTAAATGATCTTCACATCACCAATACAGTGTAGCTTTGCTTTTGTGCTTAATTTGATCGAATTGAACAATCTGCAATATATCAGCTTATCTTAAGCATCGATCATGCGCAAATAGATAACTATCATCAGACAGCATGACATAGACATAACAAAACTCGAACTAATATGTTTTTCTAAAAAAGTTGTTCAGGCTGAGGATTATGATTTGCCTTACTACGACATTAATGACATCATACCTGCTGTCAGCGCGCGGTGCGGAATGAGACGACCTCTGACCTCGCCTTGCTCGTGCGCACGGGTGGTCAGTGTGACGAACAGGTTCCTATTGCGCAGGTCACGTGAGACGATCTGGGGCACGTTTCTCCACTCTCCACAAATCTATGAATATTTTGAGAGAACAAATTAACAACATTATTTCCCATACGTTGCATTATCAAACATTGCACGGACATGCATAAATGCATGAGATAAGACAGTATAATCTCAAAGATGTTTTTTTTTTAAAATGAGGTAAAATAAATACAAATGAAAGTGGCGCCATCATTGATATTGTCGTTGAGATTGCACATTTTGTTGCTGTTGTAATTGTTTTACATTCCCATTCATGTCGTCAAAGTTATTAAGTACATATCCCTTTGTTTAGTGAAACTGGGTGACGAATTCCATCTACATGATAACGCCAAGGCTGCTAATATTCAACAGAACCAATGATTATACAATTGGGGAATTTCCATGAATTCGTTATGCCCCATTTGTATTTTTTTTTTGCAAAAGATCTGGGCGTAAGCTACAAAGAGTAATATTTGATATGGATCCAAGGGAGTCAACTCACCATATCAGAATCGACATCGCGCACAGTGTGGACGTGCAGTGTGGTGTTGAGAACGCCGGTAAAGACTACCTGAAGAGGTGTACTCAGTCTGTTCAGAGAAAAAAAAAGAAAGAGGGAAAGAGAGAGAAAGAGAGAGAGAGAGAGAGAAAAGGATTGGGGGAGAAATATATCACATATTTAAAGTTTCATTCAAATTGTATTGAACTCAATGCAATACACGGTAAAACAATAACTAAACATGATAACGACATGAACATGGAAAGGTAAAATGAAATACACTAAATATTGCCTGAGAGACGGCGAGGCGGAGAGACATGCAGACAGAGTCAAAGGGAGAAAGATAAACAAAAATAACATTCATGACATTGAGATCATGTAAATGGGACTATTTCACGAGTGGGTGTACCAAGTATCCTTTCAAGGAAGCATAGGAACGATGTATCATTCTAAATTCCATTAAGTTGTCAGTATTGCATTTTCCCGGGTTTCTGCTCTGCACATGACAAAGCGGAAGACGGGCGGATAAATCGTTAGTGGAGAATCGAAGAGAGGATAAGAGACGGACAGAGGCTCAGAATAATGAAGAAGAAGAAGAAGAAGAAGAAACAACAAAGAAAGATACTAGGAGATACAGGAAAAGGAAGAAAACGGGAGAGAAAGAGAGAGGGCGGCAGGGAGATAATAGGAAGGGGAATGAGAAAAAGAGAGAGACAGTCAGACAGACAGACATACAGAATGAGGAAAAAACGGAGTTGCTAATCATTTTCATTATAGTCGTGTGTGTAAAGGCGGAATCATACAGACGGAGGGATAAGATGACGACGGACATTAACGGGAAGGAGGAAGCGGTGGGGATGGGGGTGGTGGGGGAGGGATGTCTGGACATGCCCCATACTTACCGAGAGACATGGAGTGTAAAATGCAGGTTGTTGTTGAGAAGCAGAAAGGACCCACGCGCGATTGCTCTCGTATCCAACGAAGTCAGGCGGCCAGACAGAAGCGATACAAAAGCTGAGTCATAAGGAAAAGGACAAAAAATAAATCGATATGGAGGGAATATTTCAAAAAGTAGAAATCTACCGTGCACAAAAATATATGCTGTCAGTGATAATATCAAAAGACATATGCTAAATCTCCAGATCATATCGTTCAAAACAATTTATTAAAGTTACACGCTCCAAAGTACCGGACAAACCAAAAATCAAAAGTAAATATTGATGGTTGATATATAACAACTACTGCTTCGTCTATCTTGTGTATTGGTACTATTCCCAGAAATATGCCAGAACAAAGGATAATTCAGCATAGGGCCTATATCGCGTCGGTGAAAATATCATATATTTCAATACACATAAAGTCCAGCGAGCAGGCAAGTGCTGGCTATATTTCGCTTTTGAAATAAAGTAGTAAAATGGGTTTCATATGTTTACATTTTTATCGTTCATTCAACTCCTCTCTTCCATTTCAGTTCGCTAATCAGTGGCCATCTTCATTACCATCAGTCTCCTATGTGTATTGTCTACAATCTCTTCTGAGTCTAAATACCTTGAAAAAAAGCGTCTATTGTTTTCAACTCATTTTCTCCGGCTTCTGTGCGCCATAAGTCATAGCCGAACAGATCAGGTGGCGCCATAATAATTTTGCTAGGTTTAGATCGTAACATTTCGACACAAAACGGACGCGTTTCTGCGTTGCGGTCACGATCTTTGCACACGTGTCTAAAGATCACGCAGATATTAACATTACGCGTTTCGATTTTAATACCAGTCCGGCGTCTGAAACGCATTTTACGACCATTTCTGCGTTGAAGAGTTGGTTTATAACTCCCAGAAGGTACAGTTTTCTAGATACCCCCTGGCGATACTGCATTCATTTTTGTACACCAAGCTGCCTTTTATGGCGCGTTTTGTCACGGCTTTTGTTACTTGCATGAATTTTAACAAAAGGTTCGCATAATGTGCATTGTGAAGACAAATTAGCTCGTTTTCTCGTCACTAAGCTCGTGCTGATATGGCGCGCACTTTTACGGTCTGCATTGTGACGCGGGCACTCGATTGTGTGACAGGCGACTGGGTGGTAGGTTTGACAAAAGTCCATCCGTATGGAATCAACTAAAACTTCGCGTAACATTTAAATACTCAAATATATATACAAAGGCACAACCTGACATACACTTTATGTAGCTTTATCCCCCTATGTTCCCCCTCTCCCTCTCTCTGTTTCTCTCACTCTCCCTATCTCTTCACCCCTCCTTTCTATCCACCACCAATCTCTACTCCTTCCCTCCCCATCTCTTCCCCTCTCCCCCTCTCTACCTCGCTTTCTACTCCTTCCCCCACCCTTCCCCCTCTATCTGCCACCAGACCGTACCTTCTCCTTGCGATGTGTCTTCCATGCCCTCAGACGTATCGTCGGAGAAGTTGTCGGCCGACTCGCCCGACGTAGAGGCGCCCCCAGTCGCTGGTTTCTCCTTCTCTCCTCCTAAATCAAAGAGCGAAAATACATCGTAAAGTCATCATAATTAACCTGCTTAATGTAATTTTAACCATTTCAGTTATTGAACTTTTAAATGATATCGCATTTACTTATAAATATTTTTCACATTCATATCGAAATTTACAATAGTAAATGTTATAATCCGTAACAACTTTAACCCATTGAATGACAATTTTGTAAGAATCATTTTATTCATATTTCATCTTGTGATGTTGTGTAATAATGTTTTCTTAATAAATTTCTTATACTTATTAAAACACCTGTTTTCTTACTTGCAACATTGCCGCGTTCAAAACATGATGAATATACTGCAAATCTATGTATGATATAAAGATATGATCTCTAATGACTTTTCTCTTCATCTTGCTTACCTGCGGACGGACAGGTTTTGCAGCAGTAACCCTCTCGGATGATTGGTTCCTCGTCGTTAGGACACGTGACGTCAGGACACTTTATGTTGCGACACGCGATCCTACCCGACAACACTCCTTCCTCCGACACATTCTGAAAGAACAACGAACGAGATGTAGTTGATAATTACACACATCGAGATATTTGCCATCAAAATATTACATCATACTCGGGTATATGAATATGATGAACGTAAATGTAAACAAAATTATATTATGCATGGTGTCGAATACCCCGCCAAAATTTATTCCATCGTCCATGTTATAAATCCTTTCCAATTATTGCGTAGGGCAAACTTTCCTCAAACATACACACAGACACCCTAACACACATAGACACATACAGGTACCCATACACACATATATACACACACATATACAATATTCCCCCCCCCCCCTTCCCTCTCTCTCTCTCTTTCTTTCTCTCTCTTTCTAGCCTTCGGTGAAATATTAACGCTCAAAAGCAAACATTGCCTTTATCTCCTGCCAATATTTCATTTTTTGCATTATTATCAGTACGTTTAATCTTTGCTTCTCACCGCCGCGGGCTAAATACCATTCAGATCCTGTTTTCATTTTGACGCTGTGACAAATCGTTGCTACTGACATGATTCTTTCAGATTGTGACTAATTTTTCTCCCTGACTCTCTCCGTCTCTCTCTCTCTCTCTCTCTCTCTCTCTCTCTCTCTCCGTCTCCCTCTTTCTCCTTTCTCCCCATAAAAAATATCTCGGTAGCAGAATTGTGTCAGTGAAGTTCAAGAGTGCACGGTGCTCGTTATTTCTCAAAACGCGTCACCCGGGCGAGTTTTGAAGACCTGCAACCATTGACCTAATGGCAATAGAAACCTATACAACACTCATGACAAGAGAGAGAAAGGGAGGGAGGGAGAGAGAGGGGGGGGGAGAGAGAGAGAGAGAGAGAGAGAGAGAGAGAGGGAGGGAAAGAGAGAGAGAGAGAGAGAGAGAGAGAGAGAGGGAGGGAAAGAGAGAGAGAGAGAGAGAGAGAGAGAGAGAGAGAGAGAGAGAGAGAGAGAGAGAGAGAGTGTGTGCAGGACAAAACCCCATTCATCAACGAGTAATAAATCATGTTCTCCAGGGTTATCATCATTGAGGTGGGTTCGCGTATTAAAAGGATTAAACCCTACATTTTGTGCGTTAAATACGTGGGATGTGGCCTAATTACTACACATGCACACGCGTAATTTGTAGCGTCTGTGCGTTTTCTTCTCCTGACAGTGGCTTTGTCATCAATTATTCGGCTAATGTCTTGTGTTGACATTGTAATGAATGCTTATACCGTACCTCGTCCTTTGTTCCCTTTTCTTCTATAAAAGTGCATTCTTTTCTGTCTATTTCATTGCACTTTTGCACGAAACGCGACAGGGTTTGGTAGCCTGAACGTGATTTGACGCTATTTGCATTCGATCGCATCGTAAGGACAACGAACCTGCGATTCTATGCCGGATTTCTGGGTCAGCATTTTTACAAATAACGATGATTCCACGGTCCCTGACATAGAAAATCGTGTCTGTGATTGGTTGTGTCTCACACATCTTACAAGAAAGCGCAACGGGATACGTGTTAAGAACAGGGTGATTCCGTGATCTAGGCGAACAACATCCCTTCACGATAGATTAACATACTTTTGTAGCTCCAATATCCTGTAGAGTTGACGAACCTAACAAAAAGAAGAAATAACCCATTTTCTCTATCATCCCGATTGTCACTTGTCATTATTTGTTAGGAAACTTACGCTCTCCCACGCGATTGGCAAGCAACGGGCTGATAATGACGAGCATGTAATAATGTATGTATGCATGCTTAAACCCACAACTCCGTAAAATACTGTCAAACTACACCAAAACTAAAACTAGAGCAACAGTTCTGCATATACTGTGAACTTACAACGAACTTCATACCCTTCACATCATTTTATACAATTTCTACCATTTTAAACGATTTTGTAGTGCTGTTTTTACCCAGTTTCTTGACAAAAAGTGTTATGATTTTCGGACAAGCCAGACAAAGTACCGCGTCAATACATTCACGGATTGTGCGGCAATGCTGCTACAGATCGGCTAATAATGTAATATCAGGCTAGCGCTCTTGCTTTAGTTGTTTTTGGAAGTGTGACTACAACCATTGCAGAGGCTCGCGGAACCAGGCTAAGGTTAACAGATCTCTATTGATCCCGCCAATATTTTGCCAACCACAACTCGACGAAAATCAAGTCACCCACTAAAAACAACAGCTGGGGCGCGACTGCGTTTGCAAATTGACCGAAAAATGTCAAAATGTGAAGGACATTTGCAGGTTATGATATCATAAAAACCCGCGATATTGCCCAACAGCGGAATATCATTGGGGCTATTATATAATGAAGCTGTCACACGGTGTGAAAAAACTTCGTTTGCTTTTCCTGTCCGTTTTTTTCTTTTCACAAAGACGGTAGCGTTATTACATGTAAGAGAGTCAGAGAGAGGTAAAAATGCAAGGCCTTGCTTACATGAAATTCCCTGTAAAAGTCATGTCTATAAAATTCCGGTAAAGTGGGATTGTTTAATGGTGTTATTTCCCTCAGATTTGATAGGACTATAATCCTGTAACCGCGTTGTCGAACACGGACTGGGGATGAAGTCATTACGTGGATGACATCATAAACCGATCCCTGAATCTCCGCTCAGGATGGTTTTAATTGAAATAAAAACATTCATTAAAAGAAGTTTCCATGAATTCTGCAATCTCTTCTTTCGCACGCACCTGCTTTTTCCACGAAGCAATAATTCTTTGGTTTTTGCAAATTAATGATATCCCATTATTGGTCCTTGAGCCGGTTTAATTATCGTGTTGTATATACATAATCAAATATTTATGTTGTTTTGCTCCATTTTGAATTTCTAAAAAAGTGAAGTTCTGATCAGTGTCCGTTTACGACTAAAAACGCAACTGCAAGGACATCAAACGAGAACAAACTCATGACAAGTTGATATGAATGGAAGCAGAGAAAACAGCAAAACAGATTGGGGAAAGTTTGAAAGAAATCGGGTAACATGATCAACTGACAACCCTAAAGATATAATTTGTGGATATCACTGTCAACAATATGATTCATATTTATTGTGCTAGGTGTGTGCTTTATCCAGCATGTTAGGAGAAAAACTATCACTCTTGGGTCTTCGTAAATAGAATCCACCGTTTTAAAACCCTGGCTAGGCTATGTCATAAATATGTACTTTCGGAAATACGAATAGATAGAAGAGAAAACAATGAGAGGGGTATTGAGACAGAACAGAAAGCTAAGAGAGAAAAAAAAGGGGGAAGGAGAGAGGGAGGGAGATGGGATAAGGATATACAGAGACAACCGTAAAAGAGACAGAGAGGGAGAGAAAGACGGAGAGAGAGAGATAGAAAGAGAGGGAGAGAGAGAGAGAGAGAGAGTGAGAGAGAGAGAGAGAGAGAGAGAGAAAGAGAGAGAGAGAAAGAAAGAAAGAGAAAGAAAGAGAGAGAGAGAATAATACAGTTTCGAGAGCACCTGTGCCCGCAGGCTCCAACGAACCTCAACCCAATACTACCCCGGAGTCTAGGGGGAGCACATTGCCGAGGAAACCGGGGCAATTGGTAAGATATATATTTTCATATCCCTTTCATAACTCATAACGGAATGGCAGCGAAGAGGGAATAATCATAATGTTTTGGCAGCCGACAAATGCTTCCTTCTCGAGTAATTCTAGTGGAAATTACGATGTCGCGAAATGGTTCCCCTTCTCCTATTGCACGGCATTGTATATCTTTGGTATAATGTCTGCAATGTTGGGCGCGCAACTTGCATTTATATTCATGCGGATTCTTTTTTTTAGATTTACACAGGTTCACAATATTCTGTGTCGAATTGGAGACATTTCCATTATAAAAATAAATCCTGAAGATCTCCCTTAAGACTTACATCTGGGATACCGCTGGAGTTAAAATCGCGGCTTTTTATCTGTAAGTGTAATGGACTTGGTAATGGATGACCCAGTTTCCCCTCTCATTGTTAACATGATTCCTCTTTTAACTTATTATTGAAAAGTTGTATAAATTCGTTTTTTTATTAATTGTCGAAGTCCACAATAACCATAAATACGATATATTGAAAACATATTCACAATGCGTCATAGCAAGTGTAGTCATCTGCAAATGTGGAGGTACAGAGTTCAGGAAATACTGCGATTATTCATTCTCACTTTTGCTAGCGGTCACTTCGTTCATCCCAGTACTTAGCTAATGTAAGGTGATGTCACCACATAGATGGTATAGCCATTGCTTGAAAAACGCCGTGACTGAAGATATGCACATACATGGTATACTTTAACAATGGCAACGCGCAAGAGAATGTGTGGATACGAGAGACATTGGGCTGTTTTCCATCAACGACCGGTAGAAGTAGGGTAAGAATACAAGCCGCCACCTCCCTCGCGAATCGTGAAAGAGTGGTTGCAAGAGGCACAAATCCCCTCTAAAACCCCTCAACTCCTTCAGAAAATTTCTCAGATTTCATATCTTGAGATGAAACAGCTGTCGGGCCAGCACATGTTTCAGTGAGGGTTTTCTCTATCACTTTCTTTCTCTCTCACGCGCATTGTCTCTTCCTTCTCTCTCTCTCTCTCTCTCTCTCTCTCTCTCTCTCTCTCTCAATCTCTCTCTCTCTCTCTCTCTTTCCATCTCTCCCCCATTTTACCACTCCATCCCCATCACTGCCACTTTATCTTCCACTGCTTATCTCTCTATCTTCCTTTGTCTCTCCAATAATTCATCTGCCGCTCTGCTTGTTTCTGTTATAAATTCACTTCATTTATCTATTTTCTGTTGCCTTTCCACCTATCCATCTTTGGCAATGTTTATCCATTACTCTTCCCCACCTCTCACTCTCCCCCTCTCCCTCTCAAACTATTGCTCTCTGTCGTTCTCTCCCCATACATGTGTTAACTGCACGATCCCCTGTCCCTCACTCTATTCGGTTTCCGCTATCTTATCTGTGAACCATTAATACGTCTTCCGATCTAATGATTTTATTACCGAATGCCTGTCTAACCCGTTGTAATATCCGAGTGGTCGCGTTACTATCGTACTAAGAGGACCCGACGTTTCGTTCATTCTTCCTATCGTCTCACAACGCCGACCCGAGCCCTTCCGTCACGTTGTCTACACGTCCTCCCCCTCTTCATCTGCGTTGTCATGGTTACTTGTGTCTCACGTTTCTCGGCTGAATGTAGGATCAGGAGGAATTTTAAGCCAGCCTGTCCGCATCGACGCTGAGTCCTCGCAGGCCCGTTCGGCCGACACACTAGATTTGGAAGGAGATATGCTCAATTTGTGCGCGGGGTGATTGGGAATATTATATGATTGCCCCCATCATCCCCTCCTTTAAGTCCTCTTTCTTTTCTCTTTCTTCGTTTTCTCTCTTCCTCGCCATTGTTTGGAATGTGTGGACTCGTAACTAGAAAGCAACTCTTGGTCAGCATTGTTCTCACCTTCCGATTTTTCTCGCAGTCGGCGAGATTCAGGCGATATAGAATGCGCACCACCCATACGTATTGCGCGCCGCACGCGCCAGCGTAACCTTTCAAAAGAAAATGCACACATTAAATGCACACATCAAAAAACGCACAGGAATTGCCCTGCGAATGGAAACAGGCCCCCGATGGACCAGTGTTTAAATCTAGAGGCACCTGTGTGACTTTCTCAAAAGGTCCCAAACTTGAACTTAACACGATGTCAAATTTCAATCCGGCATCTACTAAATCAGAAAATTTCACGTCTGTTCCAGCCGTCGCAAAAGTACTATCCGTGACAGGCTTATGCCAAACGGCTGAGGCAAGTCGAACACGTCATAGACAGAACTTTTGGGATATCTCCTGTATGCCAATAAGAGTTGATAATAATGCTCAAAACCGTAGCTAAAATGGGACAGGGTAAATTTAGCATGGTCATCATACATGTACGTACACCATTTCAATTGTGATCGCTGTATATTTTCACAGGAAGCTCCACATTCTATGTACAAAAGCGTACTTCTTAAATTGATTGAGAATTATACGCATCATGTATATCTATAATATAATATCTATGATACATGTGTCGGGTCAGCGTATCCATAAGGGATCTCGCAAATTACGAGATCTCCATGGACGCACGTGAGCTTGTCGGTCCATTACTGGTAATACGTGCAAGATGGTGGCGAGTGGCGTGAACGTCTGGAATCTCCAGAAAGTGGCGTGGATCGGGCATTATTCCCCTCTGGTTTCACGGTCCACTCCTACCGCCACACCCACGGGAGGTCATCTACCCCCCACACCACCCCTTTAAGACAACATCTTCAATGTCTTACCCCCATCTCCGAGCTGGTGTTTGGTTAAGCTATGGAACCATGAGTCATCGTCCCAAGAAGTTTCTTCCAAAAAGACACGAAGGGGAAGCAAGAAATTATTCACAGATGAAAAAACTTTTGAAACCTTTCAAAAAATTTGGATGAGGTTTGTGTTTTCCCCCGTCTAAATTTGTTGGGGAAGACGTCGATTGACAAAAGTATCCGCTGGATAAATAAAAGACATCCCACACACTGAGACGTGTTATCTCAAAGCCGCTCATCTGCTTTCTGTTGATCTTTAATCTCATGAGTAAGACGAAATATGTTTTAGTGTTTATCACGAACATGGCATTTACATGTGTATCGTAGTATCTGTATGAGTGTCAATGTATGAGACACGGAGAGAGAAGGCGATATAACATATACGAAACTAATCATCATGAATTAACGTCTGAGAATATAAAGTGATTTCTTTGATTTTGTGGACGAATATGGGTGAATAAAGAGCGTCAATGAATACCTTAGACATAATCAACCTCACCGCAGACAAGACAAGACGTGATGTACATCATATTTTAAATACAGCTTATGCCACATACCACATGCTTCATTGATCACGTGACCAAATGCTTAAATGGCGCCATGTTGAAGAAATTGTATGTTATCATATTTCTATTTATCACATTCCCCTTCTTTCTTCTTTTTCAAATCCAATTTTCTTCACGTTTTCTTTCTTGTAATGTTAATGTTAATTTTCGTGTTTTCCCTTTCTAATTTCTTCTCATTTTCCTCTCTTTCAACACGACTATTTTGCTGTTTCCTATAGGAATCTAGTCATAGCGTAGAACACGCCGCGCCTTAAGTTCTTCCGCATCATTTAACCTACTTACTTCATTAATTGTGCAGTCTCTAAAAGCGGATCCCTGCTACGAGTTATCTCTATAATTATCCCTAGTCTCTCCTAGATCATTACCAGCTCGCCGTTAACATTCCCGCTCATAAAATTAACCCTTATATATACCAGGCCTTGAAAACCCCATTGGCTCACTACACATTGTCATGCCAATGGTAATGAGAGAGTTAACCCTTACAGTACCGGGCTTTGAAACCCCCACTGGCTTTCTACACATCTTCATGCTAATGGTATAGAGGAAGTTAATTCGTAGCCAGAACGTCAGCGTAACGCCAGCTTGTCTGGCAGCAGTCTATGGGAAGCTATCTGGGTTACAAAGACATAGTGTAGCCAACATTTCCATTACCAATCAAACATCACCGACAGCTAAATTGGTCTAAATACGGGGAGGAAGAGAAAAAAATATCTCAGACATATATCTGAGGAGTTTTCCAACCTGATTCTTAAAGAGGAATTAACCTCGATATCTTTTGTGCAGCGCGCCACTCATGGGACGCCCGCAGGACGACGCGAGAGATACGTTTCACTCAGAAATCTATCGGGAAGCTGCTGGGGGGGAATAGCGGTGGTGAAGAGGGGGTATTCGAGAAGCTAGCTAGCTAGCTTGCTGCTGCTGCTACGGCCGCCGTCGTACGCGGAAAGGAAAATATCTGGTTAAACCGTGGTTTGTGAGAAAGAAGGCAATCGATTACCCGAAGGAAAAGCAGAAATCAGACGGGAATGATCCGGCTCCGGTGGCAAGGCTCGACCCGTGTTCTAATTCTCACTTTCCTCCCGTTGTAAACCTATCCTCTGTTCTTCCTGGACCTCTCTCTATTACTCTCTATACACTTTCTATTCTACAGCTCCATAATTCACCACCCCATTGATCCCATGTGGTAATTCATACAATAATTATGTATCAATTTCTGTTGAAATGAACGATTAAAAATCGATAGAAAATAAACCACCTGAAGGGTTGATACAGATAAAGAAACACATTGTTCATCGACTCTAACTGTGTGTATCAAGGTTTATGAATTTAGATATATGAACAAGAATATAGTTCATCAAGGTTTGCAGGTTACTAGGCTACATCATATATTTTTCAATTATGCATGGAGTACAAGTGTATCAGTCTGAGTAGACCTCGATCGACCCCCACGTTCTAAGGTCCTTGTGAAACAAATATCTTGCGAAAATAAACATTTCAAAATGAGCAATCACAGGAATGTCTCTTCCCACCAAACAAGAATTCCCCAAAGCAGAGATTTATTTTAGGATGCGTTTGTGGGTCATTTTTCATCCTAACGCATCTAAGGGATATATGCCTTGCATGGAGAGCGAAGCAGCACAGTGGAATGCGTTATCGGTCGTCGGATATCACCAGGATGAAATTGGACCATGCTGATGATTTCTGTTTAAGGGAATTTGTACTGACTGACACAAACTGAAATTTCCCATCATATTGTCTAATTTAGAAATCCCTCTAGAAATCAAGCATGGCGTCCGAACATATTTCTACCAATAAAGATGATAAGCACGCGGGTCTTTTGCAGTGTCACCCGAAAGAGGGGTACGTCAAAACGAACGGGAGAACTTAAATGTATGCTGTAAGATGCACGATACAACCGCGTATTCTTCGTAAAAGTTTATATCTTCATAATTGTTTATATGACATACAATAAGGTACTGAAATAAAAGTAACAATATGGCTTCGTCCCCCCCCCCCCCCACTCGATACTCGAAACAATGCTCCCAGAATGCATCGGCGATTACGTAATCCTTCCGTCCAAATGATGTTTCATTAAGGTGTGTTATTATTTTTATTTATTTATTCATGTTTTCTTTAAAAATACAGGGTAGGCCGTTCAGTTCAAAAACTGCTTTACAACGGCGCCCTGTATGATGTTTCCACACCACCATGCCTAATGCGAAATTCAAGGACAACATATATTCAGAGATTGATTAGAAATTCTAAAACCATTAGTGACAAAAGGCGAATCGGTTTAATAGTAGTGACAATAATAGCATAACAATCAAATACAGAGTGCTTAATTCTTAAGTAGAGAGTGTGGATTGTGTTTTACTTTGTTTGCCACTTTAAGGGGAATTTGGCACTCACAAATATCGACTTGGTGGTGACACTCGCCCTAGGCAAGTGGCGTAACCGTAAGCGAGTATTTACAGTTCAGATTCGAGCGGGTTATATAGCGGGAGGCTCCTGGGGAGGTAGAGGCGAACTTCAACTGATACTTGTTTCCAACCGTGCACAGGGGCGCGGGGATTATCAGGAGCGACCAAAGGTAAACATGAGTCAGGACGTCGCGGAAAGGAACGCAAGAAGGAAAGGAGACAGGAAGAGAGAGAGAGAGAGGGAGAGAGAGAGAGAGAGAGAGAGAGAGAAAGAGAGAGAGAGAGAGAGGGGGGGGGGGGGAGGTGGTAAAGTACCTGAATGTGGTATGAAGTGAGACGTATGAAGAGGGGAATGAGAACATGACAAGGCTTTTCGTTTTTGCTCCAAAGTCTACCGTCCGCTAGGGAATATCGCTCTGTTCCAATTCGCATCCTCGATCTACGATCGGATGGCGTAATCTGGACACCCCGAACCCGGTAATTAGTTTCGAAAAACAAATCGTCTCCATCTGAATCAATTTCATCCGGGGTACCTAGCACATATGAGGAGGAAGGAGGCGTAACGGCAATTACTACAGACAGGTCGTGAGGCAGAAAATCTATTTGTGCAAACATGAGTTTTGTTTTATCGTTACGAAACATTCTCGGAAACGATTAATCTGTTGGCTTGAATGGATGCCACATAGTCAGAAGGAATCTGGTCGTCGGGTGATTCGGGAAATGGAAAGTCACAAACAGTCACGCCTCCCTCCCTCCCACCGTGCCCACTGTCACGATTCTGTACTCTGAGTATGAATCTCGAAGGAAAAATCCAAGGGTTTCTTCTTTAAAAGATATTATCTGGTTTATGCAGACACTGCGGTTGTCTTGACCTGTCACTGTCCATGGCCATGACCATCTTGAAAATTGTGCGTTGGGTAGTGGTGACGAAATTGCATGGGGAGGTCGCCATCTTCCCTTCAATCCTGCCAATGCCCTTTCAGATCTTGCCAAATACCGCACAAAGATGACACTGATCACGGTGATAGAGAAATCTTCTTGGAGGAAACGGTGCTTCGGCGGCTATTACCCCCTCTAATACCAGACTGGTAAATGAAAGTGGTCTATCGGAGACCAACCGAAGGCCGCACAGTCATTGTCCTTTGGCATTTAGCGCGCAGGAGACGAAACATGCCGTTGCTAGGCAACATGCCGCTCAGCACACCTCCGCTCGCGGTGGGCTATGGGTGTTTCAAAGCGCCCCGTACAAAAGGCTCACATGGAACCCGGCCGGCCTTACGTACTCACCCGCGTATAACAACGTAAGCTCGCTCTGGAATACCTTCACTGTATGAATTCGATTAATAAGTGGGGGGTGTTAAGTTATGTTCTCTTCTTCTGTCGCCATGAGTTGACTCTGAGCTAAATAGGTATTTCGGTGGGTCAATTATGACCCCTCCTTGGCGTCGCGTCTTGATCTACCGTCCTCTTGTCAATCGGAATTATCTGCGCTTGCTTCAAACCATCCATTCCTAGAACCACGACCACCCACGGGTCTCATATTTCCTACAGAAATGTTCTTTAAAAACATGATGATGAAAAGTGAGGACATGTCGGGCTACCTTGGGTAGGTCTTTGTCAACCCGGCATTCTTGAGTTTTCTTCATTATAAGAACCCGCTTGGAATCTTCGGCTTAATATGTCTTGAGGTCATCTCAGATTTACGGAATAAAATCCTCACAAAGACTTTCAGCATCCCCTTGCAACATGCCACATACGAAATCCGTCTTACCTTCCCATTTGAAAACTTCATCCATTATTTAAAAAAAAAACACCACCAATGCAATCAGATATCTTAATAGAAGATCGGCGGATTACGTGACACGTGAAAATTTATCGGCAGCAGAAAGCGATATGGACAATGAATGAAATCAATTTGTAGGGGTTATGAGAACTTTTCACTCGTTTTGATATTTCCGGACAAGTCTGATGATACATAAAGGAGATACGTTATACGCATTATACCTTTTAGGAAAATGTTTGTTTATGGCTGTGTTAAGTCACATCTGATGACAAGTCATGCATGATACATCACATTTGTTTTCCGGTAATAAAATCACACTTCTTAGCCAATTTCTTAAAAGAAACAAACATTTCGTGTTATAGTGCTATAAGTTGTAACAAAGGACACATGTATGAGTGACTACAAATCGAAAAAACACTAACAGGTTGAGATAATTGTTCCCAAGCGAAAATACGTCCTTTGATCATATCAGAAACATCAACATCTTCTGTTTGTTACTACCAGAGATTAATCCTACCGAAAAAGGCTGCGAGTGACCACGATTAATGCGCTGAAGGTTTTCATTATCACATCGCGATAAAAGTCCGTCACGATTAATTGTGAATAATCAGCGTCTTTATGAATTAGTCGCTACGAATACATGTGCGATACCAGACTCCCAACCCCCTGACGAAAGCTGTCATACCCCTTCAACGATGGAACCCTCACACGTTAATGACAGCCCTGATAAACCACAGCCTGCAACGTGCTTATGCGAGCGGCACGTAAATCAAAGAAAGATGGCCTCCCCTTGCCCCCATTCTTCCACGTTGTTCCTCGTCCTTCCTCTCTCTCTCTCTCTCTCTCTCTCTCTCTCTCTCTCTCTCTCTCTTTCTCTCTCTCTCATCCTGCATGTTCCGGGGGACACGCTGATTTATCATTTCTGACACCTCTTAAAACTTGTTTATACCAGCCATTACCCGATATGAAAACACGGAAAGCTGGTTTATATTATTCCGATGTCTACACAGCGACACGGGCTGCGATGTTGAGCAGAGGAAAGGTGGGGTCATTTTTCGGCATGTTAACACCGTACTCCAAGGATGTCGTACAGCGGAACAGAGAGGTTGAAGACAGAAGAGGGACAGGGGCGGGGAATCATGGAGAAAGATGGGTCAAGAGATAGATCAAAGGGGACAGAGATGGACAGACCGGAAGGAGGAGAGAGAAAGAGAAAGGGAGTACGAAGAGGATGACGAAAGATCGATCAAAACTACGACCAAGAAAAAGAGGCGCAAATATTCAAAATATGCGCGTCGGCTTCAAAAATTAGGTATTCTAAGTACAGCATCCATCATATTGTGCATATTTTTATTTGCATTTTTGTTACAATCTGTGCTTTAAAAATAAACACTATCTACACAACCTCGACTTATGATCTCCTGAGAATGATATTAGTAGCACCGTGCAACTCGAAGAACCGTGCTTCCGCGCTGTATCGTTCTGGGGCGTACGATATGAAACACATACCATATTCAAATGCAATTTGTTCAAGGCATTCCTAAGTCTTTGTCAAATGGTGTTGGGTCTGGAAGTAAACTGTTACTTTAAAGAGTGCTTTTTGCTGAGGCCATGCGACATGTTTCAACACCTAGGAAGACTTCCTCTGGGGCTAATGGAGAGATTCCTTGTTGGTCGCAGGGAGGGCGGATACAGCCTCCAGCGAAAGGCGCGAAAACAAACTATCAATCGAGACTATCTCGCCGAAATCTTGAATTGACTCAAGTCATGGCGTGATTACTAATCCCTCAGTTCGAAATTATCCAAGCTCCTCTCCCCCTCTCTCTTTCCCTGTCTGTCTGTCTCTCTCTCTCTCTCTCTCTCATATTTCTCCATGTCCTTCATTTTCTCCCTTCCTCACGATTATAACCTGTTAATGTTAATCTGTCATCAAATATTTGTGGAAAATGAATATGTTCTGCTCCTCCAAAAGTCGAAAGAAAAATGAAAAATAAAATGGAAAATTCACTCCGTTATTATTGTGGCCATTTAAAGTATCATATCATATTTTCATTGTTTAAAAGGCAGGGAACATTACTCCCGCCCCTCCCCCTCCTCTCTCTCTCTCTCTTTCTCTCCCTTTCTCTCTCTCTCTCTCTCTCTCTCTCCTTTCTCTCTCTCTCTCTCTCTCTCTCTCTCTCCCTTTCTCTCTCTCTCTCTCTCTTTTCTCTCTCTCTCTCTCTCCCTTTCTCGCTCTCTCTCTCTCTCTCTTTCTGTCTCCCTCTCTCTACGTCTCTCTTGAGCCCCAGAGGTGGAAGACGGAGATCACGTGACGAGCTGATTTCGGGTCCCTGACTCACTCCGTGCCATTCCAACCACAGACTCAATGTGAGAATGATCCATGTTCCGGCCTGTGATGAGAGCCTCTTCGCACGGGGGATTATCAAGTATTAATCAGAGTCTTTGCTTTTCCTTGCGAAGAAGAGTGAAGCGTGCGCCAATGCCATTCCCTCGAGCTGGGGAGGAAGTCTTATAGCTTTCTTTGCCAAATACAAATATGGAATATCGGATTCAGTCACGGGCGTCTTCGCTCATCGTCACCTTAAATCATTATTGTAATTTGTAATATATTGCTTGCGTGTGTTTTCCCCCCTCAAACAAGGAGATGGTGCCGAAAATCGTTTTGTGCAAACATGATTTATTTTTATCGTTACGAAACATTAGCGGAAACGATTGATAGATTGGTTTATATTTGATGCTGATAAGA
Source organism: Arbacia lixula (assembly GCA_963669155.1). Lineage (NCBI taxonomy): Eukaryota > Metazoa > Echinodermata > Echinoidea > Arbacioida > Arbaciidae > Arbacia > Arbacia lixula. Next base: position 7,305,004 of record OZ022591.1, on the reverse strand, counting down.
TGAGATTTGAATCGCACCAACGCTGATACCTGATTTAATAGAAATTGGGAAAATCGAAACTGGCATGATTTGACAAATACAGGTGATTTCTTATGACATAATCGTAATAGGTTAACAATCATACTTCGTCACCCCACCCGCATCCTACCGATCAAACTCATGGACATTAAAAAGTTGTTGGTGCGTCTAAGAATGGTTATCATGCTCGAACATTTTCACAAAATGTGCCACTTCTTGAGTGTTTCGGCGACAAATTCGCAGGATCACAACAAACTCCTTGCTCCTATTTGTCAACGAATTAATTACGACGGGGGAATAACCGCCCCGCTTTTTCCAAAACGAGCGATGACAAAAGAGATATCGGTGTGTCCTTCCACCGTTTATCCCCAAGACCTTTTCCTTCCTCTCGTCTTGAGGAGCGTCGGGGGGCGACGGAGCCGGGGTGGCCTGATAGGATGCAGGGTCTGCCTCGTAGCCGTGAAAAGCTTCCGCTGCCATTTATGGAAGCATTGATTGAGTATTAATGATGCATTATTACGTAATATTTGCGAGTATGTTGTCCTGAATTTCCCACAGCACTGCACAGTGAGGCAGGTACTACGAGCGCCCAGAAATACACGATAAGATAGAGAGAGAGAGAGAGAGGGAGAGAGAGAGAGAGAGAGAGAGAAAGAGAAAGACAGACAGATAGAAGAAAGAAAGAGAGAATTAACAGGTGATATCCTTCTCCGAAGTATTCACCAGAAAGTGAAATGCAGCCAATTAATCTTCACGATCAAAACATCACAAAGCGATCGAGGCAAGTGCGAAACTATGAAAACAAAAATCACGTGGACATCACAATTGAAAAGGTACTTAAAATGTTGACATATAAAATGCTATATTAGAATATTGGAATTGAAAGGGGATGATAGAGTACAAGCGATACCATTCAAGGTACTAGGGTAGCATTCAATGATATGAAGTGCGGAGGTGTCCTAGCCAGAAGGAAATGTGACAAAGTAAAACGGAAAATTGGCGAAGAGACCTTACTTCAGCAGGGAAATATAAGAGACTATATAGATAGCGAAGGGAGACACGATCAATACAATAACACGAAGAGAGAAGGAGAGGGAGAGAGAGAGGAAAAGAGAGAGAGAGAGAGAGAGGGAGAGAGAGAGAGAGCAAGAAAAATTTGTGATGGAAGGCAATTAAGGTGCGAAAATGTGTTTGTGAAGGTAACATTCGATGACGTCAAAAGCTCAACTGCGGACATCCAATCAAAGACCCTGAAATGTTTGAGAGAGAAAAATCCCGCCCGGGAAATTGCTGCAAAACATTCATGAATGGCGTGCAAATATGATGATAAAAAAAATGAAGGGGTGGAAAACCGGTGACCGGAGTGTTGTGAACTCCCGAGTGTTACCAGATACCGTAATCACTTCTGACACTCCCACTGTGCTAGCTTCCGCCGTCTCGAGACGCCAAAATACAAGGCAAATGAATGTTCCGCGTGAGAATCTGCATCTATCCCGGCGTAAATTCACTCCCTTCTCACCCACCCAACGTATGGTTCGTGTCAGCCCGGTAATGCATTAGGGAAACCAAGTTTGGCGACTGCCTGTCATTTTGTTGTTTTTCCGAGAAACGGAACAATCATTAATGAATTATATACCCCGGTTTGGTTCATTACCTTCCCTGATTAAGCGTCTGAAAGTGAAGTTGTGAATTCACCGTCGTTATGAGTTCTATTACAGCAACATAAGCTGGACTCGGCATCAAACTTTATTCCCTTTTCACTGCTGTGTGGAGCATCATTATTAAGGGATAACTCATTGTCCTTGAAACGCCAGCATTCTGACCCGTGCGTTTTACCATTGAATCTTCAGTATCACTCGCCGTAAATATGTCATATTTTTTTACCATAGATAAAGCAATAACAATTAGAGAATATCTGCAAAAACCATTAAGGACATAACGCTTGTGATGCTACAATTTGCCAATGGAAGAAGCACGGTGAATCCTCAATGACCTGCCCGACCTACAGTAGCATATGAATACGTAATAATCCTTAGGCTGGCTGTAATGAGAAAGGTAACCAAAACAAGCGACCTAAGTACATGGGATGACAGAAAGCGAAAAGGAGGAAGAGATAAAGCGAGAAAAGGAGAGAGAGAGAGAGAGAGAGAGAGAGAGAGAGAGAGGAAGAGGGAGGGGGGATCTCGTGTTTGCGTGTGTATACCCTTGATTCCATCATAACTCGTTCATTGAGGATGTTTTGGACTAAACTAAACGAGATCCTATTCTTTAAAACTTTTACGACACCCCACGATTAAGCCTGATGTGCGACAAACTGGATTCCTCCGTGGTTCGTCAAAAAGGTACTACACAACCAGAAAGCCGTGAACAATACCTCAAGTACCAGTCCCTTCTTTCAGATCAGAACTAAATAAGGGGGAAAGCCTATGTGATAAGTTAGACCGTCTGCACGTCGGTGTTATAATAAGTTCGGTGTTTGTTGAGCATACAAAGGATGCTATTGAGTGGGACTAACGAGTTATGCTGCTACTGATTTGGGTCCCCCACTTTCACACCGGTTGTTTGCAGACCGTAATTCAGGGAGCACCCAGGTGGGCTGGCCGGGACATCTCGGCTACACCATGGCTTAGCGACAACAAAGAGATACAAATGCCTCCGAAACAATGGGGAGGGGGGGAATCCTAAAGATCGGAATGTCATGGTGTGTGTGTGTGTGTGTGTTCCCGTGAGTCTGTGTCTTTTTCTCCTCGTCATCTTTCGAGGTGAGACTGACGGGTCAAGTGGTGTAACACGCAAGACAACGCAAAACAGAGGAAGATGACGATATGCGGAAGAAGGCATGGAGCTCGCATCTCATAATCTCCATATGCACCAACGATACTTCTTTATACCGGTAATAAACTCATATCCCAGAGAGCATCCATGCATCTGGCATGAATGGGATTAAATTTCTAATGAGGATAAATCTTACAGAGCATGCGGAATGTATCTTTAAAAAAATTGAAACACTGCTGACAATTTTGGAAACTACAATTTAATTATCCTGAGCATATAATCTGAACGTGTTTTTGAACAACTTGTGTAAGGACGCTATAGGACGAAAAGTGCAAGGACCGGAGCGACAACCAATAACAAGTTTGATAAGAAGTATTTTAATCGTTGTTTTGGCCACACGAGACCATAGAAACAAGAAACAAATCGAAAATCAAACAATACAAGTTTTTCCCAGTCTCCTAACGTGCAGCTAAATTTAGATAATCTGCAGTAAGAAACAAAAACACGACACAAGCGATATCAAAGAGGATTTTTGAAGATGAAATTATTAGAGCCTAAAAACTCACGAGTTGAATAAGGGGGTGGATAAAAATAGTCATTGGACAATTAATGTTTGCCCGCTGTTTCTGGTCGTTACCGAGTCAACCAAAAAATGGACAACGTTTGGATACCATGGGACAAAAGTCTGAAACCAGAGTAGTTCAGCTTGCTTTATCTTCCTCTCTCCCCCGTTCCCTCTCTTTCCCTTTCTTTCCACTCCTCCCTCGTTGTATCGATTTAACTCATAATCTTTTCTTGGGATGATGAGATACGGGCGATGAAAGCAGATTATCTTCGATGGCAAGCACGACAAGTGAAAATCACTTCGATAGGAATCTGTACAAATTCCTTGCTTCCGAATATCTTCCTCTTATCAGTTTCCGCTCTCTTTTCTTCACGACCGCCTTAAGTTTTCAGATTTACACTCCGGACCTATTCTAACACCTTTGCTCTTTCTTCGTGGTAATTCTTCTGATGTTATTCGATGACAATCGTTACCGGGTAACTCGCCCCATCGCCGTCTCACTCGATTGGTCATCCTAGGGTTCTCTAGGGTTCTCGCTCCCTACAAGTGGGATGCCCTATTCTCCCGACTCTTTAAAGCGCCATTCACACTCGCACGGTCAGCCTCAATGGACGGAAAACTCTCACAGACAAATATTTGTATGATTTCTACTGAGATGAATTCTGTATTTGATGATCAATTGAAACATCTTTTATTCACGATAGAGTGGCTGAGAAGCCGAGATGCCTGGCAGTGCGATGTCTTTTCATTTCTTTCTAACAGGTACTATAAAGACTTATCAGTCTGATTTTCATTGTGGGGATAGGCTTCAAAGCCCCGCCAAACATGTATTCTTCTCTCCGCAGGTATTTGATTGGACTTGTTTTGAAGCCGACTCTTTTGTGTCTTGTAAAAACAAAGTCACCTTCTGTTTTCTTGTTTTCTTGTTGATTCGGTCCATGGGAACCGATGACGTAAAGCTAGCAGGTGCATAGCGTCTTGAATTCTTCTCCCCTCTCTTTAAGACGTTGCGTGCAATTGATTACATGTTAGCATAACCAATGGACGCAGGTAATTACTGTTAGCGAGGAACTAGTGTTAAATCGGGCGCTTGGCGTTTTCCCGCGTTGACCTGTGCGCGCGCTACATCCACATCTTGGCTAGACTAGGCTACTACTACTAAGGGTGACGTCACACATTCCACAGTCACCTGTTGCCTCAACCTGAGTGACATATGCACCGATTGAGCTTCGTGTCGCGGGGGATTGGAAGGGGGTGGGGGTGCCATCATGCCGTGGGTTTGCCGCAGAGGAATTTGAATATTTGCTGTCATCACTGCTGGCTGCCAGAAATATGCACATGAGCGGTGCAATGCACAGCCCCTGTTCTCAGCATTTTGCCTGCCGCGTTCCCATTGTCATGCAAGTCAATAGCCAGATACAGCGCTGTTTGTAATGCTCGCTCCCCTAAACTAATTTAACCCACATCTTGCGTTCAATCACAGCGCACAACCATTACGGTAGACAAGACTGGGGTACGTATTTATTAGGCCCATTGACTTTGACAGTACTTAAGCCAGCTAATGTGATCTGAATCGCATACTGACACACACAATTAAGCGACAAGAAACCTCGTGGTTATTGCCTGGCTCGCTTTCTTCACCCGGCTCATTTGTCACGAGTGATCGCTCACGTACGCGCCCTCAAAAAGGCATTCCTTCATTCCCCATTCACGAGATGGTAGCGTTTAAATACATCAAGCTACCGGCTTTACACAAACAAACAACCCAACTATATATCTGAAGATCCTACATCTTCCATCAGTCACACCATCAATCATAGTATGATAGGTAAATAACAGTATAAAGATAACACCAAAAATATAAGGCATGATATAAAGTCATAAGTTGTATAAGCTATACACGGATTATGTCGATAAACACATGCGCTAAGCTGTTCTCTCTCAATCAGAGCATGCGCATTACAGTGCACTTTCCGCAAATCATGTGTCCTTGTAAAAGGTCAACGTTCAACTACAGTACATGGCACTCGTAATCACATTTGTACGTTTTCCTTTCTCCGTCACTCTCACCCATATATCTCTCTCCCTTTTATTGCTGTTTATCTATTTGATGTTGCTCCGTTCTCTAGACCCCCTTTCCCTCCTCTTCCCTTTTTGCCTTCCTCTCTCGTTACCCCCCCCCCCTCTCTCTTTCTATCTTGCCTCCTCTTTAAACCTCTCAGTACCGAGCCAAGATAAACTCAATGACTTACGAGACATGTCATGGACCTATGTGGTACCGAGGGGGTTAACGAACACTTCTCATCGAACAACAGCGATATATCACCAACCCATAATTGGGCGATTCGCGGAGGTGTGGATGATATCCATCGCCAACTTAAGTTTTGACGAATTACCCCGGCACAGGTGTCGAAAGGCGATCTTTGGGACCGGAGGAGGCATCATCTCAGCACGAGATGACAATTAAGAGAGACAGGGCGGACATCGAGAGTCCGTCGTCCACCCGTCCTCTTTCTTTGTTTGGAGGTCGAGTGTCTTGGTTTCGGGGGAGTGGTATCTTTGTTTTATTGGAAGGTGCAAATTGGAAGGAAATGGAGAAAGAGAGCAGCATTTTATTAGTGCCCTGTTTCCTGTATCACCAGTATTCAGGGCACTTGAAACGATGAACCAATGAGCGGCGTCACCTTTCTTTTCTTTATCTCTTTCTCTTTTCTTATGTTGTGTTTTTCCAGCCGTCCCAGACACGTACACTGTACTGTCACGTACTTTTTACATTTTACCTTTTTTGTATTTTTCTTAACATTGACACTACATCCATTAACCTATATGCCTCCAGTAATATAATTTGGCACCTACATTTTCACCCCTCCCCCTTCACCCCCCCCCCTCTCTCTCGCTCTTTCTCTCTTTCTCCCTCAATCACCATTTTCACCATCTGTCCCTCTATCTCCCTCTATATTCCCTCTCCCTTTCTCTGCTTCAATTCAACTTGTTTTCATATTTTAACATTTCATACATCAATGTAGACGTATGAATTCTTTACGCACCACTGAGGCATTTCTGCACTGGTAATAGAAACCATTTTTAAAGAGCAGTATTATGGAGATAGGCAGAGAAGGAGTTAAACTCTTTATGCACCATATTTGCACTGGTAATTTAAAAAAGCAATTCCCAATGAATTTGGATTATGGATTCGGGCATAGGAGGAGTTAAAATCCTCATGAACTCAATATGACCCCCTTTTCCCATTCGAGCTAAACCATCCCCCATTCTTTCTTCATTTCTTTTCAGCATTTTTATTGGGAAAGGTTATAATTATGTTGAACATTATACCAGGCAGAAACTAAGTTTGGTCTCAGTGTGTCTAAGATGCTCCATGACCCCTAGAGGTAAGCTGGGGGTGGGGGCGGAGTCATAATGCTACTCTGTCGAAAATGTGACTCCGGAATAGCATGAGCCACACTAACAGGTGGATGTTTACATGTTGACAAAAAATGTTCAAATATTTCGGGTTTTTTTTCTTGCGGTTACATCAAATTCCATAAAGACATCAGAATGTTTAATGAAGAGGGGGAAACGGGGGTGTACGTCGCTGATGTTAATTGGGAATGATAAGTAGAGCAATGTTCGGGTGAGTCGATTTAATCCCTTGTCAAGTTTTATGATTCTTCGGGTTAACCCTTTCTTAGCTATTGTTGCATATTGGCACGACACTTGCACGTCCATAGAGCACGATTTTCCCTGGCACGCAAAGGTTAAGAAACAACTTTTAAACATTAGATTTCTGGCATGACGGGTTAATAGGACTGTTTGAAACAGAACTGCTTATTTAAAATGCATCACTGGGTTGCTTTTTATTTGGAGCAGTAAGCGTGTAATTTCAAAGCGATAAGTAGCAATAAACTGGAGAGCGTACTTGAATTTGGGTATTTTAAAGCTCCTAAACGGCCCAATAGAGAGGAATTAAATCTAGAAATATTTTCCCCTTTTTACTCTCCGGAGAGCGCGAGTACGTGCAATAAGCAAGCCGAGCGAGTGAGAAGAAACGCGATCAAAAGTTTAGCCCGAGAGGGCACGAATGTCGTTCTATATTTTCTTCTATTGTCATAATAAACGCGTAGAGGGAAGCGGTGATGAAACGAAATGCCTTTGAACATTGTCAGAAATACTGCAGATTGACGAGAACATTTGCGTCCATATATCACAAGAACCTCCTCGAAAGTTTTTTTAGTCTTTTTAAAAGCATTATTCCCTTCATCTTTTCTGTTTTTTTGACTGATATATCTCGGCTAGAGTAACTTTCTCGACATGTGGAATGCAGCGGAATGTGAAAGTGGGGATTAGCAAACGACGATTGCTTCTGTGGGTCATTCTTGCCGAATTCGCAGTATGGCATGGTTCGACGTGTATATGGTTGGAATTGATAACCGCCTTATATCACAAAAATGAGCATAAAATATACAATACCGTACGTCATTTCAAATCATATTTTCCGTTTGATTCATATTTTCATTTGTACGTTACAAAATAATGAAAATATTAGATGGACCTTCAAAAAAATAATTAACTTTTTCTATCCATGAAGAAATTTATCCTTTCGATTCATACTCGAACCATTCATACTTACGTTTTAACATTAAAAAAACATCAACACCAGCTATTCGTCAATAGCATCGTTTTCATCGCCATCATCATGACACAATGGATAACATCATATCTTTCCCCACCACCATCATCACCACCACCACTATCATCACCATCATCGCTATCGATAACGCTGGCATTCGTCATCACTCTCGACATCGTCCACGGGTTGACTTACCGGTTGGCATTCGCAAAGGACACAGACCATCTCTCCGAAGGGATCTCCGAGATTCGGGTGCCATTCATCTTCCAAGTTATAGAACTCTACGCCGAATGTGCAACCTGGACAGTAGAGGAAAATAATAAACATTTTGTTTAGAATATTGACCGAGATATTTATATATTGACGAATGAGAGGACATGAGGAATTTCTTTCAACTATTGACCGAGTTATTGCGATATTGACCAATGAGACAAAATAGGCATGTCATTTGAATTATTGACCGTTTTATTGTTGATAGACCAGTGCATAGGCCTACTCTCATTCTATCCATAGACGCCAACCAGCGAGGTGTGTATTGCATCATGGACATCACCGTATAAATAATGTAATTTAAACCAGAAAAATATCGCCTTTAACTGTTATATTGAATTAAAAGTACAAACTGTACTCTAAAATACAAGCGTTTCCGGAACGTGTAAGTGTACATTCAACCAAACCCTCAACCCCATCGCATTCCACTAGGTGACGCCAAAGAAGCTCATTTGTAATCAAATCGCAAAGTTTACCCCATTTTCACATTGAATGTAAGTGGAAAGACAAACAAACATAGAAGGAAAACAATTGGGGACCAAATCTATTTCCGACGATTAGGCGGAAGAAGCAGTAGAGATGGCGTCAACCCTAATTTTGATGCGTTGTACGTCAGCGTTGCATGTGCGCGCGTGCTACATGGGTTTGTACGGATTATACGCGTTCACCATAGAAAACACATCACGTTCCCACTTCTCACTACATGTCGTCTATTTTCAGTGGATCGCATATCAGCGCAGACGATGCATCGTTCCTATAAAATACCGTTAAGTAAAAATCCCTTGAGGGGTTGGGCATTCAACGGCGGATAAACCAGGACACACACCGTCATTCGTGCGGCAGTGGTAACGTTCGGCGCTTCTTCGTTTGAGACACACAAGTTCTTTTACACATCGTGTTTGCTACTACATGTACTCGGAGATGAAAGCTTAAAGAGCGGACGGCAATTAATACTCATATTTCCGCCGTCTAGGAGACTAGCTGCTGCTGACATACTGGAGAAGATAGTTTTACCTCCAGGCAAACGTGTACGTAGGAAACAATGTAAACACACGCGTCATCGCAGAGATATCCGAATGGTGCCTACATTTGTGTTAACTCCCTCCGATATCAAAGGTTCCTTAACTTGATAAAGGACTACATGTGGTAGTTAAAAACATTGAGTTAAAGATCTTCTCATATTACCCTGACTAATGAAAAAGCTTTAACCACGACGACGGCAAAATGCTGACATGAAATGGTAATTGTTAATGCATACAGTCCTTAATAACAAAATACCCGAGGGAGAATCGAAGAAAACAATCAGGACAGATAAGAGACGGAAGAAGAATCCGGTATATTACCATTTCGGGGCAATATATTACGAGTAAAAAGAGACAAACAGAAAATTGAAGGATATGTTGAAATTGAAAATGCCTTGGCGTCTGTTTCGAGACTATGTAGGTGACAGAAATCCCAGACACGATTGCTTTGGTCCCATACCAGTTCAAACGTGTGTGTTATCTGGGAGAGGGTGAAATATGGTTCCCATTAGAGGGCGGGCCAATTTGGCTACTGCGAGACAACGGGGTGAATGCACTTTTCGTGGAGACCTACGTCTGTCCTCTCTCTCTCTCTCTCTCTCTCTCTCTCGTTCTCTCTATCATTCCCCTCTTTTCTCTCAATTTAATATTCATCTGTCTTTCTATCATTATACCCACTCTCTCCCTCTGACTCTCGTTCTCTCCCTCTCTATCTATCTCTCTTTTCCCTCCTCTTTATCTCCTTTTTCTCTTACTTCCTCTCCATCTTCGTAATTCACTATCGCTATTTATATTTTAAGTTGAATTTAGTATCTTTCTTAAGAGCATAGGGAATATACGATTAAGTAATGTGGATATGACGAAAGAGACTAAAGAGTATTACATTTTAATTTCGTGTTCTTTTTTTCTCTCTATACCAATATTGATATAATTAAATATACTATATATTGACCGCTGCGCTAATTATACTATTTTTTCGGAGGTTATAATGATCTCCAAATGTCGTAACTCAGCCTCTGAGTCTTACCAAACCGATTAAAGTTGCATCTGTCTTCGCAGTCTGACGGAAAACGCTGAATCATTGTCTAGCCTGCCGTGTCCCGGAGATAACCTCCAGGGCTGTGATCAGCTCTCGATCTAGTTATTGGGAATACTTTCCCTTCATTTACTTTTCAGCTTCGGTGAATACTAAGAAACATTGATCAGTTTCTCTCTTCCCTCATTCTCTCTTTTTGAGACCGCGGCAGCGCGCTTCTTCCCAGGTATGTGTGTTTCGCGCGGTTCACTGAAACAGGGACGTTTAGTGCCGATGATATTTCGCTATTATCATGATCATTGAACATGCTCGTCAAGGAGGACATAACAGCTGCAAAGAAAGAGGACAGAATACTTGCTATTTGCTTTTATTTGGATAAGACTTTTTCTTTATGTTAACCTCATCTCTTTCGCTCTTGTCTTGTCCCACATCGTATCCTGCTCTCTCCCATTCTCCTACTTTTTTCATCTCTTCCTCATTCTTTCTCTACCCCGTTCGTTCCCATTTCCACGTTCTGTTACACACATACACGCACACACACACACACACACACACACACACACACACACACACACACACACACACACAATCTCTCTCTCTCTCTCTCTCTCTCTCTCTCTCTCGCCTTGTCCTTCCCCTCTCCTCTCTCATCACCCCATTCCCTGCACCCCCCACTCTCCGCATCGCCTCTCCCCTTCTCCTTCACACTTCTGCTCAGTAAACGTGCCGAGCCTTTCTGTCGAGTCGCGGCAAACGATCGTCGGAAACAATATTAATTGCATGAAACGACGCGCATAAACGGGCTGACGAAATTAAGCGATTAACAAATGAAATGTCTCGCCATTCAGCCGTGTGTCTTAGGTCACAAGGCAAGACGACAAGGAGGAAGAGTGGAAGGGTAGAGGGGGGGGGGGGCATAAATGACATCAATGCACATTCGTGCCGGTAATCATGGCAATAGGCCAACTCAAAATTCCGGGATCATTTGGGAGGGCCTTGTCCAGATATTTCCAGGGTGAATCCCTTTACATGATCTTCATCCTTACATACCGAATTCTTGAAAACCCCATTGACTTACTACACGTCTTCATGTCAGTGATAATGAGCGATTTAAAATGTATGATGCATAATATTGAAAATGAGATCTCTTTCATACGTTTAATGTGAGGATGAATTCAATCCGATAAAAAAAAAAGTCCACTGGAGTTCCGGTTTCTCCAAGCTGTTCCATACTTCGTTATGGGATTAATCAACTTTTCTTCAACTGTTAAAATAAATGAGTATTTCTATGTCATTAAGGCCAAAGAAAGTCAGACTTGCTGGTTCAACCTAGCGCTCTCCCGGCTGGCGGCTCGCTCTCTGACATGCCTGGTAATTCTTGCCGACAAATAGCCTGAGTCATCGCGGGTTAGAACGTTAGTCTAGGCGACAATGTAATTAAGAACCCATCTCAATCTGCAGTCTTCGTGCCAAAAAATAGGGTAAATTATTTTCCCTCGTGAAGACCCTAAAACAACCCCGAAATAATCGGCAATTGCGTCAATTAACCCAAATCAGTATGTCCCACATACTTGGTGTCTGTGTTTTTAATGTATGTGTGTGCGCGCGTTTGTGTATGTGTATGAGTGTATGTGCGCGTTATAGGAGTCAGAGCATATCGGAGATGTATATCGCGTAAGAGGGCCTTGAGAAAGAGTGAAGAGCCCCCTTTCCTCTCTCATCATGCTTTTTCCCCCATTCTTAATCAAAATGTCTACCCTTTCGTCAACCGAAAGAAGAGACTACAGACTTCGATCCAGTCATGTCTGATCGCTCCTCTTTCAAAAATAATCATTTTCGAAGAATGGTGACAATGATTAGATATCTGAATTCCGCCTCCGTCCCTCCTTTCCCTTCCTAATCAAATGTCTCGCTGCCGAAGCTAGCTGGTTAAGTTTCCGAATGATTTTTGAATCGTGCTAGCAGTCGAGAAGACGGGAATGAAATGGTGTCTCGACCTAATTTGGGGGACATTCTGGTCTCCAATTTCACAAAGTTCGATGTTCTGAAACGGATGCATAACCGAAGATGGGAAGAGGATTTCTTTTTTATAACTCGGGTAAAACAATACTACAAATGAAACTAAGAGATACTAGACAAAATCAATGTTAGGGAAATATTAAAGTTATGGCAATGAAATAATATTAGCGTTTGATCGTGGCAAACACCAAACTACAGCTTTTTTAGAAGCAAGGAAGTAATCTCTATTAAGAAATTGTCACCATCATAATTGACGCCCAAACTTTTTCATGCTAATCATACAAGCGGTATGTTAGATCGAGATCAAATTTAATCAAAATGAAGTACTTATTTGAATACATGTATATGCGAAAAAAGAGTATAAATTGGAGCACATTTTGGACTTCGGCAACTACCCTGCTGCTGATTTTTGTCTAATCCCGCCCCAGCTAATCGTCAACCTCTCCTGAAAGCCCAACATCAAAAAGCCAACCGCGCTATGAGGTCAATGTGTTAATAAAGGGGTCACATGCATAGCTAACGTTGCCTGGTTTCTCTGAACTAATAGATTATCGTCGCGACGAAAATCGATGTCAGTTCATATCGTTCTCCCCTTTCCTCTAGTTTTGCCATTGGAGGCTGTCTTCTTCGGCCGATCAGTCAACATTCTGTCTCGCTCCCATCTTCATCCGCGGAACATGCTCACTTCAAGGAATTTCCACTGTCGCCCCCTCCTCCTCCTCCTGCTTCTATCTTTCTGTCTGTCTGTCTGTCTGTCTGTCTCTCTCTCTCTCTCTCTCTCTCTCTATCTCTCTCTCTCTCTCTCTCTCTCTCTCTCTCCCTCTCTTACTCTTGCTCTTAATCCTCACGTCTCCATCTCTTAGTCCTATGAGTGTATTCGTTTCGTACTCGTAATAATGGTTTCGTTTTATATAAACTACATTTCAAAGATAAAAGAAATACAATTGCCTGCAATGTATACAGACCACTTCCAACTTCTGTAAGTTCCGTTCATTTCTGTCATTCTTAAATAAATGTATGGTAATGATGCATTTTAATGCAAACTACGTAAGATGGATACTGATGTGAGAAGTACGTGGGCAATTGATGGAAACCAGTCCCAAATGCTATCCGCTGTGCAGCCAAAGTGCATTCCTCTTTAAATACGCGATGTGTGCTTTGGAGCCGCCCAGCCTGACAACCAGTGGATAACACGGTGGTAAGTTCAATATCGCCCAGTAAGCACACTGTTGCCAAGCATAATAAGCATTAGAGTTCGATTGTAAATCAATCAAAACCATGCTGTGCGAACAACTGGGCGGTGGTAGTACTTTGGGCTAGTTTTGAAGGGTTTGGGGAGAGTTTCCTGGGGTGCCCTGTCCCTCCTTGGATTAAGTGGAGTCTGGTTGTAGGGGGTGCGACTGTGGTTAATGAAGTAGATGCTGTGACGGGGGTCACCATTTATGCAGGGATCCTAAATAAGGGCCGTAGTGCTGTTGGTATTGGTACTGGTGTTTGTGGTGGAGGTGGTGGAGGTGGATGTGGTGTTGGTGGTGGGGGTGGTGGTAGTGATGATGAAGATGGTGATAATAATCATGCTGCGAGTGAAAGTGTGCCTTAATGAACATGTTGAAGGAGTGGTGAGCTAGTGAAGATGATTGGTAAATAGCACAGTAGGGTCTTTGTTTCTCCCAAATGCACCCTACAGAAAAACATTGGTAAAATAATAGGTTTTTATCGCTATGACGACGAGGATGTTGATTACATAGTCATATGTGATATAGGGCTGTTGTTGCTTCTGTTGCTGCTGATAATGGTGATCATTGGAATAAGAAAGGGAAAGACAAATGTCATGATGATAAAAACGTATGGTGACAATGACAGTTGGGCCCAACGAAATTGCTGATTGCAAACACTGTATTCGCGATCAAGAAAAGTTTGTAGATCTCTATTGCGGGAAAAAAAAGAACATAGTTAAAGACAGGACAGAAAGTCCCCCAAACCTCGGAATGTAATTATGACACGAATGACGACAACGTGTCGTCCTTTGCAGACTCCTTACGGAATTCTCTCAAATAACCGACCACAAACTTACACCAAAATGTAGGCATGAGACCACTAGCAAAAAGAACAAAGATCATTGTTAGTGGGCGTACTCTGGTCCTCCTCCGTCTGTTCTCCTTAATGCTTCCTTAATAAAAGGTCACCCTTCCAGAGATGGAGAGCAATCTCCTTGAACTGATGGGAACGGTGATCTGGAAGTCAAGAGGGGTGGGGTCAAAATTACCTTCCTACCAGGAGCGCCGTGTGAGGTTGGACCATAGGGTCACGGGGGTTTTATTGGTAGGCAAAGGGGGGAAGATGCGCTCGCCTCGATGTCGTGTGCTCTGAAATATTGGCCCAGATAAGAAGCATACAAAAAACAGTTCGGGACAAAATGAACGTCAAGGGAAGATAAGAAATGGTAGTAAATTCAATAAAGATGTTGATTTCTATTGTCGAATTGAGGCATTATTGGACGGTGGTGGTGGTATGTATAGTATTATCTTCCAGCAAGCTAGACCCCATCCCTTGCTCTCTCTTTATCTATCTCACTTTCTTTCTCAGACACATACATACACACACACACACACACACACACATACACAAACACACATACACACACGCACACGCATACACACACATATTTTCCATCTCTTTTACGTATATCACTCCGAATGTTCTGCAAAAGATAACTTGTGTTTTTAAGAGCAACAGGAGCATCTATAAGGTTATATGAATCTGACGCAATTATGATATTATTTCAACAAAAACATGATTAAAAACGTACTATCGAGTGATGTCACGGAGATTGGCTGGGAAGGGGTGCAACATGCCTTGTCAGTGGTGGTAATGGTGGTTACATTCCGACTTATTGGCGTGGCGCCTGCATTCATGCAACAAACGTAACTTGATTGTCACCACAAATATTAGCTTGCTGAGATTAATTTTGGGTTGGGGATTTGACTTTCGTTTGTGGTCAAGTATGGACCAACTTAAATCTAACGGAGATTCACATTTTAAAGAACCACCAATGCAATCGTGTCGGCCTTATGAAATTCGAGTTTCTTATTGTTCACCGCACGTAACATTGTCAACTTTTCATCCCATGATATGGCGTCTAACAATTAATTGCGAGACTGAGGTGAATTGAAACTGGCGATTTGCATCAATTAGAGCTACAAGAATGTGCACTTTGCATGCTTGGGATGAGGTGGGGGGGCATAGAGTGTTTAGGGCGAGGAGGGAAAGATGACGGAAATGGATACGTTGACATCAACTCTAAACTATCGTAAGTACACATATACAGCCTCCCGCCTCTGTCGCTGACTGGGGCATCCCGAGAATGCGTGGATGCACGTGTACTTTTAAGCTCTTTCGGAGCCTGATATATCAGTCACGTGACCAGTCGGAGCCGCTAGTTCGCGCGCCAGCGGAAGACGCATAGTCTACATCGCATCTCGCCCCTCTCTCGGAAATTGTTCGAAAGTTTCTGTCTCCTGTGCATTATGTTTAATATCTGGTCAAATATCAAAGTTAAATCATAGGCAAGGGGATGGATAAAAAAAAAACAATCCAAGACGCAATGACGCGAGGAACTTGATTGTGATGCTTTCTCTCTCTCATTTGTTGAGAAGTACTTGACGCGGGTTCAAGGTCTTTTTGCTCAGACTACGCGAGAGACAGTAGTGCTCTCAGACGATAATTTAAAACATAAACGGACGTAAACACGGAGTAACGAGGCACGTCAGATGTCTCGGAGCAGCATTGGTAGGAGTAGATGATAAATGTCTTGAGATGTAGCGTAAATGTTCCATTGATCTGTCAAGATACAATATCCATAACCATGCTTTGTCTCGCTTGAGTCCCCCTCCTGCTTCCAAGCTCATTCTCTTCATTAAATACGAGGACATCCAGTCTCATTTACGACAGCCCATCCTGTCTATTTCCTGCTTACTCCTTCTTATCCTTCCCCTCCTCCCTCCCTCTCCTTCTCTCCCTCCCACCCTCCCTCAGAGTAGGAAAAGGACGCATCAATATCATGTTGGGATTTTTCCCTAGCTGGAAAACTAAAAATGAACGGATAAAACAGCGAGGCGGATCACCTCGCAGACTGGCAGCCGAGACAGTTAACGCATAGGCGCCAACCAAATGGTACTAAACGACGCATGTCCATTTAACAAAATTTTTATACCCACTCTCCGTCATTTTCTCCCCGCACAGACATGCATATGAACTTCATATTGTTGCTCTTCCAGTCAAACATATAAAAATATATTCTTCTACCACTCAATTGGAATTGACTGCCGCTAGTAATCTATCGCCATAGTGCATTTATCGCAGGCAAAGTTATAATACCCTTTTGTAAAGAGACATGAAAATTAAAACCATAGATGTCATATTGACATATTTATGAATCAAATTGAAAAGGACGTCTGTTTATATATATTTTGAGCTTGAAAAAGAACTTTGAAATATTTCATATATTATTTACGAAATGTCAAATGACGCTCGTCGTGATAAATGGGCAAACCCAAGTGAACTCTGTTGCTCTTCTAACTTCGAAAGTTACTGGCATAAGAGCTTTCGACTGAGATCTAGGAAAGGTTGTTCGAACAAGTGGCATTGGCGATCAACTTAATGAAACTGGAGACTTTGCATTTTACGTAATTCTGAATATTCTAAATGTCACATTGCTTCCTGTAGCTTAATAGAAACATTTCAAACTTTTTTCAATATCATGTTATGAAAGTGAACGTATTCGCAAAAACATAAGTGTACTTATATGACCGAGAGCAAAACATGGCGCAATTCCATTTTAATTTGCTTTGGCGTCTGTACAGAGACAGACAAAACAAAACTTTTACCTCAAAAATCATATGAATAACATTTTGTACGTTCATTTAATAATAAATAGTTTTGCTAAGGTGATGAAATTGGAAACGACATTATGATCTTAAGCCCTATAAAGATGGGAAGAAGGCCGACATTGACTCATTCACTTTATCAATAAACCGAGGCTATCACACTTATAAAATTACTATATTGGCGAATCTAATGTGTCTTGATCTAGTTTTAGATTTAAAGCTGACAGTATAGCAGCAACGGACGCAGGGAACAAAATAGTCCGGTGCATTTGAGAGAAAGTTATTGCGCACATTGAAAGTCATGCCAGTCGAATCCGTTGAAAAGCATGTCACGCTAACTCGCATGTACATCTCAAATACCAAACGAGCTATTCCCAGACGTCGTCAATATATACTATTTGACAATTAATCAAGCTCCACAAAACGCCTTGCAACAAGTGACAGCGAGACACATTATCTCTTTTGTTCGGCCCTTCGCCATGTATCCTTCCACTCTTTTTTATATTCGCTGCGTTCTCGCGCGTCCTATTATTGAGCAGGCACATTCACTTACAGGCGGCGTATTCCCCCGTGTTGTCCTGCAAATAATCGCCATAATACACCCTATTATCCTTCAATTGTAGACGCGAAGAAAGAAGATTCCTCAGCGCCCGAGGCGAGAAGGACGTAAAAAAAGCCCAACCATTACTCTTCGAAAGTTGTACAAATGAGCTTCAAAATGTTTCGGATAATTGTTAAGTCTAGTCTAGTCCCGTCCCATTATGATCATTGAACATCGTCCCATTCCTTTGTCTGCATGTTATTTTTATTGATCTGTCGAATTCTGTTTCCTGCTCGAGATAAACGGGTAGATTTCATGAATGCAGCTTCTCTTTTCTCCCGTCTCGGTCTTGCAGATCTATTTCTACACTTTCCTTATGCGAATGCGACTAGTTACTATCATACAAGTACTTTAGCATGGTGTTTATCAAGTCTTTGTGTATTTGTTTATTTCTCCCCCTTTTATACGATTTAAGCGATTCGCGTGTTTTTTCATGATACTATTCTAAAATAATATTATGTATAGGCTTATGCGCGCTAAATTGAGTATTGAAGCATAATTCCGTTTACACGATAGTGGTGGCCTGTAATACGGATGCCTAATACAACTGAACATGCCTAGCTATGCGAGTACTACACTACGGTAGCCTTGAAGCACACGTTTACCCAACAAAATGACCCAATAAAATGGCTTTTACATCAGCCCGAAGAGATCGTGTAAACAGTGACAAAGTAATACGGAATTCACTTGCCGAAGTACATCTTATGAAGATACGTTTATATGGAAGTCCAAGTTATCAAACCAACATTCATATTCGCACGGACGGCGCATAGTCACGTTTGGCGAACTTTTGATGACATTTAACTCCGAAATTGTTGAGTTGATTTATGATAGGCTGGGCTGGGGGCTGGGTGAGAAGACATGCATTCGTCCAGTTGTAAAGACAACTGTTTGAGAACGTTGCAACGAGCCACAGTACATGTAGCTACTAACAGGGGGTAGGGTGGATGGATAGCTGGATCGTAACAAGTGGGTGACCCATCTTTCTCTTCAGTCATTTGCGATTTTGATAGTATCTACCTGACGTTCTGAGCACAACACACACGTACAGCTCAAATCCTGTCATGGATTGACTGTTGGCGGCAAAGCCGTGTCGGCTGCTGCACTGAGTCAGAAAGACTCTCTCTCCCTATCACGACGTCCCACGTGACTTCAATGCGCAGACGACATATAACACAGAGGGGATTGGGCGTGTGGTTTATCTAGGTGCAAAAATGGCGGGGGAAAACTTTCAGGATGTTGTTTGAAGGATTTAGGATTGAGCGCCGAGTTTGAATGCGAGCCAACGTTTAGCAAAAATGAGCCTTCGTGAGTTGAACGGAATGTTTTGTTTGGAATGCCACAGACGATGTTTTGCGAAATAGCGATATATTTCAACTTCACAAATCTGGCAAATCAGTCTGCATACAACTTAGTCAAGCCGATATGAATGATTTGCATGATAACAGTAAACATTAAACGGTTTGCAATATCATACAGGATCATAGCTGAGCAGATATGAAAGATATTGATTTGTACGTTGGTTGAAAAAAGAAACACTACGATGAACTATTCAAATTTTGGCTTCTTTAAGCATAATCACCAACGAATAAGCATAATTTACACGTTTCAAAAGCCACCTTTCGTATAGATTATCTAGCACACCACCACCGGCCTCCTTCCCCGTTCTCCATCTCCCGTCCCGCTGCCCGTGTGTATCAGATCGAGCCTTCACAAACGTACCAAATATGATAGAGGTTTAGCCTACAATCTGACCCCTCGCAAAAATTCCATTCTCCACCCATAAAACAAGGGACGGTCAATCCCTCGCATGCCTATAGCCATGTTATGCAGATTATTGCTGGAGTTATACGCGTTTCTATACACCTACCTCCGTATTTATTGCGCATAGCTCGTTTCTATAACCTTAACAAACCTCAAAATCTCATTCCTTCCGTGAAGAATATTTTCTTTAGATTGGTGCTCCCCTCTCATCTAACACTTTCTACTTGTTCATTTTACGGATTCTTCATCGCTAAAGAATTAATTCAATTTCACAAGTTTGATTGATAAGTGGCATTGATAATCAATGCGAGGCCTTTGAGAGAATGATACCAAATTTAACTTGAGGGAAGATTTATTTGAGACATACGCATGTAATTAAACACACACAGCGAAAGTACAGTTGCAGACGACTTGAGCACTTGTGAAACATGTCAGAATAGAGGCAAAGTGGTATGAGATCGTTATATAAAGCACATGTACAGAAGTGAGCAAAGGGAATGGAGAAAACGTCGGTTGAAAATAGAATCAGCACTTGCGAATAAACTCTTGATAGATGTCATCCATCAAACCAGTCCGGAAATTGAAAGTGACAAAATGACAATGATCCTTTCAGTTAGTGCAAGATGTTCTCTCTCTCTCTCTCTCTCTCTCTCTCTCTCTCTCTCTCTCTCTCTCTCTCTCTCTCTCTCTCTCTCTCTATTTACTCACTTATCCTCTCCTCTGCTCCTCTCCCTTCGCCCTATCCGCGGCGTTTTATATCATCAACTCTTCCCCCTTTTGTCACATTTTCAGTAATGAATAGCATTTCCTCGTCTTCCGCTTGTAAAGTCTCCCTTTTTGCGCTTTCGAGTGGCATTGTCCCCTCCCCGTTCAACGTATAATGTTTTTCGGCTTAGCGCTTTTTAAGAGGAACCTCAAAGATGAATAAATATATCGCTAAATAGCTGTATTGCCTCTCTTTTAATCTATTTCGACTCACTGATGCTCGCTTCTTTATTATCTCTCCTGTTTTGATGACGACACTGGTACTATGGTACCGTAATAGGATTGCGACACTTTTAGAGAGATTGCCATTTGGGGTCAGACACAGAATGAAAAAGTGGAGGTTTTTAAAATCTGTTTCTTTCTTTTTTAATCATTTTGTGGTGCAATTATGCGTGCACTGGCACGCATTAGCACGCAAGGTTGTTGTTGTGTGTGCGTTTGAAATGACTCTCTAAGCTTTCGACGATTCAACATATCACGTTTTTAATCAAATTGGCAACGCTTCAGAAATGCTCAAAAAGATGCTAGGAAATCAACGAAATCTTGCTATGAGTTTCGGATCGATTTAATATAACCATATAAGTCCAATGGTTACCATGACAAACTTGTTTGATTTAGGTTGAACATAAATATCTCCAGATTCGTGCATGACTTATGTCCAACCTTGATCTGTTGATCTGTTTCAACAGGCAGATTATACATTCGCGTTGCATCATCTCCGACCCCGAATACACGTATAAATAGGTCTAACAATTTAATTTCCTAGATGAATTACCTGTGTAATTATTTGTTCAATACCCAAATAGAAATAAGTCCTTAAACTTCTTAACCTCTCTTCCGCACCACAAACCGTGTTATTTTTTTTCTCGGTATTAAAGTACGAGGAACGTTGCTGAAGTCTTAGCCAAGGTTTCATCTCGACTGTGAAATTGGATTTTCCCATTTGTCGATTTTCGTTCTCTTCCAAGTTATTTTTCCTCTCTCTCTCTGTCTCTCTTTCTTTCTCTCTCCTTATTTCCTTCTCTCACTCTCTCTCCCTGTCTCTCCCTCTCTCTCTCTCTCCCTCTTATTCTTTCCTTCTCTCACTCTCTCTTCCTCTCTCCCTCTCATTTTTTCCTTATCTCACTCTCTCTCTCTCTCTCTCTCTCTCACTTTCTCTATCTCTCTCTTATACATGTATATCTATCTACACACACACACACGCAAACCCTTGTACCACTCGAGCGCAACGTAAATTCCCAAGGAGCGCATCGTGTTTTGCAGAGAAACTAGTTCTGTTTTGGTGCCCTAAAAAGGAAAAACCTTGGCATGGGATTCAACCAAACTGGGTACGGGACAATTAGGCATGACCACCAAAAACTGGGACAAAATCTCGACATACTGCATCCATTCTTTTTTCAGGAACAACTGATGTACATGTACCCTTTTATGAACATTTCTTATACAAGTTCATGTTCCAAATATGGTTATTGTTTAGGGATTGGAGGAGTATGAGGTCCTTCTCACCTTATCCTCCTTTCACCGTTTGCCGCAGATCAGTTATTTTAAAGCAATTATTTTACATTTCTGCCTCCATGGTGAGAAGACAGACATATATTATTAGAGAAATGGAAGACAGAGAAATAAAGTGGAAGAGAATGAGGAAGGGAGAGAGAGAGAGAGAGATGGAGAATGATCGATATAAAGAGAGGAGAGAGAAGGCGGGAGAGAGGTAGAGAGATAGGAATTGAAAGATAGGGAGACAGCCAGAGAGATGGAGGGATGGAGAGAGAGGGAGGGGGGGGGGAGGCGGATGGAGGATGACAGAGGGATCGATGTAATGAGAGAGAAGGCGGGAGAGTGGGATAGAAATGGGAAGAGAGACAGACGGGCAGAGAGATGGAGGGGGGAGGGAGGGAGGGAGAGAGAGAGACGGAGGGAGGGTGAGGGATGGAGAGATGATGTTGGCCTTGCAATGATCGTGACCTAAATTGTGATGCTCGAATGGAGCTGAGCGCAAAGGTCCTTTTCAGAGCAAGGTTGTACGTCTCCTCAAACTCCGCTTCGCTCCTCCATTCTCTAACCTACTTTCCAGACTGATTGAGTCGTGTTCCAATCTCCTATTATTTCCCAAGCATAGTCCCATTCAGACTCTAGTCAGAACTAATTTAACTTGTGTGTATCACAGATAATACCTAACAGGTCGCGCATGAATAATCTTGATATCAGAAGAGATGAAAACTTGAAGGTCCTAGTAACAAAACTTTCTTTCCAAATGACTGTCTACTGAATATAATGCTCCATCCCATAGTCGTTTGCCGATTAGTGGAAACCCCAAGTCGGTGTGAGCCAGAGTTGCGATTTGCACATCTAGTACAAATAAGCCTACACGGCACTCCTTGTGTCTGGCATAGACAGAAATGCTAACCCCATGCGTCTGGAAGCAAGACTACTACAGTTGAATCGAAATATAGGTCACGCTGTAGGAACTGATCGAAAGGGAATGGGGAGAAGACCAAAAGTAAATCTGAAGGGAGTGGGAAAACCGTAAGAAGGAGAAAAGTGAACTTGGCCGAGTGCAGCGCAATGGAAATGTAGACTCTCCGACACCAGCAAAGAGAGTGTATATTTGTGAACGTGCGTCACACGATATACATTTGGTAAGAGGTTATATTTTTATTATAGAACGGAGCAAAAGGCTACGCTGCAAGAATGATTATGCTACATGTATATATTAACCCCTTGTGCGCTAGATTAAGTGCAGTTCTATGGAATGTGTGTATTGCTAGTACAAAAGCGCTTAAATAGTTCATGTTTGAAAATGGTCCCATCTGTACACCTATCAAATTTATTGTAATTTTCAACACTCAAAATGTGGTGACCACCAACGATTATACTATTATTCACTTAATCAGACCTTATAGAAATAATGTACGGTATTTTCCGCACTCTGTCTAGTCTACTTCATAAAGATCTAACAAAATGTATGTGTGAAATATACAATTGCGGAATCATATTGGAACACAACGTAGATTGCCGAATGTTTAGTTCTGCTAAATATCCATTTTGGCAGTGTTTGTGGAGACATAGAGTATACAATTCACAGTGTAACGTTATTAACGGGCAAACTATTCTGCCAGCTAGGTAATGACGGCGTGGAGTTGGCATATATTAGCAGGCAATGTACATCTGTCAAATTATGATTCTGTCAGAAAGGTAATGACATTTAGCAGCGTGCTAACAGCACAGTGGGCAGGGAGGTCAAACGGCGGCCAAGCAAACAAAATGAACTTGGGGTGGAATGTATCAATTTTCTCTCTTCTCTCTCTCCTCCATCACACTCCTGAAACAGAAACACGCGCACAGAGATATACGCACATTATAATTTTGTTCCGTATTTAGAAGCATTGGCAACCATGCACCCCGCTTCAACACTTATTATACACAGTGAGCAGACTTATGTTTACAGAAGTAATCAAAATTAATTTAAAGATATTCTTAGCGTCATATCCGGTCGATTTTTTTCGCGTTGCAACTTTCCGATTTTGAGATTGGAGATCACTCTTACCATGTCATTCGGCGGTATCCGTAGGGCCTACCCGATGATAAATGCATGTCAGAGTATTGTGCTAAAAGTGTACACAAAACACTACGCGTGGGTCAATAGAGATATGTGCGGTACCAGGCTTATTTTTGTAGGCAATCGTTGACATTCTCTCTCTCTCTCTCTCTCTCTCTCTCTCTCTCTCTCTCTCTCTCTCACTTTCTCATGTCTGTTTCTCTATATATCTCTATGCCGACGTCTCTTTCCCTCTGTTCTTTATTATCTCGTTACATTCTTACCCTATTTCCCAGCCTTTTAATACGACTATGATCCGTTTCAATGAATGTTTTCAAAGCTAATTACCAACAATCTATTTTTCTTACCAAGCCCCCATTGTCATCACATGCACGCGTGTGTGTTTATATTTTCTCAAAATATCATTCATCAAACTGTGTTGCAAGAATGACGACTGTATAGACTATATCTGTCGCCGATTCCCCTAGAAATATTCCGTCCTTTCATGAACGGGCATTCACATTTCAGCTATTGTCCCATAGCATAAAAGAGTTTGAATAATACCATAATTCCACTAAAGCCCCCATACACCATAGATGACGAATAACATTTATTATCTCTATAGAAAGTATAAATATGTCGAATTCGCGCTACCGTTAACAATTATACTGTTTCCAAATAAGTGCATTGCCAAGTTCATATTTAGAACCGAAAAAAAGTGAATACGCTGCCTGGTCTCATCCATGAAAATTAGTTTACAATATCATGTCTAAAGCTTCCCGTCCCCCCCCCCCACCCCCACCCCCACCCTTGATGACTGTACAGAGGGAATAGATGGGACAGCCTTTACCTCACCTTATCGCAACCACCATTTTGAACTTTTCCTTTTCACGTGTTTTGTAGGTGATTTGCCATTTGGTCCAATTCCAGTTGGTCCACTCACCATTTTGTTTTTGTATACCATAAACTAGTGACTAACTGCATTGAGTTACACGTTAATTCGTGAAAGAGAGAGGGGTGACGTGGGGTGGGAGGGAACGGACGAGTTCCCACTATTGCAGTGATTGCAGATCGGTTGAAAGGATTTCTCGAGTGAGTAACTCTGAGAGACACGAAAAGCATAAAAAGCGCCAACAGAGCTTTCCCTTTACTCCTGAGCGGGAACAAATCCCGCGGAAAATAAAAACAATAATGACATTCTTAGATGGATGGTAAAGGAAATAAGTCTTCCAGAACGTTGTTCGACTTAATCTCCGTCTGCCTCAGATATCCACCGACTTATTTCGAAGTCATCCTTCCCTAAGTACTACCCTTTATGCTTTGGATCAGCCATTCCTCGCTTGCATGTCGAATATATTTTACTCTGTCACACACATGCGTGCATTATATGCGCACGTTATATTAAACACAGCAAAAGCAATATAACATTATTGTAAAATGTATCAAACAATGATTGCATTCGATATGAGTTAGCATCCCTATACTCGTTTCACATCTAAATTTGATGTTCGCTTTATATCCAATTTCATGCTGCAATCCTTTCTTAATCTTCGAGAAATCGTTCGGTAAATACTCTTCAGTGTAATGACCTCCATAATGCCATGATCATATGTATTGTATTATCTTTGTTTCATTTGCCAGAACAAACAAGCATTGCGTCACATTCAGTGTGTATTTTGAAGGCTGTTTCATGAGTGCCCATGCAACATAAGAAAGCAATTCTACAGAGCATGGTGTGGCTTTTGTTCTTATCAGCTCACAATTTTAATGATAGGTATGTTCTAAGGAAGAAAGAGAGTTGCATAATCATGGTAATAAGTTAACATGTAGATGTCATGCCGAAAGTCGATCCCAATAAATAGCACCGGCGTACTTTCACAACTGCAACTTCAAGCCCTAGTAGTGCGGAGTTACATCCGTGTTTCAGCGGGCATTACCCTTTCGGAAGGCCGTATAAGATTAACTTAGCGTTGAAAACATTAGCGGGAAAAGGACGAAAGAAAGATACGGTATAACGTGTGGGCTTATTCACGCCCATTTGCTCTTCCATTCAAATCAACGAACCAGAGATGTCGTCAAAACATAGTAGGGCAAAGGAGAATGCAAGATTACCCGCCCAATTCGCAGGGAGTGTATGGTGTGCAAAGCTTGCAAACTATGCAATAGGATATGAACCATTCCTGTTATACGAGTATACCGTTTGGTGATGGTTTCCGAAACGATATCGGATATCTGAGTGTCTATGTTTGATTAACAATATCTTATGCTTTTATTCTCTAATGGCATACTTGGCTAGCAAACCACTGTTCAAGTTACTCGTTTTTTTGTTCTTATTGAAGTAAATAAATTATACTGAAAATAAAAAGTCATTCAAAGTTGCATTTGCCCAACCAACCGTTGACTGGACTCACTTTCCATTGCTTAAGGTCAAAAGAAGATATTCTATCACTTCCCTTCTCTTTTCAAGATGTACCTGAAAAGTATGGGAGCCAAGTCAGACCATATTATAAGAACACGTCGCCATGTTACCCTTGTACAGTTTGCTAGCGCCCCGTCAAGTTTATTAATCACTGCATTAGACACGTCTGACAGTTTTGTCAAGGTTTGCCAAACAAAAACGCTGAACAGAATAGATTCTTACGATAAAGAATTAAAAACCCGCTGCCTTGATGGTTTCCGTTTCAAATTGCCGATTCGACACTGTGACAGCTTTGGAAGATCGGCTATCCAGAACGTGTCCAATCGATGAGTACACTGGGCTTTGAGGACCTTCTTTTATCACCCGATAATTGCGGCTTATGCGAAGTGCCCCACAATACCTATCAGCATTCGGATAATTGGCTGCCGGAGCTATTGTCACAGCTATCGCGACAGCTAAATCTAAATATAAAAAGGCAGGGGTGTGAGAGAATTAAGCGGGAATCACTTCCCATTGTCACACCCTTCTTGATTTCCCCCTTTCAGATTTATTGAGTCGTACAAATTGATCGATTTCACTCGTCTTTTGTTCGTGTCCCGCTCGGCATTGTTCGTTGGCACTCGGTATTGTTCCGTATCATTCGGTCATCAAATAGTATAGACACAGTGATTAGGCATGAATACAGGTGAAACAGTCGGTTTGGAGGAGAAGAATACGGCGTGTGCAGCTGGCAAGACGAATTTAATCTCTAAATTGATAAATGCTCGCCCATTAAGCGGCTATCACACACGTCCATTCTAAAGAAAAGCGGTGAGCTTTATCGAGCAGAAAGTTGTCGAAGTGCAGACGGGGGTTTTGTCTAGGTTTTGAGTGTGTGTAATAAGGCTGTCTCAGTCTCAACTCGATAGCAAAAGAGTGTTTCCACACTTACCTACACTCAATGAAGGATCAATAGGAAAATAAACCTAACTTTGAGAAGTAAATCGCTTCTCATAATTTCTTCATATATTTAACAAACAAATATATTCAGTATAAATGATATTCCCATCGAATTTCAGGTGTACATGAAATATTAATAACAAATGGGGGAAAGACAACACAACCTTATCCGAAATGAATCCTGAACACCCCCTCCTCTCCCCCTTTGCTGTCCCCCTTTCTGAGTAGGTAGCCCGTCCCTGAACTTATTCGGTTGATCGAGAGAGCTAACCCCTAGAATATCTCATGTATCATTAAACCTAACCTACCCTAACACCCCGTGCTCCCAGAAACACCCAATAAGCTATCCTTAAGTCATAAGCACACACCGCTGCTCTTCCCTCCCAATGCTGCAAGACAAGCTTCAGACAATAATATATCACCAGTTAGTGGTCAATGACAAATGTGTGTCACCTCTTCAAGATCTAATTACATGATCTCCAACCTCTGTCAACAACTATGTACTTTCTCCTTTCCCCCTCTCTCTCTTTCCCACTACTCACGCTCTAGATTTCGCTCTCTTTTCCCGGAGCAGTAATTCAGTAGCGAGACACTATATCACGCATGTGGGACTGTTCGTGGCAGAAAGCGGTCGTGGGGGGAGAAAAAGATTCATTAAAGTGTTCCAAAAAGGCGGTAATCAGCCAACAGGAAGGGGTCTATATATGGACTGAGCCCCCCTGGCGTCTTGCAGTGGTCCCACATCGGCCGGGGCGCAAATTGCGAACTTTCTACACCTGTCAGCCCCAATTCAGTTCATTGGATATCACCAGTGGCCCCCGCGCGCGCGATTTTCAAGTGACAAAATTCACCACATGCAACAGCCGATGTAATATACACTGTATTGTTTTATATGCGTAACATACATGCAGAGTGTTAGACATATAGGTCACTCTCACGCAATGCAATGTGCGTTGTGCACTCGTATGATGTAAAAGGCGTTGTTACGATATTATATAAGTTTTTACATTAACAAGCTGCTCTGAAACACGACCACAATCGTGCAAGGCTGGGATATAATTCAATATTTTCATTCAGACATCATTTGCAATGTTTTTGGGAGGATATTCAACAGAAATGTTGTGTGTATCAACCGCATATATTACATTGATGACTTATGACATTTTCCAGGTCCAGTCCCTAATAATAGCACAAACCATGATTCATTCTCTGTTTTTTGCATCCATATTTCATTGACTATGTAAGCGATGGATGAATGTTCCAATTTTCTGGTTGAGCTACTTCCTATGGTACACCCCTGCCCCCCTCCCCCTCCCCCTTCCCGCCTCTCTGTTCCATAACCCACTTCCACTATTAAAAACACAATGTTCTCGATCGAACGGGGTCAAACATACTACCATGATATAATTCTTTCACTCATATACGGTGAATCACTGATGTAACTACGACTATCGTGGTATTTTCCCCATCATTTTCATGATAGTGTCCCATCACAGGAAACTTTTTTTTTACATAACCTTAAAGAAAACTTAACAAAAATATGATATTTCTACGTGTACATTAAAACAGAAATGACAAGTAAGATATACTGCTCGGGCAATGGAGATGGTGTACATTATGCACAATACCACCATTATCGAGAGTTCAGGGCCATATCTTATAAGGGATTGCGATTTATATAAATCGGAACTATGTATCTTAAGAGTTGAACTTTCGATCGATTCAGATCAATCGTAGCTCCTTAAAAGACAGTGCCAAGGCTTTGTACGTGTCAACGCTAAACGACATATCAAATTACAGAAAGGTTGTTAAATTTGCACAGGGCAGTAACCCGTATGAGCTGAGCACTGAGCTAACAGCTCAGCACGAGAGGGGGGTTATAGTAAGTTCAATAAGCATGATCAGAAAGAGATAGTAAGGTAGAGCAGGATGATCGGTAAACGCGTTGAAATGACACATCGTTCCGAGCGCAATCCCGTTATGGTGGCTCTAAAAGGTCGCCACTTCTTCACTCGCTCTGCTACCGATCTGGCATCAATAACAAGATCATGTTTAAAATTACGAGCTTACTCATTGTCGAGTGAGCTTGTATCAATTTCTCTTGTCACAGTACAAACAAAAATATCATTTAAAGGAGGGGGTATTCTTCCCTTTTGGTAGATTAAAATCTCAAGTGGAATTGGTTGTGACAACTCAGACAACCGACTCATAGTCATAGTACGGGTTGGACAGATGAAAGAAATCATTTTAATGGGAGAAACAACACAAGCTGGTGGCTTGTCAGACATGTTGACATTTCTATCCAAAACAGCTTCTGCGACTTTAAAGATTGATAAAATGAGTCTTAAAAAGGGGGAAGGGCTGGTAGAGATAACACATGTAGTTATGTGGTCATATTGGTCACGAATAAGACACGTGATATAATATGTAAATATTCCTAATTTCCTTCGTTAGTATGATACAGCTGGATTTGTTTCCCATTGCAATGCAACACCAACGATAAGGAAATACGAAACAGACGCAGATACGTTAATCAATGGCGATATGAGTTGAAATAGTTATATGACATCTGAATCTTATTCAAGTTAGTGCTGGCGAATGGTAGCAAGCAATGTCTCATGTTTTAATTCTAGAGGTGGACGGCACTATAATGTATATGCTGGTATTATGTATTTAACCTGCCATGACCTCGAACATTACGAAACGTATCAGATTCATAACACACCATAAATACTGCATCCAATGATTAACATTAAATAACTCGTACATCATGAGAGCAACATTTTTCATAAACCTATCAAATCAGAGTCATGATAGTTGATTGAAAATCTGTTCTCACGTGTTGCAAATGACTCTCAATGTATACTTTCCTGGACATGTTTCCGATCTACAGTACTAACATAATATCTTGAATATAAATTCCTAAAAGTTACAAGTTGCATGCGAAGAATAATTACAAAAACATACGTCTATCATCAAACTCATACGGATTATAAATTAGTCACAGCTGCTAAAATATGAAGCCTCGACAGCGCAATGCTCTGCGCCTATTCCTGGATGAGTTCCCATGCAGCCAACGGGTTTAATTGGACTCTTTAACCAAAAATGGTAACAATTACCGGTATTTTCGCCATATTTTCCGTTTTCATTTTTCCAACAATGTTTCGTGTTTTTGCGACAAATTTGTTCGAATTACCCCATACCCTCCGTGTAACCCAATAAAGCGGACGAGCAGGCAACTGACATTGAGACCAAATTTGCACCCTTCAAAACAAGTTATCGCCCAATCTTGACAATCGCTCCACTTCGGACCACTCTCGTATTTCAGACACCGTTTTCGACAGACGAGGACTTTTCCATCTAAAAACGCGACATTGCTGTGATGATCATTGTACCACGATCATTCTCGAGTTACAAACACCATTTGCCGTTCTTCTTTTTTTAAAGATCGAACACACTTAATCCCAGAACAAACATAGACTTATTGTAATACCCGAATCATAACCTGTATTTTGATCTGACCCTGGCACATTTAGAGTACTATGTCTTCTATTTACCCAGCCCGCCGACCTTCAAATGAAATCTAGACCAGATCTCCCTTTCTTTTGAAGATACACCACTTCAAAAAGATGCGACAAGCCAGGTGTTGCCTTGTTCTTGCAACCTTGATTAGCATCTTCATTTAAAACCTCCGACGAATATTTACCCTCAATCTATCTCCACCAACCGATATCTCCTACATTTCCATTTCTGTCCCCATTATTGTCGCTTTGGGGTGATTCTGTAGGCAGATTCCAGGCGGCATGTCTTGCGGTTAACATGCATGATCAATTCCCTCCTATTCTAGCTCATCATCATCTGATCGCCTCGATCATCATTCATATTTACTAACCTGATTTTCGAGACACAATGCCTGTGAGAGAGCGGGCGGTAATAAGACTCAATCCCATCGCGGTTACAGTCTGCCAATACAATTTATTCCCGTTATCAGTATTCATTCCATACCCATCTCTATACATTTTAATCTCCTCCTTTCCCATTCACATCCCTCGTTCCCTCTCAATCAAACCTCTAACAACACACACGGTTCCTCTATAGCAATGTATTGTATATTTTAAAGGTGCCCTCCCTGAATTTCTCGAACCACCCCATCCTGCCCCCACCCCCCTCTTCTCACATTCACTTGTAAAACTAAGGTCGAAGTTTGCTGGGTACCACTTTAAGACCACAGTCACAAGAACGAATTCCTGCACACCATTTAGCATTGTTGAGGCGGGTTTGATCTTACGTAAATACTACTACACCTTACGTCTCACAGCTTTAAATGGAGCGCCATACCACAGTTTAAGTTATCCTGTCCCAGATAGAATCTACTTTGATAGAATGTGTGTGTTACAGGTGGAAATAAATCACATTGGTATTTCAGGGGTTAAAATATTGCTGCAATCCCACAGCGACCTTACGAAAGGATGCGCCGTCCCTCATTGGGTTATTTTTACAACTTTATTATGTTTCGCAGGGGTTAATGGTCTATATCCTCAATGTGTGACATAAATGTCTTTTATCCAGACAGACCTTCATCTAGAAAACGGGACTGACATACCTAAACCCAGCTGACCCAAACCGGTATGGGTCTCTATTATGGAGGGGTCGTAAGTAGTGATCTCAATAGGACCGATAACCATCGAGAAGAGTTTTTAATTTGTACTTAATGCTCGCTCTTACAAATTATCAAGGTTGTTTGAAGGCGGTGACTCTGTCGGGATATCTCCAAAACAGGATAGAAAAATTGAATGCTATTTTGACTGGGAAGAAGGGGCGATTGACCGTGTCTGTATACACTAAGGTCTTCTTTTTTTAAAGAGTGTTATCTTTAGGATCTTTAGAAGCGACTGGTTCGACACAAACGCCAGTTATCAGATGCGCTGTGATTATTCTTGAACGAGATGCAGTGAATAGAAGAAAATTGGATGATGAGGGCCTGCCTTAGATTCGTGTTCTACAAATTATGTAGATTACATCAGCAAAGAGGACACCATTACATGTGAGAATAAAGCGTCCAATGCCTGCCGAGAGATAGGTGGAAGGAAGGCGCCTACGATGAGATATGACGTATGGAATTGTTGTAAAGTGCGTTGGCTGTGTTGGTTCAATGGCAACGATCATTCAATTGGACTGATCTCTTTCAATCAATGATAGTGTATAACTCACATCCAGGGTTGTCTTACGTAGAGCTGGTTTCAATGTTTCAAATCTGATGATACGAACATGCCTTTACATTAGCAACATGAATTAATGTTAATATAAATAATGAAAGTTAAAAGGAAGTTTTAGAACTTACCCGGAACTCCTTTCGAATGTGGGAGCTGAGTTTCTGCCATGAGTGGTATATCTGGTCTTCGTGGTGTGGGCTTTACCCGGACCATATCGGTGCCAGTAGCGACGGCGATTTCATCTCCTACACCAACACTCCCTGCAGCTGCCGTTGCTTCTGCTACTACTTCTCCCGATACCCCTCCCCCTCCTCTATCTCCTCCTCCCCTGCGCCTCCCGTTCCTTCTTCTCCCGTTCCTCCGACTCGCGCTCCCGTACTCCACCGTGCAGCTCAGAATCACTACCCCGACGAACAAGGCGTAAATCACAGCACGATACATGGTCAATCAATCACCAGCGGCGAACCCCCAAAACAGGTCCTCAAAAAAACACGCTCACTTACAAAAATCCAAAACAGATTTGATGAATAACGAGCAGGAACTATAGACGTCGTACTTCTCCAGCTTGAGTAGAACCCTGTTGTTTCTGTAACACCTCTTGCCGGTGGTTAATCTAACAAATGTCTTGTCAGTCTGACCGCAAAGTACATGTTACAACACGGAGTTGGAAAACACGAGCGAGCTTAACCGGCCGGGCATGTAGTTGCATTGGCGTCCTGCGACGTTCTGCTCCGCTTCGCTGTACGCGCCGAGCTTTTTATCCGTCGGTGCGAAAAAAAGGCTGAGAGAGAAAAAAAGGGATCACCGGAGAGAAAAGAAAGGGATCCAAGGCACAAAACCAGTCAACTGTCCCCCAGTCTGTGATACGGGAGCTCTCACTGAAAAGATAACTGGTTTTGACCCTGCTTGAATGGGAAGGAAATCGAAATGTCTCGCACTTAATCAAGACGTGTCTCATCAAGATCTACGTGGTAGTCGCTTGTGAAGAGGAACGCGCAGACGACCAGTGCGTCAAATAAGTTTTGTTCTTATTTTTACCCGCCACATGTAGAATCGCAACATAAAAGTCACAAGTGAGCCTACATTCCTACAAACTATGTCCCACGATGAAGGGATGCTCGTATAGATAAAGGCAGCCGTACAACAGTTCAATTAACAGACGGATGCGAGAACTCTGATGGAACTCAGACGTCCTTAATAAGTTCACAAGTTAAAAACTAGACAGTAAACTTGAATTCATGGAAAAGAGAAACGGGAAATTAAACGTAACTTTGAGACGTCATTCGGGCAATAAAACAAGGCGTTGTGTCATCATTAATGTATCTTATGTAAAGATATAAGCCAGATCTAGTGACAGGAATCCCCGAATAAGCATCGCCGAAATAAAATCCCGAGTTATGAAGAAAGTGTGGTGAGAAAGTTATGAGCGGCCTTTTGACACTTTGGTTGACATGCCTCCATTCACGTGTGGAGAATGCGAGCGGTGAGTTATACTTAGAAATAGCGCGAGTTGAGTGGGGAACATGCGGACGGCCACGCGTAAACCAATAGGGGAGCAGTGTGTCTGTATGATTCATATAAAGTGTGTGTATAATAGGAGTGTGTGTATCAAGGGAAGAAACGATGAGGTATGATATTGCACGAGCGATGTATGCTAAGGAGCAGAGTTTTCACTTAGGGGACTGGAATGCGTCTCTGATTGGTCAAGATTTCCGTGACGTCACAGCGAGTATATTTCTACTGCTGATATATTCTCTCTCTCTCTCTTTCTCTCTTTATCTCTCTCTCTCACTTTCTCTCGCTCAATCTCTTCCGTCTTTCTCCCATTTTATGTCATGTTGAGAACATGTAAAGTTCTATGGATTGCAATGACACCAGACACGGTAAACTGTCATGTGTTATGAATTTGAATAACATACGATTTGTCAAGATTTCCGTAATGTCACTGCGAGTATGTTTCGATTGCTGATATATATATTTCTCTCTCACTCTTTCTTTCTCTCCCCACCCACCCCCTCTCTGTCTGTCTGTCTCTGTCTCTCTCTCTCTCGCTGTCTGTCTCTGTCTCTGTCTCTCTTTCTCTCTCTCCTCCTTCTTTCTGTCATGGTGATTATGACAACTTACAAGTATTTGCAAAATCATTATACTCGATGAACTGTCGTGTGTTATAAGTTTCATGTTTACTATTGATAATAATCTATCATGTTTTCTGTCAATTACAGACTTCAGCTTTCTCCATTCGCACATTGGGATACTATTTGCTACACCTTAATACACGGAAAATCAAATTTTGTTGGGCATACAAATGAAAACGGATATAGCACTCACAAACAAAAATAAATACTAACAAGATTTCTTGTTAAACTAGGTATTTGCAATAAAATAGTACAGACTGTTTTATAAAATTGCAGATAGTTCTGGAATATAAATACCTCCTCCACGTACATTGTCTAGTTCAATGGGATCGCTGATTTCTTAGAAATATATATCAGTGTATATCAATGGAAATTAATGATGAGGGTATATATGCAATGGGTAATAATTACGCATGGCCTGATCGCATTCACAAGCAGAAGCTGAAATTTGGTGGTTAGGGATAGGGGTATTCGGATATTGGTGAGGGTTTTGCCTTAAGTTTTGGTTAAGTGTACTTCATATTAAAGGGTTGTGTGTGGTGGATTGTTTGCCCGAGAGAGAAAGATAGGAAAGGCTTGTGATAACATTTTATTTTAAGTGCTAATTCATTTCGATGAAGTCCAGAATTGATGAAGAGTCGTTCATATCCGTTTGGCTATAGTGAATTCATATATGCTCCCACAAAAACACACGAACATATACACCCACATGCATTTGTAAATACATACAAACATATTCATTCACCTATATACACATACCCATGGACAAATACAGCCTTACACAAACTCACTGAGACAAACAAAACTATATCCGTACACGCACGCACACACAAACATACACATTCACATAACACACACGCGTACACGTACACATACATGCATAATAATTTATACACATGCTCATGCACACACACTCATAAGCGGCGTACATAGACACATAAGCGCACCTGCATTTTACCAGGGATGTGTTAGGAAAGGATATGAAACAACATTCTTTCTTTGAGCCCATGCGTGGCACCGCCGAAAAATTGCGTGGTCTCAGCATGTGCTTTTCACGTGTTTTAACAATAACGAACACGATTGCCTAGCAACGGTTTCTCAGAGAGAACAAAAGAAATGTAGAGTCTTATTTCGCTTGTCCACTTCTGTTGGATTGCATCAATACTTTTGTGAGGAAAAGAGATATCAGCGAACAAAAATAAACAGTTTTTTAAAGTAAAATATCTCATTTGCACGCAAATTCACGCAAACTCTGTTAATGAAAGTAAGCAGCTTAATATGTGATTTTGATAATGATTGAATCCGACATTTCCGGAAATCTCCGGAAAGTGAAGAAATTTGTTAATTATGTAAGTAAGAATATTATCTTATATCTCCGTTTGTGCATCATTCAACAATTATTTAGAAGAAAAACGAATACAGGATCTTTAGAGGTGTTGCCCCTTAACTTTCTTGAAAATTGCAAAAAAATGTGATAAGAAACACAGCTTCGAGAAACAAAACAGGCAATGAAAGATACTGCTTTCCAAGTTGACGATAGCAAAATGACGGTGCCGCGCATGGGACTTCAAAGCATTGCAGTGATTGTGGAATGCTTTTGACATTCATTAGCACGCTTTAGTATCCATACAGATGTTTGAATATATTATGGTTGAGTTGTCCCTCCTTCCTAACACATCCCTGATTTTACTTAACATTGTGTCGTATAAGTTGAATCACCTTCCCAATGCACTTTATTTTCCTTCAGGTCACAGTAGTTCACTTGAACTTAATGATAACGCACGGTGTGATTACAAAATAAGGTGTGTTATGTATGTCCACACAAAGTAAGCCCTGCACACACGGTGCGCTCCAATTCTAATTCCTATGATGTTACATCCAGAAATGTGTTCATTCAATCAATCGAATATATGTATTTGCTATTGATAATGATAATCATTTCGATATACAAACTGATTCTTCTTCTTCTTTCTTTCTTTCTTCTCGCCTTCTTCTTTAATTTTTTTTCTCATTCTGTGGCTCCACTCATTAACACTGTAATAATTATTATCATCATCGTCGTCACTGTCGTATTCCCCTCCGAATTTCTGTCTTCTTCTTCTCCACCCCTCTTGTTTGTTCTTTCCTCTCCCCCCCCCCTTTTCCATATTATCATGATGCTCGTCCACCACCAATTCCCCTACCACCACCACCACCACCACCACCACCACCACCACTACCACCACCACCATCACCATCACCACCACCACCACCACCACCACCACCACCACTATCACCACCACCATCCCGCCTCACCTCGCATCACTTACAGAGATACGCGACCACTTTCTCTATCCCCTCCCCCCCCCCTCCCCCTCCCCCACTCACCCCACTACCATCCCCATCAACACCCCATCATCATTATCAACACGCCACTTCCACCATCCCACCTCTTTTTGTAATTACATACTCTAACATAAATACGCTACCATTTCGTATCTCCTCGTCTACCCCTCCCCGCTCTACCGCCACCACTACCACCATCCAACCACCTCTCCTCGCCATTTCTTCCCGGCTCCCATTTTGCCTCCTCACCCACTACACCACCACCACCACCATCTCTTCCAACACCACAACAACCATGGCAATCACCATGAATATATGACGATATACTAACCACACTGATTCGATGAAACACCACAGCGTACCTGCCTTCCTCGCCCCAATCCACGAGACCCCAACTTAATGGTCACCGGTTACATAATCCCGTCCGCGCATCGTGCCAAAACACCTGGTACATGTATACTATGAACTCTACCATTATACCGGGCAGGTAGCAATGCCATTGCTATATCTTTTCCGTAATACTCACGCAAAACAACAAGGTCTTACCCTCACATGTTCATCAATGCGGTTTCTTGTACGCACGTTTTATCCTCATGATCCTAGAAACCAATACCACAAATAAAGACCATCCTTTCGTTGACTTAATGCACTTTGATTGCGGCGGAACGAATTTAGATGAAAATAAAAGAAATATTGATGATAATGAGAGGCCTAGTTATTAAACTTAATTACGCCAAGTATGGGAATGGTCAATAAAACGTGACGTCAAAGAATTTTCCAGTAAATGAGTCATACATTCTCAGATGATACGTTTAATGTGTCCTGGTTTTGATTCGGAGTAAAACACTACATTACACCAGTAATTAACCCTATCTGTGACAGACAGAATACTGACCAATGGCATGCGTGTGTATTACTAGGCGAAAATATAGATTTAGATTGTAATAGGCCAACTGATGAAATTCGAACTCCACCCCCCCCCCCCAAAAAAAAAAAAAAAAAAATCAATAGTTACACTACATTGTTCGTCTTTTATGACTGACATAACCGATAAATCCTCAATATTTTGGGAGTCCCCAACCCCAAGCCTAAGTGAAATCACACGTTTCATTTACCTTTGATACTAGTAGGGTTAAGTTAAGTACATTGATTGAGGGCGCACATTCCCTGAGTTAAGGCAAGAGTGTCATTATTTTGTGTCTTGAAAGCGGGAAAGTGCCTCATTTTGAGAAACGTTACCATTTGAACTGATGACTAAAGGCCACAGCAAGTCAATCATACTCGGCAGCTCTTATTTCATTCCAGGGTCGATTTGATTTTACCTCGTATCAAACAGGACAAGGAGAAAGGGAAGACCTTTGCTTTGATTTAATTTGCAAGGTTACGACTTATTCTGACAGCTTTTGCACCCCTCCCCACCCCCTTCTTCTTTCTATTAATGTTGTCTTCTTAAGACCTTGTCAGCCAAATGAGAAAATAATCGTTTAAGGATGATGGTCCTCGGCTCAATATACTGCACTAAATAGTTAATTTCAGATCACAATTGTATAAATTCTCTTTGAGGATAGTCCTCCCGAGCAAGAATGGATTAAGTAATGAAATGACTATTACTCTTCTCGATTGAAAATGAGCTTATTTATCTTGTAATGATACAATAATTGCGCTCCGTTTGAATAATACTTCTGCATTACGCATTAAAGGATTGCTCTCTTCTTTACGACATGTCCGAAGTGAACCCCGCGCTCCTCCATCGTCTCTTTTTCTGCTTTTGTAGTGTGTTTACATTTAACTCTATTCATGCTAAGGTCACATCATTGCACAAGTGATAACTACAAACCCTATCGAGCACTCTATCTGGCGCACAAGGTGTTAATTCTTTTCTCTTATACTGGTATTCGCTTTCTTCGTATCCTTTTTTTTCTTCGTCACCCTTTCCTTCTTTTCCATTATGCCTCCATGCTTTCTCCGTTATGTCTTAAAATCTAATGCAGCCCTGATCATTATAATCTGTATGCAGCTTCCGCATATCTAAGTATCTAGATCAATGGACGCACATGTATATCTATATATCTGCTTTTCTACTTTTTTTTCAATCCACCAATATATCTCAAATTGCCCGATTACTATGACATTATAATCCTATATCAATTAACATAATGAGCGACCCCCCCCCCTCTCTCTCTCTCTCTCTCTCTCTCTCTCTCTTTCTCTCTCTCTCTCTCTCTATCTATATATATATATATATATATCTCGCTCTCTCTCTCTTTCTCTTGCTCTCTCTCTCTTTCTCTTGCTCTCTCACCCCTTTGTCCCTTCTGTATTCCATTTTCCTCTCGCTCTCTCACTCTCTCCCCCTCTCCCCTCCCCCTGTAGCTTTCGTACTCTTCCCTCCTTTATCACATCAAACTTGGTCCCCATACCACAGAGAGCTACAATTGTCACTAATCGTAATGTCATATCACAACGAAGTTGCAATCAGCTTGATCGTAGCTTGCCATGGATACCAACCGTATAGCTTGCGTGGATATAATTATCGAACCTGTAAGATGATAATGATACTGGCTATTTATAAAGCGCTATTTGCAATGTATCATAGCGCTTTAAACAAATAAGGAAGAATAACAGTTACAACATAAATTGTATCATAATTACAAAGGTCTTACAAACTACATGTACAACAATTTAAGGAAAAGGGGAGGATTTTAGATGTTTCGTAAAGGTGTGTACATGCGGTATTTGTCTAATGTGTTGCGGTAGAGCATTCCATGCTGTGGATTCAGTGTATAATAGTGTAAAAAAGATAAAGTGTAAAATTACACATTGGCGTGGATTTAAAATATATATCAATGATGGTTTGTGATGCCGACAGTTGCAATAGATAGCAACTCATTCTTTGTGATGCGTGACCCAGTTCTTACACAATAACGTGCACCACATAATGATCAAGTTAATGACGACGAGAATCGAGGGTAGACTTTTCAATAAGTACAGGTTGCTGACATAACGATTCGGATGGTAAGCTATATTTAGACCAATAGTAAACAACTTTAATGTGTGTTCTATAACAATCCAAATAATAGTCTATGTATAAACCAGTATTCATGATGATTAGCAACTTGAATGTAATTGATATTAATGACCAACACACATGGTAGTGATG
Organism: Arbacia lixula; assembly: GCA_963669155.1. NCBI lineage: Eukaryota > Metazoa > Echinodermata > Echinoidea > Arbacioida > Arbaciidae > Arbacia > Arbacia lixula. The sequence continues at coordinate 7,264,927 of OZ022591.1, read as the reverse complement.
CCATCGTGCACAATTGCTTTGTTTCAAGATAGCTTTATTACCAATGTGAGTACAATAAGGTGCCAACACAATTATGCACATAAGTCCAGGTCACAGCTTAATCACTGCTAAGTGCAGACAGCTAAACACACACCCATATTGACCTATATCATGTTGAGGAATTAATCAGATTATCTAGCCATTAATTCTGATGGTTATTTCCATATGTTCTCAATTCTCCTTTCAGCAAGATAATAGTCGAATCTGAATGTGGAAGGTATACAAAGAACTATTCGGTACGAAGGGTCAACGACTTCTGATGTATAATGTTGAGATTCAAAACGTGGCATGTTTACGATGTTGGTGACGTAACAGACAAAATTACTGTTCAGCCACTCGTTTTTCCTCTTACCTCTTTCTCTCTCTACTTGCTCTCTGTCCCTGTAGTTCCCTGTCTCCTTTTCACTGTCTCTCTTCATCTCTTCCCCTCCCATAGCTATCCCCTCTCTCTCTCTCTCTCTCTCTCTCTCTCTCTCTCTCTCTCTCTCTCTCTCGCTCTCTCTCTCTCTCCTTCTCTCTTCCCAGCTCTGTCTCACCAATACATCCTCGGTCTCACTTTCTCTTTTCACCCCCATCTTTCTCTGTCCTCTCTGCCCTCACCATAATTAATCCAGTCTCTCTGTAATGTATATTTACATTATTTCATAAGGTCCCCCAGTGTGTGCGCGCACATACACACACTACATAAACACACACACACACACACACACACACACACACACACACACACACACACACACCACATACACATACATGCACACACATAAAGACACGCAAACATACATGCACACACGTACACACATACACACACACACACACACACACACACACACACATACCTGCACACATACATAGACACGCACACGCACATAATATCGGGTGGAGACATCATCCCTATACATCCAGTTGAAAGAGAGCTGCTTCTACTACTACTACTACTGTTACTACTACTACTACTACTACTACTACTACTACTACTACTACTACTACGACTAATAATACTTCTACCACTGCTACAACTTCTAGTACTTCCACAATATACAAGGGCTACGGCCATTTCAATGACTTCTTGCACTATAGTGATATCATATACGTTACACCTAAATAAGGCAAACGGTTCTGGCATATTCAGTGATATGTCCATGTAAACTAGCACTGGGTTTGGTATTGGTATTGAACAGAGGTCGTGAAAACACCTCCATTCCCATCCTTTTCTGGATATGACCTTGAACCTGGGTGGTTCAATAAACACATCAGCTAGATCAATCCGTGTTTCATGGTCGAATATGAGCCCAAATAAAGAGCCCCTCTCTGACAAGATAACTGGACGAGGAGAAAAACAGGAAAACGAAAGAGATGATGAGAGAGGAAAAATCTAAATAAGGAAAGGAGGAGTAGAAACCTACTGGGCATACATCATTGGCTTCGTTTCAATTTGCGGACGGGGGTTAAGTCGTTTTATTTGCGTAGAAAGTAGCAGGCAGGGTGTTCCATGTTGCGTTGGAGAGCTTATGTCATCAAAATTCCAATTTCATGAAAGTTCAGCAAGTTCGCACGAGCGTGAGTTTCTTAATGTAAAGGAGATAAGGTTGCATCATCGAATAAAAGGTGCAACTATTGGCATGTTATATCATAAGTACGATTGTTTACTTCATAACCCCATCAAAGTGAATAATTTGGTAAAAATCTAGTTTAAATGTACTCAAATTATATTATTGGTCTGAGCGGGTCCAAAGGACATGGTGAGGTTGTCAACAACTACGTCATCTTATAACCACTACTCCTCATCTCCCTCTTCTCCTCACTTCTTCTTCTTCTTCTTCTTCTTCTTCTTCTTCTTCTTCTTCTTCTTCTTCTTCTTCTTCTTCTTCTTCTTCTTCTTCTTCTTCTTCTTCTTCTTCTTCTTCTTCTTCTTCTTCTTCTTCTTCTTCTTCTTCTTCTTCTTCTTCTTCTTCGTCTGCGTCTTCTTCTACTTCTTCTTCTCATTCTTCTTCTTTTTCCTCTCCTGATTCCCTTTCTACTTCCTTTAATTATCACTCCTCCTCCAATCTTCCTTCATATCGATACCGTCTTCCTTTGTCCTCCTACTCTCCCCTCCCTCACTCCCTCTCCTCCTCCAACACGCCATCATCTAGTCCTTCTTTTTTATTTATATATTCTTCATCCTACTTCCGCTTTTCCTTTCCGTGCTCCTTTTCGTTTCCCATTCTTAATTACCTCCTCCTCCACCCCACCTTCTCCTTCTCCTTCTATTCAGTTCTCTCTTCAAATTCCTCCTCATTCTTGTGCTCCTCCCCCCTCGTCCATTTTATCCTTGATTTGTCTCTTATCGACTCTGGTCCGTCTCCTCTCCACCATACTTCAATAAAGTGTATTCATTAGCGTATTTACCACTGCTCAGTATGTGTCACCATTAAGCTATTCAATCTTTAAAGGGCATATACTGTACTGGGAAGACAAAAAAACTTTAAAAGGTGATCGTGAGCAATCTCCTTGCAAATGGTCTTAAATGAGTGTATTGTCCAATTTAGAAACTTGCTGAAATTTATTTGCCCTCAAATGATCCACATTTTGAGAATGTAGTGATTATTCTCAAAATTATCAAAATGTTCGGGCCGAACATTTTCAGGATTTGTAATCTAATCACTAATTTCTCCACATGTTGATCATTTGAGGGCAAATAACTTTCAGCAAGATTCTAAAATGGACAATACGTGAATTTAAGACCATTTGCAAAAAGATTGCTCACGATTACCTTTTGAAGGCTTTTTCATCTTCCCAGTACAGTATATTCCCTTTAAGACATAACTCTCTTTGAAACAACAAAGGCAAGAACAACGATGAGAGGCCATACAGCAACAACAATGCAAAACAGTAACTCTATTCAGGTAAAAAGAGCTATGTGTAGATGTGTCGAACATTTCATTATAAACATAACATAAGATAATTTCCCCAGTCCAGTCCATATTCCCAGGCCCGTGCGCCTCGCATACAGCTTTAATCGTTGGTTTATGTTGCCTGTATAGTAGCATCGGGAGTAGCATTGCAACACCACATCGTGAACTTCAATCGATGATGCGTATTTCGAGGGTCCCTACAAGGTGATCAGGCTTTCCTACATTGAAGGTTACATACATCATTAATGGACCAGCGAATTACCAATAAAATAATTCGACCCGTTCCGGGGAAGACGGCGGTTTCACAATGGCCGGTCAGAGATGAACAAGAAGAAGAGGAATATTAAAACTGTATCATAATTAAAAACCTATGTTAGATATGTTGGATATTGATCTTTAATCATGTCAAAGAAGAACATAGACAGGAAATTGACGTGGATAAATTAATGTTTCTTGTATGGCTCCGGCCTGGTAGTTATAGGAATACAATTTTGGCAGAGACTTGACGAGTTCATGATAATCCAGCACGCACACATCTTGGCACCAGTATTTATGGAACAAGTTGAATGGTTACGTACAATAAAGACATTCATTTCCTTGCTTGAATGCAAATAGGTTGGCACCTGTCCAGCGTGAAAAGTTTTTATCTAGAACCATAGTAGATCTCAGTTCATATTCATCATAGTAACCGTCATAACATTGCATCATTTCGCCAAAATAGTTTTGATGTGTGCTATTCAAATTGACATTTTATTTTCATTTAAGTTTAACACTGCGCGTGTGTGATGGTGTGCGTGTCTGTGTTTGCGTGTGATGTGGGTGTGTGTTCAAGAAAACATGTGTAAATGTGTGAGTGCCTTTTTAGTCATACACCTGCGTATATTTTTCTGTGTGTGGTTCATCGTCATTGCTGTTGTTCATGGCCAAGATGGATGGTTGGTTGGTTGATGGTGGTGGCGGTGGTGGTGGTGGTGGTGGTGGTGGTGGTGGTGGTGGTGGTGGTGATGGTGATGGTAGTGGTGGTGGTGGTGGTGATGGTGATGGTGATGGTGGTGGTGGTGGTGGTGATGGTGGTAGTGATGATGGTACTGGTGATGATGTGCTGATAGTGGCAGTAGTGGTGGTGGTGTGGTGGTGAAAGTGTTTTGGTGGCGGCAGTAGTAGCAGTAGTGGTAGCGGTGTGGTGGTTTGAAAGTGGTAGTGATGGTTGTGGTGTCTTGGTGATGGTGGTAGTGGTAGTAGTGACTGTGGTAGGGTGAAGGTCGTGGTATGGTACTTGTGGCGCTAGTGCTGGTGGTGCTGGTGGCGAAGCGGTGGTGGTAGATTATTGCCATTGTTATTCTGACCATCGTCGGGAAGAGGAAAGGGAGTCCATATGCTGACAGCCCAGTGACAGCGCCCATTGAGGAGTCTGCAACCAGAGACTCAGTTCAGCTACTTCCCACAAAAAAGGGTATGTGACATAAGACTAGCGCCTTAGATAACCACGTACAAACATACTGTCTAGTCTCTGCAATTTCAGACCCAGTGTATAAGACTCGCTCACTGAATGACTGACTAAGACGCGTTTGCGGATGAGTAGAGAATTCTGAAAATAGTAGAAATAGGGTGGTACAGAATCATGAGGAGTTACGATAACACGATAAAACGCCGAGTTCAAATCTTCTTCTTCAGTTTCACAGATGAATTTTTGAATTGGACCGAACCAACTGAACTTCCATTCCCAGGGTACACCGTGAGAAATCGAATTGGATTTCGAGGTTACTCATACGAGAATGAGGCGACGCGTAGATGGAAGGTTAAGCTCGCTTAATCAAGGGTTCAGCGAATTAGGGAGTAACGATTATCGATCTCTTCCGGAAGCTAATATCGGTACGGAATGCGAACGTGGAGTGAAAGAGGATGGATGCATCTTCAAGTGTCGCTGCACTTCTTAGAAAATAATCATTTTCTAGAGGAGAAGTGAAGTTTTTGCGAGTGGTGAAAATGACTCAATGGTTTTACGGAGAAGGACTGTGATGAGTTATTGTGAGTCGGCAAAAATATTAAGTGTGAGGAGTGACTAATGAAGAGAGTGTTGGTGATGATATTGATGGTGATGATGGTGATGTTTGTTTGTTTGTTTTTATTTCCGCAAATCAATATACAACGATCAAATACCACATTTTATAAGATATGGCGGATAGCCCATTTCAGCGGTAATAAAAAAAATTGCCGCTGTTCTTCCAAGGGGTCCTTTAATGATGCTGATGGTGATGGTTTTATTGGCGGTGGTGACGATATTTGTTGTGATGGTGGTGGTGATGGTGATGGTGATGGTGATGGTGATGGTGGTGATGGTGATGGTGATGGTGGTGATGGTGATGGTGGTGGTGGTGGCGGTGATGGTGATGGTGGTGGTGGTGATGGTGGTGGTGATGATGGTAGTGGTGGTGGTCATGATGAAGATGATAATATTAGTGACTAAAATTAGAAAAAAACGCACACAATAATAACCTTGATCATTCCAACGAGTGTTGAGCTCGAGGATAACAAGAACAGAAAAGAGAAATTGTATAACGGCCGCGACGTCCGATGGTTAATCTCAACAAATATAACAATGATCGAATATCATAATGAAATACAGTCGTTATGTCTTGAAAAGAAGTGTCTGATCGTGCTTAGACTTTTGTCACCATAGCAATGCCATTTCGGTACTAAACTTACTCCATGAGCACCATCAAAGCATCAATGTACTTGAGGTATGGTTTCCATCTGAGCGAGCCCATAAAGTGTAGATGGGACTCTTAGGGGGTGTGGGAGGGAAGTATCTCACACTTACGAGCACATATGCGGATTCTACTGCGGTCTACAAAACCGCTCGGGTAAAGGATGATCAAGGAGCAAATATTCTCGCGTTCCATGTCTCATTCGTCTAGATATCCCCTTCTCTTATCTCTCATGTTTTCACTGTTTGTTTCCATAAGGGGTTTTTGTCATAAAGATGGCTTCACACCTGAGAAAATCTACCTGGAACGGTTGGAAATCCCTCTGCTCGACATAAAGTAGAACAGGGATAACGAAAAAAAAACATTCCTCGACCATGGGGGTGCGACGCTCTGACATTCCGTCGGAGTTGGGAAAGGGTGAAGTGGAAGGGGTTTCTTGTTTACTTTCTGTCTTTCCTCCTCCTCCCTCTGTTCCTCTTCTTCTTCAACTTACTGTTGATTTGTTTCTCCATCACTTTAAATCACAATCCTCCATTTTCTCTGTTTCTTTTCATTACGTTTTCAACATCATTGTTCTCCTCCTCCGTCCATTCTGATCTTTTCTTTATAGTATAATCATTTTTATTATATTCTTCGTTTTTCCTTCGTTCTCTTCTTCCTTCTTTTCCTTCTTTCTTCTTATTTTTGTTGCTGTTCTTGCTCTTCTCCTCACCCTTCCTCACTCATAAATCTTATTTTCCCATGTTTTTTTTCTTGTTTTATCTTCCCATTCAGTATAATTTTAGGTTGTATTAATTTCCGCGTTTATTGTCCACCCTTTACCCAGCCTGACGTTCATCTCACTCTTTCCTCTCTTTTCCATTGCTTTTCATTACCCACCATTCACGGCCTTATATCATTGTGTATCAACTCCCCCCCCACACACACGCACACACACAGACACACACACAGACACACACACAGACACACACACAGACACATACACACACACACACACACACACACACACACACACACACACCTAACCCCACTCTGCAGTAAAATAAATTTTTGATTCAATAACCAACTATTCAATAATCAACGATCTGACTGTTAGACACATATATACCACCATGTTAAATGTCTAACCCCACAAGTTTAAAGTGAGGTTGAACTCGATAACATCCAAACCCTATTAGTTGAATGTATAGGCGTTCAAACCCAGCATGCATTAGTAACGAATAATGAATTATTACGCAATCCTCTCGTTCTCTTATGGTGTTGTTGTATTTGTGTAGTTTCATGTATGTGAATAAAGGCCTAAATCAATACTGACTATGGGATGGAGCGTTATGGTTTCGAGAATTCGCGATATCATCCTTTAATCCATCCTTCAATCTTGTAGATATGATCATCTTTTTATTGCTTTAGAAAGTAGCAATAACTTCACTGAACATTTACAGAATCAGGAATGACTTTCAGAACATATCTCGTCCTTTATCCTGAATGAAATGCATTACCTCCTTCTCCAGTTCTTTTCCCCCTTCTCAAGTGCATATGTGCAGGCCTTAAAGAAGACCGTTTTCTCATCACCTCGCCTTCCGAAATGGCTTACCGTCTAAATCTCGCCAAACAACCCAGAAATCCCGCCAGGCCAACGCCATCTTTTCTTCGCCGGGGCTTGAAAGCGATTCGGCGGGAAAATCCGGGGCAGATTTTCTCGTCCGTCGTTAACAAACCGTCTGGTGTCATTTTTAGATGCGAGAGTGCGGGGTCTAAGCTTCCGCAAACGCCAGGCTTGCTCCGTGCCAAGTTATGACGCGCCAAAGCTATAGGTGTCAGAGACAACATTGTCTTTGTTGTTCTCATGGATCCATCTTTAACCCTTACTAGGCCAGATGAAATATTGCTCAATGGAATCTGCATGTGTTATTGGAGTTGGAAACCGCATTGAAGTTAAGCTGTAACGCCATGTGCAAGAGAGAGATATAAAGGGGGGGAAAGGTGTGAAAACATTTCCTTTCTCAGTAAAAGAAACGTAAATGTTCCCGAAACCTAATTTTCTTATGAGGTAAAGATGGTGAACGTTGCTCTAGAAACTTAAGGAAAGGCAAATAATCAAAACGCCCAAACGGTATGTCAATTTTGTATGGGCGTGATGGGATGGAGATTGTCGATGCTTTCTCACCGTGAATTCTTCATGTTCTCTTGAGAAGACAGATGTTCAAGAGTCTGCACGCGGTACAGTGAAGACATATTAGAACTGTGTGTGTGTGTGTGTGTGTGTGTGTGTGTGTGTGTGTGTGTGTGTGTGTTCAAGTTGTATTTATTGTATATCATTAAGTATGCGATTTTTTTTCAATTGATTGATCATTGCATTTCATTGTATTTCATTGCGAGCGTGTGTGTATGTGTGAGTGTGTGTGTGTGTGTTCAAGTAGAATTTATTGTATATCATTAAGTATGTGATTTTTTTTCAATTGATTGATCATTGCATTCCATTGCCATTGCTTTTTTATTCTTCATTAATAAAAGGTTATAATTTATCCAATAAGTGTGTTTGAATGAAATCAAAATAAAGTTTACTAAAAAAATGTATGCGGGTGCGTGTGTCGATGAGTGTGCATTATGTGTATGTGTATAATGTGATGTGTGTATATATGTGTTGTACATTGGTGTATAATGTGTGTGTGTGTATATGTGCATTTGTGTTTGTATGTGTGGCACACATATATTGCGTTTATATACAAGTGGTATCTCATGCTTTATTGTGTTTATCGAATCAATAGAAATACTACGTTTATGGATTTGTAATTCTATGTTACAAAGTGAAATTGTTTATTTAATTATGTGAATGAAATCAAATAAAGAATATGAAAAAAAAAGAATGTGTTTGTGTGGTGGGGGTTGGGGTGGGGGTGTTGTTATTTGGAAACAAGCTCAAACATAGTACAAGAACTAGACCGTAATAATTACAAATGTATTATTTTTGTTATTTGGAAATACTGTTTGTAAACACTGTATTTACTCAAACATAGTTCGAGAACAAGACCGAAATAAATATAAATGTATTGTTGTTGTTATTTGTAAACATTATATTTACTCAAACATAGTATAAGAACCAGTCCGTAATACTTACAGATATATTGCTATTGTTGTTATTTGGAAATACTATTAAACATATCATAATTTTTTTTCATATGAGGTAAAAAATGTATGTATATTATCTGTTTGTGTGTATATGAAGGTATGTATAAGTGTGTGAAGTGGGAGGGGAGGGGAGGGGGGGGGGCGAAGAAGAGGTAGAAAGTGAAGGGGTCACTGATAGACGTGGTGTGTGGCCCGAGTTTGAAAGTCCCCTCCCTAGCCCCACCAATGATGATGTGTAATGTTCTAGCTTTCAACCAAAATTCAAGTAACTCTTCACAGACGCGTCAAATAACTGATATTCAGGAAGTGCAATTTAATTTGAAAATATGACTGCAATATGAAATACCAAAATAGTTTTAGTATCATCATAGACTATAAACTATCCAGGAACAGCGAACGGACATAAAAAGTTATGCTAAATAGACATGGTTCAAAATGAACTCATTTCGCCCAAAGAAGATGTAAGCAAAATCTAGGTTATCAAAACTGTGAATAATACCATGAATACGATTATGCCACTAAAACATGCTAAAAGGCATACTTTTAGATTTTGCTTAAAATCATCTCACTTTTAAAACATTCAAAGAAAATACTGTCGTAGTATGAATTGTATATTTCAGAAGTTAAAACTAATGGTCCTCCGTCATACTTCAGTCTTTCTAAAGATTCAGAACAAAACGAAATGATGGTTACATCTTCGATCATCATCATTTTCTGTTTGGTATGAACAATTCTGAGGTGAAACGCTACCACCCGCATAAGTCCAGGTAGGTGTATTTATGTATTTCTACACAATTGATACACACTAATCCTGAACATCATAATTTTGTCTGGCTCAGAATTAAAATGGTCAAAAGAAATATCGACAAACGTCGAAAGACGCTGCCAAGGTAATCATGAGATACTTCAGAGAAAGCCTGCAGTTGAACGTTGAACGAATCAGATTTGCGAAGATAGTTACAAACTTACGGCGATTATGTTGTTGTTCATGATCAAGTTCTAACATGTTTCTGTTTAAGCTCGATTCTGAAGTTCCACATAGCGTGCTAATCCACTCTTAATCTGCTCTTGTCGATACTTCCAAGCAGCATGGTTTCCTGGTTTTATTTCGATTTACAAAGGTATGTTACAAGCTGACATAATACAGGTGCGCCTATGTTACAAGCTACGACAACACAGGTGTACAAACTTACCCCTAGCCCATGCAAACTCGCAAAACCTTGTTAAATCTTCAGCATTTCATTTTCATTGTCACCTTTTGATTCCTGGCCGCCCTCTTAATCGGCTCATTATAATCACAGCCGCGCGTAAATTATCTATCAATAAGCCGTGAACAATCATGGCAGACCATTAGACGGTTAGACTCTCAAATTGGCGATTAATTCTAACGTATCGGTGCGATTCGTAACCCACCGACACCTCTTTTGTTTGAAGCCTTTTCACCCGTAACCGAATCAAGCTTAATTTAGACAGTCATTAAAGAATCCTTGGGTTTTGCATGAGTGCGTCATACATCGCAATGAAACAAGATGCGCACATTGAAAACTTCGCGACAAAGACAAAAACCGCTCCAGGATTTTCACCCCGTCTCTTATTCATTCTCCGAAGAAGGTTGACCCTCCCTAGAATCCGGTGAATTAAACTGAAAGATTATTCATTCTATTCTTCTCTGAATCCTCCCTCTTTTCTCTCGAATCCCTAGCCTCTCTTTGTATTTGCCCATTTTAGCCCGTCGTGGGTCAGGGAAGTTGCTGAAACCCTCCCGATATTCGCTAGCTGCGGCAGACTGATTTGAAAACAATAACGGCGCGGACGCAGCTCAGTGCGTTTCTGTGCGTACAGCCAGAGTCTCAGCAATTTCAATCCGCCCGTTGTTTTTCTTTGACATTGAGCGTCGCGCAAATGAATTGACATAAAAAGGATGAGAGCAGGATGAGAGCGATTTTAACAAGTGAAATGAAAGCCAAGGCGCGTGTCTGTGGTGATAATTAAGAACAAAAGTTCTCGTCTCGGCTAAGATCATGAACATCGTACATGTGAAGTCTCGATAATGCCACCTGAAGTCGATCACATGGTTAACCGTCTGTAGAAACCTGACGTCACTTAGATAACCGAGACAGAAGGGCCACTTAAAAGGCAAATTTATAAAACGTTTATTACATTTTCTTTAAATATGTGATATCTATAAACTTCGCATAATATTGAGTACTAGTATCTGTCAGCGGAATGCAGCTTATCCACTTTGAATACTTTTCTCCAAATATAGTAAAATAAAATGGTGTAATCTGCGCTTGTTAATGACATACATAACGACCCTGTCTTATAAAGATTTGCAATTGATTGCAACTTGCCTTGCGATTGATATCAACAACTATGTGCATTGGAGACTGGGGATTGGATTCAACATCGACCTTTTATGAGAAGGGGCCAGCTCAAAGTTCTGAACCGCACTAGACTTGTAAGTCACACAAAAAGAAGCTTGAAAAGCAGTGAAAATCAATCGGTAATTGGACATGATTTGAACGTTACCGTGTTGTTGGAGAATGCATGAAGACAAGGACGAAACCATCTCCAATCATTTAATTTCGTATTCACAGTCGAAATTCCCAAAACAAAATGTAAAAACAGTCTTGAATAGGTGTAATAAAATACAAATAATTATATAGGTTCATGTCTTTATCTGTTTTATTTCCAATTTTTCTCTTCATCCCATAAGTGGACCGATTATCTCAAAATGATTCAAATGCATGGGGTTATTGAAAGCCTTCTTCAATGACGTGACCTGCCTGACCTCTACTCTTTCATTCGAATTTTCCTTTTTTTTTTGGTTTAAGTTGGATGTGGCTTAATTCACACATTTGGATTACGTTATAGAATGGGAAAGGGAATGATGGACAGCTAAGAGAGAAATTGGTGAGGTGGGGGGGGGGGGGGTGAGAGAGAGCAGGGGCTGGGGCGATATGAGGAAGATATATCTAAACAGATAGAAGAAGTAGAAAGAGGCGTGCAAAAACACAATTCGGATGTGTATGTGAAATTGAGAGGGATGGTTTGAGTTGTTTCATTAAAGCTTAAGTGGAGCTTTTATAATTGAGCGGAGTATCCCCGCAGATGTCTCCACACACAAACCAGCCAAACGTTGGCCAAGTTTGACAGCCAGACGCCACCACATGCACAATACCTGAGTCACGGTGGTAACTGTTGGTATCTCTCGTCAAGATATTTAGGCCATGCGGCACAGTTTAAGAAGGTCGAGATGACGTCTTACTCCTGACACAATGCTCGGAGCAAACTGTTGTCAGTCTCCAAGGGCTAAAAGACAGTCTGGCTTCTCATCATTATGGATCCAGCACCTGGCAGAATCTACTGACATAAAAACCTTACTCTAAACATCAATTGGATGTTTTCGTCGTGGTGAAGGTGCCCCTTTACGCCACGAAAGTGCCGATATTCAAATGTACCCCCTCCCCCTCGTTTCGCCGACCCCAGATTGGATAATGGAATCTACAACATGCAAGGTGTGTGTCTGTGTGTGTGTCTGTCTGTCTGTCTGCCTGTCTGTGTCTCTGTGTGTGTTTGTGTGTGTGTGTGTGTGTGTGTGTGTGTTTGTGTGTTGTGTATGTGTGAGTAGTAATTATTAGTCAGCTTGTCGATACATTTACATAGGCTTCTCCTTCCCCTCTCCCGCATACGGAAAAGCTGGTTACACTAACGCCAATAGACTACCTTACCAAGAGGCCCAGCGCCCTTTGACCGCGCACCCCTCTTTCCCCCACCCGTTCACGCCCTCATCCTCGCCCTCGTCCTCGCCACGGTACTTCAAGCGTTGCCTTTCACCTGTATCACCCAGTCTTGCCTATAAGGGCCCGGAGCAGCTGGTATGGCCTCTCCTGGGTCTTACCGCTAGCACAAACTCTGGGCCGAATCACCCCGTCAAGCCTGCGCGCACCCGTCTTGTAGCTGCGTAGATCTGCCTCCTGAGGCAAGCCGCAAGACAGCAGGCACTCTGCATGTGCTTGAATCTGGCGTCGCCTGGACATGATTCCGTTTAAACATCTTAATTAGTCCGAAATTACTTAGTTTGTTCTCGTCTATCTTTTTTTTTTGGTAAAGTATGTGTTTGGATCTATCTGTTCCTGTCTCTCTATGTGAGTCTGTCTCTGTTTCTTCTGCCAACACTCTCTACAATATGGGAGATGGTAAATAAAAATATATCTTACGAGATACTGACGAGAATGATGACGAAATAAGGAGAAGAAGAAGAAGAAGAAGGGGAAGATGATGAAGATGATTGATGCTATTTACGATAATGGAGACAATAAGGTGAAAGGGAGAACGAGGGAGATGAAGAAGAAGTAGAAATGTACAGTGAATACATATGACATAAGCTCATAAAGAAATATATCAATGTGTCAACATAAATATCGTATTCAAAAATTGAATTAAAGATTGAAATAAATCCTACAAAGCCCATTCGTTAAAACAAAATTAATGTGGTACAGTAGTTGGATAGATTGAGAGAGGAAAGAGAGAGAGAGAGAGAGAGAGAGAGAGAGAGAGATAGAGAGAGAGAGAGAGAGAGAGAGAGTAACATCGGAAAAGGCGTTGCTCATAATTAAACCTTTTTTTTGTAAAGTATGAAATCATTTAAGCTTTAAGAAACATGAATTAAGTGAAACGACCAGAAGATAACCAAACAAGTCATTACAGTAGATCTATATACTTCACACACTAGGCTAGATTAGTGGTTTATAGGGGCATTACAGGGGCTTTCATTTCAAGAACTTATCTTTTATTTTCATCCCCCTTTTCCGAAACCGCTCCTCTGGGTTGCACTTTCCTCCCACTTCTGAATAAAAAAAAACACTGTGCATGGCTGAATGCAACCCTGAGAGGAATTACAGAAAATCAAAAAGACCGATTTGACGATTTAAATCTTCCCCCACCGCAATCCCTTCTTAGGTTGTATAATTGGTGTCAACCTGCGATGGGGTGAGAAAAGAGATTAAGTGGGGTACAGTTGAAAGGGGATTCGCTTAGTACCAATCATGACACTTCTTAGATTTGCGGATTAGTGACAAACATGACAACAATAATAACAGTAACAAACCCAGGAATCATCATTCGAAAGACCAACGTCTTTTTATATCTATGTGGCTTTATTTACTCGCAGAATCTGCTACTCTCCCCCACCATACTATAACTCCTGAGGCTCCATGAATGAACCACGAAGTGGAGAGATAACGACAGGGGTAAAGACAACGCATGACCGTTGTCCTCTCAGAAAAAGAAGAGCTCGATAGGAGCGTATCCAGGAAAGTGCTTGTAAACTGAAAAATGGGGAGGCATTATTTTAAATCAATAGAAGGTGGAGGAAAAGGAAATGTCAGACAATCTTTGAAACACTGGAACGTAAGCGGCCATAACGAAAATTATCACCACGGATCACTCTACAATTAGTTTCCCACTTCATTTTTTTCTATCAGCCTAAACTAGCAATCGACCCTCGAATCGCAGTGTTTTTCATCCCAGAGTTACAAACACACAATTTAAGAAGAAGACTAACCCAAATAAAAGGAAGCTACTGCAAAAGAGGAGAATGGGGGCGAAAAGAAAGGGGGCAGTTTAGGTCACCTAATGACCCCGATGAGATCACTGCTGTTCATGACTTACGGAGGCAGCCAAGGAAGAAAATGACCCATGTATCACAAAATGGTTTTCGTTTCACAGCTGAGTGTGAAATGTTTCGCAGATTATCGCGCCTTTCTAATCCCACGGTGAATGCAGTTTGCTTCGTTCGCAGAGCCCGCAAAACTGCTCACCAAATATTGAAAGTTGGGAGGGCAAAGAAAATGCCACACCTTTTGATGCTAAAGTTCTTACTCTCTTGGTTGTGCACGGGGGGGGGGGGGGGGGGGAGGGGGGTATTGAAAACGCCTAGGCATCGGCAAATTGCTTTTTTTTTTTTTTACCTGGAATGGGGACATCAATGGACCGTACTTAAAATCCTGTGATTTTTTTCAAGGAATTACATGATCAATTGTATGGCATAAAAAGAACAGAAATTTAACTATGAAATAAAACGTTTCTTATGCTTTCTTTCTTTTGTTTTCGTATTTCACTTTCTTCTTTTCCTTCGTCTTCTTCCTAGTCTCCTTTTAACATGTTTAAGACTTTCTCTTTTGCATTATAAGCGTCATCATTTTCATCATCACCATCATCACCACCACCACCAACAACAACATCATTTTCCCATCTTCCTATTTCTTCCTTAAGTTCTTTCCGGCTCCGGCTCCTCCTCCTCCTCCTCCTCCTCCTCCTCCTCCTCCTCCTCCTCCTTCTTCTCATTATTCTTCCAGCCTTTCTTATCCCCTGCTTCTCCTTCACCTTAGTCGATGAGATGGCGAAGTTACGAATGTCTGAAACAAGCTTGATAAGATAATGTCTGAAGCGACAAGTGCGCTTTAAGAAAATTATTCGCCCTTCTCCTTCTTCTAATTCACCTTCTCTCCCTACAGCTATCTCTCCTTCATTTACGCCCGCATTATCACACCAGTGGTTGTCCGTTTTCTGTTTCTGCATCTTAAACCCCGCCGTCAAAGACCCCAAATATTCTTCACTTAAGGATGATAAAAGCCTTATATGATGCAAGCTCAGTTGCGACCACCCCCGACAGTAGCTTCTAAAAAAACGTTTGATTATTGATTGCGTGAAATACCTGACTCAGGTAGGTCTCCTAAAACCCCTTTAATAACAAAACATTATAACATAATTAGGATGTTTCAAAGAGCTGTCGGATATAAAAACCACCCCAAAACTCCTGTTGACCCGCACAAAAGAAGGGGTCAAAAATCAATTAAGAATTGAACAGAGGGGCGAAAGAATACCCCCCTAAATAGGGGTAAGAAGGCATGACATCCATAATGATGTTATTGGGAGAGTGTTCGCCGCACCATGAGTCATGACGGGCTACATAAAGGGGTGAATGGGTGCACATAGTTGCGAAAATGGGGATAAGAGGGGGGCACAATAGGGGTGAGAGAAACACCCAATTATGGGGTCTTTTATCTTGGGGTGGTAGGGGTGAATGGAAGGATGCATCAACACAAATCGTTTCAATTACGGGACGGCACGTTGGAGACAATGACACGGACCACCCATATCATCTAGCCGAAGTAGGAGGATGGCGGAAAATGTAATCGGTAAAGAAGCCGTCTTGATTCTTTCATGACTTGTTATTTTACTTAAAAGACACCCAAAAATGTTTACGATATTCTTTCTTTGTTGGGCCAAAAAGTGCACAACATGGGGTAACCCATGTGTATTGGTTAATATTTCCGATTCAAGTAATTATAAACGAAAAAGTGACAAATTTCTTGACTTGTTATCTAACTGAAAGACTCCCATTAATGTTCAAGGTATCATTTCTATATAGGGTCAAACAGTGAACAACATAAGGAAACTGTGGCATATCATTCATTTTTTGCACTGTTGTGTATGTAACCAATTATTTGGCAAGATATTACCCATTTGGGCGTATTTATTATTGGTCCTATCAGGAATCTACATGTATGAATCCTTCGTTGCCAGGATTTCCAAGCATCAATAAGTTATCGATTTTGTGTACAATCATGGTTGTTGTAAAACAATGTATACACATCAACCAAATAACTTTTATATAATTGATGATACTGATACACGTATTTGTAAATATCTCCCTTTACACGCCTGTAAACGGTAAAGAACACAATAAAGGTCTGTAAAATGTTATCAACATAAGAGTATATAATGATCCTTATTCTAGGATAGGTAACAAATGTGACGTTTCTTTTAGAAGGTAATATAAGTTCTGATCGACTATGATCATTTTACGAGAATATGATTGCATCAGAACTCCTCTCTTTTCTTTTCCAATCTTGCCTGACACCGAAGTATCTTCATTAATTTTCGAAGAGGGCGGTGTTAACCATACAGAGCATGAACATATCCGATAGTATGCCCTATTTTTGACTCTGATATTTCAATGTTGAAACATAGCACGACGATGTTCGACGAATTACGAATGTTACTAAAACACCTCATTGTTATTACATTTTCCTGAAATGAAACATGCATATTAGTAGGGGTGTAGAAGTCAAACGGATTTCCAGACCCTTAATTGACAAATTCACAACATTATACCCAATCCGTTTTCGTAAGGCCTTCATGACTTTCTCCCTACTTTTCGCGTTATGACACTCGCCAATATCTAGTGATTCAGTTTAAATTGGTGAAATGTACTGTGAATCTATAAGTTGTTTATACACAGACAAACCCCGAGCAAGCTCTCTGGTTACCATTAGCAACGTATAGTGCGAAAGACGTGTATACAATTTGCACACATCACGAAACTGGTCCAGTTTTCTCCTTACAGTCGAGTGGATTGCCAGAGGGCGGCATTTACCTTTCATTACTTGCATTCATTGACCAAATCTAAGCCTATACGAAGAGAATTTCGCAAGTGATCTCCAACATTATGCAGTTCAAGTTTGATTTAGCAACGGTATCTTAAATTTTCTTACATAACAGCATCTTATTACATAGCTTATTACACAGTGAATGCCCCTGTGTAAAACATTTATCTTCTCGAGTCGCTTTGACTAGAAGGACTAAGACAAAGTCTACTAACAGACAACTCAAGATACATTCGTTACGGTCCTGTTTTGTTTTATGGGCGGGGCTTAGAAACTCTGAAATAGCTATTATTTATGACGGAAAATCACATTTTCTGCTATTTAACGATATATTCAAATGAAAATACATATGAAAAGCTGTTAATATGACATGTCTAAGCAATTTAACGACCAGAAATATTTGGTTGACAGGGACCCTTTAAATGCAACTTACAGCGAATCAAGGAGAACTCAGGTTCATTTTTTTTTATCCAGGGACACCGTGTATATACCACTGCCATCTTAAACAGATTATAGGTTCCCATTTAATGATGATTATGGAAGTATATGAGCAAGAGCTCCCCCAATAGGGGTCAGGTTTCTTTTTAAAGAGTATTTAAAAAAATCCGGATGCACATTTTGTAGCAAAGTTACAATCAGATTGGACAATGTAATGATATTAAATTCATTTCATTTGTTTTCCTCTAATGGATTAGGTGCATAATATACATCAGTTATTTGGCCATTATGTATATCTGTATCATTGCTTTAACATGTTATTCAGCTTCCACGTATATGAGCTTATTACCAGAATGCACTAGGTCCAGTCTCCATCAAAATCAAATTATTAGTATAAGTACATCGGTCAGTTGTTGTGCTAGGGTAAAATCTTTCTCTGAAACTAGAGAATAATGTTGTGATCCTTTATGACAGCTTTGCATATGTGCCTGTGCAAATGCGGGCGAACAAATTATTTACTTACCACCTTTTGAAACTGGGCTCTCTATATACGTATACATGCATATTATTCAGTGCAATATACACATATCCGCTGACCTTGTGGTCTCTCTTTCTCTCTCTCTCTCTCTCTCTCTCTCTCTCTCTCTCTCTCTCTCTCTCTTCTCTCTCTTTCTCTCTCTCTCTCTCTCTCTCTCTCCGTCCCTCTCTAACTCCCTCCCCCTTTCTCTTTCTATCTATGTACATACATCCCCCCTCCCCCCCTCGCTCTCCCTCACTTGTCCTCTGTCCGACCGGCCGGACGCTGACCGAGTGTGAGCTAATTGAGTCCACGACGCTATATAATTAGGTGCAAATGGAGTGAGAATTAAAATATAACGGGGAATGTAATTAGCGAGTTCCTCGGGACGTTAACGTGCTTAACCCCCCATGTGCCATTGACGCATATTTACAATACTTGTGCATATAAATCAGACGAACAGCGGTTCGTCTGGTGTAAGAAGGGTTACTTCGGTAAGAGCTTGAGCGGTGTATGTGTTATTCTGAGACACGAATTGAAGATGCACATGGATGGGCGGGAAACTTGAAAAATTCGCTAGCGGGCACAAAGAATCACTCTAACTGAAATTCACCAAACAGCATTGTGAAGCGGTGTTTAAAGTATGACACAAGCAATATTATGTTGTTTGGGAAATAAGCTCGTTTTAGCAGTTTGATGAATGCTCATTGCTTTCACCGTTATATGCATTATCGAAGTGGGTCCTTCGGGCTGTTAAAGCGTGCAATAGGATGGGTGTGGCAATAAATATTGAGGAGAAAGAAATGAAGGAGGAGAAGGAAAAGAAGAAGAAGAAGAAGAAGAAGAAGAAGAAGAAGAAGAAGAAGAAGAAGAAGAAGAAGAAGAAGAAGAAGAAGAAGAAGAAGAAGAAGAAGAAGAAGAAGAAGAAGAAGAAGAAGAAGAAGAAGAAGAAGAAGAAGAAGAAGAAGAAGAAGAAGAAGAAGAAGAAAGACGGTAATGAAAAGGCTAGGAGAAAGAATAAGCAGAATGTGGATTTTGAATAGGAAAAAATAGCAGCAAAGAGGACATTCAAAATAGCTCCATTTTGAGAAAGCGAGGAAGAAAAGAAATGGAAATGATATCGACTGCCTTTCTGCGCTCTCTTTTTAAAGACTTCTTATGAAAAGGGAGGGGGAGGCAATCGTCTCTTTTACTCTCACATCTCCCATCTTCTTAAATAACAGCTATTTGAAATTGAAATATTCTTTTGGCCTACAACATTCTTTCCCTGAAGTAAAATCGATCACTTCGCTTCAGTCTGTTCGAATGGAAAGATCGCGTTTGCCTGGCTTCTATTTTTGTCATATCACAGTCTCCGTTGAAGAATTTACAGAAATTTAGGTAGATGTTGACACATGTCTTTTTGAGTAATTCTTAAAATTCTTTATAAAAAAAAGACTGTGATTGTTTTCGTATAATGTGTGTTTATGTGTGTGTTTCATGTTGACTTTGTTTGTGTACGAGAAGTGTAATATTAAGTTGTTTTCTTTGCCTATAGATTTGTTACAGGGCCCCCGTTTACAATCACTTCTCTATTGGGGTCCATACCATGACATTTGTGTGTATCATTTGCAGTGCCATTTTATGCTGTATGCTGTTAAATGATTGGAGAAATTGAAATTAAAGATAAATGATGTAGCGAACAATCGATGGTGAATCATTTCCCGCTAATTGAAGTACAACTACTAAGAGTTCCATGAAACAGAGGGGGTGAATTTAGTCAAGTAAAATGTTTTAACTCCCGTTGTCAAACTCCATACTACCATACCAAGATATGGGAAAGGTGTTTCACCAGGGCAAAAAGAGCTAATATTCATTCAGATAACGGAAACGGTTACAGAATGTAACCATAATAAAGACTTCATGTAGAAAATATATTTTCTCATTGTCCAAATTAGTCGTTGAAAAGTTCCGTATTTTGGATGAATACATGTACTTGTAAATCGGGATCACTCTCAAATTTCACGAATTAACAGATGAAATCACATACATACGCACGCACATACACATACATTATAGTCCTATACTCACGCGCACACTTACACATACACACACACACACACACTCACTCTCTCTCTCTCTCTCTCTCTCTCTCTCTCTCTCTGATGTATAGACATAACACTGTATCACAAGGCATACACATACTATAAAACAAACTCACACATACCGTACACAAACTTGTTTTCTTTTCGGTATAAAAATCAACACTTCATTTCGAAATAATCACACACATAAAAAAAAAAGCAAGGCGCCACGCCATACTTTGTGCCTAATACCAACATAGTTGTGTTTGCATTTATTTAGCTTGTCTTCACTGCCCGAGATGGTTAGAATCAAAACCAGGTTAAATCAATCAATGCATCATCTTAGTTACCAGCTCAATAACCATGTCACCGAACCATTCATAGAAAATAGTCATCAAAGTCTTAAAAAGCAATAACAATTCAATGCACGTCCATATACACAGTGCGAGACACAAGTTACAACTTTCACGCGAAACACTTTTGATCTGAAAAAATTTAAATCATGGAATTAATGATTTCCGGAAAACGACTTTAACCATTTAAATACTGGTCATTGTAAAAATGGAATAAAAGGTTTAGAAAAAGGTGCAAATTGATCCATACAAGGTACATAATGTGCTTATGGTGCTCAACAATTTCTTGGTCATGCCTTCTCAAAAAAGTAGGCGTCTTTTACATTGAAGATAAAAACAAAAAATACAAATTTTTCCATGCAAGTCAAATTTCTATACAAATATCAATAAATTAGAATACATAAGATTATACAAAGAGGGTGGGAAAGTATAGAAAATACCACCTATTTCCAGTTCCAGTGAATATGAATACTCTACATAATGCTATCTTTCCATAATTTACATACAATTCATAAATATGCTTATGAAACGGGGGATTTTTTTTTTGTGTAGCATTCTTCTTAAGTACAAAATAGTCTGCGGGGACTTTTGAAAAACTGCGCCTCGGTCAGACCAAATACGTCACAATCATTTCCGCTCCTGCTCTCATTCTCTCGCTCTTTCACAAGTAAAAAATACCAAAATGTATAATCCCTTCAGGCTCTAGCAAGAAATATATTACATTTGCAAATACAACTTTACAGGTAAAAAGATCTCTTTCATACCGCTCTCATTGCCTACTCTCAAAATTCACCAAAACAACACTTTTTGCTCTCAGTCTCAGCATTGATTTTGCTAATTGGTTGCGAAGAATATTTCAGGGAAAGCTACGAGACATTTATATGCTGCTTACATATCAAATGTAAATGCAGATTAGCAATAGAAAAGACCAAGAGAT
>OZ022591.1:7168393-7238393 GCA_963669155.1 Arbacia lixula | reverse complement strand
TGGCATGTGTGATGCACAATAACGCCTCCCGTTTCTTACGTCAGACCTAAAGGCCGTTTCGGATGACAGTAGGTCAAATTTGTCCCCGAGAATACGGTGATTGTTTTCACCCTAATTTCGCTTTTTGGAACGTGATATATTGTTTGAATGTTATCCGAGCTCATTGTATGGCTTATAAGCTTTCTGTGGATGAATATCTTCATATTTTTGGATTTTCTATGAATATCATCTTTAAGAAATGCCTAAGAGCCTGGTACCCAGACTACCTCGTCCCCCATTCATCCAGCCCTGGGCTGGGTCTCTCATGACGCTACTCCTGGGGGACGAGGCAACGTCACCGGCCACTCTACTTCTTCCACAAGTCTTCCTGTTCTGCTTTTCATTTCCCCACCTCGTCTCGCTACACACACTGCATGCGGCTAACCATCGACCCCCTATGCTATTCCCTCATTACCATCTACCCCCTTCTCCTCTTCCCTCATACCCCAATGCTCAGTTGTATTAGGTTTCATCTCTCAAAGCAGCAGGTAGTTGTAATAATATTACTCATAGTAAGTAGTGAGGGAAGAAGAAGAAGTAGTAGTAGTAGATGGACCAATAGAAGTGCAGTAATAGTAGTAATAGAAGCAGTAATAGCTAGTAATAATGGTAGTAGTTGTAGTAGCAATAGTAGTAGTAGTAGTAGTAGTAGTAGTAGTAGTAGTAGTAGTAGTAGTAGTAGAAGTAGTAGTAGTAGTGATGGTAGAAGTGGTAGTAGCAGTGTTACATGTAGTAGTAGCAGTTAACTGAAGTAGTGGTAGAAGTAAATGTAGTAGTAGTAGTAGTAGTAGTAGTAGTAGTAGTAGTAGTAGTAGAAGTAGTAGAAGTAGTAGAAGTAGTAGAAGTGGTAGTAGTAGTAGTAGTAGTAGTAGTAGTAGTAGTAGTAGTAGTAGTAGAGTAGTACACGCTGTTGTAGTAGTATTTAGTAGTACATGTAGGTAGTAGTAGTAGTAGCAGTAGTAGTAGTAGTAATAGTAGTAGTAATAGTAGTAGTAGTAGTAGTAATAGTAGTAGTAGTAGTAGTAGTAGTAGTAGTAGTAGTAGTAGTAGTAGTAAAAGTGGGAAAAGAAGTAATAGAAGTAGCAGGAGATCCACTAAGTCCCATAGGCAAGAAACTATGTCTTTATTGACATGAGGCTGTCAGCGCTTGGCACTAAGAGGGCTAACCTGCTTTAAAATAGTCCCAGAGTCGAGAAACTAAGTTGTTATTGATATTGGTACTGGCAGTGCTTAGTCCTGAGAGGGTTAACCTACCTTGGCTGTGACTTGCATGGTGTTGTCCCTGGGGATGGCTGGTACCTCGCTGGCTGCTAATGCCTGGTCCAGCTCTTCCTGCTCTGCTCTCGTCCTTGCCCGCTCATCAGGCTTGCCTGAGGTATCCAGGAATGCTTGCCCCTCCTAAGCAACAGACAAATCAGGGAAGCAGAATTTACTCTCTCATCACAATAGATAATTTTTGTTATGCACGTCGTTCAAACAATCAATGCATTCCACCCATTGAAACTGAATCATAAAATACAGGTGGATGTCAGGACATGTTACTATGCAGTTAGGGGGAAAGCAAAATACAATATTCATTAAGAAAATGCTCTATTGACATGAAGATGTGTAGTAAGCCAATAGGGTTTTCCAAGGCCCAATAATGAAAGGGTTAACCAATTCTTTTGAAGCAGTGCAGAGGAAAAAAAAGTCATAATGCTCCATTTCTTCATGTTTTCATCAATCTGCAGTTTTGCATATGAGCTTCTTATTAAAAAATATCATTGCCTTTAACATACTCTTAATATTACCTCTCTCATTATCATTGGCATGATGACATGTAGTAAAACCAATGGTGTATTTGAAGGCTCGGTATGTGTAAGGGTTAAATGGTAATGGCAATATGGCACAGCACTGTCACTCCAGACGATGAGTCAATCATATTCTATTTTCAGTAGACAGCACTGTGGTCAAGCGAATTACGAGGAGACTGGTCAATTCTGTCCCTATCAGGAGTGTCTGAATTGAGTCTGCATAATAGCCTTCTCTGAACAAAGGCCTGTCCCAAAGTGACCTCACAGAAGTCATTTACTCCTGAAGTCAAAAAGCCAGCTGACCAGTCCAAGAAAGACATACCTAAGCTACCTAAGTAAACTTGATTGACCTTTGGGTAATGCCAACACACCCCTGTAGTGTCTGACCAGCCAAGGTCAGCTTTAGCCTTGGTTCCAGTCTGCGGGCTACATTTTTTTCTGGGGCACTACACTCTCAACACTATAAAGTCTACATGTAGACAAACATACATGTACAACGCACATCACACCCTGAACAGTTTTGTTCCTTTTTCTCATCTGTACAGTGTATCTGTCAGTCTGTCTGTCTTTCTCTTTACTTCTCTTTCACTGTCTCACTCTCACTTTCTCTCTCTCTCTCTCTCTCTCTCTCTCTCTCTCTCTCTCTCCCCATCCCTCTCCGTCTCTCTTTATTGCTCCCTCTCTTTTTGTCTCTCTCCCTCTTTCTTTTCTCTCCCCCTCCCTCTCTCTCTCTCTCTCTCTCTCTCTCTCTCTCTCTCTCTATTGAGTCGTACTTTGTTTTGTATTTGATTGAAATAGAGTCTACACAAAAGACCAGATTTGCCATGGAAATTAAGAGAAAGGAAACCATCCATTCATTGTACAGTCATGTCCATGTACATGAACCTTAGAGCTTTGGATCTCGGCTAGGTCAGAGCCAGAGACTGCACTTTCTGACAAAAGGGGACAAACCACAATGCAACCATCTGCTACCATAGATTTCTCAGTTACTGTATTACTATTTCATAATTTATCCCAATTGAGGAAGTACCACAAGTATGTGGTTTGGTACTATAACTTTTTAAATTAAGTCTTCCAAAGAAAGTTAAAAAAAAAAAAAGTTTTACGGTCACATGAATGAGCAAAACATTTCTGCACATGATGAATACATTTCAAGGCCTTTCTAAAAAACATACATGTACATGTATTGTAAACTGATAGAGACTGTCTAATTGCATATATGCAATATGTAGTATGTAATATGTAGTAAATCACTCCAATATTTTGAAGTTGATACAGTGATGTCAGATAACCAGCCTAAAAGCATGCAACTGCATAATAACTACATCAGAATATATCATGTACCGTTTGGCATATAGCTAGCAGTAGCTACACAGGACGTGTGATCAACACATTATGGTCATGTAAACATACAGTGAGAAGGAATGAGGTTCCCTGCATGCCTGGCTTCATGTACATTGCCAATTAACATACTTGTGTTTGGCCGACATCATGTATCTTACAGCATGCTATTGTTCCTTGGTTTGTATATGTACATGTATGTACATGAACATGTATGTAAAATGATCTCATATTACGCCATGTTAATAATGTATGCACATAAGTCTCTCCCTAACTGCAAAGTAACACATTAGTACATTCACTAAATCACACATTATTTAGTGATTCAGTTTCAATGAGCGGCATGCACTCTGAATCCATTACTTGTTCCTAGTCAGACAAACCTCAGACAAGCTTTGGGGTTACCATTAGTAACAGTTTTTCTTGCATTTTTGAATTTTTCATCAGGCTGTTTTTCCCTTCTGTATATCTGATAATTGCGCGCCATTTTTTGAACCTTGGTCTGATAATGGAGGCAGGCCTTTTGAAATATGACAACAAAGAAATGCTTTGCTCTCAGTCATACCCTCTGTGCACTCCACACAGCTTGACCTCATTCCAACGCCGACCTCTCATTAGTCTAGCTCTACAGACCCTTTTCCATCCATTTCATTCTGCCTGGCTTCAAGGCCGTCGGGGCATTTGCCATTCAAACTACAATATTCAATAATAAATGGGTCTGGCTGAAGTAGACTAATCATTTTCAATCTCTTCTCCGCCTCACCAGTGGAGAACGAAAGTGTGAATAGTCTTCTGACTACCAGACTCTATTTTATAGTTTGTAGTAGAAATGTTCAAATGTCTGGAAGCCAGACTAATCATGAATGGTGTGAGATTACATTCTCAAATTCATCTGTTCATTTTGCAGACAAGAAATACTTTCAGTTTAGAGACTCAACATGTCTTTCACATCTTTTGTTGAAATATTAATGGAAATTATTATTTAATCAATGATAGAATAATCATACACCCTGTATGAATGTTCATGTTTGCACTGCACTTCTACTGATTTATAATGATCTTGTATCATAAGTCAAACAAGTCAAAGATCATCTGGTAGCATACAATGCGTGCTAAGGTATTTGTATCCACAGTACATGTACTATATTTTAAAAGCAATGGCTTTGCACATAATCAAACTATACACATAGTATATTTTAAAGGCAATGGCTCTGCAAATAATTTGGAAGAGGAAAAGCAAAGAGGAAAGAAGTGAGTCTGCCTGTATCACTCCAAGACTATTTTACCACATCCACAGTGTAAAGGGGCAGACTGTGTTAAATTGTGGTTAATGGATAACCTCAGACTTATATTTTAGATGCACAACTTCATATTCTTATCTTTGAAAATATCAACTTGCAGTTTGCAATGTGAACATCAACATTATCATTGTTTACATGCATATTTAACACACAATATAGTTGATATTCAACGCGAAATGACAATTTCTAATGGCATTTTGGCATTATGTATTTAGAAATTATCTCAATGGAAAGGAAACTGAAACATCCTGGGATGAAGGCTATGCATGCATATATGCCATAAACTGACCTTTGAAAGCCACAAAGTCTGAGAATGACAATATTGAATGAACCCGCGCTCTTTTGTTAGGAAGAGCAGTAAGCAGGAAGTTCAAAGCAAAAATGGAGGGAAAACCACCGTCAATAGATTTTCTGGGGAAGTTCAAATGATATATTCCAACCAATACTCCCCATGTTGATATTTTTGGCATCAGGAGGCAAAGTCTGCTTTGGTATATTCATAGCCACTACTCTTACACATGTACATCCACTTCAATGCTGCTGTGAAATATGTAATACAATGGACATTTTCTACAGTTGTAAATAATATACTACTTTGTTCTAACTGGGTTAATTATTTTATTGCTCATGAAATCTTGCCCCAGCACTTGCCCAACCTAGCATCAAGGGTTCGAACATACAACTACTTATTTGTGCGTCTAGAAAACAAGAAAAAAAAAAATTGAGAGTTTTCATTTATACTCAATACAGGTTAGTGCAATGCAATTCATTAATATGATAAACCACGAATTACAAGTACAGTACTAAATGTACAGTGTTGAAATGTTACTTGTATCAAAATTATCAATCAGTTTGATGCATAAATCTTTTATAAAAATCACAAGAAGCTAACATCATTATTAACACTTACATGTATGTATAGCCATGCAGCTCAAAATGAGAACACACAGAGTATACAAATGTACTATTTTTGGAGTTGAATCAACAAGCTTGCTATTGATACCTTCAATGTGGCGACCATGGTTGTGTCTCGTTTGACATCGGGCTTTGCATCTCCCTCTCCATCTACCCCATCCACCGCTGGAATCAGATCTTCTGCCCCCGACCTCTTGAGGAACTCTGCCCCCTCCTACGCATGCATAAACAGAGAGGAGAGGGGTGGGGGTGGAGGAGGAGAGACGGGGGAGGGGTGGAGAGAGAGGAAGGAGAGAGGAAGGAGAGAGGGAAGATAGAAGAGAGAAGAGAGAGGGATGGGGAAGAGAGCAGGATGGGAGTAGAGAGGGGGAGAGAAAGATGTGGAGAGGGAGAGAGAAGAGAGGGATGGGGCAGAAGGGACAAAGATGAGAGAGGGGTGGGAGAGGAAAGAGGGAGGAATGAAGGAAATGAAGATGGAGATGGGAAGGAGAGAAGGAAGAAAAGGAAGCGTAGAGGTGAGCACACAGGGAGAGAGGTGAGGGAGGGGGAATAACAGACGGGAGAGAATGAGAGAGGGTAAATAAGGAGAGAATGAGAGAGGGGTAAATAAGGAGAGAAAAATGAGAGTGGGAACAAAATTAATATCCATCAAGTTTAACAAGAAAAAATGCTTTGGTACTAAATTCAATAAGACAAAATTCAAATACATTTCTTACAGATGTACATTAATTATCATATTTTAAGAGACCTTAGATACAATTACCATTTACCAAACTACTCTCTGCATCCCACTTTTGAATTTCATTTCATACCTAGTCCGTGCATACAACACCCTGAAAGAGATCTTGATAGATGCAATATTACACCATGATCCACATCCTATATGTCACCGATGTATATTTGAGGATGGTAAATATCATTATCTAGCAACTCGACCCAGCCAGCCACAAATGATATTCTGTCTTCCCGTCAGGCCGTCACCGGACTGGGCAAACTAAGCAATTACTTGCAGGTTCCTCTCCAAGTTGACAGGCAGATCCTTGTTCAATATCATGCCGTCAACCCCGATTGCCCATAATGATCCAGCGAAGCAGCGAGCTACACATACAGTATATGTAGAGTGTTACAAAATCACACACAGACATAGCCGTTGCTCTCATTTTTGCACCATGCAATATTGAAAACACATCACTTAGTGTTATCCCTTGGAGTGTATATCCCTCGATGCTTCACTCACACTCATACAACAATCTACATGTAGCAACCCACATGTACTGTGCATACAAAGGTGCCTGGAGATGTAATAATCAAGATGCATGTACTTCTATGTATGAATGTATCATGAATCATGATGAATACTGTATAGACTGACCAATGGTGAAGGCAGATTGCAGAACCCTGCGCCGCAAGCGACAACCCACACACTGTGAGCTCAGCGCCAATGCATGTTCCTGTTCACATGCATGGACAGTATAGTCATGTATTTTACTTCTTCATGATTCATGTACACATACATATTTGTGGGTACCTTCATGCACTGAATCTTTTTTCACATAGATTTTTATCTTGATCATTTAGATATTTAGATGCATGCATTTTTAGTAGTATTTCTTCTAGTACACTTACTAAACATGCATGCAGTTGAATATGGCCCCTGGTTACTTGCCATGATACATTCAGCACAGGAACATGTTCCTATTCACATACATTTCATAATCCCATCTCTATCATTCAAAGTTTGTTTTTGCTATCTTCCTAAATGTACAGTACATTTAACTGTACATGTACATGTCATGTTTATAAATACTCTTATACTCACATGTAAAGTAAAGCATGTAAGATTATCCTTCAAAACAAGCAATAAACTGCTGGGGTTGGTTGTTTCTAAAGGACATTTAAGTTTGCTGACTTACAAAAAACATAGCTGTCAATTTGTGTGGGTTTTTTTTTTTAATCACTAGTGTCTTAACTTCAGGGTAGTGAAAAACTGGTCAGGTCTTGAAGATGCTGGCCTTGTTTTTGTCTCCTGCCTTTCGACTGCTGGTTAGCCTAACTTTCAGCCTGTTGGACACGTCCAATCCAAATTATTCAATGAAGGGTTCTGGCTGCGGTAGACTCAGCATGTTTTAATTTCTTCTCTGGCTGGGAAACGAGAGGAACAATACAGATGCCTGTCTTACAAATACTACTGTACACAAAGATTGGTTGTTGTTTTTTTCAGTTTGGATTTTAAATGTCAAACAGCCTGGGCGTTAGGCTACCGCTGGACTGCTCAAGATATTCTGTGAGTCACCTGCATGTCACCCAGTGCATGCATGAATACAATGTACAGTTCATTGGAATGGACACTTTGAGAAGCACCTTCCTCTTTGCAAGAACACTGTAGTCTTGGGATGTGCCATACAGCGTAAGTTGTATTCTTACCATATACTGTACTAGTGTTTGTACCTGTATCAACTCAGTTCTATCACATAACATGCAACAGTTTGAGCATTTTTTATCTATACTATGCATTAACAGGGTCTGGCTGAGGTAGACTAATCATTCTTCATTTCTTCTGGAGCTAGTGCAAACGAACTGAGAAAAGAGGAAAATGATACTGTGATTAGCTTTAGAGTACTAGACGCTATTTTTCAGTTTGGATGAGCAATATTTAACAGTCTGGAAATTAAGACACTTTATCAGTAATATTATGAGGGTCATTAAGGGGGATGGCCACCAAAAGATCAACAAAGTAATCTCCCTTATCATGAACAAACATACCAAAGGTACATAGTTGGATTGAAAGAAAAACAAACCACATACATGTATCATGCAACAGGACATGTTAGTATTTACCAGCATACCCTTGTCCCATTTGTAGGAGTACTATACCATAACATTTAAGAATGTGCAATATCCATTTGATCACTTATCAGTCACTTACGCTGTTTAATTAAGATAAGAGTATCACTGCTGTAACATCTTGTGTTTCAAGTGGAAGTCAAGTGAGTGATAAACACATCTGTAAAATGTACCACTTAAACACCTTTCTACTTTGGAGAGTATACTGTAAATGTTTACAAGTCTAATTGTAAAAAAAAAATGCAAATGAAAACTAGCATGCCATCTAGGCTCTTGTACATTTTTAATCTAAACTAAAAAAAAAAAAAAAAACCTAACCATGAAGTATTCATGAGACTGCTCACATTGTTTGTCATTCTCTTCTTTCCCAGCGCAAGCTGGAGAACAACTCAATAATGATTAGTCTACTGCAGCCAGACCCCTTTCTTGAATACTTTGGATTGGATTTATATGCAATGCCCAACAGCCTGGAAACCAGGCTACACTGTACATGAAAAAAAACTATGTTTACATAAATACATGCATTACCACATACATACAGTTGGCTTGAAAGAAAAAACTGTTTGGTGAATACAGATTACAATGTATAATCTCTGTCAACTTCATCCTTGGGACCTGGGAATTCAGCTCATTAACAATGTTTTGTTCGCAAAATGTATCAGTTCTCAAAACAAAGGATTTGAACACTGAGGGCAAGGTCGGGACTGGGAAACAGTCTTTGAGGTGGTTTGTGTAATATCATTCTTCATATCAATGTTTTACGAAGATATAAAAATACATGGAAAAGTTTAATAGTACAGGACTATTCGTGTAATTTACAATGCAGGTGCGTGAAAACTGAGAAGAAAAGGAGTTCATAATCTTTCTTATAGCACTTTTAACTTTTCTGCAGGAAAAATAACAATTTCCGAACTTGCCAAAGCCCTTAATAAACCATGAAATTTTCTTTCTTGTATTATTCAATGAAGTTTGATGTAGAAACAATGTGACAAAAATATAATTAAGAAATTGCCTCATATTGCTTACCACTGGTGAAAAACAAATAACACACAAAAGGTACACATGACATAAACATGAACAACTTGTTTCATATCACAATGGTTTTTCATCAAGATTCTCCTACTGTATATTACTACGAAGTCTGTGACCTGGTAGTCTTTTAAAAGGGAATTTTGACTAAAAATGCACACATGAAATATGTTCAAAGGAAGTCATCTGTCACTGTCATCTTTGATAAAGTCCAGGCTGTCTACTGGAACTTTCACATCTCCCCATCAGGAAAAATCCTCTTACTTTACATGACCTCAGATTCAGGCCCTGAACCCCCAATACTCGTTTTGTTCATTCATACCTCCCCTCAGTGGCTCTCTACAGGAAAGTTCTAATAGTTGTGAGCGCTATCATTTAATAGGATAGAAGTACAGTACATGTACTCCTAATTGTCATTCGCTTTCTCACTGCAAATATCCATACCCTACCCTGTACCTTGGACAATATACCTATAGTTTTGAGACTACTTAACGACTAAATTACGAGCAATATCAGGGATATGACTAATGCTTCCATTTCACATAGACAAAATAAGCTGTAGGTATTTTAAGATTGGGGTAGAGTAGCTGTTCAGAAAATACCAGTGATGTTTTAGGATTGGGGATGTGTGTGAAAGCATCTTCCATTACCATCCTGGGTTCATCGCAGGGCAATGTTTGTATGTGCAAGGTATGCATTCAGGAGGAAGGTTTAGTTACCGCGGAGACAGCTTCCCTGTTCACTTCTTGGAAGGCTGTATCGGATGTCGTTATGGGGAGAGAGCAGGTAATTCATCAGTCATGCTGTGAGGAAACAGCAGGCGAGACTGGCCCCTGAATTCTTACCAATATCAAGACTCGCTGAAAACTATGTAATCCACATTGTCCACTGGTGCATTTCACATCTCATTTGTATGAAAATGCGTCTGACAAACATGTACATAATCGTCATCAAACAACTTTTAGTTGTAGCCCTGATATATGCAAACATCTATAATATGAACATCGTACATGGTATGTGCAATGGTAACTAAGCATCTCAATAATGCATTAGATTAAATTCATATTTGGATCTACATACACACATGTACATCTACATCTACATGTAGTAAGTATCAAATCCCCTAATCAATGACACTGATCTACTTGAACTGAAATAAGTTTTATTCAAGCAACTATTTCAAATAAAAAATACTCTTAACAGATTCATAGTCAAACACTGTGCACATATAATTGTAAATGCTACTTATATTCCAGTGTGCCTGTATACACTGTTATCTTCTTCTACTGAGGTGATCTGTCTTCTTCAAAGTTGAAGATGCTTGCACATACTTCAACTGTACATGTAACTTTGAGATCATTATCTAAAATATAAATCTTTCCTGAAAGCATACATTTAAGACTTTAATTCCCATAATACAACATCAAAGTTATACACTGTGCATCGATCCCTCTCAGAGCAGGATGAAACTTATCTTGGGAGTGAACAAGCCAAATCTCACCGAATAACCTAAGAATTACCAATAGGAGGTCATGACCTGCCCTCATTAACTTTTTAAACTAGCCTGATTCCGCTGGAGCACAGCCTAATCCAGCCAAATTAAGGACAGCCCTTGGTTAACCACAGGGGACTCTTTAATGTGTAAGGCCTTTGTATGACTGGACCTGGGATTGTGTCAGGAAGTGTTCAATTCATTGTTTACGGCTATGAGGTGGCTTGTGGACACTGCTAGTGTAACAATGATACGGTGAGTTCCTGGCATTGCAAAATAGGATGAAATGCAAAGCACGAAGTGAACAAATGTAAGCAATACCATGCAAATGACCTTGTAAACATACAGATCAATCATAATGAATAGTCTATTAATACTTTATATATGTACGTAACGGTATGCATGAACTACTGTAAGTTGCGAAATGTGAACATTGTTTGAACCTCATCCACCATGCGTGATCCTAATACCAGCATTTTTTTTTTTTTAACAGGGACCGCACTGAAATATTAAACTGTTGATACTCCTGTCCCATATTCCAACAGCTCTTCAATCATTTAATCAATATACACTGCACATTAAAGGAGCCTCCTGTTTTGGGCCATATTCTGCAACACTTTCAGTACAGTTTTCAAAGTTTATACCAATACCATATTATTCCAATGTCATACAAACTGCAACCTACAGTACATCAAACCGGAAGCTGGCTGTTTCCTACCATTTCCTTCCATGGTGTAATTTTATATGATGTAAGATGACATTAATGCTCCCAATATGGTTTGTTGGTGGTCTATAACTTGATGTACAATGTACAGTCAAACCTGTCTTAGTGGCCACCTGTCTATAGCAGCCAACCTGTCTATAGTGGCCACTAAAATAATTCCCCTGGAGAGAGGTCATGTGTTGAAGAATCTGTCTATAGCAGCCACCTGTCTATAAAGGCCACAATAAATGGCCACTATAGACAGGTTTCACCGTACAATGTCTTCTGCTGTTCAGTTTGGTCCTCATGACTGACAGCTTAAATCATGGAACACATGTGTAATTGTTGAACTTCTATTGAGCACGAACGAGATAAAGTATCTTACTATACGTATTCCAATCCTTGAACCATGGACTTTGACATTTCTACCTCAATAGTTTTGAAAGAACATGGACCCCATCTAGTTGGCAAACAGAAGCTAGTGGCGCGAAAAGAGGTGCAAGAAGATCCAAATTATTACAATGACGTAGTCACTCAACTGTTAATGAGATCTAAACTGGGCTTTTATACACTAAACATTTTCAAACTTTGTTATTTACATAAATCCATAGTTTGTGTACCAAGTGTCATGGTTCAAGTGTATCATTCTTGTGGATTTTATACCCCTCAACTGAGTTTTCTCAAATCACATAATGGGCATACAGAACACAGAGACGAAGTGGCAAGACTTCATCCTGACCAAAAAAAAATACTATGTACAGTGTATAGCAAAGAAGCTAAATAGGACGAAAGTGTACATATGTATGCATATTAAGTTCAACAAATTTTAGTGATTTTTCCAAATTAGAGGAGCTTAGAATCATTTTGTGATTATCAGTATTAGGATTTCATGATGACATGACATCTCCTTTCTCATCCTTGTATTCAAATCCTCTTGGAAAAAAATCCCTACCAGCTTTGTTCCGGCAAGAGTGACAGATCCATGCTTAAAAGCTGGGCCTTTTATTTTCTACCGCCCCCCCCCCCCCCCCTCAGCCTTCACTGTGTTTGTTTTTGTATGGTTTAAAGCATTTGACAATAACATAAACACATGTAGTAGACAATGAACCAACAACTTGCTGACCTAATTAACTCCCTGACCTATTGGAATCTGGACACTGATTTCTGACACGTCTGACCTCACAAATCATCATGTGATAGATATGTCATTTTGTATCTTCGATGGTTCTTCCTCCTCAATACTTGAAAGTTTGTTTTTATCTGGTTCTGGGTGTTCATGGTTATGCCATCAAAGCAATATAGAATAATTAAACCCAAAACGGTGATAGTAACAGACTGAAATTTCAGTTCAAAAGATGCGTAATATGACTGACGTTAATCAACATTTGTTACACTCTCACAATATCATTTAGTATCTAAATCAATTAGATGCAGTTACAAACAGGAACAAACAGCTGACAGATATTTTATAAGCACAAACTGAAAATATCTCATTTCTTAGGTAAGATCTTGTTAACAGTCAGTTGACCCTCTAGCTTAGTCTTCAGTCATTTGTAACTCACTGTTCGAAAGTTCTTGAAGACTCTTTGAGTCTGAATAAACTTAAAGATTTTTTTGTTTTTAGATGAGGGAAGTAACACAAATAAGTCTAGTCTAGATCTAGAATTATAGTATTTTATAGAGTTAGATCTAGATACAAAGTTGCCTCTATAATCTGGAAATGCGGTGGAAATTAAGATAATCATGAGGCAAATTCATTTTTTTTCCAGACAAGTAAAGTCAGGACAAACTTGTTGTGCCTCTATTATTTTACTTCCCAAGAATTTTATCAACCTCTTGTCTTGCCTTCTTTGAGGAAGTAATGTTATTCATGTTAGATCCTTAGTTGCAAGATGTGGATGTGGTTGACTAATGTCGTAGATTATATGTAATGACGGTTGTGTCACATTCAACTCTCACTTTAACACCCACTCAGCAGCTATAGCCTATGGCACAGGGTCCTGTGTTATAACATGAGCCCTAGATTTACAGCAGCCTACACACGTGTGTGTTGTGTATGGCATTCACTGTGGTACGGTACTGTGTGATCTGAAGCGCGAGCTGTGCAAAACAACGGTGCATTCGAAGTCGTTGAACAAAGTCAATGCCAGCGAAGATGTGTTTTCCACTCACAAGAACACACGATAAAACGCGCTTAAAATCTTACCTGTGCTGTGACTTGCATAGTTCCATCGCGTTTGAGCTCAGGTGGGTTAGCAGCCATATTTGATTATGTGAATTTAAGTAAGACAAGAGAAAATTACAGAGTAAAGAAGTCAAGAACAGACGATCTTTTATATTTCCAGAGATGTACGGCAGCAGTCACACACAAAGGATTGAAAATGAAAATGAATGAACCTGCTTCCTCGTTTGTAGCGGAAGGATAGTGCATGAAAGGATAGGGGACTGAGCGGAGTACAACAGTCTCAACGAATGTGAGTGGCCTTCTTCCAAATCATGCTCCAAAAACGCCAAGTATGAAAAACACTGAAGTAATACATATTTTATCTTTTTTTACTAGACCCTAAAGCAAACAGGAAAATGTGTATTTTGCGATACTTCTTATTGTTTATTTTCTGATTTATTTGCGTATCAAACGTTACAGTGTACTTGCTTTTGTAAAACTTAGACTCTATTATGCACGCTTTGCCTCTTTTTTTCCTTTTTATTTCTGCTATACCCTATTTCTCCTTTTTTTTAAATTTATTTTCTTCCCCTCCTTCACCTTCTTTTTCTCCTCTCTTTAGTCACCTTGCTCCTCCTTTAGCTGCCGTCTTGCACTAAAAGATACGATTAATTGTAAGTTCCAGAATTAAACTCGCAACTAAACGCAAGGCTTTGTGTTAAAGCCCAACTCTCTATGAGCAATGTGTGATAAATATTATACGCAAGTTGCAAACTTTTTTTTTTCATTTGATCATGGAGAAATACTTAAGTGCAAGATGGCCCTGTGTTCTCCTGTCTTTAAAAAAAAATGGAGAAAACACAAATCCTTTTTGTAGAACCGTTGTTGGGCTATGCACCGCATTCCTGTAAACTGTTATTTTCTTTAAGTTTCTGATATTTTTGGTAAAATTGTTTTTCTTCGTGTTTTTAGATATTCTTGAATGGCTTTGAAAGTATGTACCTTTTCCTCCACGTTTCAAGTTCTTACTCTTTTCCGATTTTTTTCTTCTGACTTGTTCTTGTTTAGTCTCGTTCCATTTAATGTATACTAACTTTTTTATTTTATAAGTTCTTGCTATCTTATTTTCCTACTCCTGACTTTTTCTCCAGCCTGTGAGTCTCTCTCCGCCCAGGCCAGTTAAGTTTTACTTTACTTATTTTTTTTGTTTTGTTCTTCATCATTGTTCTTCTTATTCGCTCTCTTCTTTTTCTCTTTCTATTTCTTCTTCTTTTAAGTTCTCTCTCTATTCTATTCATATTTTAGGTCTTTTCTCCTCATTATATTCACTCCAAATCTGAATTTGATTTGGATTAAAAGCTTGATTATACAGTTGGCTATGCAAAGGAAATTGACGGAGCACTGAATGATGACGTCATTACTCAACACAGACGTCCCTATCCGTCTGCATACGACAAACCTTGTGAACAAGCGTGTGCTTGTCTCGTATTCGCGGTTCAGCTGTATGTAAATATATTCAGTGACGCAAAGCAAACTCGCACGTCGATTGGACCGATGGCATGCCTGCTCCGCTTACTATTGGCTCAGTTATCTATGAATATGGAAATATGCAAAATTGAAAAACGGCGGGCGCGTGGGTTTACGATGTTCGGTCATGACCGATGAAAAAAACTCGGCTAGTTTGGACGTGTTTATAATACTAGTAATGTGTCATGAAATCATTACATCGGTTGCCATTGGACACCGGTTTGATAAGATAGTGACGACACTTATTTTGACCTGATTACGGTTATGCAAGTTTTTCTCTTGTTAGAACAAGCCGGAGAATATGTTAAGTAGTAATCGAAGGTGTATTAGTTCACTGACTTACGTGTGAAGGCCTACTCCTATCCACAATTTCTTTGTGCAAGTGTCGCCCAGGAAGAACAAAGAAATCTGGTTAGTTTCGCAAGAAAATGGAAGCACTGACCACTCGATCTGTGCAAACAGGTTTACGGAGGAGAGGGGAACAAACAATTTGAGACTTGAATATATATATCGTTCGCCTTTTGTGCGCCTTCTGTCCCTTTTCCTGTCTTCTTTCTTCCACTCTCACGACTCTTCCTTTTCTGCTTCTTTTTCGTATCCCCGTTCAATTTCTTTGTTTCTTTCTAATGGCTTTATTTTCTACCTTAGCTATGCCTTTCTTTACTTTTTCCCCACCAACTTTGTTGATTTCAATTCTTTCCACATTTCTGTGATTACGGTTTCATTCTTCATCCCGTAGCTCATTCAGCCCTCGTTCTGTTTTTGTTTTTCTGTTCATTTTGTAATAATAAGTTTTCCCTCTTGAAATTATTTGACTCCCTGTGTGTGTGCCTATTTTTTCCAGTTTAGTATTTGTCTATAAAGTTTAATATGGCTTCATTTGTTTTGCTCATTTTATGCGCAGGAATTAATATCATCATGTGCCCTATATACACACACTACCGTCTCCCAGGAAATATGCCTACAATCAACAAAAAATGTTAACCCTATATGCGTGAGA
Organism: Arbacia lixula; assembly: GCA_963669155.1. Lineage (NCBI taxonomy): Eukaryota > Metazoa > Echinodermata > Echinoidea > Arbacioida > Arbaciidae > Arbacia > Arbacia lixula. The sequence continues at coordinate 7,222,245 of OZ022591.1, read as the reverse complement.
CAGAATGCTGCTCTATGGGATTTGCGTGCATTACTGATTTTTGTGCAAAATGCATAAATGGCGTTAAAAGGGTTATCACTTAGTGTTTGCGAGAAATTTTAGTCATGAAGCAATGGTCAACAAATAGTAAAATGTTTGTAAATAAAACTGGACAGATGGTCAACAAATTTTTAATAAAATGTTTGTAAATAAAGCTAGACAGATTGGCTACGTGCCCATATCAGTAATCGCGAAAACAAGAGAAGTAGCTAAAATAGTTTTAAAAATGACGAATCGCGTGTCCGATCAGCAGGATTAGTCGCAAATGAAAGCAAAATACCGCTTTAAAGTTAGGTTATTTTAGATTTGAGTTGATTTCAATAAAAGCAGGTAATAAAAGAAACATAGTACTGAAGGTTTGATGAAAATCCGTCAAAAGATAAGAAAGTTGTGACCTTTTATAATTTTGAGTTTGCGACGTCACGTTTTTTGTCCATTTTATCAAAAGGATATGCATCATTTTACCTGTGCATTAATTGATAAAACATTACAAGCACATTTTTACACACAAACCTCATATGAAAAAACATTATTCTTTCATCAAAAACAGAAAAAGAGCAATTTATGGAATAATGCAGCAAAATTATTATGGGACGGAGCACCTCGCACGTGACGTCACAAAATTGAAAACTCAAATCTTTATCCCTTGACGGATTTTCGTCAAACCTTCACTATTCCGGCCTTTATTGAACCCAACTGAATTTTAGAATGAACTATATCCTGTTAAGCTATCCTTCCATTTCAAATCTTAGACTGATATTCGAGGTGGATGTATGGGAATTAAAATATATGAACGGGACGCAAAATATTTATCAATGTGAAAGAAAAAGAACTAGGAAAGGTGTGTTGCGCGCGCGCGTGTGTGTGTGTATGTGTGTAGAGGGGGGGGGGTGCTCCCATCCAATATTTCAGATTGATCTGAGCAATTTGGGTAACTTATTAACATTTGAACATTGTACACCTATCATAAAAACAATAATCTTGGAATATCATGCCTATTGTAACACAAAGTACAAGTTTTATTCAGTATCCACAAATGGATCTCAATTTTCATTTCACGTATTCCCATTGAAATTTCCCAAATAGAACTTAGAAATAAACCGAACAGAAACCGAATGGAGCATTGGCAAAACTGCGTTTCAAGCTGACAGTGAAACGCGCTGTGTTAAAAGTAAACAGCGCCATCAGTATACAGTCCTACCTGACTCACCATGCTCATGTGGAGAGACCTTTCTTCTGTCTCCCTCTCTCTGTCTGTCTCTGTCTGTCTGTCTGTCTGTCTGTCTGTCCGTCTGTCTGTTCTTCTTTCTCTCGTTCTTTCTATATCTCTTCTCTTCACCCTCACTCCCGCCGTCTTTCTCTCACTATTTCCTTGCTCTAATTTTTATGATCACTGACACTCACGTTGATCATAAGTATGATATAGGTACTTGTGTATAATACAAATGAAATACATTTAACTTTACTCAAACTCCCCCTCCCGCCCTCACTATTTACCCCCTCCCATCTCTACCCCCCCCTTTTGTTCTCTCCTAATCTTTTTCTAACTCTCATATTTACGGAATCGAACCTAAACGAACATGAAACGAGTACAATATCAACTGCTTTGTTTGATTCATTCCAATTTTTTAATTTTATTCGATTAAAAGAAAACGGGGGGAAGAAAGAGCTTTTGAACTAACTGCCGGTGTATCCCATTCTGATGTCCATGCAACAATAATTAGCCTGGAGTGAACCGAATGGTCTTAAAGACAGGTTGTCACTTTTGCAGGTCAAACAAAATTAATTTTGTAAAAACCATGGGAAGTGAAAAAATGTATCAGAACTTCCCTAATGATAAAACTGAAAACTGACTTGTAAGCGAAATCATAGCCATTGCTAGATTTAGAGGAGGATTTAGGCTGGTCGTCCGAAACCTAGGCCACAGATTTTGAATTGTGCGCTATGCTCCGCACCGTCCGCTGCACAGTGCATGCGTTCAATGGGAGTAATGCCCGGATCACGCGCTGACAGGGACAATACGATGATGAGCGTAGACTATGGTCGATATTTTTTCATCTTTCCTGAAGATGTTCGTGAAGCTTCTACGATTGTGAGATTTCATTCACGTATCTTTATGGCATACTGCTGATTCGAGATCCACAACTTTTGCAAATGGGACACCCTGTCTTTAAGCCATACCTGACAGCGCGCCTGTCTCACGAGACTAGCCCCGTTCATACCATATAGCGCTATTATTACCGATGCACGTCGGTAAGCAAGTTCCCCACGAGCCAAAAACGCACCGTTCAAAGTTGTAATGTTGCGGCTGGACTCTCTCCAAACCGTACCGATGGTGACATGTTCATTAGCGACCCACATGCCGGGCCCACATGCCAGACTGCGATGCACGAGGCGCAACATTTACGCCTATTTTGCGGACGCAGTTTATAAGATTCGCTTACCGCAATATTGCGGTATTATTACTAGGTCTCGATCCGCGAAAAAGCCGCAAAATAAACGCAAAAAAGGAGGAAGCAAATACCGCATTATTTGAACGATTCCCGTCCATATACGCAGCTATCGGTAATGCATCGGCAAAATTGCCGCAAATGTTGCGCCAATGACCCTACTACGACTCAGGGTCCATAATTATATGAACGGGGTTTATGACTTGTAGTTTAGGTTCTACCCCCATTTTATCAGCTCGTAGTCGTGTACACAGCGCGTGACGGAACTCCTCAGCGCAACGATTCGTGCGATTGTGCAATCCTCAACCCCGCAGACTTCGGCGTGTGGTAGTCGACTTCACCACAATGTAATAAAAAGTCTTGGATCTCGTTATCCCTCATCATAGCCGTCATCATGTCGAAGTCCAACTTCACTTTCTGCTGGGATATGAGTCGCTCCTGGAAGCTCATAAACAAACATACAATTACAATTCTAATCATTTAATTAAGTAGTGTTTCATGTCACATTGACCCCCATCCCCCCCCCCCCCTTCCGTCCCTTCTCCCTCCCATCTCCGATGAATTGCTTTTTCTTGACTCATCAGTGTATTTACGTACATTTGGTTTTATCTTTATACATACGTACAAATGGAATGAATCAAGTATTTTTTTTGACCTATGTTAATTATGATAATAATGATAATAATTTTCATTTTCTCTAACAATACTTAAACTAACATTTTTTTTAAATTGTTATTATTGTTACATAGCATACATATTCCTGTTCCCCCTCACGAGCACTCCTAAATGGACCAAATTGTACCCCCTCTGAACCTTACCCCCCCACCACCAACAAAAATGAAAATGAACAAATAAATATATAATATATTAAGGCTAGTGCAGTATAATTATTGATGATGTAATGATAATCATGACATCATAAATAATATACTGCACTGACCTTGATATACAATATTGTTTACATTTATATATTTATTTATTCATTCATTTTTTTGTGCGTGTGTTTTTTATCATTTGTTTATTTATTATTATTTGTTTTTTATTTACATTTATATATTTACATATTTTTTCAATTTTGCGTATGTTTTTTTTTATTATTTATTTTTGTGTGTGTGTTACATGTAACCCTGACATTATTTCAGGGTTACATTTGTAACGCACAATTTTTAAGTGTATGTGCGTATGTACATGACACATATCCCGTAAACTGAGGCATGTTTCGCACTTTTGAGCTTTTGACCTTTGTCAGGCTTGCATACATTTTCATCACCATTAGGATGACCCATCTCTGTACAATGTGTTGATAAAGACTAAAACTTGCGTTTTGCGAGAAAAAGTGGATCCACAATAATGACCCAGCGGGCATGCAGACCCATACGGCACCGCTGCGTGTTGACTGTATGACTGGGATAAATGTATATAAAATACTGCGTGAGTTAAAATCAAAGTATACAATTTGGAGAGCTATATGTATCAAGCACTAAAGCAGGGATGTTATACCTCCCTGTATCAAGTAAAGAAATAAACACACGCGCACACACACACACACACACACACACACACACACACACACACACACACACACACACACACACACACACATACACACAACACTGTTTTATCTGGCTGTTGCCGTTCACAACTATTTGCCGCTTATGCTAAAGAGCGTTCCCACGAGCAGCCATATTGGTCGACAATCACAAAACAATAAAAATCTGTGCATCGGACCATTAAAACAATGACTTTTCATGGTCTGATGCACATGGGAACGCTCTATATCTCTAACCACCGTGATCACAAGTCATGTTGAATGCCACCGAAGACGACACGATCCGATCAGTCGTACGACTCTGCGACCGGCTGAATCACATGAGCCGGTAATGGGATTTGTGCAAGAAGGTGATGTCATATTTCTAGTCGTGGGTCCTGACGAGTGCACAATTAATCGTGGCGAATTCGTGTCGTCTTCGGTCACCCTTAGGGCCACCACAGACATCATGATCTTGCCACGATTCTGTAGTCTTAAGAGCATACGACTAGAAAAAAGACATCACCTACTTGCACAAATCCCACTGTAACGGCTCCTGCAAATATCTGCCAGGCGCAAAGTCGTGCGACTGAAAAGATCGATTACGATTCTTTATGCGGCGGGCTTTTGTTTACCCAGGGAGATAAGTTGGTTTACCAAAGCTGACAGGGCGTGACAAGTACAATAGCTCTTTCCCCTTTTGTGCTCACCCTGTCACTGTGCATCCACAATTTCTAATCGAGGTTCCTAGCAGTTGAAATACATCTCATGTATCTACACGTGGATTAGTACGTCCCGTGCACGGTTCCTGAGACTCCCGGGTAAGTTACCGGTGTGAGTTGGAGATTAACTTGTAACAGTGTATAATCTGTGTAAGAGGTTGGAGCGGCAAAGACTACTAGATCCGTAATCAATGGAATGCCATTAATTCTGCCATGGCCATTCGGTCCATCCTAGTTTCATGGCGGAATACCGGGGAGGAATCGACTCAAAATGACAGATCTGTTGAAATTGCATGAAATCCGAACACTAGTCTAGTGGCGACGGCAGAATGTAGTTCTGCCGTGATAAGGCCTATAATAACCGGGCCCAAATCATTACCATTACTATACCATTACCTTACCATTACCTTCAACGATAACACGATTTGCGGGATGGATTGTCATTATTGTCTGTGTGTATTCCATTCAATATTTCACATGGTTGCATATTTTTGCATGTATTACGGCATACTGTAACCGAATTGAGCATCAAATTTCATTGCGGGGGTTGTTAATCAACAAAGCGACAAAGTAAACATGCCTAACTTCAACACTGAGCTAACGATAACAACAGAATTAACAAACGGTGTCAGTGAACATGGGTATGTAGGCTAAGCTGCAGACGCAAACACCTCATGCAATCAAGGGGGTGTTTCACCAAGCTGTTCGTAAGTTAGTTCGTTCGTTCGTAAGAAGCCAGGTTAACAGAATATATGATTTTTTTTCCAGAACCATTTTCATCCTAATATCCATATGAATATAATTTCAAAAATTCAAACTTTGATCCGAATATATAATTTAGGTAGAAAGGTTGTTTATGATGATGGCAGATGTTCCTAAAGTAAACAAACGATGATTGCACTTGCAAGCAATATAATGTTATGCACGCAATAAAAAGATTGTAATTTAATTATAAAAAAAAGATTGTAATTTGATGATAATGATAGCTGTGTTGACTGAATGGAAAGGCAAATAGCTTTGTTTCCAATGGATATGTTCGATTTGCTGTTAGAAGCCATACTATCACATGTGCATGCGTTCAGATTTAGCGCTAACCAAGACTATGTTTCCATCCCACACGGTATGTTCGACGAGCAGGGGAAAAAATTGAGAGCAAAATACCGCAACCAGACCTGTTTATTGTACACTTTTGGATCGGGAATGTTCAACAGGCTGGAATGAAGGTTAAGAGAGAAAAGGAAGACAGGTAGAGAGACAGAGAGAGAGGGGGGGGGGGATAGTTAGAGAGAACGAGTGAGAGAAAGAGAGAGAGAGGGGGAGAGAGAGAGAGGGAGAGATATAGAACTATCGAGTAAAAGAGAGAGAGAGAGAGAGAGAGAGAGAGAGAGAGAGAGAGAGAGAGAGAGAAAGGGAGTGGGTGGGGTGGGGGGGGGGGGGGGGGGCGGGGGAGAGTGGGCGGCATAACTTCCTAGTTTAATGCGTGGTTAATTATTATGAAAAGAAACCGTAGTGGAAACTGCGATCTGGCATACATGAATAACCCTGAAGGCATGCAGGTCGACAAGATTAAATTACCTCCCTGATCGCACGTTCTTCACTGCTTACTCTCGCAGAAAATATTGTGTCGCTCCTATTGCATGGACATCAGGCAAGACATACGGTAAGAACTACATGATATTATTGTAATTATTCTCGATTGACAACTTCCGGTTGGTTCAAAAGTCACGAAGGTGATGGTGCTAGTCTGCTTTCGTCTTATCCCAAGCTGTCCCGCAAACTGGTAGACTGGTAGAGCAGAAATTACACATGTTAGCATATAGTAGAGCAGGTATTTCATATGTTAGTAAGCAAATAATAATAACATTGGTGAAGGTGATGGGACGAACTATCACTTCCGAAGCGATCTGGATGTAGCTATCTTTCCGGAGCGCAGCTGAGGAAAGATAGCGTATACATTCAGATCGCCGAGGAAGTGATAGTTCGTCTCATTGCCGTGAGGAGTGAAGAGATCAGCGAAACCAAAAAGTACAATCACCTAGAGTGTAACGAACGTTTCTTCTCAGGTGATCAGATGGGAAAAAATACGCATCATCACGTGATCAACTCTTGACCAATCATATAGCAACATTCTTAGTATGTGGAATATAATATGTGCTAGCATAATGGTAGAGAAGAGATAACACATGTTAGTATATAGTAAAACAGAGATTTCATATGTTAGCATGTGTTAGCATAATATGGTAGAGCAGAGATCACATGTGTTAGCAGTGCACCGCTAGTCACTCGAAGTCTAGCGGCCTAGTACCGAGCACTCTTACTGAGAGTTCCCGGCGTGAATACCGCTGCTCGCTCAACCCACATAGAACCACTTGTTTTGACCATGGACCTATCATGGATGGACTGCGCTCGGATAGACTTCCTTTAATCAATGATGACCGCCGCCTCGTAAAAATCAAGACATTCTGGTGTTTTAAACAATACGCTGCATTAAAAGAAAATCTGGGTTGAGAAATATATGTCAACCGTTCAGCCTTCTCTGGGAGTTCATCATGTTCATAGCTGATCTTATTACACACACACACACACACACACACACACACACACACACACACACACACACACACACACTGGGAATTAGTTTGGGGTGAGCGAAGAGAAATTTTGATAAAATTGTACAAAGAATTTGGTCCGTAACTTTTTCGGACATCTCCGGACATGAAATCGAGGTTGTTTCCATGGAAGGTGAAACACTCAATAAACGATTTACAAGATATTTGTAAGGAAATATAATTGCCCAATAGGCGATATGGAGGCATTTCTCTGACATGTTTTCTACAGTATTCTAGATTTACCACAAAAACGAAGCAAACACAATATAATCTGAAATTCACAGAATCGTATCATTATAAGATGTTCTACTACTGCACATGCACTTCAGTACATGAAGTGGTTCTGAAATCTTCTGTGCATACAGAATAATTGCTCATATATTTGGCGGCGGTCGTCACTGGATCAAATAACCAAACGCGTCAAATATTCTATTGTGCTATCACTGATCGCGACTGCATGGTGTAGGAATAAATTACTCTTCGTGCCGACTTCAGTTCTAACACCTTCTTGTTTTTACATTAAATTGACATAAACGCCGACTCATGAAGGTGCATCCCACAAAACACAGTTTTGACTATTGTTGTGTCGTGTCAGTTGCGTTTCGGGATCAACTGTAAAGTTAGATAGTGTTGCCGAACTCTAAACGTAAAGTCAAAGTTTATTACAGGTTTCAAGGGAAAGTTTACCCTGAAACTATTTTGGTTCCATGGAGTAATAGGAGACACATGAAAGAGACACATAAGTGAAGGTTTGACGAAAATCGGTCAAAGAAAAAGAAAGTTATTTGATTTGAAACTGTTGATTTTATGACGTCACCTGTGAGGTGCTGTCCTATATGTTGTGTATAAAATAATTCAATATTTTTTCATGCTTTTTTCTGTTTTTGACTACGGATTTGTTTTTTTTTCGTACAGGTATGTGTGCGTAAAAACGTATTTCTAATGGTGCATCAAGTGCACAAGTAAAAGGATGCATATCTTTTTGAGAAAATTCATATTGTCGAAAATTTTCGAAAACCATTAACGGTGTTTGTGTGCGTTTGCCTGCAGCGGAGATATTTTACTTGAAAAACTTATTTATTTGTGTTTGCTGATACCTGTTATGCTCCTGGAAGAATTGATGTCATTAACAGAACGGTACAAGCGAAACGCGATTCTAAATTTCTTTTGTTCTCTCTGATACACAACCATATTCGTCATTGTTCAAACACCTGAAGAGCACCTGTTGTAAACACATAACTTTTCAGCAGCGTGGAACATGGGTTCAAAGAAAGACAGTTGTTTTTCATTTATATCCTTCCAGAACAGCATCCCTGGTGAAACACCCTCCGGAATGCTCTTGGGTGTGCGTTCGACCACCTTTATATTAGACCATTTTTGTTATGTATGCACATTTCATTCACGTCGTTCAAACAATACGTTACTAATGGTAACACCAAAGCTTGTCCGAGGTTTGTCTGAGTAGCAACAACTAATAGATTCAGAGTGCCTTCCGTCCATTCAAACCGAATCCCAAAATACAGGTGGATAGAATAACGCGTTACCAGGAAGTTAGGGGGGTAGTTGTGAATACATTACAGCCAGTCGGCAGGCCCCAGAAAATACCCTTCTTTTATTTTCAGCTTGGTAGTCGTGACCTTCACTTGACCTCTCGAACCGCGAAAAAGGTCTCCTGTTAACTTATTTTTTCCATATTTTCGTACGCTCTCTTTTTCAACTGTATGTTGGAGGTCGAGATTTACCAAGTGTGAAAGAACATTTAATTAAAACAGGCAGAAAAATATTGCAAATTCGAGATAAATATGTGGTTCTAATTCAAAAAAGAAAAATTAAAAATAAACTCTATACAATGTCAATCGCTTTTGAGCCCCAAACACTTATAGATCATCTGAAACGGAATCTATTTTACTTTTTGAAAATACCAGTATTTTTCAACCTCTCCTTGTAGAAGGGTCAGGATCCAGCAAAAATATCAACCATGTTCAAAATCCAAAATGCGTGAGACAGATGAAGTTGTAAACGATCCTAAAATCATCGTCCACGATAATAACGAAATGCCGTACGATTTCTGAAATCTCGCGTCACTTTGAAGACGAATAGCACAAATGTTTTATTTTTGAGCCCAAACAATATTGGAATCAAAATCTCCGCTGGAGTATTGGCTTTTTAAAGCCGTAACTGTCGTTGCCGTACAATCCATAGAAGGGTCAGGATCCAGCAAGGTCTGAGAGCTTACATATTTCAAAAGAAAATTGAGGCCTGTTTTCGAAAACATATAACATAAAAACTCCTTTGCAGATTTCGAAAAAAAAAATGAAAATATTTATTAAGAAACATATAATCTCAATCCCTATCTAAAAAAATCCTGATCAGTATGCTTACAGAAGACACCAGCAAAAGATCTCGCGAGCATGACGGTGCAGCAAAATCTGCGCATGAGATTTCGTCAGACGAAAAATAAAACGCTCACGATTTCTATAGAACGAGTGAACGCTGACGATTGACTAATTTCGAAAATGACTTATTACTAAGATGATTATGTTAATGAGGTGATATTTCGTGCACTGGTAGTGATTGGTGTATTGCAGCTATCAACCTTGAAATGTGATTATTTGTGATGGTACACAGATCGGTTTCAATTCCCCAGATGCAACTTCCGACATCTCGACATTCGATATTCTCTTAGCACTGGAGAACGAAATATCTGATTGATTGTTCGATCGTCATCGAGGCCGTGATCATGGAAGAGGACCCCATACTCGTCGCCAATGACGCGGATGGCGGTGATCCGGGAGAAGATGTCGGTGGGACGGTCGCGGGGACATCGTCCAGCACTCCGATATCGCCGTCGATGAATTACGAAACATTCGGAAATCGGGGCAGAATATGCAAAACCAAGTCAAAGTAAGTACGCATGCATTGTTGAGAGGCTTTCATTGCGAGATTTCGTCTGTCTCTTGTGTGGGGTAGAAGTTGGTTGAATGGGGTGGTGGGGGGGGGGGGGGGAGGGGGGAGGTGTAGTGGTTGTGTTGGAAGTCTAATAAAGCAGTCTCCTTGATGTGGATGTGGGTCTGGAAGAGAATAACCACGGGGTGTGGTGGTGGTGGTGGTGGGGGGGGGGGGGGGGGGGTGCTGGTGGTGGAGGAGCTGAACCTGTTGGCTCGTGTATGATAATGCAGGCCTCGTTGATATGGTTGTGTGGGGAGAAGATCCGGGGTGGGGTGTGGGGTGTGGTGGTGGTGGAGTATGGTGGTGGTCGATAATGATAATAACCATAATGGTAGCGTCGTTGATGTGGATGTACACTACAGCTCAAAGGTATTGGCACGGGTAAAGGGAAGAAAGGGAATGAGCCGCAGTTTCAAACCGCGATATATTTTGTCCAGTTCAGCATGAAACATGATGCTTTAGCCTCATATTTTCATGCTGAACTGGACAAAATATGCCGCGGTTCAAAACTGCGGCTCATTCCCTTTCTTTCCTTACCCTTTACCCGTGCCAATACCTTTGAGCTGTATATAGTATATGTTACGATCAGTTCACGCCAGAAAAGATCGCACAAAATGATACCAATATTTAGTTTATGTGTTCTTTATTATATAGGGTATTTCCCCTTTAAAATCAAGACAAGCGTTCACATTCAGTACATCAATACATCAATACATCAATACATGTATATAAATTACTTTACAATGTATGGATACAGGTTAGCTTACAGTGCTGGAGGATACTGAAGTCCAATGGATCCACGGCTCTCGCTGATGGTCCAGATGATAATCCGATCCAGTACTCCAAATTATGATCGCAGTGTTGATCCCAATGTTGTACGCTGAAGAGCAGGTATTCCGGATAGTCAAGTCCAAATAGATGATCCAAGATGGTCAAATATCAATCCACAGAGAGTGTGCCTTCCACAGGCAGGATCTCATAATCACTATTTAACAGGCAGGTAGTTATCCACGTAGAGAAAAAAATCCTCGTATGAATCCACAGGTAAGTATTGGGCCAGGGTCACAACAAAATCTTAGATGCAGGTTACTATATACCACAGGTGACTGGAGCGAGATGATATGAAACTGAGCTCCTATCTCAAACAACTCATATACTACAATCTTAGAATCTAGAAGGTTCTATTAACTGTGTTTCCAGAAATTTGTCAATATATCTAGTCAGTTCTATGCTTGTAAACATGCTTGTAAACATGACAATCAATATTGACCTCACCTAGATTACACTGATGAGTCATCACTAGCCCATCTGAGCTCCTTTATTATGCTAATGAGCCTCAGCTAGCTGTAACATTTTTTTTCATGTAAATAACAGCCCAGACTCTTCTGGGCAGTACACATTGCTAAATGTTTATTTCACCAGTGAGGAATTTCATAAGCACATAGAGTACAGCTAACTCAAGAGCTACAGGTATGGCTATATGTATAACTTATACACATTTGTAACATGTAGATGACTTGTGTGGGCAGAAGATCCAGGATAGTGGTGATGGTGATTGTTGTTGTTGTTGTGGTAGGGGAAAAAAAGGGGGGGGGGGTTAAGTATAGTGATTCAGAATCATTATGATGACCTGCTAGGTCATTGATGTGGATGTGTGTGTGTGTAGGCAGAATATCTACATGATGTTGTCGGTGGTGGTGGTGGTGGTGGTGGAGTTGGTGATGATGATGGTGGTGATGATGATGGTGACTTGAATGGTGATGGTGGTAGTAGTGGTGGTGGTGGTGGAGATAGTGATAGTAGAGTTGTTGTTTTTGTTGTTGATGGTGGTGGTGGTGGTCATGGTGATTGTGGTCATGGTGGTGGTGAAGATGGCGTCGCGGGGGTGGAGTAGGATCTTTATGTCTCGTGCCAGGACAGCGTCGTTGATGTAGATGTCGATGTCCGGAGAATATTGATGTTGGGAATGGGCGTGGCGTGGGTGGGGTAATGTTAGTGGTGGAGGTGATGGCGGTGGAATTAAGTTCGACAATACCAACAAACTGGCGTTTTGAAATCCTTATCTTTTTTAAGGGCATGACGCATTTTTATCTCGTTAACGTGACCTATATGAAAATGTAATTATTCTTTCCCACTTTGTAATTATTTATCTCGTTTGAAAAATTATGATTTTCAATTGTACACTGCATGGGCCCCTTGAGCGGCCAGTGCTTTCTACTGAAATGGTTACCCTGTTTGATTTAAAGTGAAATGTGAAAACATGAAGTAACAAAAAGATTGCCACTAAGCCAGGAGAGAACCATATTTAGACAATATAATATATCATAAAGATGAGTTTCTTTGTTTTTTGTGGAATCATAGATGCTATTATTTTCTTTTCAATATGAGCCATGGTCTTCCCATTACGAGATGGGCATGTGTGTGTGTTTGACTATATTAACACCCTGCATTTTTAATATTCTTAGGGAAGGGGAATCTATGGTTTGTATGGCCATTGTAAAAAAGTCAATGAGGCAGAAATAACTTATTGCACCTGCATTTTGAAGACTTTTTTTTTAGTTCCGAAGTGAATGAATGAATGCATTTTAATTGTCCACAATAATAATGCATGTGGAAATTCGCCTTTCACCAGCATGACATAATATTGACTAACTCAGGTGTATATGAAATCCTGTGTAAACGAATTGCAATTCGGAAGATGGGAACTCTTTTTTTTTTTTTGCTACAGCGGGTGGGGAGGTGGAGTGGGGGTGGAGGAGGAGGGGGGGGGGGGGGGTGGGGTCGCAGGCCTCCAGCTCTATCTTCCCTCCAACCTCGATTCTAGCTCTATTAAAAATATTACACACGTTTCAGGCGAACAACATCGACCTTTGAAACCGAACATGCCGGTGTCCGGGGCCGGTGTAATGTTTTTTTTTTTCTGAATGACGCTTGCTCTGGCCTTATTATTTATAGCCCCTCTTCATTATCCATTCCATGAACGTAAATTTACGCGTGTTTACATTTGGCATCTTACTTTATCTAGATGGAACATGTTAAGATCACTTGGTCGAAGCTTCGCGGAAGAACGTAAACACTGTGCAATTCTTCCCACGTGTATTAGGAATTTTAACAACAAAGCGCGCGTCGTACTACTACCGTGTACTACAAACTATTGCTTTATTACGAGCAAGTAGTGCTTCTCGGGTACGGTACGGTGTTTACAACAACAACTCGGAATTGTGCATATGTGTATGCCGCGTGGCTCTTCCTGGCAGAACAGCCAAGGCGTATTTTTACACCGATTTTTGACTGATATGCCGAATCTCGCGCAGACATGGCAAAGGAGACCAAACATTCATCACTGCCATAGTAAGTACCACAATAAAACACAACTTGACTTGCTCGAACACGCCTGGAAAATCAGAGAAAGTCCACAATTGTTGCTAAAAAGAAGTGAAGGTCTATGCCATACGGCATGACATCGCCTCGCCTTTACTTCGACCAGCCCGCTCACGCTGCGCGGGAGCAGTCCCGGAGCTTGCCTCGCCCAAGCTCGGCCCGTGCCAAAGGCCACGCTACGGTTGTTTCCTCGTGTACAACGGGCTATTGCTGTTGTCATATCAATCATCAATGCCTATACCCAATGCATGCCATGGTCATCATGTCTCACACATAACATTCAATATTTTCTACAAAGACACGTTTCAGTTCTGTGTATGATGGGGTGACCATATTTTGCGCATATTTTATTTTTCTTGACGATTCCAAGGGTAGACACCTACATTACACATAACGTTCAATACCTCAAAAGAACAAGAATATCTTGTATAATCACATTTCATGGCCTGGAATTCAAATTTCAGATTAAAATCAATGTAGACTTGTAGTTTCAAGAAATTTGCAACCCTTACTAACCCCGCCATCTGCTTACATGTGTGACCCAATTTTGCGCAGTTTTTTTTTCGCGGCCCTCTTGTGGTCGACAACGACTGTCAAAACTTTCAAAAACTACCTCATATTGTCAAGCACATACCAGCCATTTGAGTAAATACTTCAAAATTGGTAATAGAATTATTTTTTATTGATCTTATGGACGTGTAGATGATGTATCTTGTTCGACTGTTCAAAGAATACAGTATCTTAGTCCCAGGTATGCATTGTGTATTCTCTCGTTTAAGCATATTTTTCTATTTAGTGTTAGTTCGCAAAATGAGGACGCGCATGAAATTCACCACCATACATCTTTACCCATACTCCTACTAATAATAATAAAAAAAACATGTTTATATAGCGCATAACACTTATACATAAGAAAGTCTCTATGCACTTTAAGGAGCAAAGAAAAAGATTAATGAGGTTACCAAGTTCCTTAAATCACTTTCATGTTATTCTGTTATTGTTGGTTGATTAAAATTCTTCTAGGTAAGCTTTGTGAGACAACAATGCATACATGCTGAAAGATGCATTTATTTGTAGCGGGTTTTATTATTGCGCGATCATCTTACCTCTAGCCTACTCTCAGACTCTAGCTATTATAAGAAGATTTAGCCCCTCTAGGAACAGAACCTTGTTTTTTTCCTAACGTAGCCATAGCCTTACCAAGCTAAAACGTGCAATGTGTGTTTTTTCAATAGCTGGAAGAAGGATCCCGAGCCACAGGCGCAGATGAGTTCCTCGTACACAACAGCTCAAAGGAATTGGCACAGGGAAAGGGAAAGGGAAGGAAGAAAAGGAGCCACAGTTTTAAACCACAGTATATTTTGTCCAGTTCAGCATGAAACGCGATGCTTTAGCCTAAAAAGCATCATGTTTCATGCTGAATTGGACAAAATATACCGCGGTTTTAAACTGCGGGTCCTTCCCTCTCTTCCCTTTCCCTTTCCCTATGGTAATTCCTTTGAGCTGTAGAGTATATGTAGGTCTATAAAATGTTGTTAATGTACCACAAATGTTGTCACATACATGTATTTTATGAATATATCTACTTGCCTAACCCTTTAAGGCTGAGCTGGACTTTCATCCTAAATACCATAGCCAAGGCTTAGGCTTAATTCACAGTTTAATTTGTAAAGAATGTGGTTTCTGCGTATCTTTCATTGCGCTATTTCACCTAAAAAATCAGCAATGCACTGAGGTTCCAAGGTTGTGCAATGATGAAATCTACTTTAGTGCGGATCTTCCAAAGAGGCTGTGGTTAATGCAATGTTGAAGAAGCATGGAAGGTTTATTTGTATTAAGTTGTTTCTGTCCAAATAGATTTCTATGCCAAATGATGTAGGTAATATGCTGGAAGTATGAAAATGACAATTAACAGATATCTATTAAAAATCTATTATTTTGAAGGTTCTTTTTTAGACATCTGTTCAGAATTCTGCATAGCTTTCACCATCAAATAAACTACAGTTAAACCTGTCTTAGCGGCCACCTGTCTATAGCAGCCAACCTGTCTATAGTGGGCACTAAAATGATTCCCCCGGATAGAGATCATGTGTTACAGAACCTGCCTATAGCAGCCACCTGTCTATAAAGGCCACAATTTGTGTTTCCCTTGGATGGCCACTATAGACAGGTTTCACTGTAGTAGTGCATCTCCAGTCCTATTTTTAGATCAATGATATTATGATTCTACGATAGTGTGAAAGTTACCCCCCCCCCTTCTTTTTAAAAATATTTTAATGTAATCCCCGATAGGATTAAGCTTTTGACGCAATATTGTGACAAAAAGACAATTTTGTACTTAGTATTTTGTGCCGATAAACTTGTGCACATGTCTAAGCTTCGCCACAGAGAAATGCAAAAGATAATCTTTAATCTGGTATTTTACCCGAGATGTGAAGTAAAAGGTCAAACGCCCTCTCTTGTCTAAAAGCAGCACATGCTTATTTGCATACGGCGTTCGCCGAACACTCATTTGCATATTTTCTTCTGCGCACTCTCCAGTTTTCCCGCGGTGTTTTCTGAATGAAAAGTTTGAATATGCATGAGCTCATTTGAATACTACGGCGTCCCTGGAGATTTGTCTTTAAGCCTTTCACTGTGGCATTTGCTGGCATATTAAAGGAGTTATTGTCATATTTTACCATGTAAAATACGGATTTAGGTATGATCTACCTGATGAGAGTAAGCTTTCATTGAGAAATGTTGAGTAACATTATTTTATTGAGGTTGTAAGATGCTAGAGTAACACAACAAAGGGTTTCCTGCCAGGAATTGGCTGTTCTGTGATTGGCTGCCTAAAATCCATTGACTACTTTCCACCAATCAGGTCGAAGAGAGTTGTGACTTCAGCTAGAAAGTTGGACACTCCTTAGAGGTATATAAAGATTGGTAGGGGCCTGGGAATTTTTACCCTTCTCTGTTACCAAATATTGCTGTCATTGACACCTCTTGACTTTTCCGTCCATTCCTCGAGTCTTCTCGTCTAGCAAACTCAAAGTGAGTATACCTAAAGGAAGGTAGAAGTTATTTCAACCCAAAACATTGCTATTCTAGATTCTAGTCAAAGATAAAGAGTTTATACCTTTTATGCCATTAAGGCCTGACATGGTACATGTCTACCAAAAATTGCTTGACTCTTTATTAATGCCACAAAGGCTTGTGAGCTGTTTGTCCTCCAAAAGAACTTTTACCTGGATAGATTATTGGATGAATCCATCTATAGTGATAATATTAAAGTTTATATGCTCATGTTACTTAAGAAATGTGTCTGCTATTGTCGACAAAGACACATCGTTATACATGTCGTCACATGTTCAGGAAACAATGTTGGTTTGAGGTGAACCCCAAAATATTGATTCTTTTCCTGCGATGATGTTTGGCCCGAGTTTTTATAACTCAATTGTGACCCTTCGTGAAAAGAAGACACAAAGAAAGAGATATGGTGCGAGTCACCTTGGCGGGAGGTTGCCGCCTTGCGAAGTAGCCATATCTGTCAAGCCTAGCCCTCCCAATTTGTTTCCTTGTGACAGTAGAATGTAAGTTAGTGAGAAGCAAATTTAACAAAGTACTGAATTTGTAACAGAGTAGTTTGTTCTCTCTCTCTCTTTTTAACACTGGTTGGAAATTGTAAAGAACGTACAAAATGAGTTGTTATTGTGGTAGCAGGGTCTGGGACCCTGGCAAAGTTTATTAACTCCAATAGCCAAAAATGCCAGAAAAGGTTCAATAGCAAAGAATAATGCATTATCGAGACAAAAGTTCAATGGTCAAAAATACTTTGATACTTGGAAAAAGTTATTGAGAACAAGTTCAGTGGTTACGAAGATAGTTAAGTACTTAAAAATAGTTAAGAGAGATAAGTATGCCTTACTCCTTACTGGTACTTGTACTTACTGTATTGTAATCTAATATACAAGGTGCACCTTTACTTGCCATTTGATGTGGCATTAGAAGAAGTTGTGACATAGAAGATTGTCACTCGCCGTTTTATGTGGCGTTAGAAGAAATTATGACATACCACATTGTCACTTGTCATTCTATATGGCGTGAGAAGAAGTTGTGACATAAAAGATTGTCACTTGCCATTTTATATGGCGTTAGAAAAAGTAGTGACGTAAAAGATTGTCACTCGCCATTTTATGTGGCGATAGAAGAAATTGTGACATAAGTCATGGTCACTTGTCGCTCTCTTAATATTTGACAGAGTAATGTAGAATAAGTAATTAGCCTGGTTACGCTAGCTCCTGTATATCAGTTAAGAGATAGCCATTCTCCTCTTATGTCTACCTACTCCTATTGCCACTGGTAGCCATATGCCGCCCAGCCACAAACAATCCCGAACAGGGAACGTTTAAACTTCCAGGTAGAAATAGAATGTCTAGAAGAAGAATTCCGGCACAAGGAAAACTTCATTCAATTGCATTTACTTGAATTGGTAAATCCTGTCTCCCGAATAGGGAGCGGCAAATTGACATTCGACCCCCAAGACAAGCAATCCTGAAGAAGGAGCGCTCTTGGCTATGCCCGACTTGGTTGGCATACCCCTACCTTTAGATTGTAATAATCTTGAACAAAGAACATTGCAATCACCAGGGAACGTTTAAACTTTGAGATGGAAATAGAATGTCTAGATTGAAAATTCCTGCACAAGGAAAACTTCATTCAATTGTATTTACTTGAATTAGTAAATCCTGTCTCCCGAACAGGGAGCGGCGAATGACATTCGACCTCCAAGACAAGCGATCCTGAACAAGGAACGCTCTTGGCCTTACTTGACTCGGTTGGCATATCCCTACCTTTAGATTGTAATAATCTTGAACAAAGAACGTTACAATCACCTTGGTCAGTCGACCATCTTTGCTCTTTCTTGGTGCACAGCGGGCCTGGGCACTTTCCCCCCTTTCTTCTCCTTTATCTTGGCGACTCTCTATTAAAACTGACGCTTTATGTGTAACCGTAATACAGTAGATATAGAACAAGGATTGTAACGGAGTGATGGTATAGTCTGGTAACTTTGGTTATAAGTGTTTGACATCAGAACGAATAGATCTCAGACAGCAGGGACGAGCTTTTAGTATAGTTAACATGCTAAAATGCTAGACAGAAACATTCTATTTCGATACCTTTTTATGGCATTAAAGCCTGGGAGTGGCCTTTATAGTCCATTTGAGACCAGCTAATGCAAGTTTGGTAGTGGTAACATGGCCACCGACAGAGTGAGTGGTGCATGAACAAATTACCGTGGAGTGGTGCTGTTTGATGATTAAAATTCCCGGCGGGGTGATACAGGGGAGTATTTGTTGAGGTAATTAGGCCAATTACCAGAAATACAAGTATGAGACTGTAATGGAAAAGACAGGAAGTCTTTCGGATTAGGATATCGTTTAGAATAGTTCGTGGATAGAAGAGAACCACAAGCGAAATAACTTGTGTGGGATGTAATCTATTCTCTGACATCAAAAGAAAAGACAAGCTAAAACTATAACCTCAGTGTACCATCTTTCCAGTATGAATGCCCATGTAAAATTTGGCTGCCATATATCAAAGGCAGGACTTAATGAAATAGTTATATTAGCACACGTACTCGTAGTGGATTATTAGACAAGTTTACTCATGACATGCTGGTTATTGGATTTTGAATGTACATTTTGTAAATATGAACTATTTGCCTATGAGCAATTGTTTTATACGTTAATAAAGTTGACATTAACGTTATTCAAGTTTCGAACCAGATCATTTTACCGTTAGTCACACACCGTACGAACTGCTTAGGTCAGCTTAGGTTGTGTAGAAGGTGACTGATTTGAATGGCGAGTGTTGTGACCCGCATAGTGCATGTATGGCGATATGTATAGCGGCGAGTGTTGTGGCAAGTGTGAACGGAAGTTGTGGCAAGCAAGATGGCATGTGTAGCGGCTAGCGATGCGACATGTGATGGCGAGTGAAAGGGCTTATGAAGCGGCTAGTGATGCGACATGTGATGTGGCATGTGTGACGGCAAGTGTAAATGTGAAGTGTTGCGATTGATGTGTGTTAACTATCGCAAGTGATATGGTTGTGTTGCTATGTGAACATCCTATGCAATATTTTCCTTCCTTCTGCCCTGTCCTGTTCTTCTCATTTCCCTACACCTACCACTATGGTACTTTCTACTATCTTACTACCTGCACTTCTTCTTTCTTCCATTTTATCTTGTTTCATCCTTACTTCACTTTTCCCTCTATCAATGACTCTATTTCTGCTCTGATCCTACTGTTCTTGTTTCTACTGTTCACAGCTTCTCCGCTGTTCTCTGTTGTATCTCTTGGCTACATCTTTTGCCTATTATCTTTACTTCTGCGACTTCATTTCTCTGCCTACTATCTCTTCATCTACTCTTCCAATCTTCTTTTCTTATTTATACTCTGATCTTTTCTCTCCACTTCTTTGCAAAAACCACTCTCCTTATCACTATACACAACACGAGACATTATCACGGACATAGCACCTTGACAACACCTGAACACCCGACATCTAAGTAAGCCGTAAGCACATTTAAGTGATTGATTGATGAGGTGCGAAAGATTGTGAAGTGATTGAAGAGAAGGGTCTATGAGCGCAATGTGACAAGAGTCTTAGTCAAAGTAGAAGTATTGTAGTTCTTGATTAAGTTTTAATCACGGCCGAGGTGCACAATTCCCCTCAGCCCCTTTCCTGTCTTCTTCTTCCTATCTTCTCCCTCCTATTTTCTTCCCCCCTTCTATTCTTTGCCCCCCCCCCCCCCTTTCCCCTTGGCAGCTATAAGTTCAAATACCCTGAACTGCTTACCCGCCATTGAATGCTCGGAAGCAAATGGATGTGACCGCGTTACCCGTGAGACAAGTTATGAGAATGTAGATTACGTATAGTGAATGATGGTTGAAGTCGGCTGTGTGAAGTGTAACACGTGGGTAGAGCGCAACACACGTGTGTTTATAACATGCGGCAGGTCAGTGTATAGGCGAATTGCGCGTGTAGGAATGAAGGCGACAATTCTTTAACCGATCGATATGGTAAGGAACGACTCAAAATTGTGGACACTGTTGGGCACTAAAAGACTATAATGAGGAATGATGACTTTAGAGGAAAAACTCACGTGAGACTTAGCGGCAGGCGAACCCCTGGGCTGATCAGTTTACGTGATAGATGGTGGGTAAAAAGGGTCCCTTGGCTCTAGTTGTGTAGACTGCTTCTGTTATGAAGGAGGTCGGTGTTTACGCTTCAGACCGAATGTTGGCCTGGGTTGGGTGCTAACCAATCAGCGGCGCGGGAAGTGCTGCAGGAAGTCCGCCCCCCCCCCCCTCTTTCGTTCCTCGGAAGTTAAATCGTAGTCTTGGGTCCAGACTTTATTGAGTAAAAAGACTTCAACCTATCTTTCTAATAAAATCAGTAGCACAAACCCGCTATTGATTTATGAGGTCGTGTCCCTCTCTGGACACGTGGTGGCAGCATATCAAGAATTTAGTGAGGGTCTCACGTTACATCTTTCTTGGTGGCAGCGGTGGGATAGCGTTGCCGTAAGCACCGGGATAGCGTTGCTGTAAACACTGGGATAGTGTTAAGGTAGTGAGAGTGGCAATGAAACTTTGTCGCGCTTGTCTGGTATGTGTATGACCAAACGGCATTTGGTAACGGTGTGTGACTATAAAAATGTCTTCTTTCTTTTAAAAATGGTTATTTGTCTAAATGGCCTTACGTCATTTAAAGATGAGCAGTATGTCATGAGTGTGAACTTAGTTAAGAAAAACCTAATAGCTGTTTAAGTACGCAGATCACATAACTTCTTCTCTTACGTAGCTAAAGTAGAGTAAGCTTAAATGTAATTAAGAGACTAAATCTTTAGTAAATGATGGTAGTTACAAGTAGGTGTACCAGTTAAAGGCATACTTATCTTGTTAATGTGAATTGAACAAAATGAAACAACTGTGAACAGCAAACGTAAAAAGTTAAGAGAGAACAAAAAGATTAGAACAGTTAATTAAAGGAAGTCCATATTTTTGGTGATACCTAGATGGATCTTGAGAATGAAAACTCTGCTGCAGAGGCAATGTCAGAGATAGGTACTAACACAAGTCCAGGTGCTCGATCCAAAAGTTGGGCAGTAGATGAGAGTGACCCTGAGATTGCTGTGCGAGTGAGAGAGTATGGTGACGCGGTACCAGAGGAGCGACGGCAGTCACAGCACATATACGATACGCGAAGTTTCCGCTTGAATCCACAATACGTGAGCAGCCAAGCTTCAACGGAGGGTCGACAGCTTCGGGGCAACTACCACAAGGACGTCTTGCCAGACAAATTCGCGGGTAGAACTCCATGGGCAGATTACCGTCGCCACTTCGAAGTGTGCAGACAGTTGAACAAGTGGAGTGACATAGAAGCGGGACAATTTCTGGCAACGCGACTGCAAGGACAGGCGTTGAAGGTTCTCGGCACCCTGCCGGTAGATGCACCCATCTCGTATCGTCATCTTGTGACACAACTCGAGAAGAGATTTGGTCCTGGTGAACAGGCGGAGAACTTTCTTCTGGAACTTCGCACGAGGAGGCGGGGAAAGGACGAATCCCTGCAGGAGTTAGGACAAGTGATCCGCGATCTTTCTGGGCTAGCATACCCAGAGTTAACCACATCAGCACTCGAACGCTTAGCGAAGGTGCACTTCTTGGAAGCCATAAATGAGACGGAGATACGTGCCGGTATATTCCGTTCTAGCCCCGTTACTCTCGACGACGCAATCCAAGCTGCGCTGGCCACAGAGTCCTTCATGAAGTCAGAGAAGGCGAGGGACCGCTACCGCCCAGCGCGTCACGTCAGAGCGATTGAGAGTAGAGTCGAAGCAGCCCCTGTAGATGCGAAAACAAGAAGGGAGATAGAAGAATTAAAGGACAGTGTGAAACAGCTAACGACAATGATTGCAAAACTGGCTGTGAAGCCCAACACAGACAAGTCAGAGGTTACCTGCTACAGTTGTCAGCAGAAGGGACATTACAGCGCGGCGTGCCCTTACAAGGATAAGAAACAGGGAAACTCCAACAGGTCTTTCCGAGGGGTCGCGGCGAGGCCAGCTTACCAGCAAGGCCCGAGGACTTAGATGATGACGCCAACGGAAGAGATAAATTTGTGTATAGAATTGAAGAAATCGACAATGGAATGTACATATCAGCGAGTTCGAGTGATGAAAATATGAACTTCTTAGTAGATACTGGAGCTACAGTGACAATTGTATCTAATGCGGTATTCAGTAGGATGAATCGGCGAGACAAAGAACTGCACGTGACTAACGTCCACCTGATCCAAGCTAACGGGACGCCTATCAAAGTTCATGGAGAAGTGAAAGTAAATGTGAAGATTGGAACACAAGACTACATCGTCGACGTGGTCATAGCTGACATTAGCCAAGATGGAATTCTTGGAATGGACTTTTTGCATGAGAATAATTCGTCTATCAACTGCGACGATATGACGATAAAAATCAATGGAGAAGTCATTCGCTGCACAGGTCAACACGGAGATGTGTTGAAAATTGCAGCTATTGAAGAGGTACCACATGGAGTGCCTGGACACATGAGAGATCTGTATGCACGGACGATGAGTAACTTAGACAATAAGTATAGGGATCAGACAGTCGCCCTTTTTGACACATACCAAGACGTTTTCTCCCAAGGCGATCACGACATCGGAAGAACGGACAAGGTACATCATAGCATCCATACAACCCGTTCAGCTCCCATCCGCCAGCGTCCACGACGTCCACCCATCGGTCAGCGGCAAGAGATAGAGCAGCAGGTCGAAGACATGCTACAGCGAGGCATCATATCTCCATCTGCAAGCCCCTGGTCATCACCTGTAGTGTTGGTGAATAAAAAGGATGGCACTAAGCGGTTTTGTGTTGACTACAGAGAGTTGAACAAGTACACTGTAAAAGACTCATTCCCCCTTCCTAGGATTGACGAGTCCATTGACGCATTAGATGGTGCTAAACATTTCTGTACCTTAGATTTGGCTTCCGGGTATTGGCAAGTGCCCCTTGATGAGGATGCGAAGTTGAAATCGGCTTTTGTAGTGCCTGGTGGACTATATCAATTTGAAGTCTTACCTTTTGGCTTATGCAACGCGGGAAGTTGTTTTGAGAGGTTGATGGAGACTGTTCTCTCTGGTCTCCAGTGGAAGATTTTGTTGGTCTATTTAGACGACATTATCGTATTCGGATCGACAGTCGAGGAGATGATCGAGAGGCTGGGAGTTGTGCTGCAACGACTGAGGGCTGCCAAACTGAAACTAAAACCTAAGAAATGCCACTTGTTCCGGACAGAAGTGTTATTTCTTGGTCACATTGTTTCGCAAGATGGCATTCGCACCGATCCAGCCAAGATCGAAGCTGTACGAGACTGGCCGACACCCACCTGCACAAGAGATGTCAGGAGTTTCATCGGCCTTGCCTCCTACTATCGGCGATTTGTGAAGAGCTTTTCTGATGTTGTCAAGCCATTGACTGCACTAACGCAGAAAGATAGTGAGTTTGAATGGTCAGAGGAATGCGAAAAGGCATTCAACACGTTGAAAGAAAAACTAACGACCGCCCCTATTCTCGCTTATCCGAAGCTTGGTGTAGATTTTCTACTTGACACAGACGCAAGCAAATATGGCATCGGAGCAGTCCTATCACAGGTAGTAGATGGGAAAGAGAGAGTAACAGCCTACGCTAGTCGCACGCTGAGCAGACCAGAACAGAATTATTGTGTCACTCGGAGAGAACTACTTGCAGTGATTCACTTCTTGAAGCACTTTCGCCACTACTTGTATGGACAACCCGTCACCGTACGCACAGACCACGGAGCGCTAAGATGGTTGATGAATTTCAAGAACCCAGAGGGCCAGCTGGCCA
Source organism: Arbacia lixula (assembly GCA_963669155.1). NCBI lineage: Eukaryota > Metazoa > Echinodermata > Echinoidea > Arbacioida > Arbaciidae > Arbacia > Arbacia lixula. Next base: position 7,197,628 of record OZ022591.1, on the reverse strand, counting down.
GGTGGCTTGAAGTAGTCAGCCAATATAAACTTACCTTAGTACACCGTGCCGGACGAAGCCACTCGAATGCCGATGGTCTCTCGCGGCGCCCCTGTACACAGTGCGGTCGGATGGAAGACATCTGCCAAGGAAAACAGTAATTCAGTCATTTAACATGTTTTTAATTTTCACATTTGTTTTATTGTTGTAGGATGACTGAGAAGTGCAGTCTTAACGAGTGCAAGAATATCACAGAGGATGTGATTGACCTCGAATGTAGGTTGCGAGCAGTGACCTTAGCCCCTAATACTACACATACTGACATAAGGAAGGCTCAGCTGGCTGACGTCGATATTAAACCTATCTTGAGATGGAAGGAAGAGTTAACCTCGAAACCGCTATGGAAGGACGTGTCCAGTCTCTCTCCTGCAGTGAAGACGTACTGGGTTAATTGGGACCTGTTACAAGTTAAAGATGGGGTACTCGTAAAGAGGTGGGAATCAGAAGATGGCAAGGAAGTAAATTTGAAGACGGTCCTCCCTCGGGCAATGCGGCCAACCGTATTGGAAGAACTGCATAATTCTAAGACTGCAAGTCACCTGGGTGTAAATAAACTACTCCACAAGATCCAGCAGCGCTACTATTGGGTCGGCCTAGCTGCGGATGTCCGTTCATGGGTACGCAGATGTACTGTATGTGCAAGAGTGAAGAACCCTCCCAAGAAACCAAGAGCACCTCTCCAGCAATATAGAGTGGGAGCACCACTCGACAGAGTGGCGATGGACATTCTCGGTCCACTTCCGGTGACCGATCGAGGTAATCGCTATGTTTTAGTGGTAGGCGACTACTTCACTAAGTGGCTAGAATCATATCCCCTCCCAGACCAAGAAGCAAACACAGTGGCGCGAGTGCTAGTAGAGGAGTTTATTTGTCGGTATGGGGTACCCAAAGAATTGCATAGCGACCAAGGTAGAAACTTTGAATCGAGTTTGATGAGCGAAGTGTGTAAACTACTTGGGATCAAGAAAACTCGGACTTGCCCATTTCACCCAAGAGGAGATGGCTTCATAGAGAGGTTCAATCGTACCTTGATCTCGATGCTGACTTCCACGTTAGATCCAGAACGCCACCAGAAGGACTGGGACGAGAAGATACCTTATGCGATGATGGCGTACAGGTCTTCAGTGCAAGAGTCGACCGGAGAGTCTCCTTCGATGATGATGCTTGGTCGGGAAATCACCCTTCCAGTAGACTTGAAAATCAGACGTCCTGAAGAAGAGACGGGGAGAGAAGACTACGCGTATCAGCTCAGGGATCGACTGCACGATGCACACGAGACTGCAAGAGAGAAATTGAAATTATCGTCGGAACGTCAAGCCCGGCACTATGACCGTAACACCGTACAATCCGTCTTCAAAGTAGGAGAGTGGGTGTGGTTGTATGGGGTGCAGAGAAAGAGAGGAGTATGCCCTAAGCTCGTGCACAAGTGGAATGGGCCTTACATGGTTGTCACTAAGATGTCAGATGTAGTGTACAGAATCCAACAAACTTCGAGAGGAAAACCTAAGGTGGTACACATTGATAGGCTGAAGAGGTATTGTGGACCCCCGTTAAAGAATTGGTTACTGGTGCAGCCAGCTAGGCGAAACCCGACTAGGACTAGAGTAAAACCTAGGCGGTATATCGACCTATAAGCATAACAATAACCCCTCTGCTCCTTTCAATTCTCACCTTTTTGTGTGTGTATAGATGCCGTACTGCAGTGAGTGCAAGAGACGTTTCGACAACGATGCCGCGCACATCCTCCATTTGCGCGTCGTCCATCGCAGAGAGCTGCGGTTACGGTGTCAGAGATGCCACTACAGTGGCAGCGGGCGTGCAGACTTGGCACGCCATTACGTACGACAACATCCCCGCCATAAGGAAGAAGCTCGATACATCTCTTTCGAGATGACGCCCACTCACGCCGGGAAACCACGCAGCCCGGGACGCCACGGCGGGGCCCGGCGCAGAGAAGACAGACGACGAAAGCAGGATGTGGAGAGGCGTACCCCTGCTTCTCCCCGGCGAACGGTGGCCACGCCCCCCTCCACGCCGCAGCGTCCAGCGGCTCCAGCGGCGTCAACAGTTTCTGCAGTTCCAGCCTCCCCTCCCAAGGAAGCGGCTCTAGCAGTTCCAGCATCCACCCCCAAGGAAGCGGCTCTAGCAGTTCCAGCATCCACCCCCAAGGAAGCGGCTCCAGCGGCGCCAGCAGCGCCAGCAACTCCGGCAGCTCCCACCTCCCCTCCCCGTGCTGCCCGTAAGGAAGGTGACGAGGAACCAGCGCAGCCTTCGGAGAAAATCCGGAGATGGCGAAGGATCGAGCTGTTGAGCGACAGCGACAGCGACGACGAAGACGCCATAAGCCTAGCCCAGCCAGATCCTGACTCAGACCTGGAAGTACAGACAGAATCACGCATAATGGATGTTACAGTGCGAGTACAAACTGGAGGAGAAGAAGTACGTCTGACAAAAGTCCAAGTTACTACTGAAAAGTATATTAATGTAGGTGGGAAGCGGCTGCTTGCGGAAACAGTCACCACCCATTTCCACCCCCAGCCCTCCGCGTTGTAGAGAAGGTTGATGTTGAAAAAAAAAAAAAAAAAAAAATCCAAAAGGGGTTCTGTTTTTCTGTATATACCGTTCTAGTTAGTTGCCATATTAATCGCTGGGACAGCGATTAGAGGGAGGAGGGCATTGTGAAAGTTACCCCCCCCCCCTTCTTTTTAAAAATATTTTAATGTAATCCCCGATAGGATTAAGCTTTTGACGCAATATTGTGACAAAAAGACAATTTTGTACTTAGTATTTTGTGCCGATAAACTTGTGCACATGTCTAAGCTTCGCCACAGAGAAATGCAAAAGATAATCTTTAATCTGGTATTTTACCCGAGATGTGAAGTAAAAGGTCAAACGCCCTCTCTTGTCTAAAAGCAGCACATGCTTATTTGCATACGGCGTTCGCCGAACACTCATTTGCATATTTTCTTCTGCGCACTCTCCAGTTTTCCCGCGGTGTTTTCTGAATGAAAAGTTTGAATATGCATGAGCTCATTTGAATACTACGGCGTCCCTGGAGATTTGTCTTTAAGCCTTTCACTGTGGCATTTGCTGGCATATTAAAGGAGTTATTGTCATATTTTACCATGTAAAATACGGATTTAGGTATGATCTACCTGATGAGAGTAAGCTTTCATTGAGAAATGTTGAGTAACATTATTTTATTGAGGTTGTAAGATGCTAGAGTAACACAACAAAGGGTTTCCTGCCAGGAATTGGCTGTTCTGTGATTGGCTGCCTAAAATCCATTGACTACTTTCCACCAATCAGGTCGAAGAGAGTTGTGACTTCAGCTAGAAAGTTGGACACTCCTTAGAGGTATATAAAGATTGGTAGGGGCCTGGGAATTTTTACCCTTCTCTGTTACCAAATATTGCTGTCATTGACACCTCTTGACTTTTCCGTCCATTCCTCGAGTCTTCTCGTCTAGCAAACTCAAAGTGAGTATACCTAAAGGAAGGTAGAAGTTATTTCAACCCAAAACATTGCTATTCTAGATTCTAGTCAAAGATAAAGAGTTTATACCTTTTATGCCATTAAGGCCTGACATGGTACATGTCTACCAAAAATTGCTTGACTCTTTATTAATGCCACAAAGGCTTGTGAGCTGTTTGTCCTCCAAAAGAACTTTTACCTGGATAGATTATTGGATGAATCCATCTATAGTGATAATATTAAAGTTTATATGCTCATGTTACTTAAGAAATGTGTCTGCTATTGTCGACAAAGACACATCGTTATACATGTCGTCACATGTTCAGGAAACAATGTTGGTTTGAGGTGAACCCCAAAATATTGATTCTTTTCCTGCGATGATGTTTGGCCCGAGTTTTTATAACTCAATTGTGACCCTTCGTGAAAAGAAGACACAAAGAAAGAGATATGGTGCGAGTCACCTTGGCGGGAGGTTGCCGCCTTGCGAAGTAGCCATATCTGTCAAGCCTAGCCCTCCCAATTTGTTTCCTTGTGACAGTAGAATGTAAGTTAGTGAGAAGCAAATTTAACAAAGTACTGAATTTGTAACAGAGTAGTTTGTTCTCTCTCTCTCTTTTTAACACTGGTTGGAAATTGTAAAGAACGTACAAAATGAGTTGTTATTGTGGTAGCAGGGTCTGGGACCCTGGCAAAGTTTATTAACTCCAATAGCCAAAAATGCCAGAAAAGGTTCAATAGCAAAGAATAATGCATTATCGAGACAAAAGTTCAATGGTCAAAAATACTTTGATACTTGGAAAAAGTTATTGAGAACAAGTTCAGTGGTTACGAAGATAGTTAAGTACTTAAAAATAGTTAAGAGAGATAAGTATGCCTTACTCCTTACTGGTACTTGTACTTACTGTATTGTAATCTAATATACAAGGTGCACCTTTACTTGCCATTTGATGTGGCATTAGAAGAAGTTGTGACATAGAAGATTGTCACTCGCCGTTTTATGTGGCGTTAGAAGAAATTATGACATACCACATTGTCACTTGTCATTCTATATGGCGTGAGAAGAAGTTGTGACATAAAAGATTGTCACTTGCCATTTTATATGGCGTTAGAAAAAGTAGTGACGTAAAAGATTGTCACTCGCCATTTTATGTGGCGATAGAAGAAATTGTGACATAAGTCATGGTCACTTGTCGCTCTCTTAATATTTGACAGAGTAATGTAGAATAAGTAATTAGCCTGGTTACGCTAGCTCCTGTATATCAGTTAAGAGATAGCCATTCTCCTCTTATGTCTACCTACTCCTATTGCCACTGGTAGCCATATGCCGCCCAGCCACAAACAATCCCGAACAGGGAACGTTTAAACTTCCAGGTAGAAATAGAATGTCTAGAAGAAGAATTCCGGCACAAGGAAAACTTCATTCAATTGCATTTACTTGAATTGGTAAATCCTGTCTCCCGAATAGGGAGCGGCAAATTGACATTCGACCCCCAAGACAAGCAATCCTGAAGAAGGAGCGCTCTTGGCTATGCCCGACTTGGTTGGCATACCCCTACCTTTAGATTGTAATAATCTTGAACAAAGAACATTGCAATCACCAGGGAACGTTTAAACTTTGAGATGGAAATAGAATGTCTAGATTGAAAATTCCTGCACAAGGAAAACTTCATTCAATTGTATTTACTTGAATTAGTAAATCCTGTCTCCCGAACAGGGAGCGGCGAATGACATTCGACCTCCAAGACAAGCGATCCTGAACAAGGAACGCTCTTGGCCTTACTTGACTCGGTTGGCATATCCCTACCTTTAGATTGTAATAATCTTGAACAAAGAACGTTACAATCACCTTGGTCAGTCGACCATCTTTGCTCTTTCTTGGTGCACAGCGGGCCTGGGCACTTTCCCCCCTTTCTTCTCCTTTATCTTGGCGACTCTCTATTAAAACTGACGCTTTATGTGTAACCGTAATACAGTAGATATAGAACAAGGATTGTAACGGACTGATGGTATAGTCTGGTAACTTTGGTTATAAGTGTTTGACATCAGAACGAATAGATCTCAGACAGCAGGGACGAGCTTTTAGTATAGTTAACATGCTAAAATGCTAGACAGAAACATTCTATTTCGATACCTTTTTATGGCATTAAAGCCTGGGAGTGGCCTTTATAGTCCATTTGAGACCAGCTAATGCAAGTTTGGTAGTGGTAACATGGCCACCGACAGAGTGAGTGGTGCATGAACAAATTACCGTGGAGTGGTGCTGTTTGATGATTAAAATTCCCGGCGGGGTGATACAGGGGAGTATTTGTTGAGGTAATTAGGCCAATTACCAGAAATACAAGTATGAGACTGTAATGGAAAAGACAGGAAGTCTTTCGGATTAGGATATCGTTTAGAATAGTTCGTGGATAGAAGAGAACCACAAGCGAAATAACTTGTGTGGGATGTAATCTATTCTCTGACATCAAAAGAAAAGACAAGCTAAAACTATAACCTCAGTGTACCATCTTTCCAGTATGAATGCCCATGTAAAATTTGGCTGCCATATATCAAAGGCAGGACTTAATGAAATAGTTATATTAGCACACGTACTCGTAGTGGATTATTAGACAAGTTTACTCATGACATGCTGGTTATTGGATTTTGAATGTACATTTTGTAAATATGAACTATTTGCCTATGAGCAATTGTTTTATACGTTAATAAAGTTGACATTAACGTTATTCAAGTTTCGAACCAGATCATTTTACCGTTAGTCACACACCGTACGAACTGCTTAGGTCAGCTTAGGTTGTGTAGAAGGTGACTGATTTGAATGGCGAGTGTTGTGACCCGCATAGTGCATGTATGGCGATATGTATAGCGGCGAGTGTTGTGGCAAGTGTGAACGGAAGTTGTGGCAAGCAAGATGGCATGTGTAGCGGCTAGCGATGCGACATGTGATGGCGAGTGAAAGGGCTTATGAAGCGGCTAGTGATGCGACATGTGATGTGGCACGTGTGACGGCAAGTGTAAATGTGAAGTGTTGCGATTGATGTGTGTTAACTATCGCAAGTGATATGGTTGTGTTGCTATGTGAACATCCTATGCAATATTTTCCTTCCTTCTGCCCTGTCCTGTTCTTCTCATTTCCCTACACCTACCACTATGGTACTTTCTACTATCTTACTACCTGCACTTCTTCTTTCTTCCATTTTATCTTGTTTCATCCTTACTTCACTTTTCCCTCTATCAATGACTCTATTTCTGCTCTGATCCTACTGTTCTTGTTTCTACTGTTCACAGCTTCTCCGCTGTTCTCTGTTGTATCTCTTGGCTACATCTTTTGCCTATTATCTTTACTTCTGCGACTTCATTTCTCTGCCTACTATCTCTTCATCTACTCTTCCAATCTTCTTTTCTTATTTATACTCTGATCTTTTCTCTCCACTTCTTTGCAAAAACCACTCTCCTTATCACTATACACAACACGAGACATTATCACGGACATAGCACCTTGACAACACCTGAACACCCGACATCTAAGTAAGCCGTAAGCACATTTAAGTGATTGATTGATGAGGTGCGAAAGATTGTGAAGTGATTGAAGAGAAGGGTCTATGAGCGCAATGTGACAAGAGTCTTAGTCAAAGTAGAAGTATTGTAGTTCTTGATTAAGTTTTAATCACGGCCGAGGTGCACAATTCCCCTCAGCCCCTTTCCTGTCTTCTTCTTCCTATCTTCTCCCTCCTATTTTCTTCCCCCCTTCTATTCTTTGCCCCCCCCCCCCCCCCTTTCCCCTTGGCAGCTATAAGTTCAAATACCCTGAACTGCTTACCCGCCATTGAATGCTCGGAAGCAAATGGATGTGACCGCGTTACCCGTGAGACAAGTTATGAGAATGTAGATTACGTATAGTGAATGATGGTTGAAGTCGGCTGTGTGAAGTGTAACACGTGGGTAGAGCGCAACACACGTGTGTTTATAACATGCGGCAGGTCAGTGTATAGGCGAATTGCGCGTGTAGGAATGAAGGCGACAATTCTTTAACCGATCAATATGGTAAGGAACGACTCAAAATTGTGGACACTGTTGGGCACTAAAAGACTATAATGAGGAATGATGACTTTAGAGGAAAAACTCACGTGAGACTTAGCGGCAGGCGAACCCCTGGGCTGATCAGTTTACGTGATAGATGGTGGGTAAAAAGGGTCCCTTGGCTCTAGTTGTGTAGACTGCTTCTGTTATGAAGGAGGTCGGTGTTTACGCTTCAGACCGAATGTTGGCCTGGGTTGGGTGCTAACCAATCAGCGGCGCGGGAAGTGCTGCAGGAAGTCCGCCCCCCCCCCCTCTTTCGTTCCTCGGAAGTTAAATCGTAGTCTTGGGTCCAGACTTTATTGAGTAAAAAGACTTCAACCTATCTTTCTAATAAAATCAGTAGCACAAACCCGCTATTGATTTATGAGGTCGTGTCCCTCTCTGGACACGTGGTGGCAGCATATCAAGAATTTAGTGAGGGTCTCACGTTACATCTTTCTTGGTGGCAGCGGTGGGATAGCGTTGCCGTAAGCACCGGGATAGCGTTGCTGTAAACACTGGGATAGTGTTAAGGTAGTGAGAGTGGCAATGAAACTTTGTCGCGCTTGTCTGGTATGTGTATGACCAAACGGCATTTGGTAACGGTGTGTGACTATAAAAATGTCTTCTTTCTTTTAAAAATGGTTATTTGTCTAAATGGCCTTACGTCATTTAAAGATGAGCAGTATGTCATGAGTGTGAACTTAGTTAAGAAAAACCTAATAGCTGTTTAAGTACGCAGATCACATAACTTCTTCTCTTACGTAGCTAAAGTAGAGTAAGCTTAAATGTAATTAAGAGACTAAATCTTTAGTAAATGATGGTAGTTACAAGTAGGTGTACCAGTTAAAGGCATACTTATCTTGTTAATGTGAATTGAACAAAATGAAACAACTGTGAACAGCAAACGTAAAAAGTTAAGAGAGAACAAAAAGATTAGAACAGTTAATTAAAGGAAGTCCATATTTTTGGTGATACCTAGATGGATCTTGAGAATGAAAACTCTGCTGCAGAGGCAATGTCAGAGATAGGTACTAACACAAGTCCAGGTGCTCGATCCAAAAGTTGGGCAGTAGATGAGAGTGACCCTGAGATTGCTGTGCGAGTGAGAGAGTATGGTGACGCGGTACCAGAGGAGCGACGGCAGTCACAGCACATATACGATACGCGAAGTTTCCGCTTGAATCCACAATACGTGAGCAGCCAAGCTTCAACGGAGGGTCGACAGCTTCGGGGCAACTACCACAAGGACGTCTTGCCAGACAAATTCGCGGGTAGAACTCCATGGGCAGATTACCGTCGCCACTTCGAAGTGTGCAGACAGTTGAACAAGTGGAGTGACATAGAAGCGGGACAATTTCTGGCAACGCGACTGCAAGGACAGGCGTTGAAGGTTCTCGGCACCCTGCCGGTAGATGCACCCATCTCGTATCGTCATCTTGTGACACAACTCGAGAAGAGATTTGGTCCTGGTGAACAGGCGGAGAACTTTCTTCTGGAACTTCGCACGAGGAGGCGGGGAAAGGACGAATCCCTGCAGGAGTTAGGACAAGTGATCCGCGATCTTTCTGGGCTAGCATACCCAGAGTTAACCACATCAGCACTCGAACGCTTAGCGAAGGTGCACTTCTTGGAAGCCATAAATGAGACGGAGATACGTGCCGGTATATTCCGTTCTAGCCCCGTTACTCTCGACGACGCAATCCAAGCTGCGCTGGCCACAGAGTCCTTCATGAAGTCAGAGAAGGCGAGGGACCGCTACCGCCCAGCGCGTCACGTCAGAGCGATTGAGAGTAGAGTCGAAGCAGCCCCTGTAGATGCGAAAACAAGAAGGGAGATAGAAGAATTAAAGGACAGTGTGAAACAGCTAACGACAATGATTGCAAAACTGGCTGTGAAGCCCAACACAGACAAGTCAGAGGTTACCTGCTACAGTTGTCAGCAGAAGGGACATTACAGCGCGGCGTGCCCTTACAAGGATAAGAAACAGGGAAACTCCAACAGGTCTTTCCGAGGGGTCGCGGCGAGGCCAGCTTACCAGCAAGGCCCGAGGACTTAGATGATGACGCCAACGGAAGAGATAAATTTGTGTATAGAATTGAAGAAATCGACAATGGAATGTACATATCAGCGAGTTCGAGTGATGAAAATATGAACTTCTTAGTAGATACTGGAGCTACAGTGACAATTGTATCTAATGCGGTATTCAGTAGGATGAATCGGCGAGACAAAGAACTGCACGTGACTAACGTCCACCTGATCCAAGCTAACGGGACGCCTATCAAAGTTCATGGAGAAGTGAAAGTAAATGTGAAGATTGGAACACAAGACTACATCGTCGACGTGGTCATAGCTGACATTAGCCAAGATGGAATTCTTGGAATGGACTTTTTGCATGAGAATAATTCGTCTATCAACTGCGACGATATGACGATAAAAATCAATGGAGAAGTCATTCGCTGCACAGGTCAACACGGAGATGTGTTGAAAATTGCAGCTATTGAAGAGGTACCACATGGAGTGCCTGAACACATGAGAGATCTGTATGCACGGACGATGAGTAACTTAGACAATAAGTATAGGGATCAGACAGTCGCCCTTTTTGACACATACCAAGACGTTTTCTCCCAAGGCGATCACGACATCGGAAGAACGGACAAGGTACATCATAGCATCCATACAACCCGTTCAGCTCCCATCCGCCAGCGTCCACGACGTCCACCCATCGGTCAGCGGCAAGAGATAGAGCAGCAGGTCGAAGACATGCTACAGCGAGGCATCATATCTCCATCTGCAAGCCCCTGGTCATCACCTGTAGTGTTGGTGAATAAAAAGGATGGCACTAAGCGGTTTTGTGTTGACTACAGAGAGTTGAACAAGTACACTGTAAAAGACTCATTCCCCCTTCCTAGGATTGACGAGTCCATTGACGCATTAGATGGTGCTAAACATTTCTGTACCTTAGATTTGGCTTCCGGGTATTGGCAAGTGCCCCTTGATGAGGATGCGAAGTTGAAATCGGCTTTTGTAGTGCCTGGTGGACTATATCAATTTGAAGTCTTACCTTTTGGCTTATGCAACGCGGGAAGTTGTTTTGAGAGGTTGATGGAGACTGTTCTCTCTGGTCTCCAGTGGAAGATTTTGTTGGTCTATTTAGACGACATTATCGTATTCGGATCGACAGTCGAGGAGATGATCGAGAGGCTGGGAGTTGTGCTGCAACGACTGAGGGCTGCCAAACTGAAACTAAAACCTAAGAAATGCCACTTGTTCCGGACAGAAGTGTTATTTCTTGGTCACATTGTTTCGCAAGATGGCATTCGCACCGATCCAGCCAAGATCGAAGCTGTACGAGACTGGCCGACACCCACCTGCACAAGAGATGTCAGGAGTTTCATCGGCCTTGCCTCCTACTATCGGCGATTTGTGAAGAGCTTTTCTGATGTTGTCAAGCCATTGACTGCACTAACGCAGAAAGATAGTGAGTTTGAATGGTCAGAGGAATGCGAAAAGGCATTCAACACGTTGAAAGAAAAACTAACGACCGCCCCTATTCTCGCTTATCCGAAGCTTGGTGTAGATTTTCTACTTGACACAGACGCAAGCAAATATGGCATCGGAGCAGTCCTATCACAGGTAGTAGATGGGAAAGAGAGAGTAACAGCCTACGCTAGTCGCACGCTGAGCAGACCAGAACAGAATTATTGTGTCACTCGGAGAGAACTACTTGCAGTGATTCACTTCTTGAAGCACTTTCGCCACTACTTGTATGGACAACCCGTCACCGTACGCACAGACCACGGAGCGCTAAGATGGTTGATGAATTTCAAGAACCCAGAGGGCCAGCTGGCCAGGTGGCTTGAAGTAGTCAGCCAATATAAACTTACCTTAGTACACCGTGCCGGACGAAGCCACTCGAATGCCGATGGTCTCTCGCGGCGCCCCTGTACACAGTGCGGTCGGATGGAAGACATCTGCCAAGGAAAACAGTAATTCAGTCATTTAACATGTTTTTAATTTTCACATTTGTTTTATTGTTGTAGGATGACTGAGAAGTGCAGTCTTAACGAGTGCAAGAATATCACAGAGGATGTGATTGACCTCGAATGTAGGTTGCGAGCAGTGACCTTAGCCCCTAATACTACACATACTGACATAAGGAAGGCTCAGCTGGCTGACGTCGATATTAAACCTATCTTGAGATGGAAGGAAGAGTTAACCTCGAAACCGCTATGGAAGGACGTGTCCAGTCTCTCTCCTGCAGTGAAGACGTACTGGGTTAATTGGGACCTGTTACAAGTTAAAGATGGGGTACTCGTAAAGAGGTGGGAATCAGAAGATGGCAAGGAAGTAAATTTGAAGACGGTCCTCCCTCGGGCAATGCGGCCAACCGTATTGGAAGAACTGCATAATTCTAAGACTGCAAGTCACCTGGGTGTAAATAAACTACTCCACAAGATCCAGCAGCGCTACTATTGGGTCGGCCTAGCTGCGGATGTCCGTTCATGGGTACGCAGATGTACTGTATGTGCAAGAGTGAAGAACCCTCCCAAGAAACCAAGAGCACCTCTCCAGCAATATAGAGTGGGAGCACCACTCGACAGAGTGGCGATGGACATTCTCGGTCCACTTCCGGTGACCGATCGAGGTAATCGCTATGTTTTAGTGGTAGGCGACTACTTCACTAAGTGGCTAGAATCATATCCCCTCCCAGACCAAGAAGCAAACACAGTGGCGCGAGTGCTAGTAGAGGAGTTTATTTGTCGGTATGGGGTACCCAAAGAATTGCATAGCGACCAAGGTAGAAACTTTGAATCGAGTTTGATGAGCGAAGTGTGTAAACTACTTGGGATCAAGAAAACTCGGACTTGCCCATTTCACCCAAGAGGAGATGGCTTCATAGAGAGGTTCAATCGTACCTTGATCTCGATGCTGACTTCCACGTTAGATCCAGAACGCCACCAGAAGGACTGGGACGAGAAGATACCTTATGCGATGATGGCGTACAGGTCTTCAGTGCAAGAGTCGACCGGAGAGTCTCCTTCGATGATGATGCTTGGTCGGGAAATCACCCTTCCAGTAGACTTGAAAATCAGACGTCCTGAAGAAGAGACGGGGAGAGAAGACTACGCGTATCAGCTCAGGGATCGACTGCACGATGCACACGAGACTGCAAGAGAGAAATTGAAATTATCGTCGGAACGTCAAGCCCGGCACTATGACCGTAACACCGTACAATCCGTCTTCAAAGTAGGAGAGTGGGTGTGGTTGTATGGGGTGCAGAGAAAGAGAGGAGTATGCCCTAAGCTCGTGCACAAGTGGAATGGGCCTTACATGGTTGTCACTAAGATGTCAGATGTAGTGTACAGAATCCAACAAACTTCGAGAGGAAAACCTAAGGTGGTACACATTGATAGGCTGAAGAGGTATTGTGGACCCCCGTTAAAGAATTGGTTACTGGTGCAGCCAGCTAGGCGAAACCCGACTAGGACTAGAGTAAAACCTAGGCGGTATATCGACCTATAAGCATAACAATAACCCCTCTGCTCCTTTCAATTCTCACCTTTTTGTGTGTGTATAGATGCCGTACTGCAGTGAGTGCAAGAGACGTTTCGACAACGATGCCGCGCACATCCTCCATTTGCGCGTCGTCCATCGCAGAGAGCTGCGGTTACGGTGTCAGAGATGCCACTACAGTGGCAGCGGGCGTGCAGACTTGGCACGCCATTACGTACGACAACATCCCCGCCATAAGGAAGAAGCTCGATACATCTCTTTCGAGATGACGCCCACTCACGCCGGGAAACCACGCAGCCCGGGACGCCACGGCGGGGCCCGGCGCAGAGAAGACAGACGACGAAAGCAGGATGTGGAGAGGCGTACCCCTGCTTCTCCCCGGCGAACGGTGGCCACGCCCCCCTCCACGCCGCAGCGTCCAGCGGCTCCAGCGGCGTCAACAGTTTCTGCAGTTCCAGCCTCCCCTCCCAAGGAAGCGGCTCTAGCAGTTCCAGCATCCACCCCCAAGGAAGCGGCTCTAGCAGTTCCAGCATCCACCCCCAAGGAAGCGGCTCCAGCGGCGCCAGCAGCGCCAGCAACTCCGGCAGCTCCCACCTCCCCTCCCCGTGCTGCCCGTAAGGAAGGTGACGAGGAACCAGCGCAGCCTTCGGAGAAAATCCGGAGATGGCGAAGGATCGAGCTGTTGAGCGACAGCGACAGCGACGACGAAGACGCCATAAGCCTAGCCCAGCCAGATCCTGACTCAGACCTGGAAGTACAGACAGAATCACGCATAATGGATGTTACAGTGCGAGTACAAACTGGAGGAGAAGAAGTACGTCTGACAAAAGTCCAAGTTACTACTGAAAAGTATATTAATGTAGGTGGGAAGCGGCTGCTTGCGGAAACAGTCACCACCCATTTCCACCCCCAGCCCTCCGCGTTGTAGAGAAGGTTGATGTTGAAAAAAAAAAAAAAAAAAAAATCCAAAAGGGGTTCTGTTTTTCTGTATATACCGTTCTAGTTAGTTGCCATATTAATCGCTGGGACAGCGATTAGAGGGAGGAGGGCATTGTGAAAGTTACCCCCCCCCCCTTCTTTTTAAAAATATTTTAATGTAATCCCCGATAGGATTAAGCTTTTGACGCAATATTGTGACAAAAAGACAATTTTGTACTTAGTATTTTGTGCCGATAAACTTGTGCACATGTCTAAGCTTCGCCACAGAGAAATGCAAAAGATAATCTTTAATCTGGTATTTTACCCGAGATGTGAAGTAAAAGGTCAAACGCCCTCTCTTGTCTAAAAGCAGCACATGCTTATTTGCATACGGCGTTCGCCGAACACTCATTTGCATATTTTCTTCTGCGCACTCTCCAGTTTTCCCGCGGTGTTTTCTGAATGAAAAGTTTGAATATGCATGAGCTCATTTGAATACTACGGCGTCCCTGGAGATTTGTCTTTAAGCCTTTCACTGTGGCATTTGCTGGCATATTAAAGGAGTTATTGTCATATTTTACCATGTAAAATACGGATTTAGGTATGATCTACCTGATGAGAGTAAGCTTTCATTGAGAAATGTTGAGTAACATTATTTTATTGAGGTTGTAAGATGCTAGAGTAACACAACAAAGGGTTTCCTGCCAGGAATTGGCTGTTCTGTGATTGGCTGCCTAAAATCCATTGACTACTTTCCACCAATCAGGTCGAAGAGAGTTGTGACTTCAGCTAGAAAGTTGGACACTCCTTAGAGGTATATAAAGATTGGTAGGGGCCTGGGAATTTTTACCCTTCTCTGTTACCAAATATTGCTGTCATTGACACCTCTTGACTTTTCCGTCCATTCCTCGAGTCTTCTCGTCTAGCAAACTCAAAGTGAGTATACCTAAAGGAAGGTAGAAGTTATTTCAACCCAAAACATTGCTATTCTAGATTCTAGTCAAAGATAAAGAGTTTATACCTTTTATGCCATTAAGGCCTGACATGGTACATGTCTACCAAAAATTGCTTGACTCTTTATTAATGCCACAAAGGCTTGTGAGCTGTTTGTCCTCCAAAAGAACTTTTACCTGGATAGATTATTGGATGAATCCATCTATAGTGATAATATTAAAGTTTATATGCTCATGTTACTTAAGAAATGTGTCTGCTATTGTCGACAAAGACACATCGTTATACATGTCGTCACATGTTCAGGAAACAATGTTGGTTTGAGGTGAACCCCAAAATATTGATTCTTTTCCTGCGATGATGTTTGGCCCGAGTTTTTATAACTCAATTGTGACCCTTCGTGAAAAGAAGACACAAAGAAAGAGATATGGTGCGAGTCACCTTGGCGGGAGGTTGCCGCCTTGCGAAGTAGCCATATCTGTCAAGCCTAGCCCTCCCAATTTGTTTCCTTGTGACAGTAGAATGTAAGTTAGTGAGAAGCAAATTTAACAAAGTACTGAATTTGTAACAGAGTAGTTTGTTCTCTCTCTCTCTTTTTAACACTGGTTGGAAATTGTAAAGAACGTACAAAATGAGTTGTTATTGTGGTAGCAGGGTCTGGGACCCTGGCAAAGTTTATTAACTCCAATAGCCAAAAATGCCAGAAAAGGTTCAATAGCAAAGAATAATGCATTATCGAGACAAAAGTTCAATGGTCAAAAATACTTTGATACTTGGAAAAAGTTATTGAGAACAAGTTCAGTGGTTACGAAGATAGTTAAGTACTTAAAAATAGTTAAGAGAGATAAGTATGCCTTACTCCTTACTGGTACTTGTACTTACTGTATTGTAATCTAATATACAAGGTGCACCTTTACTTGCCATTTGATGTGGCATTAGAAGAAGTTGTGACATAGAAGATTGTCACTCGCCGTTTTATGTGGCGTTAGAAGAAATTATGACATACCACATTGTCACTTGTCATTCTATATGGCGTGAGAAGAAGTTGTGACATAAAAGATTGTCACTTGCCATTTTATATGGCGTTAGAAAAAGTAGTGACGTAAAAGATTGTCACTCGCCATTTTATGTGGCGATAGAAGAAATTGTGACATAAGTCATGGTCACTTGTCGCTCTCTTAATATTTGACAGAGTAATGTAGAATAAGTAATTAGCCTGGTTACGCTAGCTCCTGTATATCAGTTAAGAGATAGCCATTCTCCTCTTATGTCTACCTACTCCTATTGCCACTGGTAGCCATATGCCGCCCAGCCACAAACAATCCCGAACAGGGAACGTTTAAACTTCCAGGTAGAAATAGAATGTCTAGAAGAAGAATTCCGGCACAAGGAAAACTTCATTCAATTGCATTTACTTGAATTGGTAAATCCTGTCTCCCGAATAGGGAGCGGCAAATTGACATTCGACCCCCAAGACAAGCAATCCTGAAGAAGGAGCGCTCTTGGCTATGCCCGACTTGGTTGGCATACCCCTACCTTTAGATTGTAATAATCTTGAACAAAGAACATTGCAATCACCAGGGAACGTTTAAACTTTGAGATGGAAATAGAATGTCTAGATTGAAAATTCCTGCACAAGGAAAACTTCATTCAATTGTATTTACTTGAATTAGTAAATCCTGTCTCCCGAACAGGGAGCGGCGAATGACATTCGACCTCCAAGACAAGCGATCCTGAACAAGGAACGCTCTTGGCCTTACTTGACTCGGTTGGCATATCCCTACCTTTAGATTGTAATAATCTTGAACAAAGAACGTTACAATCACCTTGGTCAGTCGACCATCTTTGCTCTTTCTTGGTGCACAGCGGGCCTGGGCACTTTCCCCCCTTTCTTCTCCTTTATCTTGGCGACTCTCTATTAAAACTGACGCTTTATGTGTAACCGTAATACAGTAGATATAGAACAAGGATTGTAACGGACTGATGGTATAGTCTGGTAACTTTGGTTATAAGTGTTTGACATCAGAACGAATAGATCTCAGACAGCAGGGACGAGCTTTTAGTATAGTTAACATGCTAAAATGCTAGACAGAAACATTCTATTTCGATACCTTTTTATGGCATTAAAGCCTGGGAGTGGCCTTTATAGTCCATTTGAGACCAGCTAATGCAAGTTTGGTAGTGGTAACATGGCCACCGACAGAGTGAGTGGTGCATGAACAAATTACCGTGGAGTGGTGCTGTTTGATGATTAAAATTCCCGGCGGGGTGATACAGGGGAGTATTTGTTGAGGTAATTAGGCCAATTACCAGAAATACAAGTATGAGACTGTAATGGAAAAGACAGGAAGTCTTTCGGATTAGGATATCGTTTAGAATAGTTCGTGGATAGAAGAGAACCACAAGCGAAATAACTTGTGTGGGATGTAATCTATTCTCTGACATCAAAAGAAAAGACAAGCTAAAACTATAACCTCAGTGTACCATCTTTCCAGTATGAATGCCCATGTAAAATTTGGCTGCCATATATCAAAGGCAGGACTTAATGAAATAGTTATATTAGCACACGTACTCGTAGTGGATTATTAGACAAGTTTACTCATGACATGCTGGTTATTGGATTTTGAATGTACATTTTGTAAATATGAACTATTTGCCTATGAGCAATTGTTTTATACGTTAATAAAGTTGACATTAACGTTATTCAAGTTTCGAACCAGATCATTTTACCGTTAGTCACACACCGTACGAACTGCTTAGGTCAGCTTAGGTTGTGTAGAAGGTGACTGATTTGAATGGCGAGTGTTGTGACCCGCATAGTGCATGTATGGCGATATGTATAGCGGCGAGTGTTGTGGCAAGTGTGAACGGAAGTTGTGGCAAGCAAGATGGCATGTGTAGCGGCTAGCGATGCGACATGTGATGGCGAGTGAAAGGGCTTATGAAGCGGCTAGTGATGCGACATGTGATGTGGCATGTGTGACGGCAAGTGTAAATGTGAAGTGTTGCGATTGATGTGTGTTAACTATCGCAAGTGATATGGTTGTGTTGCTATGTGAACATCCTATGCAATATTTTCCTTCCTTCTGCCCTGTCCTGTTCTTCTCATTTCCCTACACCTACCACTATGGTACTTTCTACTATCTTACTACCTGCACTTCTTCTTTCTTCCATTTTATCTTGTTTCATCCTTACTTCACTTTTCCCTCTATCAATGACTCTATTTCTGCTCTGATCCTACTGTTCTTGTTTCTACTGTTCACAGCTTCTCCGCTGTTCTCTGTTGTATCTCTTGGCTACATCTTTTGCCTATTATCTTTACTTCTGCGACTTCATTTCTCTGCCTACTATCTCTTCATCTACTCTTCCAATCTTCTTTTCTTATTTATACTCTGATCTTTTCTCTCCACTTCTTTGCAAAAACCACTCTCCTTATCACTATACACAACACGAGACATTATCACGGACATAGCACCTTGACAACACCTGAACACCCGACATCTAAGTAAGCCGTAAGCACATTTAAGTGATTGATTGATGAGGTGCGAAAGATTGTGAAGTGATTGAAGAGAAGGGTCTATGAGCGCAATGTGACAAGAGTCTTAGTCAAAGTAGAAGTATTGTAGTTCTTGATTAAGTTTTAATCACGGCCGAGGTGCACAATTCCCCTCAGCCCCTTTCCTGTCTTCTTCTTCCTATCTTCTCCCTCCTATTTTCTTCCCCCCTTCTATTCTTTGCCCCCCCCCCCCCCTTTCCCCTTGGCAGCTATAAGTTCAAATACCCTGAACTGCTTACCCGCCATTGAATGCTCGGAAGCAAATGGATGTGACCGCGTTACCCGTGAGACAAGTTATGAGAATGTAGATTACGTATAGTGAATGATGGTTGAAGTCGGCTGTGTGAAGTGTAACACGTGGGTAGAGCGCAACACACGTGTGTTTATAACATGCGGCAGGTCAGTGTATAGGCGAATTGCGCGTGTAGGAATGAAGGCGACAATTCTTTAACCGATCGATATGGTAAGGAACGACTCAAAATTGTGGACACTGTTGGGCACTAAAAGACTATAATGAGGAATGATGACTTTAGAGGAAAAACTCACGTGAGACTTAGCGGCAGGCGAACCCCTGGGCTGATCAGTTTACGTGATAGATGGTGGGTAAAAAGGGTCCCTTGGCTCTAGTTGTGTAGACTGCTTCTGTTATGAAGGAGGTCGGTGTTTACGCTTCAGACCGAATGTTGGCCTGGGTTGGGTGCTAACCAATCAGCGGCGCGGGAAGTGCTGCAGGAAGTCCGCCCCCCCCCCCCTCTTTCGTTCCTCGGAAGTTAAATCGTAGTCTTGGGTCCAGACTTTATTGAGTAAAAAGACTTCAACCTATCTTTCTAATAAAATCAGTAGCACAAACCCGCTATTGATTTATGAGGTCGTGTCCCTCTCTGGACACGTGGTGGCAGCATATCAAGAATTTAGTGAGGGTCTCACGTTACAATAGATTTGGTCTTATGTGGAATAATTAGAGAAAGATACAGACCTGTACAGGACCATATTTTTTGTGTCTCATTTTTGTAACGAAGTTGTCAAACTTTGTACAGATACATGTATAAGCCATGATGATATGGATTGTATAGTGCACAATTATTGGTAACAAGTACATTCTACGCACATAACATTGTATATAG
Organism: Arbacia lixula; assembly: GCA_963669155.1. Classification (NCBI taxonomy): domain Eukaryota; kingdom Metazoa; phylum Echinodermata; class Echinoidea; order Arbacioida; family Arbaciidae; genus Arbacia; species Arbacia lixula. The sequence continues at coordinate 7,177,993 of OZ022591.1, read as the reverse complement.
TCAGTGTCTGGAAAAATGTGACATAATATTGCTTGAACCAATCATATGGAACAGGATGCATAGTGTATTTAAACCAGATGGCTTGTTTTTCCATATCAAGTTTAATTTTTCAGAATGATTTTTTTTTTTCATTAGAAGTCTCATTGCTCTCTTCAACGCATTGGGCATGTACAGTTTCCTGCTCAGAAAACAGACATCACTTTGTCAGGATAGATTCCTCCAACCATACCGTTTCCCAATGTTATGTCTTGCTCAGAAACAGTATGCTGCCCTCTGTTGATGCTGAACATGACATGAAGTGCAAGCCTTTTATCATTTTAGTTTCATGGCCAGTCAATTCTTGATGTGTTTCATTAGCCATTTCATAACCATAGCCGATACAGGTTTTTAGCTTTTATACTGTGTAAATAGTTGACACTGTAAACTTGTCATGTGCCCAATATCCAACGTTGCCAAGTTCTTTGTTCCACTTTTTGTCTCGCCCACCGGAGGTGAAGGCGAGACTAATGGATCCAAATGGCGTCCGTCCGTCGTCCGTCCGTCGTCCGTCGTCCGTCACAAATGTTAAAGTTTACCTGCAAGACTCTCTTATGATCCATAACTTGGCAACTGTTACAGCTATGGCAGCCAAACTTGGTTGATAGAAGCACTAGGGGTATCTTCATGTTATGGTGTTGTCAGAGGTCATGTGATGATGTCAAAGGTCATTTGAGGTCATATATTAAAGAGTATGTGCAAGACTCTCTTTTTCTATGTTAAAGTTTACCTGCAAGACTCTCTTTTGACAAATAACTTCACATAGGTTGCTTGGATTACAACCTAACCTGGGTCATAGGTGAACTGGGGGTACCTTCATGTTATGGTACCGTTGGAGGTCACAGGATAAGGTCAAAGGTCATTTGAGGTCATACGTTAAAGTTTACCTGCAAGACTCTCTTTTGACAAATAACTTCACATGGGTTGCTTGGATTACAACCTAACTTGGGTCATAGATGCACTGGGGGTACCTTCATGTTATGGTACTGTTGGAGGTCACAGGATAAGGTCAAAGGTCATTTGAGGTCATACGTTAAAGTTTACCTGCAAGACTCTCTTTTGACAAATAACTTCACATGGGTTGCTTGGATTACAACCTAACTTGGGTCATAGATGCACTGGGGGTACCTTCATGTTATGGTGCCGTTGGAGGTCACAGGATAAGGTCAAAGGTCATTTGAGGTCATACGTTAAAGTTTAGCTGCAAGACTCTCTTTTGACAAATAACTTCACATAGGTTGCTTGGATTACAACCTAACTTGGGTCATAGATACACTGGGGGTACCTTCATGTTATGGTGCTGTTGGAGGTCACAGGATAAGGTCAAAGGTCATTTGAGGTCATACGTTAAAGTTTACCTGCAAGACTCTCTTTTGACAAATAACTTCACATGGGTTGCTTGGATTACAACCTAACTTGGGTCATAGATGCACTGGGGATACCTTCATGTTATGCTGCTGTTGGAGGTCACAGGATAAGGTAAAAGGTCATTTGAGGTCATACGTTAAAGTTTACCTGCAAGACTCTCTTTTGACAAATAACTTCACATGGGTTGCTTGGATTACAACCTAACTTGGGTCATAGATGCACTGGGGGTACCTTCATGTTATGGTGCCGTTGGAGGTCACAGGATAAGGTCAAAGGTCATTTGAGGTCATACGTTAAAGTTTAGCTGCAAGACTCTCTTTTGACAAATAACTTCACATAGGTTGCTTGGATTACAACCTAACTTGGGTCATAGATACACTGGGGGTACCTTCATGTTATGGTGCTGTTGGAGGTCACAGGATAAGGTCAAAGGTCATTTGAGGTCATACGTTAAAGTTTACCTGCAAGACTCTCTTTTGACAAATAACTTCACATGGGTTGCTTGGATTACAACCTAACTTGGGTCATAGATGCACTGGGGATACCTTCATGTTATGCTGCTGTTGGAGGTCACAGGATAAGGTAAAAGGTCATTTGAGGTCATACGTTAAAGTTTACCTGCAAGACTCTCTTTTGACAAATAACTTCACATAGGTTGCTTGGATTACAACCTAACTTGGGTCATAGATGCACTGGGGGTACCTTCATGTTATGGTACCGTTGGAGGTCACAGACAAGTCTTTTGCGTAGCAACGGAGATCGCGATATTTCTGGTTATTTTCGCAAGTGGGCGAGACACAATATTGCTAATGCCTTGTCTTTCAACTCTAGTGCTCATTAAAATGCGACTAGAAAACAGTCCTTTCATATTGTACATTGTGTGAATGGCCTAATGTACAAGTTGAAGGATTGTTAGCCTGGCTTTCAGGCTGTCAGGCATTTTCAATCCAAACTTCATTCTTCAATAAACAGGTGTGGCTGCAGTAGACCAGATTCTATTTGTCAGTCAGTACAGAAATGTCCAACAGCCTGTGAACAAGGCTAGAGGCTTATATGATTGAGTACATCTGAGACCCATCTTTAATTTTCCTTGAAAAAGGAGATTTGTGCCAAATATAACAATTTCTCTGAAACTCAGTATCGTGCTGGTTTGTTTGTTCATGGAGTGATAGACGATTCAAGTCTTTGCTTAGTTTCATTGTCCCAAGAACTCACCCACTGAAAAACAGTTGCACTTCTGTGGACAAGTACCATTGCTGTGTCCATAGGGTTCCTGATGCCAATCTGAAAGATCAACAAGCCAACTGATATCGATATCTGATAGAGCTACTGGATTCCTTGATTAGCTTAGTGACTGACATGGGGGTGTCATTTTACACAAAATGAAGGGTCTGTCATTAGGAAGATATTCACCTTGTGTCAATGAACAGTAATGCATGCAAGTTGCTTCTTCTTCCCCTACTAATTACATAAACAGCATGCAGTCTCGTCTCATACAGCTAACATTAGGTTGAAATTACTTCAGTAATAAAACTGAAAAAAAAAAACCAGATTACAGGGTGTCAGAAATCATGAGAGCTACTAGACTCTTTAGCTTGGAATTAATTATGACACCGACTCAAAACATGGCTTAAAGACCAGACTAGAAGCTAACTTGTAGTTGTGTCTCAATGTTAGAGGAAACGTACATTACACAAACAAGGGTTATGTTATGCTTGACCCATTGGTCAAATGAAAGGTCCAGAATGCCGCCAATATCTATGGACCATAAACACATAAAAATACTTTGTAAATATCTGAAATCACTCCTACTGTTATCCTTCCTTAATGGACATATACTGTACTGGGAAGGCAAAAAAGCCTTCAAAATGTAATTGTTAGCAATCTTCTTGCCAATGGTCTAAAATTCATGTATTGTCTATTTTAGAAGCTTGCTGAAAGTTATTTGCCCTCAAATGATCTACATTTGGAGTAATGAGTGATTAAATCACAAATCCTCAAAATGTTCTGCCCAAACATTTTGAGGATTTAATCATTAATCATTTATTACTCCATATGTGGATCATTTGAGGGCAAATAACTTTCAGCAAGCTTCTAAAATGGACAATACATGAACTTAAGACCATTGGCAAGAAGATTGCTAACAATTACATTTTGAAGGCTTTTTTGCCTTCCCAGTACAGTATATGCCCTTTAACACTTAATATGTATATGACACATGTTTATTTTTTTCCACCAGTGTTACACATAAATCCCATAGAGCAGCATTTAGTCTGGAACAGGGAGGGTTAAACGCCTGACCATTTCCTTTTCCACTCCTGCCTCCTCCAACAAAAAATATGAATTGATAAGATAAGGAGCAAATGAATAAATACCATAATTGTTTTTGTCAGAAACTTTGGAGCCTCTAAAAAATCAGAAACTGAGAAAAACGTATTGTCCCCTGGGGATTTATAAGCGTTGTTGTGGCCAAGACTTATGGCCAAAGGTCACCTGATCATCCAGTCTTTTTTTTGTTAACCGCGTTGATCTGTTTACCTTCTCTATACATACTACCTCTATTGATAAGTAGCCTCCTGGGTTGATAGTTTCATCAGAAGGCCTTCAGCAGTCGAGGGCACACATACAAACGAAATCCGTGCCGCCAGTACTGTACACGTTGAGCCGTGTGCGTAGGAAGACTTTGCATTGAGGGGAGGGACTGTGTGTGCCTTGTGGGTAAGTGCTATGCACTCCGGACATGGTTTTTTTTCATTTGGTGAGACTGTTGGCAAATTTGATAATTATGTTGATTCTTCAGTCTGATGCTTTCCATGAAAATGACTGAATTTTTTTTTTCATAAGAGACAAGAGATAGAGAGAAAGAGAGAGAGAGAGAGAGAGAGAGAGAGAGAGAGAGAGAGAGAGAAATAAAGAGAGACGGGGGAGGGTGCGGTTGATGAGGGACACGGAGAGAAGGAGAAACATAAAGGAGATGGGAGAAGAAAGAGAGACAAAGTGTGTGTTTATTTACAATTTTATTACTATCTGCCTTTTTAAAGGCTGATCCTAGAACATGCTGTTCATATCCGCAGAGACCAAACATACCTGTCCATCTGCTCTCAGCATCTTTATGTCTGTAAATGTACTATTGTCTTAATAAACTTTTAAATGCTGATGCTGCCTAGTCATGTATTTAAAAAATAACACTACTGGTATACAAATTCATATTTAGAATCAAAATGGTTTGTTTGTGCATTTATATCCACCAAAATCTCACAAGTGAAGATTAGAAATGCTGATTCTAGCATGAAGAACTGCATATAACTGCAGAAGAGAGAGAGAGAGAGAGAGAGAGAGAGAGAGAGAGAGAGAGAGTGAGAAAGCCAGAGTATAGGGGTAGGGTAGCCTTTATGCAGATATGTTTTCAAACATATTGACCCACACTCTTAACAATGTTTCTATTTAATCTAGGGCCTTGGCAAGCTGTACTTTATTGTATAATTCTATTGGAAGTGGAGAGAGATCAAGTAGACTTTAACAGAAAGAGAGGTAGAGAGAGAGATAGAGAGAGCATTGTGTGTCTGCAATGTAGCAGCATGGACCCTACATGGTAGCAGTGATACACCCACGCTACATGGTACTAGTGTACAGAATAGGTCTGCTTATAAACAAGCAACTCCCTTCATTTGGGGCACTTTTGCACCCGCAAGGCTCGTCAGGTGACTGGTATTTTGCTGTAGTGGGTTTTGATTAAAGGTAAGTCAAATCATATTTAGTACCGGTATCTAAAGACAGGGTATCCCTTTTGCAGGTCAAAAAGTCAAATGTTTTGAAAACCACCGAAAATGGAAGAAAATACTGTCTAAGAACTTGCCTAAATTGACATAACTTATAAAATTGCTGTTCCATATTTTCTTTGGCGTATCTCTTTTTTAAGTTACAGGTTCTTGTTTCAAGTCCTGTAAGTAATATTGAGTAGTTGAACATCTCTTTTCACTCTGTTATCATCTGAAGAACGTCTGGGCACGGGGTCACTTGAAAAGTTCCGTTTCATATTTCCCCTCGTGCAAGTTTTGTCAGTGACGGGTTCTTTTTAAAGGGAAGTAAATCACAGTCAGTAGTTACCTGTACAGCTCTTTTTATACCATAATCATCTAATTATCATTTCCCCCAGTGGATCCCTTGTTTGTAGGGGAATGGGTTCTTATTTAACCCTAATCAGGCCGGGCTTTTTGGACTGTTCTGTGGCCAAGGGGGGGTTGATTCAACCCCCCCTTGAGATCTCGGCCATCGGTCGCGCGATTGCTGTGTCATAATCTACAAGATTATTTTGTTAAATTTTTCAAAATTGTTAATTGTTAATTTTAATTAATTAATTATGCAAATTTAGCCCACAATTATATAAAACACTAAATAAAAACATTTAGAGTCTAATATTTGGTTTGTATATCTGTTATGATATGTTTCACAATTGGTTATCAAAAAAACTTTGAAAATTCATTTTAATTCTTATGTATTTTATTGTTTTTGGAATTTCTTATGTATTTCTTTGTTTTTTTACTTTCGTTTTTCTTTGTTTTTTTTATTGGAATTTGTCACTGACCACTTTTCAGCCACGACTAGCATCAAATTTATCAATTAAAATTATCAAATGGAAAAATAATTAGGCTTTTATGAGTTTTATGAAGAAGCACTGTTTTCCATAGGAAATGCACACAAAATTGCAAAATTGTGCACGTTTTGGGATGACATGCGTTACGAAAATGGGTGTGGCTCCGTAATGGTATGCGTGGATGTCGCGAATTTGGTCTCAAAAGATGCGCAAGACTTCAAAGAAAAAAGTCAAGAAGTGTCGCGATGAGTCATTTTTGCGTTGCGGCATTATTGCACGAAACGTCGAGGGGGGGGGGTTGATTCAACCCCCCCCCCCCCCGGCCGTTTTAGGGTTAAGGTAAATAGATCAAAGTTGATAGTTAGGTGTATAGCTCTTTTCACACTATAATCATCAAGAAAAAATGTGCATCAACAAGAAGTAATATAACCTTTTAGGACACTTGGTAAATTGAAAATGCTGTTTCATACATGTTCACCAGAAAGTGTGTACTTTGTCCCTGCATTCTGAACTTTTGTTACAGCACATATTGTTTGTGGTAATGATCAGTAATTGACCACGGCTGTAAAAATTGAATACAAGTGTAAATTATGGGAAACTTTTAAAGGTATGCCAGTTCGCCCACTTTCACTTCACTTTACCTACATGTACTAGTTGCATAGGATTTGTTTTAAATGAGATTTTGATTACTTTGCTTGCATAAAAACAAAAGGAATAATAAAAAGGGATAACTTTACTCTGGGTCAAGGCTTAAGCTAGTTCCTGTGGAAGTGTACAGTACAGTGTACAGTACGTCCAAGTGGTCATTTTCCAGTTGACTGAAAAAAAGGTTTTACTTTGCTGTGTTAACATTGGTTGATTTGGTTTTAATTAGCGCAGCCCATCGGAAGTGGACACCAGGTGCAGTGTAATGTCACAGGAAATTGCCTTGAAATACCTTGTTGGATTAAAGGTAAATCTTTCCCCATGATTCAACTTGATTTGACAATTTTTCTGAAATTTACAACATGCAAAAGTAGTCCACTACACGTACATGTACTAGGTGTAAACATTTTTTGACACTTTTGACAAGTAATTTTTGAAAAGTTTCAACTGGAATCAAGCTTAATAAGATGTCACAAGGTTTTTTGAACACCCAGTGCCTTTCATTGTAAAATGGCTGAATGGTTGAACCCCTTTTTGTTATCAGATGTTTTTGCCTTATTTATTGACTCACAAAAAGTCTTTTTTTTTATTGTGATAACATATTTTACTGAGGATTACCTGTCTAAAACCAAACAGAATATTTAGAGGTTCCATTAATACTATTTTACATTCTCTTTGATAAATTGATGCTGCAGTGTATTGTTAGTAATCACATGATTTTGTTTTATCCAGTGAAGTGGTAGTCAACAAGTTAAAAAATAACCAGCATGTATGTTTTGCTGTAAATTGTTTGTAAATGTCAATATATTCACAGGACCCCTGAGGCTAAAGTTGCAATGCATGTTCAGTCAACAAGATCAAAATTCCCAATGAACATTTCTGTGTAAAATATTTGTAAATGTCAGTATATTTCCATAGACCAGAAAGCTACAGGAAAGTGTATCTTCTTCACAGCTTTCATAATCACTCAGTTTTTCATCTGTATTAGGTGTTTTTTTTTCAGTTTCCTCTCGCAAACGTGTGAAAATCATGTCCTTGATGTCATCACATTCATTTGCAAACCATTCACAGTTCATGATTATCCACTCCTAAATAAAAACATGATTGAATTACCACTTGAACTCATTTTGTACTAGACAAACTGTTGTTCTATGGTGTTAGTGTGCAATGCCTTCTTTGCTAAAAAAAAATACATGATAATCAATTGCACATACAATATGTACTATAATGAGGTTACTACTGAAGTACTGAGATCAGAAGGGTTAAAGGGTTGAAGATAAGTTGGTTCTGATAATAGCAGAAACATGAAAGAAACATTAAAAAAATGTATTAGTGAAGGTTTGACGAAAATAGTACGTTTTGTCTGATTTAATGTAGAAATATGAGGAAATATAAATTACAAAGATAACTTGTAAATTTGTATTGTAGGGGGAAAATTCTTACAAAATGTGGAGGGAAGCCTACCAAAAAATGAACTTGTCCAGTTCTAGGCTCCTGGTTATACATGTCAATATGTTGCTTGAAACTTTTTACCTAGGTGAGACAAACACATTGAACAGATAACGCCTGAACTTGCATTTAAACGTGTGGATGGTTACAGATGACTGCAGTTCACTGCTCAATGACTGCCATGGTTGTGGTCCTGTGTTGAAGAATGTGCTCTGCCGAGATAATGTTCGAGTTAATGGAAGGTCTTTGAAGCTTGTTTGTCTGATGCTGTCCTGGTTACTCTCACGATAAAAAATTGAAAAATATTTAGATCCAGCTAACGTCACTATAAAACGTTTCTCGATTAAGTGCGGACTAAATCAGTGACCCATGAACCAAAAATGCTGTATGTGTATGCCGCTTCTATTTCCCGGTCACCCACGCTGTATGCCAGGTTCACACCTGGCATACGTACCTGCCTCTCGCGCTCTGTACATGTGCCGTGTATACTGAGAATTAAAAGTCGCATTTTCCGCATGTGAAGTAAACGACAGACAGAATCACTGAGCATGAGCATGGCGTGCGCGAAAATTTTCGCGCTCGCGGGTAGCACAGCTGATATGGCAATAGGTTACCACGCCAGCTAGTCAAGTCTCACTCTCGTCGTAGGTGGTCGAAAAAGGCAGTGTAAAACGACTTAACCCGTGCTAAAGTTACCCCGCTTCTGAAGCGGGGTAAAGTCAGCGTCCACTTAAAAAGGGGTATGAGGTATCCAAGCTTCCGTTAAAGCAGTGCAATGCAGTGCAGTAAGTAGGGCACTATGGTTTGACCTTGAAACATATTTCTTAGGTGAAAGAAGTTCGCATCTGTTCAGACTGTGTACTGTACTGTACTCTATTGTGTAAGGACTCCCCCTCCCCCCAGGATATTATCTGGGAAATTCGAACTTTTATTTGTGCTCAATAATGAAAATTGGAGGCATTGTGGGCGTCGATTGTCTAGACCAAAGACGGTGTCATAATGGGAGAGAGAGAGAGAGAGAGAGAATAAACCATTTCATAGCCAGCATGCTTATTGAACTGGAACTTGAATTTATGACCTCTTAGGATAAAAGGTATGCATTTTGTAAGAGAGATTTTGGGGGTCTGCATACAGTGTACATGTATCCTAGAATTAAGGGATGTATTCATAAATGCATGTGGATGCGGTTCATGAAAATTTCTTTCTGGATAATGACTGTTCAATTAATTGAAATGGAGCATAATGAAAGCTTATCATCGTCATTCATGATTGCTTCAATATATGGGCTGGTCTGCGCTCTAGTGTGCCATCAAAAAGGAGATAAAAATTGAGCCCAGATACATTTGAGAGCAGTGTGATTTAAAGGGAAATTTAAATGATTTTTTTCAACAGAAAAGGGGGAATTTATGGAATTATACAGCACTTAACATTGGAGAGCATCTTGCACATAACATCACAAAATTAAAACTTATAAAAAATATCATAGCCTGTCCTTTCATGATGGCACA
>OZ022591.1:6952473-7168193 GCA_963669155.1 Arbacia lixula | reverse complement strand
CCCTCTTTCGTTCCTCGGAAGTTAAATCGTAGTCTTGGGTCCAGACTTTATTGAGTAAAAAGACTTCAACCTATCTTTCTAATAAAATCAGTAGCACAAACCCGCTATTGATTTATGAGGTCGTGTCCCTCTCTGGACACGTGGTGGCAGCATATCAAGAATTTAGTGAGGGTCTCACGTTACAATAGATTTGGTCTTATGTGGAATAATTAGAGAAAGATACAGACCTGTACAGGACCATATTTTTTGTGTCTCATTTTTGTAACGAAGTTGTCAAACTTTGTACAGATACATGTATAAGCCATGATGATATGGATTGTATAGTGCACAATTATTGGTAACAAGTACATTCTACGCACATAACATTGTATATAGTCAGTGTCTGGAAAAATGTGACATAATATTGCTTGAACCAATCATATGGAACAGGATGCATAGTGTATTTAAACCAGATGGCTTGTTTTTCCATATCAAGTTTAATTTTTCAGAATGATTTTTTTTTTTCATTAGAAGTCTCATTGCTCTCTTCAACGCATTGGGCATGTACAGTTTCCTGCTCAGAAAACAGACATCACTTTGTCAGGATAGATTCCTCCAACCATACCGTTTCCCAATGTTATGTCTTGCTCAGAAACAGTATGCTGCCCTCTGTTGATGCTGAACATGACATGAAGTGCAAGCCTTTTATCATTTTAGTTTCATGGCCAGTCAATTCTTGATGTGTTTCATTAGCCATTTCATAACCATAGCCGATACAGGTTTTTAGCTTTTATACTGTGTAAATAGTTGACACTGTAAACTTGTCATGTGCCCAATATCCAACGTTGCCAAGTTCTTTGTTCCACTTTTTGTCTCGCCCACCGGAGGTGAAGGCGAGACTAATGGATCCAAATGGCGTCCGTCCGTCGTCCGTCCGTCGTCCGTCGTCCGTCACAAATGTTAAAGTTTACCTGCAAGACTCTCTTATGATCCATAACTTGGCAACTGTTACAGCTATGGCAGCCAAACTTGGTTGATAGAAGCACTAGGGGTATCTTCATGTTATGGTGTTGTCAGAGGTCATGTGATGATGTCAAAGGTCATTTGAGGTCATATATTAAAGAGTATGTGCAAGACTCTCTTTTTCTATGTTAAAGTTTACCTGCAAGACTCTCTTTTGACAAATAACTTCACATAGGTTGCTTGGATTACAACCTAACCTGGGTCATAGGTGAACTGGGGGTACCTTCATGTTATGGTACCGTTGGAGGTCACAGGATAAGGTCAAAGGTCATTTGAGGTCATACGTTAAAGTTTACCTGCAAGACTCTCTTTTGACAAATAACTTCACATGGGTTGCTTGGATTACAACCTAACTTGGGTCATAGATGCACTGGGGGTACCTTCATGTTATGGTACTGTTGGAGGTCACAGGATAAGGTCAAAGGTCATTTGAGGTCATACGTTAAAGTTTACCTGCAAGACTCTCTTTTGACAAATAACTTCACATGGGTTGCTTGGATTACAACCTAACTTGGGTCATAGATGCACTGGGGGTACCTTCATGTTATGGTGCCGTTGGAGGTCACAGGATAAGGTCAAAGGTCATTTGAGGTCATACGTTAAAGTTTAGCTGCAAGACTCTCTTTTGACAAATAACTTCACATAGGTTGCTTGGATTACAACCTAACTTGGGTCATAGATACACTGGGGGTACCTTCATGTTATGGTGCTGTTGGAGGTCACAGGATAAGGTCAAAGGTCATTTGAGGTCATACGTTAAAGTTTACCTGCAAGACTCTCTTTTGACAAATAACTTCACATGGGTTGCTTGGATTACAACCTAACTTGGGTCATAGATGCACTGGGGATACCTTCATGTTATGCTGCTGTTGGAGGTCACAGGATAAGGTAAAAGGTCATTTGAGGTCATACGTTAAAGTTTACCTGCAAGACTCTCTTTTGACAAATAACTTCACATGGGTTGCTTGGATTACAACCTAACTTGGGTCATAGATGCACTGGGGGTACCTTCATGTTATGGTGCCGTTGGAGGTCACAGGATAAGGTCAAAGGTCATTTGAGGTCATACGTTAAAGTTTAGCTGCAAGACTCTCTTTTGACAAATAACTTCACATAGGTTGCTTGGATTACAACCTAACTTGGGTCATAGATACACTGGGGGTACCTTCATGTTATGGTGCTGTTGGAGGTCACAGGATAAGGTCAAAGGTCATTTGAGGTCATACGTTAAAGTTTACCTGCAAGACTCTCTTTTGACAAATAACTTCACATGGGTTGCTTGGATTACAACCTAACTTGGGTCATAGATGCACTGGGGATACCTTCATGTTATGCTGCTGTTGGAGGTCACAGGATAAGGTAAAAGGTCATTTGAGGTCATACGTTAAAGTTTACCTGCAAGACTCTCTTTTGACAAATAACTTCACATAGGTTGCTTGGATTACAACCTAACTTGGGTCATAGATGCACTGGGGGTACCTTCATGTTATGGTACCGTTGGAGGTCACAGACAAGTCTTTTGCGTAGCAACGGAGATCGCGATATTTCTGGTTATTTTCGCAAGTGGGCGAGACACAATATTGCTAATGCCTTGTCTTTCAACTCTAGTGCTCATTAAAATGCGACTAGAAAACAGTCCTTTCATATTGTACATTGTGTGAATGGCCTAATGTACAAGTTGAAGGATTGTTAGCCTGGCTTTCAGGCTGTCAGGCATTTTCAATCCAAACTTCATTCTTCAATAAACAGGTGTGGCTGCAGTAGACCAGATTCTATTTGTCAGTCAGTACAGAAATGTCCAACAGCCTGTGAACAAGGCTAGAGGCTTATATGATTGAGTACATCTGAGACCCATCTTTAATTTTCCTTGAAAAAGGAGATTTGTGCCAAATATAACAATTTCTCTGAAACTCAGTATCGTGCTGGTTTGTTTGTTCATGGAGTGATAGACGATTCAAGTCTTTGCTTAGTTTCATTGTCCCAAGAACTCACCCACTGAAAAACAGTTGCACTTCTGTGGACAAGTACCATTGCTGTGTCCATAGGGTTCCTGATGCCAATCTGAAAGATCAACAAGCCAACTGATATCGATATCTGATAGAGCTACTGGATTCCTTGATTAGCTTAGTGACTGACATGGGGGTGTCATTTTACACAAAATGAAGGGTCTGTCATTAGGAAGATATTCACCTTGTGTCAATGAACAGTAATGCATGCAAGTTGCTTCTTCTTCCCCTACTAATTACATAAACAGCATGCAGTCTCGTCTCATACAGCTAACATTAGGTTGAAATTACTTCAGTAATAAAACTGAAAAAAAAAAACCAGATTACAGGGTGTCAGAAATCATGAGAGCTACTAGACTCTTTAGCTTGGAATTAATTATGACACCGACTCAAAACATGGCTTAAAGACCAGACTAGAAGCTAACTTGTAGTTGTGTCTCAATGTTAGAGGAAACGTACATTACACAAACAAGGGTTATGTTATGCTTGACCCATTGGTCAAATGAAAGGTCCAGAATGCCGCCAATATCTATGGACCATAAACACATAAAAATACTTTGTAAATATCTGAAATCACTCCTACTGTTATCCTTCCTTAATGGACATATACTGTACTGGGAAGGCAAAAAAGCCTTCAAAATGTAATTGTTAGCAATCTTCTTGCCAATGGTCTAAAATTCATGTATTGTCTATTTTAGAAGCTTGCTGAAAGTTATTTGCCCTCAAATGATCTACATTTGGAGTAATGAGTGATTAAATCACAAATCCTCAAAATGTTCTGCCCAAACATTTTGAGGATTTAATCATTAATCATTTATTACTCCATATGTGGATCATTTGAGGGCAAATAACTTTCAGCAAGCTTCTAAAATGGACAATACATGAACTTAAGACCATTGGCAAGAAGATTGCTAACAATTACATTTTGAAGGCTTTTTTGCCTTCCCAGTACAGTATATGCCCTTTAACACTTAATATGTATATGACACATGTTTATTTTTTTCCACCAGTGTTACACATAAATCCCATAGAGCAGCATTTAGTCTGGAACAGGGAGGGTTAAACGCCTGACCATTTCCTTTTCCACTCCTGCCTCCTCCAACAAAAAATATGAATTGATAAGATAAGGAGCAAATGAATAAATACCATAATTGTTTTTGTCAGAAACTTTGGAGCCTCTAAAAAATCAGAAACTGAGAAAAACGTATTGTCCCCTGGGGATTTATAAGCGTTGTTGTGGCCAAGACTTATGGCCAAAGGTCACCTGATCATCCAGTCTTTTTTTTGTTAACCGCGTTGATCTGTTTACCTTCTCTATACATACTACCTCTATTGATAAGTAGCCTCCTGGGTTGATAGTTTCATCAGAAGGCCTTCAGCAGTCGAGGGCACACATACAAACGAAATCCGTGCCGCCAGTACTGTACACGTTGAGCCGTGTGCGTAGGAAGACTTTGCATTGAGGGGAGGGACTGTGTGTGCCTTGTGGGTAAGTGCTATGCACTCCGTACATGGTTTTTTTTCATTTGGTGAGACTGTTGGCAAATTTGATAATTATGTTGATTCTTCAGTCTGATGCTTTCCATGAAAATGACTGAATTTTTTTTTTCATAAGAGACAAGAGATAGAGAGAAAGAGAGAGAGAGAGAGAGAGAGAGAGAGAGAGAGAGAGAGAGAGAGAGAGAGAGAGAAATAAAGAGAGACGGGGGAGGGTGCGGTTGATGAGGGACACGGAGAGAAGGAGAAACATAAAGGAGATGGGAGAAGAAAGAGAGACAAAGTGTGTGTTTATTTACAATTTTATTACTATCTGCCTTTTTAAAGGCTGATCCTAGAACATGCTGTTCATATCCGCAGAGACCAAACATACCTGTCCATCTGCTCTCAGCATCTTTATGTCTGTAAATGTACTATTGTCTTAATAAACTTTTAAATGCTGATGCTGCCTAGTCATGTATTTAAAAAATAACACTACTGGTATACAAATTCATATTTAGAATCAAAATGGTTTGTTTGTGCATTTATATCCACCAAAATCTCACAAGTGAAGATTAGAAATGCTGATTCTAGCATGAAGAACTGCATATAACTGCAGAAGAGAGAGAGAGAGAGAGAGAGAGAGAGAGAGAGAGAGAGAGAGAGAGTGAGAAAGCCAGAGTATAGGGGTAGGGTAGCCTTTATGCAGATATGTTTTCAAACATATTGACCCACACTCTTAACAATGTTTCTATTTAATCTAGGGCCTTGGCAAGCTGTACTTTATTGTATAATTCTATTGGAAGTGGAGAGAGATCAAGTACCCTGATAGCAGAGACTGGTAAAAATCACGTCAATTTTACGTCTTTTGGAAGTCGTGTCTTACGTCTTTATGACGTCATATACATGACGTCTTAAAGACGCGACTTTGCAACAGCTCACGACGTCAAAAAAGACGTCAAATTTTTACGTCATTTTGACGTCGTTTCGGTTAAAATACGACGTCTTTAAGACGTCTTTTAAACACGAAAATGCTGTTTAAATGACCGAAAACTGGTAAATATCACGTCTTAATTACATCTTTTTTACGTCGTGTCTCACGTCATTATGACGTCACATAATGTCGTCTTTACGACATCGTAAAATGACGTCTTAACGACGTCACAAAATGACGTCTTAAAGACGCGACTTTGCAACAGCACACGACGTCAAATAAGACGTCATATTTTGACGTCATTGTGACGTCACATAATGTCGTCTTTACAACATCGTAAAATGACGTCTTAACGATGTCATAAAATGACGTCTTAACGACGTCACGAAATGACGTCGTAAAGACGCGACTTTGCAACAGCACACGACGTCAAATAAGACGTCACATTTTGACGTCATTATGACGTCACATAATGACGTTTTTACGACATTATAAAATGACGTCTTAGTCACGTCTTAAAGACGTCATTGACGTAATGTTTATGACCTGTATGAAAAAAATTATAATGGAGTGATATAATCTCACATGACTAATCATACATACTCACATGCACATACATGTATTACACATATCCTAACCTTACTATACCCTAACCCTATCCTATCCTATTGCTATCCTATTCCTATCCTGTCCATCAGCACACTCACTTTATATAGTAGTCCGGTAATATGGATCACAAAATATTGGTTAGTACAACTAAAGATTAATATTTTGTTGTAATTATTGTTGTCTGCACTCAATTTGGTGGCATTTCCTTTTTAATGTCTAAACTTCAAAACATTTACTGAAATGTATGCTTAAATATTCCTTTTGTCTAGTTATATGACAATTAATCTATTCAAAAGTACAAAAATATGACACAAGTCAATACCCCTATTGCAGGCATGAATATTCATTAGCCTCTCAGCTGTTTTTCAAGTTTTTCAAGTTTTTCATGTACATGTAAATAACATACTGCGCCAGTTGGGTGAACAGTAATTGCTTTAAGTGAAAGTAATCAACTACTGGTATAAATTCAGGTTAGGCTTAGGATTAGACCGAGATAGGATGGGATTAGGATTAGTTGGTCTTTAAAAGACGTCATAATGACATGAATATTATGTCATATTGCGGTCATGCAATAAGTAGAGATGTGTTGGTCATTTAAACACATCATATTGAGATTGTAACATTGGCGTTGATATAATGACATTTAAATAATGACATAAATATTACATTATACTATGGTCATACAAGAAGTCAGTATTTATTGGTCATGGGAATAAATCTTATCGACATCGTAATATTGACGTAAACTTAGAAAGGCGCTAAATCCATTTCTGTTTAGTTGGAGAAAATTAGTGTTTTTGAATTACACACATATATATATATATATATATATATATATATATATAATTATGTCTCTGTTTATTGATCAAATGTATTTCTTAGGTAGAAGAGTAATCTCTATAGGTCATAAAAAATGCAATTTAGAAGAATTCTGCATAGCATGTATTTTACATAAATTTTCATATCTTATCAATCTTTATAATTTAGCAACATTTAGTAACACTATTTAACCTGTACATGGGTATACTGAATACAGCAATTCGAAGACGTGAAATGTTATGTTCATCGATATCATTTACTTCAGTTGAATGTAGATGTAGAGTACAGGTTGTCAAGCAATAAAGATTACAACATTGACAAATCAATGGGTGCAGATCCATGATGTCATAATATTCATTAGGGGTACCATAAACTGTTGTTAAGGCAGCTCAATAAGAGCAGAATGTCACTTTTTGTCAGATAGCTGTGCTGGACGCATGGTGCACAACAGTGGAACGTATAGACTGATAGTGATTTAATGGTTGGTGCAGTAAATTCATGTGTGGCTCACAATCACTTTCTGGAGCAGATGCGTGTTTACCCTGTTCTACACTGGGGACCACCATGGTCCCATCCATAATGTGATTTGCTACATCGTTTCACATTGTTTTTATGTGAGCTTTTATCTTCTCCTTCACATCTTCGGTTCTAATGACCACTTCTCTTTTCCAGTCTGGGTTGCTGCTGTTTGACCTAACAGACTTAATGATGTTGGTTCCTTTTCTCTCCAGTGCAAAGATGCTGTGAAATGCGGCTGAACACACTTCAACTCCTCCCCCACTCTGCATTCGGTGTCTGCATCAGAAAAGGGAGGGGGTGGGGGTGGAAATAAGAAAGAAAATAACTCTACTGCAATGAAAACAGCAATTATAAAGAAAAAAAGAAAACATGAGAAAGACATCACCCATTAAAAAGAAAAGAAAATCACTGTAAGAAGAAGACTGAAATGTTTAAGCAATGCGTACATAATTTGAAAATATTAAGTCATGCATGAAAAGGGTAACCTAGCTGGCAATTAAAATGCAACAATTGATTTTCTTTTACAAAACACAGATCCTGCTCGCCACATGCCCTATGAGCTTTCTTGAGCGATGTCTCTCATTACTTATGAATAGATGGTGTCACGATTGCAGGTCTATAGTTCACCATGCATTTTCCAGCCCATGTCTGTGTATGAATTTGCCAATGCAGACCACCTTATACTTGTCCACAACTATGTCTCGTTTTTTATGGTTTTGTTCATGAATTAGCAGCTTAAATTCCACAGAATTCGATAAAGGTTAGGATCTGGACTAGATTAGGGTCATGGTATGGGAAAGGTAGGGTTCAGTGATGTTAATATGTGATTTAAAACCAATTTAATGGCGCAAAATTTGCAAAACCTAACGTTTGTTCTTTCATCTCAGCTACCACACAGGTTTCAATGGCTTTTCAATAAGCGCGCACAACCTCAGTAGTACCCGTGTCTAATTAAGTATAAATTCCCTAAGAAAAGTATAAATTATGCATTAGTGGAAGATTTTAAAAAGAAAAATCCATTCATTTCTTTTCTAATACTTACATAGAATGTGGGAATGTAGCTACATTCTCTTTTGGGCTTGTCAGATCCTTGGCAACGTATGACTACATGTAGGCTGCCTTAGAATGATGCTTAGAATGGTGCTGCTATGAACGCATCTTGACGCTCTTGGTTGGAATCCTTTAAGAACTCAGGAAGATGTCACAATGTCCCACTTGTCAAGGATTGCTGCTTTGCACATGTTGCAATAGCTGTGTGATGGATGACAGCATCCGACGGCTGGCCGTTAACTGGAATTTGAATAAAACACAACAAATTATAATTACCAAAATACAGCAAAAGCATTCATGATCCTAGTTAGAGCAAATTTACTTTTGTAACCCCCGGGACTACTCCTGCAAAGCGAGAGCACCCTGAGGGCTCGCCATCATTCAGACTACTGTGTAATCGACCTGTGCATATGAATAAATTACTCATGTGCAATACATTTATCACATATGAATGACTATGCAGCTCGCTCACTGCGTCAGCGGGCTGGTTGCAGTAAGAATGTTGTTATTGACAAGGTAGGCCCTACTACGCACAGTTTACAGTTGCGGGTATTGCAGAATACTAATTGAACTATAATGCATCTTTGCTTGATTAATTTAATCAATTCTATTCTCTCCAACATCTATTTCGCATTTAAGTCAACAAACAACTAATGAAATATAGGCCAGCATTAGCAACAGTTGTGACAGTAACACAGACAGTACGTGTATTTCACAATCCCAACACCAAATTACACACATGGGACTGACAAATTATGCCAATGAACTCACCCTTACTACTGTTTCACTTCGGACTTCTTTCATTCTGTCTTTTCCTGGGGATTTTGATATATCAGCAAGCTCTGAAGTCTTTTCAAGCCATGATGACGTCGCAAGAACATAAGGACCAGGTATTTGAGACGTGAGACAATCTATGCGCGCTCCTAGCTTGACACCGGCGACTACATCATGTAGTAAATAGTGTAGAGATCAGTGAGTAATATGAGCAGCGACTAAAATAGGGTGGATGATGGTATGTCCGAAGGGTCAAATCAAAGAGGGGGTTATAAAATAATGTTACATCATATTTTATTAATTTGTTTGTAAAGACGTTACATCTCTACTTGTATCCCTACGTATGTTTATTTGTGCTTTCATTTTTTTCCTCCTCATGTTTGTATTTTGTATGTTACGTTTTTAAAAGGTTGACTGCATGTATACATGTGTTTTTTCTTATGCGAAATGAATTAAATAAAGACGTCGTAATGTAGTCGTCTGTACGACGTATGAAAATTTATGACCAATTTAGACCGTCTTAAAGACGTCATTCCGCTATCAGGTTTAAAGAAACGTCGATGTCCCATTTGTAAAAGTCATAAAACTCGGCAGGATCGAATCACATGTGTAATATCGATGACCTATGTGAAATATCAGTGAAACATGGTCCTCATGCATATAGCTTCAACGGTCTCTTGGCTATAGGTCTGAGACAACTAGCATAAAACCTCAAAATCTAGCGATTGCCATAATTTTGCTTTAAGTTCTATTATTTGAGGGAAATTCCTGATGTTGTATCTACTTGCATTTACCATGGTTTGTACCTCCCCCCCCCCCCCAAAAAAAAAAAAAAAAAAAATGACATGCAACATGGACATACTGTTTTTAAATAGGCGTTATTTTGCCACCATTTTGTCATTGATCATTTAATGGTCTTATAACACGGACATATTTTGGGAATGAAAGGCGTAAATTTTTATGACAGATGACAGATTAAGGTCATTTTCGTAACATATATAGTGGTGAAAAATTAATGTAAGATTTTGGGATAATTCTTATAAAACGTCATCACATCTTCATAATCATAATATGGTTGCGCTAATAAGTGAGATTTTACTGTCATTTTTATATGTCGTATTTATATTCTGCTCGTACAATACCTGATTTTTTTTTATCATTCAAAGACGTCATTATATCGTCGCACCATAGTCATGATATGGTCATTCAACAAATTGGATTTTTTTTTTCATTTATATAAGTCATTATGACGTCATAACTTAGTCATAATATTCATGGAAAAAGAGGGTTGTCTCTGGTTACTGTTCGACTTCATTATGATGTCGTATGAAAGTCAGATTTTTAAGAGATTTGTTTGATCATTTATAGAAATCATTTTTACATCATAATTTAGTCATAATATATGGTCGTGCATATTAAAAGTGGGATGTTTTTGGTCATAGACGTCATCATGATATCGTATACGAGTCAGATTCTGTTCCGTATACAGTGTAATAAGATTTGGTCATTTATAACGTCGCAATTTAGTCATGATATGGTTATGCAAAAAGTGAGATGTTTCTGGTCACTGTTAGACGTCATTATGATGTCGCATGAAAGTCAGATTCTGGTCATACAAAAGAGAGTTGTTTGATTATTTAAAGACGGAGTTTTGACGTCGTAACACAGTCATAATATGGTCGGGCAAAAAAGAGTAAAATTTGGGGTCATTTAAAAACGTAATTTTGACGTAAAGTCAGACTCTGGTCTTACGATAAGAGATGTGTTTGATCATTTAAAGACGTCATTTTGATGTCGTAATGTAGTCACAATAAAGTCGTGCAAAGAAGCAAGATTTTGGTTCATTTAAAGACGTAATTATGACGTTGCATTTGAGTCAGATTCTGGTCGTACAATAAGAGATTTCTTTGTTCATCTAAAGACGCCAACATTGCGTCTTAAAATAGTCCAAATGTGGTCGTGCAAAAAGTGAGATTTTTGGGTCATTTGTAGACGTCAGTATGACGTCGTATTTAAGTCAGATTCTGGTCGTACAATACATGATTTGTTTGGTACGTCATTCAAAGACGTCATTATGATGTCGTTATATATTCATGATATGGTCATGCAGGAAGTGGGATACGTCATTAAGATGTCGATCGAATGAAACTCAGATTCTGGTCATACAATGAAAATCTTTGATCATTTAAAGACGTAATTTTGACGTCGTAATACAGTCATAATATGGTCGGGCAAAAAAGAGTAAGATTTAGGGTTATTTAAAGACGTCCTTCTGACGTATTATAGTCAGATTCTTGTCTAAAGATAAGAGATGTGTTTGATCATTTAAAGACGTCATTTTGATGTTGTAACGTAGTCATAATAAAGACGTGCAAAGAAGTAAGATTTTGGTTCATTTAAAGACGAAATTATGACGTTACATTTGAGTCAGATTCTGGTTGTACAAAAGGGGATTCTTTGATCATCTAAAGACGTCAACATGGCGTCGTAAAATACTCAAAATGTGGTCGTGCAAACAGTGAGATTTTTGGATGATTTGTAGACGTCAATATGACGTCGTATTTAAGTCAGATTCTGGTCGTACAGTACATGATTTGTTTGGTCATGCAAAGACGTACGATGTCGTTATATAGTCATGAATATGGTCACGCAGAAAGTGGGATACGTCTTTTAAGATGTCGATCGAATGAAAGTCAGATTCTGGTCATACAATGAAAAATTTGATCATTTAAAGACGTAATTTTGACGCCGTATTATAGTCAGATTCTGGTCGTGTGATTAGAGATTTGTTTGGTCATTTCAAGACGTGAACATGACGTCGTAAAATAGTCGTAATATTGTTGTTAAAAAGTGGGATTTGTTAGGTCATTTTATGACGTCATTATGACGTCGTAACATAGTCATCAACTGGTCGTGCAAAAGTGGGATTTGTTTGGTCATTTAAAGACGTAATTATGACGTCGTTACACAGTCATAATATGGTCAGGCAAAAATGTAAGATTTTCTGGTCATTTATAGACGTCATTATGACGTCATAATATGGTCGCCTTTACGACGTACGACGTGTTGACGAGTTTATGACATATACACGACGTCTTTACGACGTCAGTCTGCTATCAGGGTAGACTTTAACAGAAAGAGAGGTAGAGAGAGAGATAGAGAGAGCATTGTGTGTCTGCAATGTAGCAGCATGGACCCTACATGGTAGCAGTGATACACCCACGCTACATGGTACTAGTGTACAGAATAGGTCTGCTTATAAACAAGCAACTCCCTTCATTTGGGGCACTTTTGCACCCGCAAGGCTCGTCAGGTGACTGGTATTTTGCTGTAGTGGGTTTTGATTAAAGGTAAGTCAAATCATATTTAGTACCGGTATCTAAAGACAGGGTATCCCTTTTGCAGGTCAAAAAGTCAAATGTTTTGAAAACCACCGAAAATGGAAGAAAATACTGTCTAAGAACTTGCCTAAATTGACATAACTTATAAAATTGCTGTTCCATATTTTCTTTGGCGTATCTCTTTTTTAAGTTACAGGTTCTTGTTTCAAGTCCTGTAAGTAATATTGAGTAGTTGAACATCTCTTTTCACTCTGTTATCATCTGAAGAACGTCTGGGCACGGGGTCACTTGAAAAGTTCCGTTTCATATTTCCCCTCGTGCAAGTTTTGTCAGTGACGGGTTCTTTTTAAAGGGAAGTAAATCACAGTCAGTAGTTACCTGTACAGCTCTTTTTATACCATAATCATCTAATTATCATTTCCCCCAGTGGATCCCTTGTTTGTAGGGGAATGGGTTCTTATTTAACCCTAATCAGGCCGGGCTTTTTGGACTGTTCTGTGGCCAAGGGGGGGTTGATTCAACCCCCCCTTGAGATCTCGGCCATCGGTCGCGCGATTGCTGTGTCATAATCTACAAGATTATTTTGTTAAATTTTTCAAAATTGTTAATTGTTAATTTTAATTAATTAATTATGCAAATTTAGCCCACAATTATATAAAACACTAAATAAAAACATTTAGAGTCTAATATTTGGTTTGTATATCTGTTATGATATGTTTCACAATTGGTTATCAAAAAAACTTTGAAAATTCATTTTAATTCTTATGTATTTTATTGTTTTTGGAATTTCTTATGTATTTCTTTGTTTTTTTACTTTCGTTTTTCTTTGTTTTTTTTATTGGAATTTGTCACTGACCACTTTTCAGCCACGACTAGCATCAAATTTATCAATTAAAATTATCAAATGGAAAAATAATTAGGCTTTTATGAGTTTTATGAAGAAGCACTGTTTTCCATAGGAAATGCACACAAAATTGCAAAATTGTGCACGTTTTGGGATGACATGCGTTACGAAAATGGGTGTGGCTCCGTAATGGTATGCGTGGATGTCGCGAATTTGGTCTCAAAAGATGCGCAAGACTTCAAAGAAAAAAGTCAAGAAGTGTCGCGATGAGTCATTTTTGCGTTGCGGCATTATTGCACGAAACGTCGAGGGGGGGGGGTTGATTCAACCCCCCCCCCCCCGGCCGTTTTAGGGTTAAGGTAAATAGATCAAAGTTGATAGTTAGGTGTATAGCTCTTTTCACACTATAATCATCAAGAAAAAATGTGCATCAACAAGAAGTAATATAACCTTTTAGGACACTTGGTAAATTGAAAATGCTGTTTCATACATGTTCACCAGAAAGTGTGTACTTTGTCCCTGCATTCTGAACTTTTGTTACAGCACATATTGTTTGTGGTAATGATCAGTAATTGACCACGGCTGTAAAAATTGAATACAAGTGTAAATTATGGGAAACTTTTAAAGGTATGCCAGTTCGCCCACTTTCACTTCACTTTACCTACATGTACTAGTTGCATAGGATTTGTTTTAAATGAGATTTTGATTACTTTGCTTGCATAAAAACAAAAGGAATAATAAAAAGGGATAACTTTACTCTGGGTCAAGGCTTAAGCTAGTTCCTGTGGAAGTGTACAGTACAGTGTACAGTACGTCCAAGTGGTCATTTTCCAGTTGACTGAAAAAAAGGTTTTACTTTGCTGTGTTAACATTGGTTGATTTGGTTTTAATTAGCGCAGCCCATCGGAAGTGGACACCAGGTGCAGTGTAATGTCACAGGAAATTGCCTTGAAATACCTTGTTGGATTAAAGGTAAATCTTTCCCCATGATTCAACTTGATTTGACAATTTTTCTGAAATTTACAACATGCAAAAGTAGTCCACTACACGTACATGTACTAGGTGTAAACATTTTTTGACACTTTTGACAAGTAATTTTTGAAAAGTTTCAACTGGAATCAAGCTTAATAAGATGTCACAAGGTTTTTTGAACACCCAGTGCCTTTCATTGTAAAATGGCTGAATGGTTGAACCCCTTTTTGTTATCAGATGTTTTTGCCTTATTTATTGACTCACAAAAAGTCTTTTTTTTTATTGTGATAACATATTTTACTGAGGATTACCTGTCTAAAACCAAACAGAATATTTAGAGGTTCCATTAATACTATTTTACATTCTCTTTGATAAATTGATGCTGCAGTGTATTGTTAGTAATCACATGATTTTGTTTTATCCAGTGAAGTGGTAGTCAACAAGTTAAAAAATAACCAGCATGTATGTTTTGCTGTAAATTGTTTGTAAATGTCAATATATTCACAGGACCCCTGAGGCTAAAGTTGCAATGCATGTTCAGTCAACAAGATCAAAATTCCCAATGAACATTTCTGTGTAAAATATTTGTAAATGTCAGTATATTTCCATAGACCAGAAAGCTACAGGAAAGTGTATCTTCTTCACAGCTTTCATAATCACTCAGTTTTTCATCTGTATTAGGTGTTTTTTTTTCAGTTTCCTCTCGCAAACGTGTGAAAATCATGTCCTTGATGTCATCACATTCATTTGCAAACCATTCACAGTTCATGATTATCCACTCCTAAATAAAAACATGATTGAATTACCACTTGAACTCATTTTGTACTAGACAAACTGTTGTTCTATGGTGTTAGTGTGCAATGCCTTCTTTGCTAAAAAAAAATACATGATAATCAATTGCACATACAATATGTACTATAATGAGGTTACTACTGAAGTACTGAGATCAGAAGGGTTAAAGGGTTGAAGATAAGTTGGTTCTGATAATAGCAGAAACATGAAAGAAACATTAAAAAAATGTATTAGTGAAGGTTTGACGAAAATAGTACGTTTTGTCTGATTTAATGTAGAAATATGAGGAAATATAAATTACAAAGATAACTTGTAAATTTGTATTGTAGGGGGAAAATTCTTACAAAATGTGGAGGGAAGCCTACCAAAAAATGAACTTGTCCAGTTCTAGGCTCCTGGTTATACATGTCAATATGTTGCTTGAAACTTTTTACCTAGGTGAGACAAACACATTGAACAGATAACGCCTGAACTTGCATTTAAACGTGTGGATGGTTACAGATGACTGCAGTTCACTGCTCAATGACTGCCATGGTTGTGGTCCTGTGTTGAAGAATGTGCTCTGCCGAGATAATGTTCGAGTTAATGGAAGGTCTTTGAAGCTTGTTTGTCTGATGCTGTCCTGGTTACTCTCACGATAAAAAATTGAAAAATATTTAGATCCAGCTAACGTCACTATAAAACGTTTCTCGATTAAGTGCGGACTAAATCAGTGACCCATGAACCAAAAATGCTGTATGTGTATGCCGCTTCTATTTCCCGGTCACCCACGCTGTATGCCAGGTTCACACCTGGCATACGTACCTGCCTCTCGCGCTCTGTACATGTGCCGTGTATACTGAGAATTAAAAGTCGCATTTTCCGCATGTGAAGTAAACGACAGACAGAATCACTGAGCATGAGCATGGCGTGCGCGAAAATTTTCGCGCTCGCGGGTAGCACAGCTGATATGGCAATAGGTTACCACGCCAGCTAGTCAAGTCTCACTCTCGTCGTAGGTGGTCGAAAAAGGCAGTGTAAAACGACTTAACCCGTGCTAAAGTTACCCCGCTTCTGAAGCGGGGTAAAGTCAGCGTCCACTTAAAAAGGGGTATGAGGTATCCAAGCTTCCGTTAAAGCAGTGCAATGCAGTGCAGTAAGTAGGGCACTATGGTTTGACCTTGAAACATATTTCTTAGGTGAAAGAAGTTCGCATCTGTTCAGACTGTGTACTGTACTGTACTCTATTGTGTAAGGACTCCCCCTCCCCCCAGGATATTATCTGGGAAATTCGAACTTTTATTTGTGCTCAATAATGAAAATTGGAGGCATTGTGGGCGTCGATTGTCTAGACCAAAGACGGTGTCATAATGGGAGAGAGAGAGAGAGAGAGAGAATAAACCATTTCATAGCCAGCATGCTTATTGAACTGGAACTTGAATTTATGACCTCTTAGGATAAAAGGTATGCATTTTGTAAGAGAGATTTTGGGGGTCTGCATACAGTGTACATGTATCCTAGAATTAAGGGATGTATTCATAAATGCATGTGGATGCGGTTCATGAAAATTTCTTTCTGGATAATGACTGTTCAATTAATTGAAATGGAGCATAATGAAAGCTTATCATCGTCATTCATGATTGCTTCAATATATGGGCTGGTCTGCGCTCTAGTGTGCCATCAAAAAGGAGATAAAAATTGAGCCCAGATACATTTGAGAGCAGTGTGATTTAAAGGGAAATTTAAATGATTTTTTTCAACAGAAAAGGGGGAATTTATGGAATTATACAGCACTTAACATTGGAGAGCATCTTGCACATAACATCACAAAATTAAAACTTATAAAAAATATCATAGCCTGTCCTTTCATGATGGCACACAAATATTTTGTAAGATACAGTAAATTTTATGATGTTTGGCAAATGTCAAGTTTTCTTTGAATTTCTTGGGTGTGTGTTTGTAAACTTCTGGACTCAACTGTATATTCACAAGAAATACACCTCAATTGCATAGAGCTGCAGTTTGCCTGGCATAGGGAAGGGTAGAGAGGCTCCGACATTTCAGAGCTCTAAAAATACCAGCGTCTGTAAGGGGAGGAGGCAAGGTGGATTTCGAAGGGCATGCCACGGTCTGCGATGAATCTTCCCAACGTGAGGACAGATGAATTGTTGCGAGAAGAACCTTATAGGTGGTACTTGGAGAATGTGCATAATATTTAGCCCCCACAAGGCAAAAAAGAGCCCCCGAAAGCAACACAAGTGCCCCTGTGAAAAAGCAATTTGCCTTGTGTAATGCACAGCATGGCTCAGGGTGTGCCTTTCATTTGACATCAGACTTAAAAATAGCCCCGTGCATGTTTTTGTATTTCCACCCTGATGTGTTCACCCAGCATATCTGAAATCAGCGGTATCGAACGTTTGTTTTCAGTTTCAGTTTAGTTTCAGTTTGAGTAATTTTTTTTATATTTCACATCACAAACAAAATAGATAACAAAACATTGCACTGTAAAAACAAAGTTTCATGCTTTGAATAAATTTTAAGTGACATAATTACATCTTAAATGTTCAAAGAGAAGACAAGTTTAGCTTGTTTTGCGTAGATTCCCTTAGGTTACAGTGAAACATGTAAATTGAAGTATCAATTTATATTCCTGTTCTTTATGTTCTCAATTATTTATAAAATTGTTGTGCTGGAAATGTGAAGGTTGGTCAGCATTGCCTTTGACAGCAGCCCCCCCCCCAAAAAAAAATAAATAAATAAATAAAAAAAAATGCCTAAATATGTTTGTGAACAATTGCAGATGTTATTCAACAAACGCTGTTGCAATGTTTGAAAAACAAATATTGATAAGCAACCCAGAACGCATTTGTGACTATTTCTATTATTTGATTGTCTCCTATTTTAAAGTTTATGAGTTACCTGCCTGCAATGTATGGTGTAGAATACCAGTTTATAAGTGATACATGTATGAAAACTACGGTGCTCAAGTGAAGTGAGCAACGATCATATTGGAACAACTTTGGATTCAAACACAAACAACTTTCTAAAGATTTTTTACAGTCTGCATAAGCCTGCTTTTAAATTCATTCTTTTGGCAAAGAAATGCCTCGTGTAAACATATTTTGGCAATTAATTCTATATGCAAGTCATCCCATGATGTGCCAACAGTTGTTTTTGCCATACACTCTTTTTTTCTCTGAGAACTCTGGCAAAGACCCTGAATCCGCACCTCTTTTGAAAAGACATCACATGGTTTAACATGATATCATGGCTTGAAAATGTAAATGTCCAGGCGTACACATATTGAAACAAGTTGTGCTACTAATTCCGTGTTCATATGAAATGCATGTGTGGACGGAAAGAGCACCTTCTGTTGAAACAGGCTATAATGGGCTTTAATGGTTCTTGAGGTGCATATCGGCAAACCCATCACTTCCAGCAAAGATTGTGATCGAACAGAGTGCATTGGTTCCTTTTCAAAGAATTTCAGACCAACGTGCTCCCAATTATTCATATTTTGACCTTCTCAATAGCAAAGGAGTAGATTCTGCCTAAACAGGCTTTAGTTACCGGTATAATAGTTCCCAAGTTGCATATTGGCAACCTCATTGCTTCCATCAAGGAGTGCGGTTAACTGAATTGCGCAGGATCTTTATCAGAGAATTTCAGACCAGTGGTTTTCACTTCTCAGAATGAGTCATATTTTAACCCGCTCAGTCCCATAGGCAAGGAACTGAGTTGCTGTTGATACGGGCCTGACAGGGTGTGGTGTTTGGCTGAGATCTGTGTGTGTAGCTACATGTACATGTACTTTAGTATAATTATGTCCTTGACCTTGTGAGCCTCTCAATTTGTTATCAGGTTTCATATTAAACATAAACAGAGTTTTAGGTTTTTTTCCATGGACATGCTTTGAAACATTGTATAGCTGGGTCAAGGCAGGGCATTATAATCCATTATATAGTCCATTTTCAAAGTGCATAGTCAGTCTATTTTCCTGATACGATACTGTTTGTAGTTCAGTGTTATGCTTGTTTGTGTTCCCAGGCTGATTCTAGATGTGTGCCTCATTAATTTAATGACATCCCTTACTTGCTTTATATTTTAAAGTGTGAATATACGGTATCCTAGTCTTAATTCAAAGATTTGATTGACTTTGCCCCTTTGGTACACCTTGTTTATAATACAATATTGTTTGTAGTTTTATGTTTGTGTGTGTTCACAGGCTTATTGTAGATGTGTACCAGAATAATTTTCTGACATCCCTGACTTTCTGTATAGAGTGTAGACATGTGGTAGTCCTAGTCTGAATTCAAGGATTTGATTTATTTTTTTCCCCGTGATACAGCTCGTATGAGATGGCGGTGGACAAGGTGACGATCGAGGAGGACCGGGAGGACAGACTGGTGAGTTGTCTTGACTTCTCGACCTTTCAAATAAGTTTTGCGGAGAGGCAAAAGATGATATGATATTAACTTTCCTGTCTTGATCATTCACAGAATTGAATGTTTTGCTGATAGATGGGTGTTTGTTGTGGCTCTCTGGTAGGAATAAGATTGATTGATCAATCTGTTTGAAAATAAGCAAAGAAAGGAGAGGACCATGAAGGGCCACGTTGCATAAAACTTACCATCAATGGTAACTTTGCTATCAATGGTAATTTCTTTAGAAACCGTAAATTTGATTGGCTGTCAAGCAATGTTACCATGGTAGTTAATATAAATAGAGTTACCATTGATGATAAGTTTTATGCAATGGGGCCCAGGACTTGGACCTGAATCTGCTGCTTGCCCGGCAGCGACACTACCCATCAGGCTACACTGTAACGGTTAATTGCCATTTGGTCCAATCCCAGTTGGTCCACTTACAAATTCGTCTATAAGGAACCCCTTCAAAATACCGTTTTAGATTAAAATACTGGGTTAACTTATCAACAACTCTAATCTACACCACAACCTCAACAGTTAACCCTAATTCAGACTCCCTACCCTAACCCTAACCCATCAGCATGTGATGGTAGACGAAATGGTGAGTGGACCAACTGGGATTGGACCAAGTGGCATATCACCTAACCACCCACTGTAACAGCTTGGCTTATGACAATGACACAATACTTTGAGCCACAGAAACCCTATCTTCAACATAAGACATGCTATTCTTTTTCAATTTGATATTCATTTACTGCAAATCTAACAACATGCAAGGTCCGAATTCATGAAAATATTTGTCCGAGATCTATATGGGTTGTACAATCTGTACAGTCTGTTTTACAAGCATTTCTGCCCTTTATCTGTAAAACCTTGAACTGAACAACAAACAGATTTCTCTACATCGGCTAATTCTGATGGTCAGGTGTGTGCAATACTTAACATGTAGAATATATACTTTATGGAATAGTTTCTGCGTTCTATAAATATATAGACTCGATAAATAATCTGTTTCATAATGCATTTCTGCCTTTTTTCTGTGAAACCTTGAATTGTACAAAGTACAGATTTTTCTGCGTGGGCTAATTTTAAAACCCTGATGTTATGAAACACGCCCCCTGAGTTCTGTGTTGCATTAACCCTTGGTGTGCCAGACAAAATGCTGCTCTATGGGTTTTGTGTGCATTTCTCGTACGAGAATGCATCAGTAGAGCAAAAGAAGTTAAACCATATTACCCTGGTCACACTAGAATTCGGAATAAGCCTGAATGCCATCTGAATGAAAATTCTTGGCACATTCCTGGATGTTCGAAGTGTATTCTGACTGCAATCTGAGTGCATTCCGAATATTCGGGTCCATTCTTGTGTCTGGCCCGAATGTTTTGCTCATGCTCAAAATTTTTGAGGTGCATTTGAACTGGAAAAATATCGAACGGCATTCGAAGTGCAGTCCAACAGCACTCTGACTGCATTCCAAATATTCTGACTGCATTCTAACTGCATTCTAAATATTCCTACTGTGTTCCAAGTACAATTGAGCTGCTGCATTGGAGAGCCAATAAACCCGGAATGTGCAAGAATTTTGGAGATGCGTTTGAAGGATATTTTAAGTATTGGAACGGCAGTTTTACATATTAAGCTGAATTCGAAATTCCCTCCCGAATATGGCTCAAATTTTGAAAATTTTTCATTCTGGCTGGTTCTGCTTGATTCCTGCTGATTCCAAATAAGTGTGAACAGGGGCTTATGAGAAAACATGACCGAAAGGAAGAAAGTAAGAATTAGACTTATCATGCTCTTTGTGCACTGCCGGGGGCTAAAGCGCCTTGAGTCAATGTGTAACATTTCGCTGGCTCCCGTTTTATTGTCTGACAGCAAGTGCATGGGTACCAGCGCAGCCTGGTCCGCACGGTGCTGGTGTACATCGTGGGCTTCCTAACGGTGGGTTTCTTCCTGCTGATCATCTACTACTGGAAGAAGGACTGGGGTCTCAAGCTCACCCACTACCGCTGCAGCATCGTGGATGCAGAGGCACTGCTCATACAGGTTAGCGCCCTCAGTGGCAAGAATCAACCAGTTTCAATAAGTGCACTCCAGCTCAAAGGAATTGGGAAATGGAAGAAAGGAAAGGAGCCGCAGTTTTAAACCGCGGTATATTTTGTCCAGTTCAGCATGAAACAGGATGCTTTAGCATTGTGTTTCATTTTGTTTCATGCTGAACTGGACAAAATATACCGCGGTTTCCCTTTCCCTTTCCCTATGCCAATTCCTTTGAGCTGGAGTGTATGCATGCACTTTATGCCTGGCGTGTAAACGATACGTTTTTAATAGACACCCCAAAGCTTTTCTGACTTGGGTCCGACAAGAATCATTCATCAATATCATCATCAACAACGGTCCGTTTTTTCCCACAACTGAATGTATGGGATGCTATGACAGATAATAAAGGGAAAGAACATTCATCCTTCCACATGACATGACCTTGACAAAAAGAAGTGTGGCCATGCCCAATGTTATTTTGCCTAGAGTTTGTGTTATAAAAAAATTTTGAGGGGAGAATCACTGTTTTGAAATGATAGTTCTCAGCACCAGCATTTACTCTCTCCGTCCCAAAGGCAATAGATTGTGTTACAATTCACATGGCACTATCCATGGTTGGTAACAAGAGGTTTAATACACTCTTGTCTTGATGAGGAGAAGAATTTTGAGATTCAATCCTAATGCAGGCCCCACACTTTTTGTAAAAAAAGGTTAGGAGATATCACAAAACATGTTGAAATAAACTCAATTAAGTGAACATGAAAACAATCTCCTTTTTTTGTGAACAATGTACATTGTTTTATGAGTATTTCCTTGAAAGGAATTTCCTGGGTTTAAAGGTAGCCCATCCCTTTTGCAGACCTTATTCTGAAAGTCGCCTGACTTTGTCATCATTTGAGAGAGAGTGGCTATATAACCTTTCCATGGAATCGACAAAGCGTAATATTTGGTTCTTTGATAATTGATCGAGCTTTCTTTTTTCGGAGCATGAAAATAGTCAAATCTCAGTGAAAACTAAACACAACAAAAAAGTAATTCCCCCCCAAGCAAAATAGCATAATTTTTCATTGAAAAGGTTTTGAGCAACATAACTTTGCAGGATTGTACCTTCACGTATTGACTAACTTCCGTGTGAAAATCACATTAATCCACTCAGTGCATGAGTGAACACACATTAAAGGCAAAATTGTCACTTTTCAAAAGTCACTGGTAATTTTGGGATTCTGTCATATGAATTTTTAATAAATTCCATTTCTAGTGCATAATTTATGTCATTTCATTGTTGTATCATCCATCTCTCGACGCACTTACACTTATCCCAACACTTAACCCATTGTTCTGATTGAGTGAGCACAGTTTAAAAAATATTCATCCCTCTTGAGTTTGAAACTTTTAAAAACCTATTATTTTTGGGAAAAAAATAAAACTGGATATTTTGACAAAAATGTCACATGTTATGTGAACATAAGAAGTCATTTTCATGTCATAGTTGAGTGAATGCACTTTAAAAATCGCACAAGAAATGCCAAAATGTGCTGTTAAAGCGGCATAAACAATTACCCTTGTGACATTTGAAAAGTGACAATTTTGCCTTTAATGTGTGCTCACTCATGCATGACTAATTGGATTAATGCTTTGCTTTCTGGGAGTTTGAAGAACCAGTCAGTTGTGAAATTAAACATTTAGTCAAATGATACAATGAGCTTTGCTTGTCAACAAATTTAATGACAATGTACGGGCCACAGTTACAAAGAGTTCAAAGCCATATTTTTGATGACTGGTATGAAAAACAACTTTTGTGTTTTTCTTTCTCTTTCTTTCTCTCTTTTGTTGAAGGAGGGGATTTTAGGGGGTTTGGCAAAAACTGAATTCTTTCACTTGATACAAACTGGTAACAATTATCCATGGTATTTGCTGGCCTCAGGGAGATAAATTGCAAGCAAGCCTTTGCATTGTCACAAATCTCTCTTTACTTTATGTTTATAAGTGGTCAAAATGTCCAAATAAGTTGATTTAAATAATATCAGAAAATAAAATGACTGATAGGAGGTTTGAACCTTTGAAAATATATCATCAGCCCTAAAATAGTAAAAATGTTGTTCCATTCAGTGCAAACTTTGTCATTCTTTTATTAAATATTGTGATTTTCATGTCATAAATCCCCATTTAAAGCAAGGTCAAATGTTGAGAAAATAAAAGATTATGTTCTATTTTTCATAATACGTACATGTATATTGCAATGGAACCACGAGGGGAAATTGAGATACATTTAGGAGCCGTTAGAATTGAAAGCATTAACATTATACTTTGAAAGTGTTTCTTTACCATACTTGTTTTGCCAAACAGGATCAGTATTCCAGATATCATGTGGAAAAGGTTATTCGAGAGAAAGTGGGAGAGTAAGTATATTGCCTTTTTGTCAAATTTTCGAGACTAAATTTTTTTTTGTGCATGTATATTTAAGCTTTAGTCTTTTGTGTATGCTATGAAAAAGATGATAGTTTGCCCACAGAAAACCTGGATTATGCAGAATGTTGTTGTAAGTGATAATTGGCACATCCAAATTTATATTTATTTGGGCTTCATATTGATGGTAGAAAATATTTTCTCATGTAACAAACTAAAAAATAAACTCATTACGGAGCTTCTTGCCTAAAATGATTACTTTCCAATCTTTACATAAAAGAAAATATGAGAAAAGCAAACCACTGAATGTTTC
The DNA here is from genome assembly GCA_963669155.1 of Arbacia lixula. NCBI lineage: Eukaryota > Metazoa > Echinodermata > Echinoidea > Arbacioida > Arbaciidae > Arbacia > Arbacia lixula. Next base: position 7,143,890 of record OZ022591.1, on the reverse strand, counting down.
TTGGGGTAGGAATAAGTGAAGTTTTGATCAGAATCTGTCAAAAGATAAGAAAGTTGTGATCTTTTAAGTTTGATTTTGTTACGTCACATGCAAGGTGCTCTCCCATATGTTGTGTACAATTTTTTTTTTGAAAATGCATTTTCTCAAAAAAGATATGTATCCTTGACTTGTGCATTTGAGACATCATGGGAAATACGTCTTTACACACACACATGTGTGAACAAAAATCATTCCGTTGTCAGATACAGAAAAAAAGCGGTTTACATGTATGAGAGAGAGCGCCTAGCGTGTGATGTGACAACATTTCAAATGATCATAACTTTTTTTATCCTTTGACGGATTTTCGTCAAACCTTCACTAACATGTTTCATATATTGAAACCAATTTATTTTCAGGGTGAAGAATCCTTTTCCTACTGGGTTTAATAATCGCTTACATGGCACTGGATGTTTGAGTAGGACTAGTGAAGAGGAATAATGAAGGGAGGAATGATCAATATTGGGTACATGTTTACATCCAACTTGATATTTGATTGAGTAGGAATAATGAAGGGAGGATTTATTAATACTTGTACAGTACAACATGAAACTAGATGTTTGCTAGGGTAGGAATAAAAATGAAGGGAGGATTCAGAAATACTAGTTACATATTAACATTAAACTGTGTTGGGTTTTGGTGAGTTAAGGAGGCCATTGTCAAAGGAAGCTTTATACTCAAAAGATCAGACAAAGATGTGCCATCACAAAGTCCATCTTCCTTCTGGAGAACAGATAACGATATCTCATTTTACACCTGTGTGAAGAAACATACCCTCTTATAAATGTAGTCAAGTGGTTGGGAGACTGTGCGCACTGTTTAGTAATTGCTAGTTCAAGGTATTGTTACATTTGAGTTGTACATTACTCCTGGATGGTAACTAAATCTTCAAGATTTCTGTGAGGATATATATATGGTGTGTTTCTATGGTCTGTCATGAAGTGGTAGACACAAAGATTAGATGGGTTGTGTTTTCATGACAGATTGTTCTTATCATTTACTCCAAGGTTACTGAATAAAGATTTCAGTTGTTTTCATGAGAGTGCTTTGGGAGTTTCTGCAGAGTTTGCTGTGTAAAGATTTTACAACTGTGTTTCCACAAGTTTCATCTCTTTGATATGTATAGGGTATAACACCGATTGTATGAGGTGTGTTTCTACAAAAGAGCTCTTATCTATCATGCCGAGGGATTACTGCACAAAGATATATATGTTGTGTCTCTGCAACATATCCTCATTTGCGTTTCCACAAATATGCTCTAATCTTTTTTAATAGGCAGCAGTTACCTGCTTCAAAGCATGCCTTAATTGATGGTTTAATTGATGGTGCAGGGAATAATGTAATGTTTTAAAATTGGTAAGCCATTTCTGTCAAGCCAGTTACGTCTAGACATTTCTAATAACCAAGGATGATAAGGAGAACGTACAATCTACAAATCAATGTGACACATGCATTCCCCAAATGTACAACAAAATGAAATGCAGGTACCATCAAACTTATTTTCTGAAGTGATTCATGCTCACAGTATTTTACAATGCTTGAACATTTGTGCATTGTACAGGTATGATCAGGTGACACAATTCCTAGTACCTCGATTACGGATTATGTTGAAATCCAGATGAAATTCCGAAAACACGCATGGAAACCACTTACTCTTTACTTTAATATTGTGCTTGATTCGTACATTCCAGAAGTGGTTATGACAACCCTTTAAGTGGAAAATTATCTCATCTTATTTTGAGATTTTTTGAAATTCTTTGTTATTGCGAGAATTCTTTGAAACCATGGGAGATTGGAGAGATATTTTCGATGTCAAGTTTCCACATCCTGACTCCCTCCCTCCCCCTCCCCAGACCCGTTTCCAAGGAGATCATCGGCGATGTGATGAAGAAAGAAGTCCTCACAGACGACAGCTTCCTCTACTTCCGCTTCCACAAGACAAAGTTCATCTGGAATCCTCAGGAGGAGACTTTCTTCAAACTCAGGTAAAAAAAAAATGGCATAGAGGGCTCAGCACAATATTACTCCATCAATGACAAAAAGCACCCCTAAGAAAAACAATTGTACCTCTGAGGTAATATTGCACAACATGGTTCTGGGTGTCCTTTTAATTGTCAATTTAGCCCAGCATTCCAAGAAATAGCCCATGTAAACGACAAAATAGCCCCTTAGGATTTGAAGACAGGGTGTACCTTTTGCAGGTCAATGTTGTTTGTTTGGAAAAACCACGGAAACTTCCCTCCTAATAAAAATACTGGAAGTTATAGCAAAATTATAGTGATCAGTAGATTTTGAGAGGGTTTGGGGGCGGGTCGTCCGAAACCTATAGCCTAGAGATTGGGGACCGCTGTATGTTATGCTCTGCAGCGGTCATACATGTACAGTGTATGCGTTCAATGGAAGCAATGCCTGCCATTGGGGCTGAGAGGGGCAATATGATTATGAATGAGTGTAGACTATGATCGCTGTAGTTCATACGTAAATAGGGAAATTATCCGAAAGAATACAACCACATGGTGTTACCGAAAGTTTTACTATTTTCTAAATAGTATTTATTAAACAGGGATAGTTGTTCCTTTTTCCTGGAAATGTATGTGAAACTATGACCGAGATTTCATATGCATTATTGTTGCAGTATACTACCGAGTTTCATGACTTCGGTAAATGTGACACCATGTCTTAAATGCACAACATGGTTCAAAGTGTTTATTTCATAACTTAGGCTTCAGATGTCCCTGGGAATAAATGTGGATATTTTTTCCTATACAAACAAAAAAAGTAGAAGGATCATCACTGAGATGCTTAAAGAGATATCACTCTGAGAAGATGATAGGGTAGCTAAACCTTTCATCAGACAAATCACTATTAGTGATGATGAATACTTATATTGATCCTGATCAGTAGCACAGCTGGAAGCATTAATTAGCGGTGTAATATAGTTCATAATAAGCTGAATTACTCATCATCCAGTGTATGATGTAAATGCAGATTTGTTCCATTCAAAGGATTTATCATCCTGGTGATGTTGCAAGAGTTTATGATGAAATTGAATTATCTTTCATTCCATTGATGCTGCAAATGTGTATTAATGCTATTAGAATTTATTTATTTGATTATGCCGTTATGGATGCAATTAAATCTTTAAATCATGTATCATTTGAAGTACATGTATACATATCAGGACTTGTTTAATATGAAGATTTGTGACTCGACAACTATCTGTGAACTTTTCGTGTTTGATTTGATCACATAATCTCGCAATTAAACCATATCACCCAACACTCAAACATTTACAGTGTACTCACGGACTGACAGTATCAACATTTGAAGAGATTAATAAACTTTTAGAAGCTCATGACCTTGTAAAGCATTGATATGAGCCATTTCACATTGGAAGATTTCGCTTAATATGTTACCTGTCTCAGCAATATCGTATGGTGGCCAAAATAATTAAACAGACGTTTTTCCCCCCCTTCTTACTTCTATTTGACAATGCACTTGTTATTGATTCCAGTTATATATTCCTGTATGAAAAAGTACATGCATCAGAACTAAATTGATGGGTAGCTTGAACATTCAAATGACAACAAACATCATTAACTATTGGACTTTGACTGTTTGACTTGATCCTTTCATCTCGCAATAAAACTGAGACAACCAAATCTATAGTATGTACATTTTGCTCACAGACTGACAGTATCACCAAACATTGAAGAGATTCAAGATTAACAATCTCATGATCTGGTCAAGTACTGATATAATTCATTTACCTTGTAATGAGCGCCTGTGTTTCTTATGTCTTTTAATTTGAAGTAGGATCTCCTATGGTAGCCCTAAAAAGAACATCTGTCTGTTTTTCAATAGGCCAGTGGTACTATGGATAATTGTGTTAATATGACATTTTGATATTTATCATCCAGGAGCTGTATTCATAAATCTTTACTTTCCTAGCTAACTACTAAAATGCATGTATCTCAATGCATTTTAGTAACAAACTAGGTTAGTAAGATGTCATGAATATGGCCCCTGAAACTTAAGTTACATCTCAATGTATTTTAGTAAAGAACTAGGCTTTGTAACTTCCCTTGAATATGGCCCAATAAGTACAATGCACCAGAAGTGACTTAAACTGTAGATTACTCACCAAAATGATATGTATACTGTGGAGGGGAAAAAATAACAAATATTTTTGCAAGTGCTACTCTCCAAGCTGGATGTCCTGAAATGGACACCCTGAAAACATTTGTACCTCTTTGACAAGAGAATCATTTCACAGGGGCCTCTTTGGGCATTGTGGGGGTAAACCACTCTGAGCGGTTTTTCTGGTTTGTTGAATGTCTCAAGTTAGCAAGATTTGAAACCTATGGTGATTTTTCTTTCTGTTTTACATATGAAAAAGTTAATTCACAGGGGCTCTATTGGGGCACTGCATTTTATTTTTTCTGGTATGTTGACAGTCTCAAATTAGCAAGGTATGAAACTTGTGGCGATCTTATGGCAAGTTTTGGTCAGATTTGTATTGATGTTATGTGTCACTCATATACAGGAATTCCATGAAATTTAAACAAATACTAAAAGTCTATTACGTACACTGTACACTGAATATTGTAGCTGAACACTTCCGATTATACCGTTGTGTGAAACATCCTCGTCTATTGGGAGAGGTTAATTTAAACATTCACTTGTTTAAAAACAAAGTCGAATGTCTCAAATGAGCAGGATATAATACAGGCCGATCTCTTTTTCTGTTTTGCACCAGGACTAGTTATTCATTTGATGCTCACTTGTCTTATCACTACTTTGTTTGATTCCAGGGGGCTTGATAAGCTGACTCTAACTGATGAGATCTACAAGCGGGCCCATCTCGGTGTTGACACACAGGAAGCAGCTCAAAGGTCAGACTCACATCCGCATGTCATTGATATTTGATGCGATCATTTCGTCTTGGAATAAAACCTTGTCACTCGATACTTTTATGAGATAGTCCACCCTGAAATTGAGTTGGTTTTGCTGAAAGCAGAACCATGAAAGAACTATATTAGTGAAGGTTTTATGAAAATCCGTCAAAAGATAAAGTTACGATTATTTTAAGGTTTGATTTTGATCCCAGATGTGTAAAATGTTTTTTTGAAAATGTTAATTTTCTCAAAAAGCATCTTTTTATTTGTGCATTTGATACATCATTACAAACTCAATTTTACACACTTACCTCTGAGAAAAAAATAAAAAAAACATCAATTTATGGAATCATGCAACACACAATATACAGTATGGGGGAACACCTCGCATGTGATGTCACTAAATTTTAAAAGATAATAACTTTCTTATCCTTTGATGGATTTTCATCAACCCTTCACTAATATGTTTCTTTCAAATTTCTGCTTTTATTAAAACATACTTAAAAACTCCAGGGTGAACTATCCCTTAAAAGGTAAGGTAATGGTGATAATTGCAGGACATAATCATGACAGAAACGTTATACCGTCATCAGCAAATTCCGGATTCCACTTAATTTCAGTTTTATAAGTGTGAGATGATTTCTTGCTGGTATCTTGATGAAGTCTGATTGGGACTCACGTCACAAGGTCACTCTATTGAATATGCGTCCTGACTCTATTACCACTACTGACCCTTATTTGTAATAAATTCACAGTCATTTACGCATAGACTGAACGTATCAACGTGGAAGAGATTGGATTCTTTACAGGAAGCATGCGACCGAGGAACGTACTAAAACAGATGGTGTGCAAAATGTCACGTTATGATTAATTTACTTCAGCTGGAGATCCTGTGGGTACCAAAAATAAACATAATTATTATTTGGCTAGTGATATCGGCAATGAGTGACATATTTAGCATGATTATTATTTGTTTAAACGTTTATTTGATCGTTAGATTTGATCATTTATCACCCCAAAGTTATTATCATCAGGTTACAGTGCAAATTGTTAATCATATGAAATCATGATCCTACGGTAGCAAAAAAGAGTAATTTTTTTTTGCCTTTCCAATTGTCTTGTGACGCACTAGTTGATGACAGTATTGCTCCTCAGGAATAAGATGTAGGTTTGAGTTCTAGCTTATTCAAATATAGATACAATACGGTAGTTGACTACTCTATTGACCTTACGAAGAAGATATAGGTTTGTGTTCAAGTTTATTCAAATGATAATGTATACATAGGGGATCACTTTTTGCGAGTTCTTTTATTCCTTCTCTTTTTTTGTTGGAGGGGGGGGGGGGCATAATTTCCCTAAGCCCCCATATATTTGTTTTCACTCTATTGAATGGATTTTCTCGTCTTTTTTTTTACCAGGCGGTCCTTGTATGGCCTGAACCAAATCGCTGTCAGAGTGAAGTCCATTCCACTGCTCTTGATACAAGAGGTGAGATGCTCGGTCAAAGGGAGGCATGGTGATGAGGATGAGGATGATTGTGATGGTGGTGATGATGGTCCATCATGTACACAACAGCTCAAAGGAATTGACATAGGGAAAGGGAAAAGGAAGAAAGGGGAGGACCCGCAGTTTTTAACCGCGGTATGTTTTGTCCAGTTCAGCATGAAACACGATGCTTTTTAGGCTAATGCATCGTGTTTCATGCTGAACTGGACAAGATATACTGCGGTTTAAAAATGTGGGTCCTTCCTTTTCTTCCCTTTCCCATTCCCTATGCCAATTCCTTTGAGCTGTAGTGTATGGCTCTTATTACAGTTAGTTAGATTATGAGTATAATGGTGGTGGTGATGCAAGTGATGGTGGTGATGGTCGACAGTATGACGATGGTTATGAATATGATAACGATAGTGCTGATTATGAGGAAACACTCCACTCCTTATGAATGAAATGAATATCAAACACATGTTACGCTTAATTTGATGGTCAAGTAGATGATTACTTCACACACTACTCTCACATTATCTCACACAGATGATGTTAATGATGAGTGTAATAATGATGATAGCGAAAAAATTAAATGTTGAGAATTAATTTGTTGATGGTAATAGATGATGAATGTGATTGTGATGATGATACAGTTAATTTGATGGTCGAGTAGATACTTCGGATTCCAATAAATTCTCCTCTATATCTTCCCCAGATCCTGAATCCGTTTTACATCTTCCAAATCTTCAGCGTGTCTGTATGGCTGGCAGATGAGTATTACTACTACTCCGGCTGCATCATAGTCCTGTCTACTCTCTCCATCTCTATCTCACTTTACACCACCAGGAAGGTAAGCTCTCCCACTCTCTCATTCTCTCTATCTCTGTCTCTGTCCATTTCTCTGTCTGTCTCTCTCTCTGTCCTTGTCTCTCTCTATCTCTGTCTCTCTGTCCATTTCTCTGTCTGTCTCTCTCTCTATTTCTCTGTCTCTCTGTCTCTGTCTCTGTTTCTCTGTCCATGTCTCTGTCTGTCTCTGTGTCGTTGTCTCTGTCTCCTTCTCTCTGTCTCTCTGTCTATGTCTCTGTCTACATGTCTCTATGTGTCTCTGTCTCTCTGTCTCTCTCTGTTTATCTGTCTCTATGTCTCTGTCTCTGTCTCTCTATGTATCTATATATACATGTATGTCTGCCTGTCTCTCTCTCTATGTGTCTCTGTCTGCAAGTGATGTCGCAAAATTTTTTTTTTTTTTTTAAAAAGTCATAACTCTATCTTTTGTATCTGTCTCTCTCTTCATTGCATGAACCCAAGAAGAACAAAAACATAAGTTTAAACTTTCAAATAATTGTTATATTAGTCTCTACCATGGAAAGCCATTATCATTTTGTTATGATATCCATAAAAATAGCTGAAGCTTAATTACTACATGGCCATAGTGTTGTACTTTTTTTTTTCACCTGAAAATAGCATTAGTAACCAAAGATGCACATGTTTATATCAACCTGCAGCAAGCAAAAACTCTACGTAATATGGTCAAGTCAAACATGACGGTGCAGGTACTGCGACCTGACGGAGGTGAGTCCATTCAAGTTAATTTACTAATTTGGAGTGATTTATATTGACCATTAGACATTGTTTGATCTCAATCATCTAAGAAATGGGCCTGTCTACAGTAATGGGTACATTTCTGTTACATTTACTCTAACATTTGCATAAATCTCTTAAATTCCAATCACTTTTTTTCTCTTAAATAAGCCAGCCAATGATGATGAAATATCAAAGAAATGTATTGATTTGCACTTTACAAGGTTTTGTACGCTTCAGAAAATTTGCCCTGTACAAATTTGCCACAGCACGTTGATAACGGGACGTTGATAACTTTACCACTGTGATATTACAATCATGTACAGGCTTAGTTTAGAAATATATAATAATGAACATTCAGAGCAGGATTTTAGCTGAAGTTATTTTGGAGGAAATTACTTGAACACTCTGTCATATTTTGGTGGTGCAAGGTGGTCATAATTTTCAAATGATTCAGTTGTGCCACAAAAATTCCCTTTACTCTAGACAGACTCAAATAGTCATTATAGGACTTGTTAACACATTCAAAGTTAACATTTAATAGAAGTTATAACATTTTCAAATGATATGATGATTAATTTATGGATCTATCTGTTTATAATTGTTTGACTTTATTCTCAAACAGAGAATTCAATTCCTGTTCAGGGTTTCATTCTCTTTGAGCTTTGTTTGTTTGTCTCCCTCTAGAGCTGGAGATGATCTGGGAGGACAAGCTGGTCCCTGGTGATGTCATCATCATCCCAGCCAGCGGCTGCACCATGACATGTGATGCGGTCCTGGTCGCCGGCAACTGCATCGTCAATGAGAGCTCCCTCACTGGTGAGTGGCGGATAATCTTTAGCATTTTTTGTGTTGTTTAACTGGTACTTTGTGGAGTGAAGAGATTGATCCATCAAAGACAGAAAGGAATTGAACCTTCATCTACTGGTTGATGAGCAGCGACACTATCTGCTATTTGAATGCTAATTATGCCTTTACTATTCATCCCTACCCATCAATCTCATGGGAAGGAAAGGGGGGTTGGGATGGACAAGGGCCACTTTTTTTAGCCTGGGCCCCATCTTTTAAAGAATTGAGATTAATCGCAACTTGACTTGCAGTCCTAACTCTGTACATCACATATAGGGGATTGAACTTACAATCGATTCAGATCAATTGCAAATCGTCATAACACAAGGCCCCGACATCTGAAAAGGAACAGCCTGAGCCATGTTATGCATGTTACCAAAGAAGATTTTTCTTCTTCTTCTTCTTCTTATTTTTATTTATTTATATATTTATTTATTTTTTTTTTTTTTTTTTTTTTTTTTTCTTATTATTTTTTTTTTGTAATTTTTTTTATTTATTTATTTATTTTGTTTGTTTATTTTTGTTTATTATTTTTTATTGTTTTTTATTTATTTATTTAATTTTTTTTTTTTATTTATTTATTTTTCTTTCTTTCTTTTTTTTTGTTTTTTTGTTTTTTTTTTGGGGGGGGGGGGTTCACAGGGGGTCTTCTTTGCTTTGCAGGGGTTAAATTTCCCTGAACCCTGTGTGCCTTTGTCACTGATTTGACCTTTCGCCTTTTGTCCGCTAGGGGAGAGCGTGCCGATCACTAAGACCCCGCTACCTAACCCAGAGAGTGGAGAACTCTACTACTCCATGGACGACCACAAGAGACACACCCTGTTCTGTGGTACGCACGTCATCCAGACCAGATTCTACGCTGATGAGAAAGTCAAAGCTGTGGTTGTTCTCACAGGTAAGAAGTACAATCACTTTCATAATCGTTTTGTTTTTAGTATTATCTCTTATTTATCTTTGTAATTTTAATTCAACCATTGACATATTTGTATGATACAAAGTGGTTACAATAAATAGATAAATGTACATTATAACGTATATTCATATGAATTTTGTTTATGTATAGATTCATATCATATATTCAAATGTAGTTTGTATATATGTATAAATGAATATAAGTTATATATTCATATATGTTTTTGTATGCCATCTCGTTGAATTTACTGTGCCCTTAGCACAAAAACTATGTTTGGTGTAAATTTAAATCTGTATCACAAGAAAGTGTCAATTGAAATGGATCAGTGAATGTGGATTGTTGCTTGTGCGGATTTATAGCAACTCTACAATTGAATAGCTGGGACTTCAGAAAGATTTTATTTGATTTTGTTTATTTGTTTCCTTTATTTCACATATTTCAATTACAACATATTGAACATTAATATGTACTATTTAGAAAATAGTAATACTTTCGGTAACACCATGTTGTATTCTTTTGGATAGTTTTCTTTTGGATAATTGGCCCACTTCTGGGGTGAAGAAAGGAGAAGGAAGAGTGAGATATTGAACATTATTGTGCCAGAATGTGAAGAGGATCGAAAACATGTCCTGATGTAATGTGCCTTCCATTCTCGTCCACAGGTTTCTCCACAGCCAAGGGCATCATGGTGCGTTCTATTCTCTATCCTATGCCGACTGAGATCAAGCTCTTCCGCGACTCTCTGCTCTTCGTTGGCATCCTGGCCTTCTTCGGTGAGTGCTGTTCCATTTCTCAAGAATCCAATTCAATCATTGTGCCACAAAAGCTGTCAAACATCATTTTTTACTAAATTGTTATTACTGGGGGATGGCTCTCCTATGATTATATTCTGCTAAATCCTCTCTTACACACATTGTGTAATTAACCAATCTTCCTAACTTGCTAAAATCAAACTCTTCCGTGACCCTCTTCTCTTCATTGGCATCCTGGCCTTCTTCAGTGAGTGCACTTCCACTTCCATTTCTCCACAATGCCACACAAGTTGTCAAAACATCATTTTGACTAAATTCTTCATCTTCCTTACAAATAAGTTGTTTGTATTCCCTACAAGGGTGTAATACAGTACACATACTAAGCCTCAACTAATATGAGATGCAAACTTTTTGATTTCGTTCCAAAATGAGTGGACAAAACTAGTGCATTTGTCACAGAATTATATTGTTTACTTTTGTGTCTCATTTATTTACTCCAGCCTTAAATGTGTGTACACTCTACTGTGAAAGCACTGTTTAGATTATGGTTTTCTTTGTTCCTTCTCAGTCACATTAAGTGATTTTCACAAACATGTCATATATATTTTTTTCTTTTCCAGCTCTGATTGGCTTCATATACACTGTGGTCGTTCTGGCCCTCCAAGGGGTAAGTTGATCCAGCTCTTTCACTAGGCCGTTAATCATTTGAAAAAGGATGATATAAAGGCCTGAATTTACAATGGAGGTGTAGATTTAACAACTGTTGAATAAGCACCTGAAAACCAACCCATCATTTTATGACCACCTCAGTGTCAAATTTCCTATTCCATATGAACTATCATAATTGTGTTTACAAAATGAATAAGCAAAATCCCTTTGGTACTCCATTGTGGTAGCATATAAATTAGTCCTGCGCAGAGATCCTGATATTTTGTGCATATCATTTCAGAGTGCAAAATTGAACTCTGTGTTGACGATATGTGTCCATTCTTAGTCATGAAATAGGTTTCTTTTATGATAAATGTTGATATGAATATTCATATATTGTGTTTCTTTAGGTTTTTTTTAAATTTGCATATTCATTTTTCATTGAGTTTTAATATTCATTGAATTGTTTCCTGAGACTGCTGTTCAAGAGATTGTTGTGAAAGCCCTTGATATCATCACCATTGTATTTGTCTATTCTTTATTTCATTTATTTGTTTTTTTTTAGACTGCGGTGACGAAGGAGATTGTCCTGAAAGGACTGTTCTTTCTTTAATGAGTTTGATTTTTCATTGAATTGTTCTTCAGACTGCTGTGAAGGAGATTGTCCTGAAAGCACTGTTCTTTCTTTAGTGAGTTTGATTTTTCATTGAATTGTTCTTTAGACTGCGGTGAAGGAGATTGTCCTGAAAGCACTGTTCTTTCTTTAATGAGTTTTGATTTTCCGTTGAATTGTTTCCTTAGACTGCGGTGACCGAGATTGTCCTGAAATCCCTTGACATCATCACCATCGCCGTTCCCCCAGCCCTCCCTGCCTCACTGACCATCGGCATGGTCTATGCCCAGTTCCGCCTCAAGAGGAGGGGCATCTTCTGCATCAGCCCGCAGCGCATCAACCTCTGTGGGACCCTGGACATCGTTTGCTTCGATAAGGTGACTGTCCTTTTTTTCTCATTGTTCAAACTCTTCCTATTCCAGATGCACTGCTTCTGTATGCGAGTTGTGTGTATCATTTGGGCAAAAATCGGCCATGTCATGTTAAGAGTTAATCTCATTTGATTGAATGATAGATTTTATTGTAATTTGATTGATGTTATTTAAGCAAACTCTCTATACGATTGGGCTCGTTGTATTTTGTATCTTTTTGTTTTTATATCTATGTTTAATCTTGCATATCACCTGCTTTGAAAAGGTAGCTGCCTGTTTCATTTGTCTGTTTCTATTCAATGAGTGAAGTGACAAAAGTTGATGAAGGGTTGACATATTCAGGTGCCTCAAATATAACATCCAAAAACAGTAGTAAAAGTTACTGTAGTACAACTGTTTACACCTCAGGTTTGTCCCGCTATTTTGGGGCCACGTTTTCTTGAAGAGCTGTCTAATTGACATGTTAGGTGTAACATACATGCAACTATGCACTACTTTTTGTATATATCATGGTTGTGAGTTAGTTAAATGCTGACATACAAAAGTCAATGAAACAAACTAGGTATGAGGGAAATGATAGAATGTAAGTGACAATACCACCTACTGTATCTCTGTAGCTCCGTTCATTTACCATAATCATGATAATACCGCTATTATTACCGATGCATGTTGGTAAGAAAGTTTCCAGTGACCCTCTGTAAACACCGTTCATAAACACCAAAAAACATAACATTTTGGTCTTTTGGACAGCTGGACCACCCCCACACTCGTAGCTAGGGCAAACAGGTGGTGGTGACAAGTTACGCTAAGCCATACGAGTGTTGCAAGTAGCGAAACACATGCCAGAGCACAATGCACAAGGCGCAACATTCACGGCTATTTTGCAGACGCAGTTTATAAGATTCGCTTATCGCTATATTGCGGTATTATTACTAGGTCTTGATCTGCAAAATAGGCGGAAAAAGGAGGAAGCCAATCCGGCATTAGTTCAGTGATTCTCAATCAAAAACACAGATACCAGTAATGTATTGGCAAAATTGCAACAAGTGTTGCAGATACGTGGTATATATGAACCAGGGCTCTTGATGATTGCTGTCATTACATTGCATTGTTTGTCACACAGACGGGCACCCTGACGGAAGACGGCCTGGATCTGCTAGGTGTACAGGAGACTTCAAATGGAGGGTGAGAGTTGTAAATAAACTGTCCTCAAAGGGATAGTTCACCCTGATGTTCAGTTGGTTTTTAATAAAAACAGAATCATGAAAGAAACATATTGGTGAAGGTTTGACAGAAATCCGTAAAAGGATAAGAAAGTTATGATCTTTTCAAATTTTGTTTTTTGTGACATTAATGCGAGGTGCTCTCTCATATGTTGTGTGCTGTATGATTCCATAATTGTATTTTTTTTTAGTTTTAAATGATTTTTTTTTCATAGAGGTATGAGTGTAAAAATGAGTTTCTAATGATGTATCAAATGCACAGGTAAAATGATGCAAATCAACATTTTCAAAAAATTTAGTACAAAATATATTGGAGAGCACTTCGCACGTGACGTTCCAAAATCAAAACTTTATTAATGATACTTTCTTATCCTTCGACGGATTTTCATCAAACTTTAACTAATATATTTCTTTTATGATTCTGCTTTTATTATAGCTAATTTAATGTCAGGGTGAACTATCCCTTTAAAAGGAGAATAATGTAACTACTGTCCAAGCACATTGATGGGAGTTTGAGGAAGATCAAAGAAATGATCCAGAATGATCGCACCCATGGAGGACATGGAGAAGATCACTCTGATAAAGTGTGTTGAATATCCAGTTTTCTGAGCTAGAAGCTGTGTTTTCTATGCGTGATGAGTGATACTTTTTGCTCATATAAACAAAAAATATTCACTGCTGAATTATGTGCATTTTCATACATGAACCAAGGGATATTAATGCAACAGCGAATCAAAAGATGAATTAAGAGTGCCACCCTTACGTGTGGTTACCGCCAGCTCTATGACTTTCATGCACAAAACCCTACCTTGTCTTTCAGTTCCCCTTTGTATACGGAAGTAGTTCAACCACCAAAATTAAGGTCAGCTGATTTGCTTTACTTATAGGGCCCCATCTCATAATGAGTTGAGATTGATCTGAATGCATGTTCAATCCCCTGTCTCTAATGTACAGATTGGTATCAATCGCAAGTAAATTTGCAATGAATTGCAAATCTTTTTAAAATGGACCAGATTCCCACAAAAATTTAAATCTGCATTTGTAAACACTGATTCTAGACAATGTGGGTATGCATGCAGCCTTAGACAAGCTTACCAGGACGATAACACTAATTCTGTCTATCTGGCAATGTCTCCCTCTCTTGATAGATTCTCTGACATGATAGCGGATGTGACCTCTCTTGTCATCGGCCCCTTCCTGTCTACCATGGCAACCTGCCACTCGCTGACCTACATCAACGATGAGCTGGCCGGAGACCCACTGGACGTCAAAATGTTTGAGGCTACGGGATGGGTGAGTGGGACAGACAGACAGACAGACAGACAGGCAGACACACAGGCCCAAATGTGTGCATACACATGTGCTCACATGTGTGTATATGAAACTGGAAAGCTCCCACATATACACACAAACACACACACATAAACATATATACGCACACACACATAAACATACATACACACATACACACATACTCATGAGCACACAAACACAAGAAACTCACATATACCCACACACACTGCAATTCATACACAGATACAGATGCACCAATACTACAAGACATGTTCATATCCTACCATGAGCTTTCTTGCTATAGGAAAATTGAAATACGACCTCTTCTGAGAAAAGCATTATCATTATAAAGACATATTCTAAAATGCACATTTCTGTGAAAAAGTATGGCATAGCTCTGTGCATGAAAGCAATGACAATTTTGACAGTTGCATAGATGATAATATTTATATTGTATTGTATTCTAATCTATTGCAAGTTCTATACCTTTTATTGTTATTCCATTTGTATAATAAAACAGGAATAACGAACAAGGATATCAACACGATAAAATGTATATTTCACTTTATGGCAAGCATGTATTTCATATCCTACTGTGAAAGGTAGCATTTAAGATTTGCAAATGAGGACAAGCAAAGTTTATTAATTTCTCTCATATTGTTGGATTTCTTTGAAGTCTTTACACGAAGGGGCGCAAGCGGTATGTAGACTGTGCTTTCTTCTCCTCGCAATCATTCAGCAAACATCACATGCTGTCATGAATCCCATAATTCATTGCCAGCCATTGTAATTAATTCATCCCTTGGTACTGATCTTATTACATATATTATAATCAAACTACTATCTCATATCCTGCTCTTATGGAGCTATAATTCAATTGTTTAAAGGTAGCCTTTCCCTTTTGCAGAAATCTGCAATCTTTATGAAAGTTTGCACATATTTAGCATGTATCTTATGATACCAACTGTGAAATTTTAAAGTCAGAGGTATGATAACTCCCGTAGAATAAATAAAAACCTAACTAGTTATACCTCTGCCACGAAGTGGCTGGAGTCATTATTTTCACTGGGATTTGATTCCAATTAGTTGCCGACCATTGACACAATTTGAAATTATGACTATTTTCGTGGTACGAAAAAAGAAAGCTCAATCAATTATCAAAGATTATTTCCTCAAAACCGTATAAACGCTTTGTCGATTCCAGGGAAAGGTTATATAGCCACTCTCTCTCAAATGATGACTAAGTCAGGGAGCTTTCAGAATTAGGTCTGCAAAAGGGATGGGCTACCTTTTAATGTAGTTTCAAAAAAGGCAAACATGATTCCCTCTTCGACTAGAGTGAGAAGGCAGTGTGAATAAACAGATATGGTTGTTCAAAACGGCAAAACTCCTTTCTTGTAAAGAATGATTTTACTTGGAAATATGGCTACCCTGCTGTCCACTGAATGACGGAAACATGAAACAATGAGTGAGTGAATGAATGAATAAAGAAGGAGTGATTAAGTAAATAAAGAAAGAAGAAGTGACTAAGTGAACAAAAAAAGTATGAAAATAAAGGAACAAGGAAGTAGTTACTGAATGAATGACGGAGAAGCAATGAGGAAATATAAAACAAAAGAAATTATGAATAAGTGAATGAATGAATGAACAAAAAAGGGGTTACTGAAGGAATGAACAAGGAGGATGTACTGAATGAATGAACGAACAAAGAAGTGAATGAATTTATGTGTAATTAAAAAAAGTAAATAAATTTGAAGAAACAAACAAAATCAATAATTGAATAAATTACATTTTCATATTTCTGATTTCTGAAGCTCATCCCAAATGCATATTTCTTTCACAAAGAAATCATAAAAAAGAAATCTCTGTGAGTGCAGAATTGCTTAACTTAAATACACATGAGTGAATTAATGGATTAGTGGATGAACATCGTCAATGTCATGCATGATTGATTAATGCTCATATGTTGACAGGTACCTGACATGTGTGATATTACCCTGTTATTATTGTCCTAATGATGCAATGTTGTATTGATAATAAAATATTATATTGATATTATTTATATAACTATAATACAATTTATATGATATATTGTAATATATTTTGTTGTACACATACATGTAATTTGTACTTTATCAAATAAACAACTCATTCATTTCAGTGTAACATGTAATACGCAACAAGAACAGTGTCACTTGTTATGATGTTCTGAACGGGTCACTGAGGCAGTCACAGATATATATGCTACATTTTCATTGCCATTTATGTATGAAGTCATTCTAAATTGTATGAAAAGGATTTCATTGATTTATTTATGTATTGATGAAAAGATTTCATATTTCAGATCTGATTTGATATACATTCTGGTACCCCCAAAAAAGTAGGTATGATGAGATCACTCAACACATGTTTGATGAAGGAATGACTTACATTTCAGATTATGACCTTTAACAATACACACGTTCATATATATCTAAGAGCTGTCATATTCAACAACAGCATTAAATTAATAAATGAGTGAGTGAGTTAGTGAGTAAAAATTCGTAAAACAAGTTTTAATGGAGCTATTAGATGCTCAACCATGGGTGAGTCTGTAAATGATGAAGTGGAATGTGAAATATTTGATGATGTTGTAAATCCTGAATTGCATCATAAACATCTCCCAGGGAAACAATAAAACGGCTTGAATGATGTCTCTCTAGACTAGGTGAGGACCAATCATCTCCATGGTTGGGGACAAAATCTATCCCTTAAAGGTGATATTCATAGGAAATAAAATCAAATAAATATATTTATTTTATAATTGAATGAGTTATGAGAGCAATTTATGCGACTAACATGCCATGAAAGTGTTCAGTTTTGTGTTAAATGAAAGTCAAATTTAACTAAATTGACTCTCTTCCTGACCTACGAAATCGCCTAAGGGAAAGTGGCGTTGTGTGTACGTCACAGCCGGGATATGCTTCACAATGACCATTGTGTATCACACCTGTTAATCCACTAGCAACTGCCATCACAGTTTTATTAACAATGCCTGATGCCTCTGGCAGAAAAGAAGCTGCGGATTGGCATGTGTGATGCACAATAACGCCTCCCGTTTCTTACGTCAGACCTAAAGGCCGTTTCGGATGACAGTAGGTCAAATTTGTCCCCGAGAATACGGTGATTTTTTTCACCCAAATTTCGCTTTTTGGAAAGTGATATATTGTTTGAAAGTCATCTGAGCTCATTGCATGGCTTATAAGATTTCTGTAGATGAATATCTTCATATTTTTGGATTTTCTATGAATATCACCTTTAATATTGCCACAACAGATGGAGACGTCCCTGAGACCTGCTGGCGACAGGAAAAAGTCTGAAAAAAAAACATGGTTGCATTTACAGCAGTTGCTAGGAGAACTGGCTATTCTCCAGGAGACGTCATATAGACTCTGACCACCTCGTCTCCAGCCTACTGAGATTTCACCTGATTTCACAGGAGACTCCCTGAAAATAGACCAATATTACTGCGTTGAATTTCATCACATCACACAATCTCCCTAATTATTGATCATTGTCATTAGGTTGTATGCATTTGATAGACATCTCCCTGATTTCTGATGAAATTCCCCCAAATCTCCCTGATTGTTGAATTTCAATGTTGGTAGCTCTGCCACTGGAATTACAAACATATCTGGGGGGTGTTTCTCCAAGCTACTGGCAAGCAACGAATGACTGGTGACCTGTTCTTGGGCTAAATCAGATTCTCAATGATTTTGATTCCCATCAGCTAAAGTTGATATTTGATCTTTTTTTAATTAAAATTCTTGTTGCTAACAAGCATCTGAAGACAAAGTGTATGATTTGTCACATTTGAATAGGATTGATTAAAGTTCGCTCTGATGTTAAAACTGAAACGAATTGGTGTAACTGATTTAGCACAAGAACAGGTCACCAGTCATGCGTAAAGTCGTTCGTAGCTTGTGAACAACTTGGTGAAACATCCTCCAGATATGATTACTGCTTCACAAATTAATTTAGATTTACAGTTTAACCTGTCTTAGCGGCCACCTGTCTATAGTGGCCACTAAAATAATTCCCCCGGAAAGAGATCATGTGTTAAAGAACCTGTCTATAGCAGCCACCTGTCTATAAAGGCCGCAATTTTTGTTTCCCTTGGGTGGCTACTATAGACAGGTTTCACTGTATTTCTCTCTAAGTAAATTTCCTTCAAAATGTAATTGTCGTAGATGTGTACACAGAGTATCAGGATACGGTAATCAGGCCAGTACATTATCCTCGTTTGTATTAATTACTTTGTCTAATCTCATTGTTTGTAGACTTTGGAGGAGTCCAACTCTGCGGAGACCAGTAACTATGATTCCATGGTGCCGACCATTGTGCGTAGCCCTGGCAAACACGCCGACCTGAAGGCTGGGGGCGACACTGTGGAAGAGGTATGCTAATTGATCCTTACTTTGGCACTTAGATTGGCAACACCATTTTCAAGATGATAAGGTAGCTGCTTGGGGCATTCACATTCAAACTAAACCTTAGTTTAAATTGGCAGCACAATTTTTAAGATCATGATATATTTAACAGAATAGTGTTTTGCATTGTAAATAAAGATATAATGAAAAAAGTATTATTTTGAGCAGAAGTTGTAGCAATTTGAGGAGCAAAGATGTGATACAGTGTCATTATCATGCCGACAGTTTTTGCCCTGAACTTTAATATTAAAAGCACTGGTTAATGTATGCCTTCAGATATAGTTTGTTCAAAATCATGTTCCATTCATGAATTTGTTTGCAGTATGCTTGTTGCATATTTTCAAGTTTTGTTGTCCTTTTTTTTTATCTATCACACACAATTTGTGACGTAATCAATTTGCTAAAATATGTTAATATTTCCTTTCATCTAGTTTGTCATCATATCATATGTGATTTTAACTTCTTAAGTAATATGCTCGTCATGTTTTATCTTACCAAAGCAGAATAAATTGATTACTTCAGTTGTGATATTTTTCTTGTTAGGACCTGGGTGAGATTGGCATCATCAAGCAGTTCCCGTTCTCCTCGAGCCTTCAGCGCATGAGTGTGATCACCCGCGCCATGAACTCTAAGCACATGTCGGTCTACAGCAAGGGGGCGCCAGAGAAGATTGCGTCGCTGTGCGTACCAGACTCGAGTGAGTGCAGCTTGTTATTGTCATCTCGTATGTCAACAAAAGCAGTCAAAATTGGTCGTTGGTAAGGTAACGTGGAGCTGGTGATGAACTTTAAAGCATTCTTGTAATGGATTGGAGTTAACCGCAGTCAGCTCCATGCTTTTGAAAGACGATGGATTTCAATGCCTTGTAATAAATTGTATAATATAGGTTGGAAGTTGACCTCACAGCAGTGAGAGACAACGAAAAATCCATGATTGCATTCATTGTCATCACATTACAATTGAACATTTCATCACATTTTATTCCTCCCAGTTCCAAATAACTTTGAGGACACACTGAGCTCATACACAGCGGATGGATTCCGAGTTCTTGCGTTGGCATGGAAACCACTGGACCCCAGCTTGCAGTGGCATAAGGCTCAGAAGATACAGAGGTAAAAAGAAATTGGAACGTGGATGTCGGTTTTCTGGCAAAAGCTATAATTCAGACCGTGACGCAGGATTATATTTTGCCCATTTTCCAGAAGTTTAGGTGTGCAGTCGGCCTATTCAATTGATTTTTAACCCCCTGACCGAAATGTATGGTATACATATACTTCATTGGAGCTTGTGAGAGCTTAAGTAGATTGCACATCAATGATCTAAAATGTTTATGCATCTCATTTATGGGATAACTCAACATATATTTTACAGGATTTTATTAACTTTTATGATACAATGGTTATGTGTGATGGTGAATTATGATTTATTACCATTAATGTCAAATTTCAAAAGTAGAAGTAAAATGATCGTAGGGACAAGCACATATTCTGATGAGAGATATGGTTATGTGTGATGGTGAATTATGATTTATTACCATTTATGTCAAATTTCAAAAGTTGAAGTAAAATGATCATAGGGACAAGCACATATTCTGATGAGAGATATGGTTATGTGTGATGGTGAATTATGATTTATTACCATTTATGTCAAATTTCAAAAGTTGAAGTAAAATGATCATAGGGACAAGCACATATTCTGATGAGAGATATGGTTATGTGTGATGGTGAATTATGATTTATTACCATTTATGTCAAATTTCAAAAGTTGAAGTAAAATGATCATAGGGACAGACACAAGAGATAATGTCAATACCTCACAAATTTGTGCAGGAGGATGCTTGAATACTGGTCACAAAGTCCAAGATTTAGTTATGTGTAAAACTGGTCCTGATTTTCTGTCTCTGCCACTAGTCATGATTGTGCACATGTGAACTCTTTCAATGTTTTGATTTATATTGGAGCCATTTTCAAAGGTTTTGATGACTGAAATAAACAATTAAATTTTATTTCACTTAAATTTTATTCAATTTGATACAATTAAAATTGTTCATTAAAAATCAAAGCATGGTTAGCAGCATATAGCTGAATTGCGCATGACTTGCATGTGAATTGCACAAAAAATACACAGAATTTTTTTTTATAGAAAACTGGTATAGAAAAAGATAAACATTAGACTTACAAAAAAAAAAGGATCGATTTACTTTGATCTTTCTCCATGTTTGTTATGCAGAGATTCTGTTGAGAGCGATCTGCAGTTCTTGGGGCTGATGATCATGCAGAACAAGCTGAAGGAGAAGACGGTGTCTGCCATTGAGGAGCTTCACGAGGCTAACATTAGGACCATGATGATTACTGGTGAGTAGAAGGTAGAGATGGAAGGAAAGAGAGAGTGAAGGAATGGAGGAAATGGGATGGATAGATAGAAGGAGAGGAAAGGAAACAGAGGTATAGGTTGAATGAATAAACCATCAGTTATTTAGGAACTTCCTCAAGCTAACATTAGGACCACAATGATTACTGGTGAGTAGAAGGTAGAGATGGGAGGAAAGAGAGAGGGAAGAAATGGAGGAAATTGGATAGATAGATAGATAGAAGGAGAGGAAAGGAAACAAAGAAATAGGTTGAATGAAAAAACTGAGTTATTTAGGAACTTCCTCAAGCTAACATTAGGACCATGATGATTACTAGTGAGTAGAAGGTAGAGATGGGAGGAAAGAGAGAGTGAAGGAATCGAGGAAATTTTAATGGATAGATAGAAGGAGAGGAAAGGAAACAAAGAAATAGGTTGAATGAAAAAACTCAATTATTTAGGAACTTCCTCAAGCTTACATTAGGACCATTAGGACTCACTAGGGAGTGAGTAGAAGGTAAAAATGAGAGGAAGTAGAGAGAGGGAAGGAAGGATTAATGGAAGGAGAGGATAGGAAAACAAAGAGACCAAGTTGATGAATAAACTGCTATTGAGGAACCTCAATTTGTTAAGATTTGAACCTTGATGATTGAGGGTGAGTAGAAGGGAGAGGTAGATGGAATGAAGGAGAGGGAGTGGATGAGAGAAGGAAGGAAGGACATTGGAGATATAAATGAAAGGAGAGGAGAGGATTATGAAGAAGGAACAAGAAGAAGTTACAAACTGTCAGCTATCGAGGAACTTTACCAGGTTCAGTTCATTTATTTCCAAATCATAAAAACAACAATAAAATACATGTCATGTATTAATCATATAAATGCAGATAATGGAATAGGAGGTTACAAAAAGTAAAATACTTGTGCATTGGAGCTCGTGTATAGTACCATCTTGTCTGTCTAGTTTTTCGTTGAGCTGCTGGAACTTTGGATCAAAGGCTGTTCCAATGGATGTGATGATGACAGAAAACACTTCATCATCCATCAGTGCTTCTTTTATAAGGCTCTTTGTAGTACGGGTTCCAGCACTGCCCGCCATTATGTTGTGTTGAGCAGGGATGAACAGAGTTAAGGGCTAATCCCAGATTAATCCTAGATGAATAGTGGAACAGCACAATATAAGATCACTGTTAAGCTTCCCAGTGTGGAGTGAATGCAGTGCACTAGCGTTTGATAAGGGTTCAAACACATATACGCAGAATCACATACATGGGACCGCAGTACTAAATGTCCAAAAAAGCAGATACAAGCTCCAACCTTTTCCAGGCAAAATGCCTGCACTTGTCACAAAAATGCACCCATTTAATGACTCTTCTTGTCACAAAAAAAACAAATCAAAGCATTATAACATCACACTCAGGCTCCAAAAACACAGAAATCAACCGGACAACAAGTACAAAACAGGCAGAATTAAAAAATCCATGTGTCCTCATATGTGTAAGTAATGTCATCGTTATCGTTACGAACCTCATGATCACTCATGAGTAGGATGGAGAGGATAGAAATGGAAGTGGTGAGCGAACATTGTGGTGGAATGACATGAAGAGATGGATTGGGGTGGGGTGGGGTTGGGTCAGGATGCAAGAATGAATGATGGAGGAGACTAGAGCGCAAGAATAGGAAGGTGAAGAAAAGAAGAGAGAACAGTAGGGTAGAGCAAGAGGTAGGAGTATGGAGGGGAAGTTGCTTGTAAAATGATTGCCTTCCAAGTATGCACAATCAAAGTAATTTCATTTATTTATTTCTATATTGAATCTTGTTCAAACAGGGTAATAATAGCTTTCATCTAATTTACAGGTGACAACATTCTCACAGCAGTGAACGTCGCCCGGAAATGCAGCGTCATTAAGCCTGGAAAGAAGGTCATGCATGTCTCTGCCGCGGCGCCGCTGAACGGGGATAAACTGGATGTCCAGTATCAGACGGTGGAGTTTCAGGAGAACAAGAATGAAGGGAAAGAAAAGACTGAAAGTAATGTGAACACTGCCATGCAGCCTGTGGTACGTTGACATGTTTGTTACGCCTGTTTTGTCCATTTTGTCATACCTTACCCTAATCATGATTCAAACTTCAATGGCTGTGTACTCTGAACACTTATATGATTCACTCACATTTTGTCAAATTCCCTTACCTGAATCTCATCCTTACCTTTTACCATAACCTGAACTCTTCAGTGTGTATATTCACTTTTGTATTTATGCGAAATGGGAATCTGACCTAATGGGAGTAGTGACCATGCAGCTTAAGTTGTTGGAATCTGATGTTTGCAGATTAAAATTCTCAATGTTAGCAAGCATCTGAATACAGAGTACATAATATGTCAAATTTGATTACGATTTTAGGAAATTCACTCCCACTATATTGAAAAAGGAACAAATCTCATTTAGCAAAAAAAATAGGTCACCAGGCATGCATTAAGTCGTTCGTAACTTACAAACTGCTTGAAGAAACACCCCCCTGAATCTTAATCTGATCATGCTATATGAAGTGAGACTATGAATTACTGTATAGTCGAGTTAAAATGCACCTTGATTAGTCCTGGTAGTCAGTTGAATTATTCTTTGATGAGTAGTTTGACAAGAGCTGCTCAGAGAAAATCTGAAGGATGGAGAAAATGGAATATAGAGCATACTTGTAACATTGGAATGACTGTGATTGCTCTGGTATTTAGAAATGAAAGCATTATTTAGATCTCATTGTCTTTACCCCTGCAGACGTCCAATGATGTGATGATTGATGTGGGGAATATGAACGGAACAACGTTTGCCATGGATGGTAAGACGTTTGGACTCATCAGGGAGTTGGAACCAGAACTCATGAAAAAGGTGAATAACTTTCATGTTTAAAATCATGTAAGGGGTCTTTCTTCTCCCTCTTTTTTTTCCCTTTTCTTCTTCTTTCTCTTCATCCTTTTCTGTTCCTGCCTCTTCCTTCTCTTCTTATCCTCCTTCCTCTTCATTTTCATTCTTTTCTTCTTCTTCCCCCTCTTCTTCTTCTCCTTTTTCTTCTACCTTATCTTCTCCTTTCCTTTCTTCTTTTGATCATCTTTCCTCCTCTTCCTCTTCTCCTTTTTCTGCTTTTCTTTTCTTCTCCTTATTTTTTCTTGTTTTCCTTCTCCTCCTTCCTCTTTTTCTCCTGATTCCTCTCTTTCTTCTTCCTCCTCTTCCTCTTCCTGTTCTTCTTGTCATCATGATGATGCTTGTTTTTTTTCTGCAGCTGGCGGTCCATGCCCAGGTCTTTGCCCGCATGTCTCCTGACCAGAAGATGCAGTTCATTGAGATACACCTCCTACTCCTTCTCCTCCTTTGACTTCTTCTTCTTTTAATCATTATCATTGTTATCATCCCCAGCTGGCCGTCCATGCCCAGGTCTTTGCCTACATGTCTGAAGACCAGAAGATGCAGTTCATTGAGATACATCTCCTACTCCTTCTCCTCCTTTGACTTCCTCTTCTTCTTCTTGTCATCTTTATCATTGTTATCATCCCCAGCTGGCCGTCCATGCCCAGGTCTTTGCCTACATGTCTGAAGACCAGAAGATGCAGTTCATTGAGATACATCTCCTACTCCTTCTCCTCCTTTGACTTCCTCTTCTTCTTCTTGTCATCTTTATCATTGTTATCATCCCCAGCTGGCGGTCCATGCCCAGGTCTTTGCCCGCATGTCTCCTGACCAGAAGATGCAGCTCATTGAGATCCTGCAGCTGCTGGAGTACCACGTGGGGATGTGCGGAGACGGAGCCAACGACTGTGGCGCCCTCAAGCTTGCTCATGTTGGCGTGGCACTCTCGGAGGCAGAGGCGTCCGTGGCGGCGCCGTTCACATCAAATATTCACGATATCTCCTGCATCCCGTCCATTATGAAGTGAGTATTATGGGATAGACCGTTTGTTAGTTTAATGATGCCAAGGATAAAACCAAGAAGCCTGGAATGTGCACTTCAAATGTCAATTTCCAGTATCTGCCATGAGATGTACAATCGGGGCGATCTGCCTATTTCAAGCTTGAAGAATCTTGAATTGGATAGCAGCGTATGAAGTATGCTTGTAGGGAAGACGTCTTTTGTCACTATTTGCCTCATGGGATATTATTCTTTTTTGTTGATCCACATGCTTTTTCTCCCTTGATGTCCAATTCCAATACCTTATTCTGAATTTAACCCTGACCTTTAACTGTAAGACGTGAGTAAACACTTAGTTTACAACAGTTTTATTTAATTCCGCTTTTCAAATGACGTTGTCTAGTTTATATTCCTGACATGATACAATGAGGAGCACATGAGTGCATGCTTGTGATGGTGACAATTTTTGTCACCATTCACTTTCTGGGTTGCGACCGTCTTGTTAAGAGGGTCATAATCATGAAAGGTATCATTTTCACAAGACTGTCTTCTCACGCTCCTCTTTGTTTCATGTCTCGAGTCAACATTATTCCAGGTAGTTTTCATCCAACGCCTCTAGATTTCCACATCGATGATTTACCTAAACTGAAAATATAAGGTTGGACCCACACGAAAAGGCAATGTAAAACATGAAGCTTTCAAAGAACATTGAAATGTCAAGACTCAAGGTCTGAATTTACATGTGCAATGATTGAGCTACATATATGTTCATCTGGTGTACTTGTATGATTATCATTGTATATCATCGCGACTTTCCATTTAAACATAATTTCCTTTTTTTGTGATTTTCTATGAATATCACCTTAAAAATATGGCTTCATATACCAGAAGTAATTTTAAAATCTTTCTCTTTGTTTGTCAGGGAGGGTCGAGCGGCCCTCACCACATCCTTCGGCATGTTCAAGTTCATGGCGCTGTACAGCATGATCCAGTTCACCTCGGCTATGATCCTGCTCTATGCCTCGGGCTACATCGGCGACCTTCAGTTCCTGTACATCGACATCATCCTCAGCACCGTGGTGATCCTTCTGATGGGCCGTAACGAGGCCTACCCCGTGCTGGCCAAGATACCCCCGCCACCCCAGCTCATGACGGCCACCATCATCTTCGCCATGGTGGCCAACGTGATCATACAGATCATCCTGCAGGCACTGGTCTATGTGGCCATCAGGATGCAAGTCTGGTGAGTGCGGAGTTGAAATGTTCTTTCTATATTTCCATGGTAATCAAATGTGTCTGCTAAAAATCATGAGAGCAATTGAGTGAGAAAAAATTTATAAAAGATTGAGAGAAAAATAACAAAACAGAAATGAACCCCTGGTGTTAATTTTTAACAATGTCACTTCTTGAGTATTAGCACTAAACAAAAAAGTGAATTTGCGCAGGGGTCATCAACTTGGCACCAAAAAGCCGCCCAGCTGCAGTGTGCATCGGTGACATGCTCATGGAAGTTGATGCCCTCAGTTCAAAGTAATAAGAACATTGTAAAAGCCGGCGTGTACATAATCATTTTTGATTGGGAAGCGTGTCATGAACCTCCAAACAGCAACAGAGTGTATTGATAACTGCTATATAGACAAAAATGTCAAACTGTCAGTAACACCTTGTGCTCGTAGTCTTTTAGGATATTTGACCCACTTACAGGGTGAGAAATAAAAAGGAAAGGAAACGGGGACAAAAATTCACATATGTTTCATTTTAGAATGCAATTCTGTCATGCAGTCGTTTTAGCTTGTTTCACTTAATTTTCATTATCACACAGTCTGTTCTATAATTACACATATTATTTCATCTGTCAACCCTCTGGCTCCCAAAACAAACAAATAACACAATAATACACTTCAATTATTGTGGGATAGCCTGACAACGACTACTGGGAGCCGGCCTTTTATCATGTATGAATGTTTAACAAACATTTCTTCTCGTTTCCTTCAGGAAACAGGACCGAGCGTGTTCCAGGATAAAAAACCAGAGATAAAACTCGACGAGAATAAAAACTCTGGAAAACCTTAGGAAACACAGTCATGTCATAACATAAACAACACACTTTCATTGCAGATAAAAGTTGTCTCGTTGAAAGTTCAAGCTAGAATGATTCAATTACGTACTAATTGAAGCCACGTACCCCCGTACGTGCCCTGGTCACCGTGGCTGAATTAGCTCGCACACCTGTACGAGCTGCCTATGCAAATTACATTCCATCGGGGCGACGGCCCCGTACCCAACATAAGTATGCATTAATTAACGATACAAACAACATTTGTCTGCTATACAATCGTACCGCAGACAAATAATATTCTTTATTTGTCCTCATATAACATCTCTGCAGGTACACTCCTCCTGTGTATGACGAGGACGACGTCTACATCTTGAGTTTTGAGAACACAGCCATCTTCACTCTCTCCTGCTTCCTGTACCTCAACTCAGCCGTAGCTTTCTCCCCGGGAAGCCCCTACCGCAAGGAGCTCTACACTAACTGTAAGTCTCCTTGGCCTTGGCGTAAACTATGGGTTAGCAGAGATGTCAAGCAGTATGATTTTATCATATTTACAAGTAGATTTCAAGTAGATTTCAATTTCCTGACCTTCTGTCATTGTCCTGCATTTTGTCCTATAGGGCTTTCCATATGTCGCATGCATATGTGGAGGTGTCGTGGTGTGGTGGTTGTGTACTGTGACTGAAGATCTCAAGGTCCCAGGTTCAATCCCACCCATGGCACTTGTGTCCTTCAGCAAGATACTTTATCCACATTGCTGCTCTCCACCCAGGAGTATAAATGGGTACCTGGTAGGAGGTGGACGATTATGTGAATGATCTTGACCCAGCGCCGATATCGTGCAGCGGGCAAGGAATACTCCCCAGGGAGTGGAGATGGTGCACATACATGTGTATAATATGTTCTTGTATTCAGCGACAAGGGCTCACACTGTAACATCCCATTTAATTCAGTCTCCGGACTGCGATGGGAAAGACCCTCTATACCATTTAAAAAAAATTTTTTTTAAAATATGTGCATCATTGATGAAGTGTATGCAGTTTGTGTAGTGTACAGTGCGCACATGGAAGTTTGATGATCTCACTGTGATCCCAATGTGTGCACCGTAACAGCTCAAAGATCTCAAAATCAGCTCAGTTAGGATACGAAAAAAAAAAAAAAACATTTCATTTGCCCATTCTTACCGGTTAAACATTTTGCTAACATTTTACTGGCCCAGGCCAACAGGCCAGTGGTCGTGTTGAGTTTTCACGAAAATGTGATTTTTCTCTTTAAAATATCTGATTTTTTTTTAGGATATTCAGTCTGATTTTTTGTGTCAAGAGGTTGGCATCTATGGGTTAGGTACATCAATACCTAGCAATGATAGGAAAGAAAGAGGGAAAGAGGGGAAGAGGAAGGAATCAGATTAATCAGATGACCAGTCTAAATGCTTGGTTTGCAGAGAGAGGTGCAGGTCAGCTGTAGGTGGAGCTGATCCAGAAAGCTGGGAACAGAGATTTGTGGCATGCCATGATTGCCTTTGTCTCTAGATACGGCACTGAGAGAGAAAGAGAGAGAGAGAGAGAGAGAGAGGGGGGGAGAGAGACATGAATATAAAAAACAGGATTTCAACAGAGAGTGAGAGTGACTTGTCTGCTTGATATCTGAATTACAAGACATGGGCACTGTGCAAGTATTTTACTATTACCCTGTAAATATACAATGCAATAATGACCTTTTAATGTAAATTGAGTCTCAGCCTATTTGTACGCATCATCATTGTTCATTGAATACAATTCTGCCTTTGTGCATACAAAAAATAAAGAACTGTGCTCAACAGCAACATTACTGCCTCATTTCACTGATTTTTATGCCTCCGCCACGAAGTGGCCTGAGGCATTATGTTTTCGGGTTGTCCGTCCGTCCGTCCGTCCGTACGTACGTCCCGAATCCGTTTAGGCAATATCTTGAGAACCGTTAACCAGATTGGCTTCAAACCTGGTACATGTGTGTATTGCATAAAACCAATGAAGTGTGTAAAATAGGGGTCAGTTCTGATTGAGGTCAAAGGTCAAAGGTCAATGAACTTTGTGAAAAATTGCCCCAAATTGACCTTTTTCACAATAAGGCCAAATCCAAGGATCCAATTCTCATGAAACATGATACAAAGATGGATCACTACTTGGGAATAGACTGGTGACATTTTTGATAAATTTCCTGAAAGTTCAGAGGTGAAAGGTCAATGAACTTTGGCAAAATTGGCTAAAAACTGCCCCAAGCTTTATATTTTCCACAATAAATCCAAATCCAAGCATGCAATTCTCATGAAACATGCTACAAAGATAGATCACTACTTTGGAATAGACTGCTGACATTTGTGATAAAATTCCTGAAAGTTCAGATGTGAAAGGTCAATGAACTTTGCCAAAATTGGCTAAAAACTGCCCCAAACTTCACATTTTTCACCATAAAACTAAATCCAAAAATGAAATTCTCATGAAACATGGTACTAAGATGGATCACTTCTTGGGAATAGACTGGTGACATTTTTTGGTGAAATTCCTGGAAGGCCAGAGGTCAAAGATCAATGAACTTTGCAACAATTTTCTAAAAATTGGCCCCAAATTTATATTTTTCACAATAGACCCAAATTCAATGGTGCAATTCTAATTAAACATAGTACAGAGATGTATCACTTCATGGAGGTAGATTGATGGAAGTTTGGGTATAATTCCTGAAAGGTCAAAGGTCAATGAACTTTGCCAAAAATAGCTAAAAAATTGCCCCCAAAGTAATATTTTTCAAAATAAATCAAGATCCAATTGTGCAATACAAACCAAACATAATATAAAGATGGATCACTACTTGGGGGTCGACTGATGATATTTTTGGTGAAAATTCTCAAAGGTCAGAGGTCAAAGGTCAATGAACTATGCCAAAATTGGCTAAAAATTGAGCCAAATTTAAAATTTTTCACATTGAATGCAAAACCATTGGTTCAATTTTAACCAAACATGGTACAGAGATGTATCACTTCATGGAGGTACACGAGTGAAAGTGTGGTTAAAATTTCTGAAAGGTCAAAGGTCAATGAACTTTACCCCCAGATTGGCTGATTTTAAACAAACTTGATACAAGGATGGCTTTAGATGGACTGATTAGATTGGAAGTCAGAGGTCAATGAATATTGTAAACTTGGCCGAACATGGAAAAACAGAATATGATATTTTCATTTCACATAGGAATTAAATGGTTCATTGCCCACCAAACAGGTTTTCTGAGAATAAATCTAAATAGAGCTAGCAAAGAGGCGGAGGCATATTTATCGACTGCACAGCAGTCGAATTGCTCTAGTTCAACTTTGACAATGCTAAACAATCCTAAATTTTGTTTCTGCCTATTTGGAGATGAATTTGTGCCAATGTGTTTTTATGCCTCCGCCACGAAGTGGCCGGAGGCATCATGTTTTCGGGTTGTCCGTCCGTCCGTCCGTCCGTCCGTCCGTCCGTCCCGAATCCTTTTTGGCAATATCTTGAGAACCGTTTAGCAGATTTGCTTCAAACTTGGTACATGTATGTATTGCATGAAACTAATGAAGTGTGTAAAATTGGGGTCAAATCTGATTGAGGTCAAAGGTCAAAGGTCAATGAACTCTGTAAAAATTGCCAAAAATTGACCTTTTTCACAATAAATCCAAATTCAAGGATGCAATTCTCATTAAACATGGTACAAAGATGGATCACTACCTGGAGATAGACTGGTAACATTTTTGGTAAAATTCCTGAAAGGTCAGAGGTCAAAGGTCAATGAAATTTGTGAAAATTTGCCAAAAATTGACCCTTTTCACAATAAATCCAAATCCAAGGATGCAATTCTCATTAAACATGGTACAAAGATAGATCACTACTTGGGGATAGACTGGTGACATATTTGGTAAATTCCTGAAAGTTCAGAGGTCAAAGGTCAATGAACTTTGCCAAAATTGGCTAGAAATTGCCCCAAACTTGTAAATTTTCACAATAAATCCAAATCCATTGGTGCAATTCCAACCAGACGTAGTGAAACGATGGATCACTTTTTGGGATTAGATTGGTGACATTGTTGGTGAAATGGCTGGAAGGTCAGAGGTCAAAGGTCAATGAACTTTGCAAAAATTGATATTTTTCACAATGAACCCAAATCCAAATCCAATGGCGCAATTCTAACCAAACATGGTACAGAGATGCATCACTTTATGGAGGTAGACTGGTGAAAGTTTGGGTAAAATTCCTGAGAGTTCAAAGGTCAAAGGTCAATGAACTTTGTCAAAAATTAGCTAATAATTGCCCCCAAAGTGATAATTTTCAAAATGTATCAAAATCCAATGATGCAATACCAACCAAACATGGTGCAAAGATGGATCACTACTTGGGGGTAGGACTGCATGACATTTTTGGTGAAATTTCTCAAAGGTCAGAGATCAAAGGTCAATGAACTTTGCCAGAATTGGCTAAAAATTGCCCCCAAATAGATATTTTTCACATTGAATCCAATACTAATGATCCAATTCAAACCAAACATAGTACAGAGATGTATTACTTCATGGAGGTAGACTGGTGAAGTTTGGGTAAAATTCCTGAAAGGTCAAAGGTCAATGAACTTCACCCCAAAATTGGCTAATTTTAAACAAACTTGATACAAGGATGGATTTAGACAGACTGGTCAGATTGGAAGTCAAAGAAGTAAGAGTTCAAAAGTCATTGAACATTGCCAAACTAGGCTAAACTTGGAAAAATATAATGTGATATTTTCATTTCACATGGGAGCAATGGTACATTGCCCACCAAACTTACACATTTTCTGAGAATAGCAAAGAGGCGGAGGCATATTTATAGACTGCGTGGCAGTCGAATTGCTCTAGTTCTAATTTTCGTGCTTTTACTGACATGAATTGCACATTTGAATTAAAAAGGGGGAGTTTTGCCCATTTCTAGGACGCTTGAAGCTATCCTCTCATTTTGTCTGTCTCCCTCACTTGCCCAGGGCCATACTGCGTAGCTCTGCTCATCATGTATGGAATGAACCTCTTCCTTCTCTTTGGACCGCCAGAGAAACTGCGGAAAGAGTTTGAGGTACGTACTTTTTAAATCACTTTAAATTTTTAAAATGTTAATATCTCCATGCTGCAAAGTGGCTATAGGCATCATGTTTATGGGTTGCCTATCTTTCTTTCTGCACCCTATCTGTTGAATTTCAACCATTTCTTGATAAATTCGCTACAAACTTTGCATTGTAAAACGGTGAGCAGTGTAAAATTTGGGTCGCATCTGTCCGGAGGTCAAAGGTTACTGCAGTGTGCCAGCACTGGCCAAAGCATGTGGTGTTTCATTTTACAAAAACAAAGCAAGTTCCAAGTGAATGTGATGGGAAGATGATTGGACACATTGAGAAGAACTGATGAGATGATGTTCAAATCCATCCAAGGTTAAAGGTTTTAAAGTTTGCAAGAAATAGACTTAATTTGAATCTTTATATTACAATAATAAGAAAATTCATCCAAGCACAGAGTAAAGATGTTTGATCACATGGAGATCAACTGATAGGCATATATGTGTACGTGACACTTATGGGACACTAATGGTTCATATGTCTTTCTTTTCTCTTGTTTTTATTATTAACTGTGATAATTAAAATTACTTGGGAACATCTGCAGCCATGATAGCAGCTAGCTAACTTACACCAAACCTTCACAATAAGGCGATCTACTAGTCACCCTGCTATCCCACACACACACACACACACACACACACACACACACATCCGCGTATGGAATACCAATGTGGGACATCGTCTCTTTTGCCGACCCTTGTTGGACACTGCCCTGTTTTCAGTTTGTGTCCAACAAGGGTCGGTTGAAAAAGTCATTCACACAGATCGTCTCTTACGCGTGTGTGAGTGTGTGTGTGAATAATATTTCAAAGAGCGCCAACTAGCGACAGTGCATATTTTGTTTGCCAAAACAAACCTTTGCTAAAATAGTCGCCGGGGGAAGGGGGTGGGGGGTTGCAGAGTACGAACGCACCCCCCCCCCCCCCCCCCAAAAAAAAAAAAAAAAAAAATAAATAATAATAATAAATAATAAATAAATAAATAAATTTAAAAAAAATAATAGATAAAAATAAATAAATGAAAATGGAAATTAAAAAAAAACACAATAATGTATTTTTTCCGTATGCTGTTTATGTGCAATGTTTCACTATGTGTTTGTTTAATGGATTGTAATAAAATGTTTATCTTTCTTTTTATAACAATAAATTGAATTGCATGGAATTACTCTGTGCATTTTGATTACACCCATTATCAAAATCCTCGTTTGTCATCATTATCCAAATTGAAACATTTCATCATCAACAGTCACTGTCACTAGAGTACTGTGACGTACACTTCATTATTTAACACTATATAGCCCGCGAGGGCATTAAATCAACCCTTAACATTTTTCACGACAAATCTTTTAAAGGGCAAGTCCGGGCCATAATTAACATAATTTAAGAGGAAGAAAAATTTTCCCTACAGAATGATGTAAAAATCATGAAAATCAGACAAGAAATAAGGAAGATATGACATTTTTCAATTTCACATTTTCTCGGAAAACATTTCTTGACCAGTCCTTATGAATACTCTGAGGGAATTGATGTCATTCTCTCATAATTTTCAACACATTTCAGTTACAAAAATGATGAAAAATCTCATATTTCAAGTGTTAGCCACTTAAACTTATTTTTTTGTTTTATTCAACCTAAATAAATGAGAAATGATGTTCATTCTGACATATCTTAATACATGGATATGCTTTCACTTGTATCTGCCAAATAATGAAAATGTTCACAATCTCATGTATGATATGTATGACAAATTGTGAGGGGATGACATCACCAACTCACTCATTTGAATATTCATAAGGACTGGTCAAGATATGTTTTCCAAGAAAATTTGAAATTTTAAAATATTGTTTCTTTCTTAATTCTTGTCTGATTTTCATGATTTATGCATCTTTCTGGAGAGAACAAAAATATCTTTCTTTTGAAATTACGTAAATCCTGGCCAGGACTTCCCCTTTAAAGGTCGGCCGCAATGTATACGTACTTCATGACTTTATTTTTTTAAGTCTTTGCAGAGCTTTTGAGGACATGATGCTAGTGCCGCGAACGGAATCCTATCGACAAAAAGGAAATTAGATCATCAACAAAAATTGAAAAGCCATTTCTTTGATATACATTGGATAAAAATCATAAATAAGTGTCTATCAAGGAGACAGAAGTTTTGGAGTATAAGTCAGATAATTACAGCACATAATTCAGTATTTACGCAATTTACGCAAAAGTAATCACTTAAAAATAAAGTCGTATAAGTTCCGTAAAAAATTAATGACACAATTTTCGTAGATTACGTTACATGTGACTCCCAGTGCCGATTTTCATCATCATCATCATCATCATCATCATCATCATCATCATCATCGTGCGATGAACAGCCAAAATCAGAAGGGGGGCCACTTAAGCCTCCCCCCCCCCCCCCCCCTCTGGTCACATCCCCCAGGCTATGCAATTTCAAAATAGCCCAGCCATATCTTCAGTTAAAGCTAAAAGCTAAAAGAGTTTTGGTAAGGGATTTGGTGATCATCAAGATAGAATTGTATATTCATTTTGATCACATTCCCATAAAACCATCTGGTGAAAAATTGACATCAAAAGGACAAAAAATAACAAAGTTATGGATAAAATTTGAATTAAGAAAATAATAAAACCACTTTACCACGTGGTGATCTGGGACACCCGAGCAACCACGTGCATGGTTTTACTGTATTCTTTATTCCTATTTCATTCATAGCTTTGTGATTCTTTGTCTGATTGATGTCAAATTTTCACCAGATGATTTTTATGGGAACGCGATCAAACTGATAAACAAATTAACACTAGCTATCTTGATGACCAAATCCCATACCAAAATCTTTTAGCTTTAATCATATGCAAATATCCAGTTCACTGTAATGATTAATAACAGAATACGTTCTTTGTATATGTATATATATGTTTAATTTATTAAAAAAAATGATTACATGAAACAACAAATCAACATATAAACAAGGCATTAGCAATATTGTGTCTCGCCCACTTGCGAAAATAACCAGAAATATCGCGATCTGCTTTTTACACTTTGTACAAAATGTACAAGAATGACTTTTAAGTCTGACTTCAGAGCAATATGTTTTGTTGCAATACTGACATGAAAAAGAACCTAAACAAGAATGTGAATGCAACACTTGTTTCCTGGTAAACTGCTTCCCACATTTGTAGCAAATATTACATGAATGTTTCTGGAGGTTCGCTCTCAACTGGAATGACTTTCCACATCTATTACATGTACACGCCATGTTGCCATAAAATAAATGGGCTCCTTTGTTGCCTAAGAGGTAGTGCCTGCCTGTAAAACCTGTGAAAAACTGAAACAAATAAGCAACTTTAAACAGACAACATCAAAATCAGGTGCAAAATAGTGACTTTGAATAAATTTGCATAAATGTGCATGAGTAATGTTAGCCTAAATCTACATCAGTAATGCTCACACATGCTCACACAATTCTGTGCACAAGTTAGGAAGCCTTCACCAAGAGTCTTGCAAGTAAACTTTAATGTATGACCTCAAATGACCTTTGACCTTATCATGTGACCTCTTACAGCACAATAACATGCAGGTGCCCCCAGTGCATCCATCATCCAAGTTTGATTGCCATTGTAGCAACATGTGATGAGTTATGTGTGATAAAAGAGTCTTGCAAGTAAACTTTAACGTATGACCTCAAATGACCTTTGACCTTATCCTGTGACCTCCAACGGTACCATAACATGAAGGTACCCCCAGTGCATCTATGACCCAAGTTAGGTTGTAATCAAAGCAACCTATGTGAAGTTATTTGTCAAAAGAGAGTCTTGCAGGTAAACTTTAACATAGAAAAAGAGAGTCTTGCACATACTCTTTAATATATGACCTCAAATGACCTTTGACATCATCATCACATGACCTCTGACAAGGCCATAACATGAAGATACCCCTAGTGCTTCTATCAACCAAGTGTGGCTGCCATTGCTGTAACAGTTGCCAAGTTATCGATCATAAGAGAGTCTTGCAGGTAAACTATAACATTTGTGACGGACGACGGACGGACGCCATTTGGATCCCTTAGTCTCGCCTTCACCTCCGGTGGGCGAGACAAAAATGATGAAATGAAATAACAGATCATCAGATAAGTGGTCATTACATGAAAAACAAATCAAGAGGTTTGTTGAGAATGAAAGGAGGAATGGTAGCACTAAAATACATGAACATGAATCCATGAGTTCTTGGAGATATGGGAAGGTTCATTGGACCACTAACAACCCCACGAGC
The DNA here is from genome assembly GCA_963669155.1 of Arbacia lixula. Taxonomy (NCBI): domain Eukaryota; kingdom Metazoa; phylum Echinodermata; class Echinoidea; order Arbacioida; family Arbaciidae; genus Arbacia; species Arbacia lixula. The sequence continues at coordinate 7,107,051 of OZ022591.1, read as the reverse complement.
AAGCCAGTCTGAAAGTATGACCTATCCACTGACCCACAGATTCAACGAAGAGGATCCATATGATCCATCTACCACTATAAAAGTCAGTGATCATACATCCCATCAGACAAAAAATTCTTGAGACATTCAGGGCCAACCCAAAATAAGCAAGTCCCCGAGGACCCCCTCAGCGAACCAAGGGCATCCTAGAATCCCTTTACTATCGTTCCTGCAGGATATGTATCAACAATAACAAGGCATGAAAAACATTAACAGCAAAACTCATAGGTAGCATAACCTTATTGCAAAATCTACCTATAAACTACATTATGTTGAGACAGTTCGGGAAGTTACACATTTTTTTTCTACATACAAGTAGTTTGAGAACAGATATATTTGTTTAAAATTAAAATTTCCATTATCTAAAATGAACACGAAGTTTGTTTTCTGTTTTGGCAATACTTTATTTCAGATCCTTATTAGTATTCACATACAATTTAAAACTCCTAAGTTCATATAGATATGTGAATGGAATGGGTGACCATGCCCAATTAAGCAAATTATGACACCATCATCACACAACGCCCTTTACAGGCATATTGTCAGCGTAAAAAAATGCATTTTAGGTGAAAATGCTATTTATGAATCCTTGTAGTCTTGAGGAAGAATAACAGTTCCATAAACAGTACTTGGTCATTTATATCATGTGACATTGAACCAATCCATGAACAAGCTTAGGATATATGAACACAGCATAGAAATGAAAATGATATTTTTTTTATGAATAAACATGAGGTTTCTTTATTTCTTTCCCTGGATTTTACTCAGACCTCTGGTGGTATTGTCGTCACATCATCATCATCACATTGTCATCAACCTAACAAAAGGAAATGGGACAGAAGACATTGCTGTCTTTATTGTAAAAAAATGGACCCCAAACTGCCGAGACATCTGGAAATACATCATTCCAATGAAAAAAGGGTAATCGAAGCTTTGATGCATCCAAAATTTTCAAAAGAGAGACGAAAAGCGTTTGAAGAACTAAGGAAAGAAGGAGACTATGAATACAACACACAGGTCTTAAAAGAGGGACAGGGCAGTCTTCTGGTCTACAAAAGACCAAAATCTGATGCAAAGGAAAATGCTGAGCAATATCTTCCGTGCAATACCTGTAAGGGTTATTTCAAGAAATCGAATTTGTGGAGACATAAAACAAGCTGTATGAAATCCAAACCGCAATCACAGTCTTCTCACCATAGTCATCAAATATCATCAGCATCTCTGCTACCAGCAGTTGAGAATGTTTCGGAACAACTGAAAACAGTCCTTGATAGCATGACCCCAGATACTGTCACCCGACTGGTAAGGACAGATGACTTCATATGTAAATATGGAGATCATGTTTTCGAACAAGCTGGGTACCTACACAAATCCGCAAATTACATTTCACAAAAAATGCGGGAACTTGGGAGATTGCTTCAGGAGTGCATGCAAGCTACATGTGAACAGTGAAAAGTTCAAGACGTCAAGAGATCTTGTCGATCCAGGAAACTTTGATGACGTCATCAAAGGTGTGAAAAAAATGGCTGGATTTAATTTCAAAACGATGGAATTTACTTCTCCAACTCTTGCAAAGAAGGTTGGACACAGCCTGAGAGGCCTCTCTGAACTGTTGCATGCAATAGGAATAAAGACAAAAGATCATTCCATACAGGAAACGGCAAAGGGTTTCCAGGACCTGTATGATCATGAGTGGTCGAAGAAGATCACACGTCATGTACTCCGCCAAATGAAGAAGACAAAATGGCAGAAAAGAAAGTGCATTCCACTCACTGAAGACACTGTGAAGCTAAATGAGACTCTTGCAACTGACATGGAGGATATATATATATATATATATATGCAGTAAGTTAAAATTAACTAATCAAAATTGATCAGCATTTCTTGTGTTAACAAAAATTTTTCCAATGGTATTTAGCCCATCGGCACTTACTTTCCTTTCTTAGCTGTCACACTCATTACTTTCAAGGTTACATTGAACATGTCAAATTTTTTGGTTATTCATAACATTTCCATTCGCAATATGATGCACTATGTTAATCACATTTTTTTTAAAAAAAGGATAAAAAATGTTATGAATAAATGCCCTTATATCTGTGTTAGATTACATCAAAATTAGTCCAATTTATAGGGGAGTAGTGTACCGCGACTGACGCTCGACAAATTCTTCACCAATTTTTTTATGCCTGGTCAGTTAGACCTTATTCTTCATTTCATGGTCTTTATAACAGAGACAGATTCTTGCACCAAGGTCATATAACTGAGAAGATGAAATGTTTCATTGAAAAAATGAAGAACTGTAATGTGACTAACATGGAATAGCACATTTATATTTCACATGATACTTATGTGGGGAAGTTTTGATTAAGTTGTAACCCATGACTTTTGTTAGTTCATCAAAATCACCTGCATGAAGTGTGTTGGACAGCATTGTAAGAATTACCTGTGTAACTTTGGTTAAACAGCATTGATTAGAACTACCTGTGTGACTTTTGTTGGACAACACTGATTAAGTTTTCATATATGTTTGTTGGACAGCATACAGAATACAGCCAATATCAAGCAATATCACCCAGGCAGCAATACCGGTACCTGAAAGGGCGCTTACAACGTATAGTTCCGGTTTGCTGCTCCGGTCAACCAAAACCACAAAAACCAATCATTTAATATCTTGTAAAACTCATAGGCCTGTATTCTGAAGTTAGGTATAAGGGTGAGGCTGAAACTGTGAGTAAAAAAAAAATAAATAAATAGGCTAGTAGTCTAGTTCTTCGTTCCCTATTGCCTATGTCTGTTACTACAAAATACTAGTTAGCTTGGGCTACGTCTAGCTTGGGCTAAAAATATCTTAAACAGTATTAAATGTTTTTGTTAAGAGTTCATTGCCTTATATCAAAAGTATTACTTGGTATAACGTTTGAACAAATTTGCTTTTGAAACAAATTGGTCTCCATGGTTTGGTCTCCATGTTATATTGACAATTTATTGTAGCGTATCCATTTTTCTTTTGACAAAAAAATTATTGCAAGTGTTACTTTTAGAATTGGGTATGAAACGAGAACACAGACTAAGCTAGTATTACTATAAGTAACACTAGAAGTAGAAGATCTAGATCTATAGGTTTATGAGTAGATCTATGACTTGCTCAAAAACTAGATCTAGTAGAGTTGAGCAAAGGGGCGAGGGACAAACATCAGATTTTTAAAACTAAATCTAACACGGATCTAAAAGTTAGATCGTTAGATCTAACTGTTACTGTGTTAGATTAGATCTAATTTACATGCCAATGGCAATGCTAATGCCTGCAGTGGTGCACGATGTTAGGCCTAACTAGCTAGGTCTAGATCCTCTACATGTTTTTTTTTTATTATTAATAACAAGCCTAAACTAGGGATACTAGGGCAATGACTGGTCTGACTGTCTAACATTAGATAAGATCTTCATTGGCTCAACTGAAAATAAAATGCTTGAAAATTATGGTCTAACATAGCTTGTTATTAGACTAGATCTAACTAACTTAGATATATAACTCTGTGTATAAGTAAGTGTAAGTTAGACTGGAGTCTAAGTTATAAGTTAGACGGACTATTAAAAAAAAGTTACGAGACTACGTCAGACTCAGATATTGTCTAACCTTACGATCTAATTTAGATCTAGACTTTGTGGTGTTGACTTACCTAATGGCATTGTAATATAGAGAGCACACTATTTTCGAGAAGGTGAGCACACTATTTCTGAGAAATAACTACAATTCCGTCCCTCTGCTTTTATTGAAATAACACTGTTCAATTCTTGATTTAAATTTCCACCTCTGCATAAATTGTTGATACACTAAAATACAATCATCACAATAGCTTGCATGCAGTACAGTGTACGCGAATGCGAGTTTGCGATTGTCTCTTAAACACGCAATTCCCATAGAGATTCCATCGCACAAAAACGTTCGTATCACATCGCAGAGTTAAACCGGACTTAAACTACCCCTACACCTAGTTTAAAGTCTGGTTTTACTTATTACACACACATATGGGAAGTTAGACCACACTTAAACCTAGGTTTAACTAAACCTGACTTCAGAAACAGAAATATAGACACCGTGTCTAACCGTACTAAGTCGCTACTTAGACCTGACTTAAAACACACTTAGACCAGAGTTCAGGTTTAAAATTACTTATACCGGACTTCAGAATATGGGCCATAATATTTATTCACACAAGAACAAATATGGATTGACCTGATGAGCAGAAGGAGAGAATATCCTTTACAGATGAGAGCATAACTTTTTAACAAAATACACACAGGTATTTCACGAAAAGTCTCACAGATAATTTAGTCAGGTACTTCTAATCAATGTTGTCCAACAAAAGTCACACAGATAATTCTAATCAGTGCTGTCCAACAAAATTCACACAAATAATAAGTGCTGTCCAACAAAAGTCACACAGGCAGTTCTAATTAATGTTGTCCAACAAAAGTCACACAGATATTTCTAATTAATGTCGTCCAACAAAAGTCACACAGACAATTCTACTCAGTGTTGCCCAACAAAAGTCACACAAGTATTTCTAATCAGTGCTGTCCAACAAAATTCACACAAATAATTCTAGTTAGTGCTGTCTAAAACAAGTCGAACAGGTAGTTCTAATCAATGTTGTCCAACCAAAGTCACACAGATAATTGTATGCAGTTCTGTCCATCAAAAGTCATACAGTAAGTTCTAATCAATGTTGTCTAACAAATGTTTCACAGATAATTCTTCTCAGTGATGTCCAACAAAAGCCACACAGCTCTAATGAATGTTGTTCAGCAAAAGTCACACAGATAATTCTAAGCAGTTCTGTCCAACAAAAGCCACACAGATAATTTTAATAAGTGCTCTCTAAGAAAAGTCAAACAGGCAGTTCTAATCAATGTTGTCCAACAAAGGTCACACAGATAATTCTAATCCATGCTGTCCAACAATAACACAGGTAATGAAAAGGTTAACTACATATACATGTATGTGGCATCCTGATGAAGCCAGAATTTGTGCAACCTTCTCAAATAATAATAATAACATATGGGCAATTCTACGGAATGTAGGACATCATGTGAACTTTTAATTTGCTTGGAACTTTAAATTATATGCTTATTTATCTAATTCATTATCAAAAATATATGGAATCATTTGGGGGATTAAAAATTGATTTTCCAGGCCCTCCGTATAGGAGAAATCAAAACTATACACAAAACCTGTGTGACCTCTGCTGGATAGCACTGACTAGAATTCTAGTTGGACATCACTGATTAGAATAATCTGTGCGACTATTGTTGAACAGCACTTACTAGAACTACCTGTGTGAGTTTTGTTGGACAGCACTGGTTAAGATTACCTTCAGGAGTGAATCTTTTGGACACATTAACCACAGTTACACCTGATGCATAATCCCTTTCATATTACAGATAAACACTATGCCAATAAACAGTGTGTTATGTGCAAAATTCGTACCTAATTACGTCGACAAATGTCTTGCATGACTCAGCACATTAGCATTAAAGACATTTGGGTGACCAAGTTTTAGTGTGATCATGATGGATCAATGAATGCGTCACTTACACTGTCAGGTCCATGAATCATGTTAAATGTTAAACAAATGGTAAGATGTACTTTTTTCTTGAAGTTTCAATATTATCATGAAGCAGCATTGAATTTCTCAATGGCACTGACATATCCATAATTTTTCAGTAATTATGGCAGATAACCAGGAATTTGAACATTCTTGGGAGGGGGTAATGGGAGTGACTTAAGTCAAAAGCAACCCCTTAAAAGTGCTCAGGAAAGGCGGAGGGGGGATGGGAATCCTGTCAATGTTTAACGTTGCTTCGTGATAACATTAAAACTTTGAGAAAAAGAGGACATCTTAAAATTTTCTTTATTTATGTTATCCCTGCAAACTCTGAGCTCTTCGGTTTTGAAATAGGTGCCCTTTAAATTTGGACTAACTTCTAACTTTAAAAAGTAAGTGCAGATAATGCTATTCTCTAAAGGTCAACAATATCCTGCTGTGAGAAGGGGGGGGGGGGGGGGGGCTGACACCCTTTGTCCTGTCCTCATTGGTTTGTTAACTTACACTGCTCCTTCTTAAAATGGAAAGTTGAGTCTCCCCACACTCTGTTCAAAATTTATCGAGATGACAGTGTCAGTGAGGCATTCATTGATCCATCATTATGATTAAACTAAAACCTGGCAATAGTGGAAAATGCCATAGTTGTCTTTAATGCTAATGTACTCAGTCATGCTAGACATTTGTTGACAGATGTAGGTATCAATTGGCAGAAGTAGAGATCCTTGTTCTTCTGATTCAATTTTGAGCATTTCATGGTTGACAATTACAAAACGAGAGCCGTCTTAAGTTGAATTACCTTTTTTTTTTTTGTTGATACGCACTGTATAATTAAGGTAACTTTCAAAACAAGACAAATAAAAAAGATGATGATCTTTGACCTTATGATCCCCAAATCCCCTCAGATCATTTTCACTCTAGTGTGCATATAACATTGAAGTGGGCCTGTCAAATATTCCCTAATTTCTTGCAATAACCCACACTGGACTGACTAATGGATAAACAGATGACCCAATATCTACTGTTTCCCACACCTAACTGTCACCGGATGCGTGTAGTCCTCCACTAGGCTCAGGTTCCTCCCTGTCACCAGATGCGTGTAGTCCTCCACTAGGCTCGGGTTCCTCCCTGTCACCGGATGTGTGTAGTCCTCCCCTAGGCTCGGGTTCCTCCCTGTCACCGGATGTGTGTAGTCCTCCCCTAGGCTCGGGTTCCTCCCTGTCACCGGATGTGTGTAGTTTTCCCCTAGTATCCATAGGCTGTAACAGAAGTGAAAAGATCAATTACTCAATACACAGCATTCGATATGGTGATGATAGTTTTGAAAGTACCAGATGATCTTTAAAGGTTTGCACGGAAGCGAAGATTATGTAGAGGTTAACGGTTTATGGTTTACCATGTGGGTAATCCTGGTAAGTATTGTTGGGGTGAGACAGGTCAACATCTCAGATTTTCCACTTCTTACATATTTTACCTATAATGAAGGAATGTAGGAATTACTGGTTGCTTACCGGGACAGTAGTCTCATTGGGTGTCTCTCTCTCCTTGTCACTGGTTCTTCTACCAGTATCTGTCAGCTGTAACAGAAGAGAGAGTTATTAAGAGAGGGCCACCTGATACAGTGTAATTTTATATGACTATGATGGCTTCTTGTATAGCCCCAAAAGTGCATGAAAAGTGTTTTACACAGGACCTTGGTGAACAGTAAACTTCTGGCAGAGTGAGCCACTGATCCTCGTTTTAAGTCACAAACGTAGTAAAAGAAGTGTTTACAATAATAACATAACAACTTGAAAAATATGAATCCATAAGGAAGGTTTGCGGTACAACCAAAGGAGGAGGATGTCACATCCTCCTCCTTTCACCTTAACACTATTCATTTCATTGTTTTCAACTTCTTACCTTAGCCTATACCTAGTATCATACATGAGTTATCTTGATCTTATCTTTATTCTTTCTCCTGATGACGAGCTGCGCAGTTCAGCTCGGAACGTGGGGTTTCCAACTCTTACATGGTTGTAAACCTTCCTTATGGATTTATTACTCTTGCCATGCAATTTATATACAATATAATATTCAATGTATTGAAAAATATACTACCACTTGTTTGTAAAACTGGGATATGATCATGATAGATGAGAATCGTTCAAAGCAATTACATTATACCAATGCTTTATATGGGTCTCAGAGCCCATACAAAGCAATGATAAGGACTAATTGCTGTGGGTTATCTTGAAACAGTCAAATTTTACAAATGTGTGGTTGAAGTCTTATTTTGTTCAGTCATTAAATTCATGTAACATTTGAGGTACAACATCTAGCTCCCACTCTTCATCTTTTAGGAGGAATTGTGAGTGCACTTATTTACACATCTTATTGGATAGTATCAGAAATGTACAGGAAATATAATATTCTGCAAGTCGGCCAACTGCCTCCCTGTGAAAATTTTTAAAAAGAGAAGAGCAAGAAAAAAGATGGAAAAGTAGAGGTCAGAGGCATGCAAAATATATACCCCTATTTTGCTTTAAAAAGTAATTAAATCATCCTTAAATTCACCTATGACGTCTTTTTGTTCCTCAATTTGTCATTTTACGGTGCCCCATATTCAGCCAATTCAACATGCAACATAAGGTATTTATAATACACAGATATCTTAAATCTCATCCCAGTCCAAAATAATTTTCCTATAAAATCGCAAAATTATCCTGTAAATACCAGCAAATTTATTCTCCATACCCCCACATAATAAAGTTTTAGGAAACAAACATCCATGTACTCTATTAATGAATTGAGTACCTTTGAGGGGATTTATGAAAGCTTCATAGTATTTAAGGCATGCATGTCCACAGTATATGTGACTTCTGTGCTGCCATTTTTTTTTTTTTTTGGGGGGGGGGGAGGGGGGGGGGGACATGTGTCTAAGAAAGGTGTGCCCTTTTTATTACCTAAAGACACATGTACTAAAAATATGTGCCATATCGCCTATGGGGTTAACACACCATAATATAATATAAATATAATTTCATATAATACATTACAAAATAAGAAACTGTGACATATAAAATCATTGGCTTGCTCACTGCATATTCATGAAGACATGCATAGAACCATTTCATTGAAATATTAAACTTTATATCATTACTTTCTTATTCCTTGTCTGATAGTGATGAAATTTTACATGTAATTCTAATGTATTTGTTCAAATTATATTTTCAGCCCAGACTACCCCTTTAATTACAATGTCATTGCTTCACCTAAACACACACTCACAATCATTTGCAATTTTTCAATATTACAATTTCACCAGAGTTATTTGAAAACACATACCTTTTTCCAAGGCATTCCTTTGTTTTCAATCCATAGTCATACAGAACTTCTGTACCCGCTGTTATAGATCTGTTTAGAATAAAAATAGAAAATGTTTAACTGATCGATATGAAAAGTGATAGATTTTCTCATATAAGTACTAAGTGTTGATTAACTTGATTCTACCTATTTGAGTGGATACAGCCTCAACACCTGCTACACCCAAGGACGCAACATGTATACTATAAAATCCTAATCATTCCTTTTCAAGTTGTTTCCTCTGAATTTATCATTTCAACTGATCTTGACCTACCTCCTCTCAAAAATCATTAAACATGAAAGATGACACATGGTCATCATTAGAATCACGTTAACGAGTAATTTAAATGTTTATGTATGATATATGTGACTCGCTATGACAAAAGGTTCCAAAAGTCTCCGAAGTTCTAGCCGAGAAAAACAACTTTGAAGCAAAAATGTCAAAACTTATCGAAATTTACTTTTTTTAAATTATCTCAATCTCAGAATTTTTTTATACCGTGTGGCAAAATTTCGAAGCAAAATACTTAATAGAAAGCGGAAAATTTTGTATTTCTACTTCCTCGCCTCAGTGCGCGCGCTCACTACGGAAGTAAAATTTACACGCGATTTTCTCATGATTTTTATTTTCAAAACCGTTCTACACTGTACATGCTCTCTTAAAACCTTGATATATCCGCACTGGATTACTTTTCTGCATCGTGTTATATATCAAATTAAAGCAGGTGAACTGGAAAAAAGGGTTTTGCTAATACCCCGAAATCCATTTGTTGAGACTTTTGGAACCTTTTGTCGGAGCAGGTCACATATACATATTTAATGCATTATACTATAGTTACATACATGTAAACATCATTAACAAAGTAGTACTGTTTGTAATTGCATGTTGGCCCCCAAAATGCTCAAATCAATCGCTAATTCCGTTTCTAGCTAAAATTCATGAATGCACCATTATTTGTACAATAAATGATTGATGCCAAAACAACGATATCATGTGGAAACATTTCAGTTTCACAGATGGGCAATTCCATGGTAACTGATGTTACAAGGAAGAGGACAATTCTTTATTCTTTGCTTTGTAGATTAAAAAGTATGCCTTGTTGGGATGTGTTTCTTTAATGGACCATTAAGTTACTCACCTTGTGCTAAATAAACAGAGAAGAGGACTGTTATCCACAGTAATCACCTTCATCCTACTATTCCTCTCACAGGCATCACCATGGTTTGCCAGTCGCGCAAGTTTTGGCCCTCTGGTAGGCTCTTCAGTAGCATCAATGCTAAATTATCAATATACGTCAAAATCATCTTATGAATAATTATTGGTATGAGGTCATCTTGGAAATACAGTATTTTCGCAGGATCTAAATAATACCAAAAGTATGCAGCATACATTTGCCATATTTTTTTTAATGTGAAGTATTCCATAGAATCAAAGACCTCAATAGGAATAGGTGTATAAAAGTTAATTTTGATAGCTCAACATGTATGTCAAAGAGTTTTTGAGATCTTGCATAAAAAACTCTTTTCACAAATGGCCATTGTGACCTTTAACCTTGTGACCCCAAAAGCTGACAGAAGTATTGGTTCCCCTCGATACACCCTCATATCAAGTTTGAAGTCAAACCATCAAATGGTTCTGGAGATATTGACAAAAATAAAACGGGACGGACGTACAGACGGACAACCCCGAAACATAATGCCTCCGGCCACTTCGTCATTAGAGGCATAAAAAAAGGATGAGCGGAAGAAATTTTACTATGAGGTCTGTAAACAAATTAATAGTTAGTATTCAGGAAGTATTCTAAAACTACAAAATAAAATTCTTGTTTTCAGGGAGTGCATGCTCCAACTAGATCCGGATATCCAGGAAGTGCTTACTGCAACAAATTTGCAGTTTAGGACTGGGATGGAGGCATGGACCCATTTCTGAATACTTTGGCTTCTAAGAATTTTCATGAAATTTACATTATAGTGACATACATAGTAAATGAATTTCATCAATTAAGACTCAAAAGTTAAATCATTTACAGGAGCTCATTGTACCAAAATAAGTACAAAAAAATCTGCCAATGAATCAATGAAATTCTTTTTTCCCCCAAAATTAGAAATTATGTGGACATATCAAAAGTTTAGGTAACAATTCATCAGGTTTACAAAAGTGAGTGTAATGACTAACCACTAAACTGAACACTATTTGTATGTACTTACCAAAAAATTTTTCCTCGCCATGAGAAAAAAAATCGGAAGATACTATCCTTACACTCCTCCGAGTCCTCTCTTTGACTTCCCTCATCTCCTGAAAGAAACTCTCCATGATATTGAGCCAAAAACTGTCCAGGTTTGATGTCCTCCACTGCAATCACTCCACGCCCTAGAATTAAATGTTTTATAGTTTTTTTAATTACAATACATGTATGCATAATAAAACAAGGTGGTTCGCGAACCACAAGTCTTGCCTAATTTCGCAATCGATAAAGTGTTTTTTTTTTTTTCAAATATTTTTTTTCAAACCCTTTAACCCCTAGATGACCTTTGACCCCATCAGCCTCATGAAAAGACACATGTGGTATTACCCAAGGATCATTTGTACCAAGTGTGATCACAATTGATGCAGAAATAAAGAAATGAAAGCAAGTCAAACAAAAACTTTGAGAAAAAATAATGCAAATGGCCTCATATCATTTGACCTTTTGACCCCTAGATGACTTTTGACCCCATCAGCTTCATGAAGACACATGTGGCATTACCTAAGGATCATTTGTACCGAGTGTGATCACAATTGATGCAGGAAAAAAAAGAAATGAGAGCAAGTTAAAAAAACACTAACATTTTTGTAACAGACCAACAGACCAACAGACTAACAGACCAACAGGAAAAGTGATCACTAGGTCTCTAATTTGGGAGAGGAGAAATTAGCCCGAAGTCAGCTAACGGTTTGCGATCCCGTCTTCACCAGCTCCAGCTTCAGTTTAAGCCCGAAACTGGCGCAAGCGCAGTTCAGAGGAATGTGTATGCGGTTTAAAATTTGATCCGCGTGTATGTAGGTGTATGCAGGTACATACTAATGCATCCATAATATGAATAACGCTTATACCTATTCTGACTTCATGGTCACATAGGCGTAAACGAGTGCGCACACTGTTGCACGCGCAGACCCAGTTTTTGCAACACCAGTTGTACGCGCTGACATTGGAATTAGCTCGCTATTTTGAAAATAAGCCCAAGATTTGATGGTTTATTTTTCGATTGAAATAACGCGCTATTTGCGTCTTCACTGCAAAATAGCTCGCTATTTCTGATTGGGCTAATTCTCAGATCCCAAATTAGTGCGCTATTTTTCAAGCTCAAGCTGGTGAAGACACACTTATACAGTATAAAATATTCTTGCCTTTCACTTGCCCCAAGAATGACTCAAGGTCCCCATAGCAACAGAGCAAAAAGCCCAACTGATCTGAAAGTATATTCTTTGGCATTTCAAAGGAACTTGTAGGTACAGTGCCCATATTGAGAACATATCCTTCGATCAGGAGAATATTAAATTCCGTATACTTCGGGAGGGACAGTTATCACCGTTTTTTGAAAGACACAGAGCTATTTGTATACAATTCTCTGTAGGTACCTGAAGCATATTTTCAAATGTTTACCTTTCTCCTTGTTAATGTAATGTTCCTTTATCCATGGTGGATCACATTCTTTCTTGATGTAATCTTTTACATAATCTACGACTACCCGTCTCCCTCTTTCACGCGGCATATCTCTGCAAAACAAAATAAAAAATATATAGTGCTAGGGTCACATATTTATGCATTTGTACTCTTTTTCTGAACTTGAATACAGGTCATGATCATCTATGGAATGAAAACAAAAGACTTACATAAGTGATTATAACCAGTGCTGTCCAACAAAAGTCACACAGATTGTGCCTTCTAACACAAGTCACACAGGCAGTTCTTATCAGTGCTGTTCAACAAAAGTCACACAGGTAATTCTAATCAGTGCTGTCCAACAAGTCAGAAAGATAATTCTAGTCGATGATTTCCCAAAAAAGTCACACAGATAATTTTAGTCAGTGCTGTCCAACAAAAGTCACACAGGTAGTTCAAATCAATGCTGTCCAACAAAAGTCACACAGGTAGTTCAAATCAATGCTGTCTAACAAAAGTCACACAGGTAGTTCAAATCAGTGCTGTTCAACAAAAGTCACACAGGTAATTCTAATCAGTGCTGTCCAACAAGTCAGAAAGATAATTCTAGTCGGTGATTTCCCAAAAAAGTCACACAGATAATTTTGGTCAGTGCTGTCCAACAAAAGTCACACAGGTAGTTCAAATCAATGCTGTCCAACAAAAGTCACACAGGTAGTTCAAATCAATGCTGTCTAACAAAAGTCACACAGGTAGTTCACATCAGGGCTGTCCAACAAAAGTCACACAGGTGGTTCTAATCAAGGCTGTCCAACAAAAGTCACACAGATAGTTTAAATCAATGCTGTCCAACAAAAGTCACACGGGTAGTTAAAATCAATGCTGTCCAACAAAAGTCACACAGGTAGTTCAAATTAGTGCTGTCCAACAAAAGTCACACAGATAGTTGCAATCAGTGCTATCCAACAAAAGTCACACCGGTAGTTCTAATCAGGGCTGTCCAACAAAAATCACACAGGTAGTTCAAATCAATGCTGTCCAACAAAAGTCACACAGATAGTTCAAATTAGTGCTGTCCAACAAAAGTCACACAGGTGGTTCTAATCAGGGCTGTCCAGCAAAAGTCACACAGGTAGTTCAAATCAGTGCTGTTCAACAAAAGTCACACAGGTAATTATAATCAGTGCTGTCCAACAAGTCAGAAAGATAATTCTAGTCGGTGATTTCCCAAAAAAGTCACACAGATAATTTTAGTCAGTGCTGTCCAACAAAAGTCACACAGGTAGTTCAAATCAATGCTGTCCAACAAAAGTCACACAGGTAGTTCAAATCAATGCTGTCTAACAAAAGTCACACAGGTAGTTCACATCAGGGCTGTCAAACAAAAGTCACACAGGTGGTTCTAATCAAGGCTGTCCAACAAAAGTCACACAGATAGTTTAAATCAATGCTGTCCAACAAAAGACACACGGGTAGTTAAAATCAATGCTGTCCAACAAAAGTCACACAGGTAGTTCAAATTAGTGCTGTCCAACAAAAGTCACACAGATAGTTGCAATCAGTGCTATCCAACAAAAGTCACACCGGTAGTTCTAATCAGGGCTGTCCAACAAAAATCACACAGGTAGTTCAAATCAATGCTGTCCAACAAAAGTCACACAGGTAGTTCAAATTAGTGCTGTCCAACAAAAGTCACACAGGTGGTTCTATAATCAGGGCTGTCCAGCAAAAGTCACACAGATAGTTCTAATCAGTGCTATCAAACAAAAGTCACACCGGTAGTTCTAATCAGGGCTGTGCGACAAAAGTCACACAGATAGTTTAAAATCAATGCTGTCCAACAAAAGTCACACAGGTAGTTTAGACTAATGCTGTCCAACAAAAGTCACACAGGCAGTTCTAATCAATGCTGTTCAGTAAATGTCACACAGGTAATTCTAATTGATGTTGTCCAGCAAAAGTCACACAGGCAGTACTCAGTGCTGTCCAACAAAAGTCACACAGATAATTTTAGTCAGTGCTGTCCAACAAAAGTCACACAGGTAGTTCAAATCAGTGTTGTCCAACAAAAGTCACACAGGTGGTTCTAATCAGGGCTGTCCAATAAAAGTCACACAGGTAGTTCAAATCAGTGCTATCCAAAAAAGTCACACCAGTAGTTCTGATTAGGGCTGTCCAACAAAAGTCACACCAGTAGTTCTAATCAGGGCTGTCCAACAAAAGTCACACAGATAGTTCAAATCAATGCTGTCCAACAAAAGTCACACAGGTAGTTCAAATCAGTGTTGTCCAACAAAAGTCACACAGGTGGTTCTAATCAGTGCTGCCCAACAAAAGTCACATAGGTGGTTGTAATCAGTGCTGTCCAATAATAATCACCCCGATACCGGTAGTTCTAATCAGTGCTGTTCAATAATAGTCACACCGGTAGTTCTAATCGGTGCTGTCCAACAAAAGTCATATACATGTATGTCAATCATTGCTGTCCAAAAATCAACAAAAGTCACATGCAGTTAATTCTAATAGCATGATGTGAAAGTTGACAGGTATTTCCATGCAACATTGTGCAGAATGAGGTGTAGTTTGGGAGCAGCATTGGAACACAATTTGGCATCAGATCTTGGAAGTTATAAAGGCTTCCTTGAAGTAGACATTCAAAGGAAATTATATAAATATGCCCAAATTCTGTTTTGTGATTATGTTAGGAGCTCGGAGATTACAAAGGCCACAAAAAAGAGAGCCACTTTGGTGGAATTTGGGGAAAGTCGGCAATGTTCTAACTGACGTCACAGAATGGACCATTCTACAACCAGCAGGTTACTGTACATGTCATGGCTCAAACAAGCAATATATGTGCATTTGTCTCGAATGTCTGGAAAGAAAAAGGTCCCTCTGAACCCTGCTGAGGAACATTCGCTAAAAGGATAAGAATTTAGTTTTAAAAAGCAAGTGTCATCGCATTCCGTACATTAGTACACAGCCTGAAATAGCTGGTTACAGAGACATCTTCTTTTTCCAGTAGTACCACATTTGGCTACATTTGAAGTACATTTAACTGTTTTTCACTAGCGACAACAGCCCTTTTGGCCATAATGCTTTATCTATGACACATCATCTGCCAGTGGTAGACTAAACCCTTCTGTGACGTCACAAATTTCACTGATTTTCGGCGGAGGTTCGGGAGGTTTTTGAAATGGAAAACAATATGGAATTTTTCTCACTTTATTTTGTACTAATCTTTTTTGTGATGTATGAAGTTGTAATTACTGGGGTCGGCATGAACTTCCTTTGAGATTTCATAAAGTATAAGTAGTGTTTTGAATGTCTACTTTAAGATCTGTGCCCATTTTCATAAAATCACTCTCAGTTGAATATTTGTGAATATCTGCAGAATTCCATTTCTTGTTCAATTCACACTTGTTTACTGTATATTTTGCTTAATAGGGAAGGAAACAAAAACATAAACTTTGGCCAATTAGGAATACTTCTCTTACTGATAACTGGTGTTTTCATAAAAAAGGGATTATCTTAAAAGAAAACGTGATCAACAAACTTTAACATTTCTACACCTTTAAATGTTAAATAACTAGTCAGATTAACTAAAAAGATAATTATTTACATCCATAAAGAGCATACATGTAGAACTTGATTATTGCGAAAATAGATATTGCAATTCTCCTTGGACAATCCACAGAATATTCATGACATCACTGTAGCCGAACTCAGAAACTATAGTGAATCATGGTAATGCCGATATGCCACAATACAATGTTTCTTTATGATAACATTGAAACTTTGAGGATAAAAATACATCTTACCATTATATATTTTTAGATGTGATCACCCATGCATGACATTTGTCAACATCATTAGGTACGAATGAATGAGGTAGAATTCCTCTACCAATCAACTTTAAGCTCTTTTCTTTTGAAAATGGTGCCCTTTAAACTTTAACCATGGACCTATCATGAATGGACTGTGCTCGGATAGATTTCCTTTGATCTATGATGACCGCCGCCTCATAAAAATTCAAGACATTCAGGTGTTTTAAACAATTCGTTGTATTTCTAATTAGGTAGTGCCTTCCTCTGAATAACAAAAGAAAATCTGTTTTGAGAAATATGTCAACCGTTCAGCCTTCGCTGGGAGCTCGTAGGTGATTTTTTTTACACACACTGTGAATTAATTTTGGGGTGAGCGAAGGTAAATTTTGGAAAAATGGGAGAAAGAATTTGGTCCGTAACTTTTTCGGACACCTCCGGACACGAAATTGAGCTTGTTTCCATGGAAGATAAAACACTCAATAAACGATTTACAAGATATCTCTAATGAAATATCATTGCTTAATGTGCGATATGGAGGCATTTCTTTGGCATGTTTTCTCCAGTATTCTCCTTTTATCCCCAAAACGAAGCAACAATATAATCTGAAATACACAGAATCGTATCTTTATAAGATGTACTACTACTGCACATGCACTTCAGTTCATGAAGTGGTTCTGAAATTTTCTGCGCATACAAAATATATAATCCTCTAAATGCATCCAAAATTCGCTTTGCATATTTGGCGGTGGTCGTCACTGGATCAAAGAACCAAATGCGTCAAATATTCTATTGTGTTATCAGTGAACGCGACTGGTATAGGAATAAATTATGCTTCGTGCTGACTCCAGTTCTAACATCTACCTGCTTTAACTTAAAAACCTAAGTGCAGATATTGTTATTCTGCAAATGCAAAGTTTCCCTGCTGTGTGTGAGTGTGTGTGTGTGTGTGGGGGGGGGGGGGGGGGTAGGGGCTGACCATGGTACCCCCTGTCGTTTCCTCCTCGCTTTGTTGCTTTAATACTTTCACTGCCCTATCCTAAAGTTGAAAGAGTTCTTTGCCAGAGTTCTTTGCCAATTTCAACTTTGATGCTGCACAAACAGCCTCAACTACCTCTCATTTTACACTACTTTTTCCTGCTCAATCAAGTGTAAGAGGTTGGAATTTCTATGAAAATTGAATCTAATAAACTCCCAAAGAAAATTAACGACGATTTTCATATCAAGTAATAGGAATTTGATCATTTTCTATTCCCAACCAATATTTACACTGCAGCATCATCCAATTTCTCTAAAATCGACATCAACTAAAGTTGCAAAAATTAATTGCGACATTACTTCTAAGCACTCAAAATATTCACTATAGATAAAATTAGCCTTTAATATATGTAGAATCTGCAGTTTGGGCCATTTTTACTTTGTGCTCAACCAGAAATTTGGTACACATGTCATTTGATATTTTTGACAGCCAATATAAATCTTATGTTGCGTGCCTTCATATGGCTACAATTCAAAACTTCTTTAAAATATCATTTCACTGAACAGTTTGCCTGACTTCTAAAAAATACTGTAGTTGAGAAGTGTATATAGCGACATGAATCAAGTCAAAATTTGGGTCCTTTCAAAAGGTGTCCATGTGGCATTACTTAAAGAAGAACAAAAAAATAGAAGCTATTATAGTAAATTTCCATGTCAGAAAACTGGCAAGTTCATACCTTTAGAGGATTATCTTCTTGTGAAATTGTTTTTAAGGCTTCAAGTGATATTTATTGCAATAAAATTTAGCCTTGCAATAATGTTTTACTTCCAGGAGGCCACTCAACTATAGTGCTGTACAGGTGTACACAAGCATGATCACAGGTTTTCAAAACAATCCCTAGGCTAAAGGTGTTTTATTCCTTCCTCCAATTTACGCTGTACACACCCAGATAAAATAGAGAACAAAAGATAGGGAGGGCGAACAATTTTACACATTTAATGCTATATTGTTAAAAATCTTTTGTCCTCCCATTCTTTTGTTCTCAAAAATCCTGCTGCTGTGCCTGGTTATATACACTCAACCAATTTAAGTTTCCACTCATAATTTTTGTAAAGAACTCAAAATTATTCATTACATTTTAATGATTCAAATGAATAATGGCAATTTTTTGCACATAATTTGTGTGATATGCTGGTTATTTTCATTGACGTTGTGCAATCATATATTTTATGACAACGGGTGTGAAGGAGCTTGCGACCCTGATGACAGATCGGAAGGTGTGGCGAAGAATACTGATTGATCGGCAAGTGCCGATCAAGTGAGTGTGAGTGAGTGAATACAAAGAATTAAAAATGTTTAATGGACATGGAAAATTATTCTTGTTTTTGATGCCAAGAAATGCTCTTACGATTTTGTGACCAACAACAAATGCTCACAATAAAGAGAATTATGTACAAAGTCCAGGAGACAATTATTGAAATTATAAATTTTTGGAGAGGGCCAAGGTCAACATTGTGCTTAAAAAAAATATTCTGGTGCAAATGACTCAGAATAGGTTATCATGGATTCTTAATTCTGTGCACATCAGTTTTATGAACTTTCGAAACATCAAGTTTTCATTGTCTTTCATTGTTAATGTCCCTTTTTGCTGCCGACCATCAGAAAAACATTCAAAATTGATTCAATGTGGAGTTCTACACATACAGTAGAAAGGAATATCAATTAGTATCATTTCAACAATACTCTGTAAATTTAATAACGGAGTCTGAATCTGATAGTTTCAGAAAAATAATAGGGATGTCACATTCACACAAATAATTGAAATATATGCAAGCCATATCAAGTTGCATCTCATTTTGATCGGTACGATCTCCTCTACAATTTAAGGTGATGTTTTTTTTTAATGATACGTATACTCTGTAATTTAGCCCTAATAAATTATGTCATATGTGCATATACAAAAAAGTACCTGTCAAATGTTATTCAATGGGAGAACGTTTGAAAATTGCATAAAATGGCTATAAACAAAAAATGGTGACCCTAAATTTTGTTGCAGATGGTCAGCTTTACTCAAAATAATTAATTTGCATGATTTTACCCCATTAGTTTCAGTTAATATAGGTCTAGTGGATGAATGTTTGGTATCATTTTTGTTGGGTATAATTGCACGGCTGAATGCACAACAGGCATTGTTTGAGAAAGAGTCAAAACACATCTGCGCCAACTTGTGATGTGACTACGCATAGGAATTAACATAAAAGATCCTTGTCCATTGTGGAATAGCTCCAAACCAGTCAAGGTATTGTGTGCAATTGGCGCAAATCAAACGGGTTTTCACCCAGTCACCGAAAGTCACACAACCCTGTTAATTCAGTCATTCGTGAAGAGAATCCTAACAAATTTGGTATCAAAAGAAAGCTGATGAATACACCAATCTAAACATGCAAACATATTTACAAAATTCCTTTCCATTTTTAAATGACGGGTAATCATAAAAGTGTAAAGTTTTTTTCTGACTCGCACTGTAGTATAGACTATAGATCTAGACTAGGCCTAAGTAAGTAGTAGACTCTATACTGCGCGACCGCATGCAAGCGGGAGCGTATCCCGGGTCCGGAGCTAATGTAGGGAAGGTCTAGGCCATGCAGTGCCATGTGGCAATGCACACGCGCGCAAATACCCGAGGTGTCCTGCAAAACGACACGTTAAACTGAAGGAAGAAAACGGGCAGAAACAGTTAAGTGAATAAAATTCATATATTCTAATGTCTGAAAACAATGACATACATATCAAACTCACCTTACCAAGTTACTAATAGCAGCAAGTCAAGTCTAGCTTAATTGCTGTGGATGCACTTCAGACATGATGGCAGAGGCCACGCGCGGGCCCCGCGCGTGGCCTCTGCGGATCGGGATATGATGGATTGGAATATTATGAGCACAAAAATGCACATAATTGCATTAACCGTACCCGCGCACACGCGCGCGGCCGGCGCGGCGCGCTCTAGCTCTCGATGTCCTGGAGCAGTATGCGTGATTTGGATCGCGGCACGAAAAAAAGGGTGACTGTTGTTGGACCCCTGGCAGTCCACGAGCTCAAGCTGGCGCTATTCCACTGTACAATAAACGCAGAAAATCTCACGAAGCATACCAACGTGGGAATTTTCTGTAACTGCGCATGCGTGTTCCTAACGTGGGTCCTACCGTCTCGGAAAATTTTCTCGGAAAAAACCTTTGTTGGACGTCCCACAACGGCAAATGTCCAACAAACGTTGGTGTGTTTAGGCATTTTGTCCATCAAAGGTATGTCATACAGGGACACACACACACACACACACACACACACACACACACACACACACACACACACACACACACACACACACACCTAAATATTCATCTGTACATGCTACAATTTCTTGATTCCGGGTAAGAGCGAGGAAGATGCCGCTCGAGGATTCTCTCTGCTGGTATCGCCTTGAAACGCTGAACATTTAATGAATGGAATAAATACTGCAGACCTCACTGTCGTTTAAAATTCCATTAAGAACGAAGAATCCAACACCTGGCAAACTACTAAATTCGGCTTGTAGCCAGACGCTTCCTCTCCGTACTAAATTCAAAATCGTATCCCCTCAAATTTTCCTCTTCCCACCCATATACCATGATTCCCAAAACCGTGCCTCGGGTCACATCTTTTTCATCACGTCTTTTTCCCGCGAAATCTTTTAAAAAAAAATTGTCGCCCTCTGTCAACGGCGTCCCAATTTACTTGTGACAAGCAGTGATATCTTCTCTCTCCGTTGTTTTCTCCTTCTCACCTTAGATGGAGGACATTCCCGACTATGCCTTCAAGGGCATCATCCTTGCGCTTGCTATCGCTCACTTCGCCCTGGCCGAAATCATCGAGATTTTCTTTGTCCCGTGGCGGGCCTTCATGGACCTCGTCTCTTGCCGCTGCCTGCGCAAACAACAGCTCACCACCTTCCAGCGTCTAGAGATGGAGGAGGTCTCGTCGTCATGACAACCGCCAAAGTGGATCACCTCACCTCACATCGCTGAGCTGAGCTACAGCCCAGTGGCTTAATACCATGCAGTGCTCGGCAGGAAGCTGTTGTGCTTTTGATGTAGAATGAAATGATTTCTTGTAAATAATATTTTTATATCTTAAGTGCCACTAGGATTTCAACTGTACATGACTATTATTTCTGTCTGAGAACTGCTGTTGTCTCGATTAAACACAATACTATAGTTGTGAATAGCCCTCTAACCTGCAATCGGGCAAATCAGCATTATCTCTGCCAATGTAACAACTCAAAACTAACAGTGTATAGATAGTCCTTTGCTACCATACCAATTTTTGATATTGCAAATGAATATAAGATATCACAGTGTGTGGCGCTCAAAAAGTTTCAGATTTTTGGAGAATCATTAATAGATTGGAAAAATGAAATAAGAGAACATAATACAGTATACAGGAGAATCAGGAGAAGGGACCTTAGAAACCAAAATAGGAAGACACCTGCAGACAAAACCATGCTTGGAAAGAACTAACATGGTTTGAGAGAACATTATAGAAATTCAGCTTCCACAGAAAAGAGGCAGAGGCTGTCCAAGAACTAGATGCATGGGAAGCCATCATCAAAGAGGCGTTTTGATTGGTGGTGGTTGCGAGAAGGTTGGCTGCAGGCAGAGTGCACTTGCAGAACAGGTGTGAGAGCCGCATCCTCCTGCCAGAGTAGGCGAGAAGAAGAGGGGTTAAAGGGCATATACTGTACTGGGAAGGCAAAAAAATCTTCAAAATGTAATTGTTAGCAATCTTCTTGCCAATGGTCTTAAATTCATGTATTGTCTATCTTAGAAGCTTGCTGAAAGTTATTTGCAATCAAATGATGTACATTTGGAGTAATGAGTGATTAAATCACAAATCCTCAAAATGTTTGGGCGAAACATTTTGAGGATTTAATCATTTATCATTAACTACTCCATATGTGGATCATTTAATGGCAAATAACTTTCAGCAAGCTTCTAAAATAGACAATACATGAATTTAAGACCATTGGCAAGAAGATTGCTAACAATTGCATTTTGAAGGTTTTTTTGCCTTCCCAGTACAGTATATGCCCTTTAATATATATTGTTGCTTGGGTCTTTGTTGGTGCAGGGCACTCTTTAGACGTGGGTTGTGCATGTGGTAAGAAAAAAATGTTGGCACAGAAAGATTTACATTCAGTATTGTGTAAAATTTGCACATATTTATGGTGCCAAAACACTTTTCACTTGGTGAACATACCATATGAAGTCTACCCTGGCCAGATCCCTGTGTAGGTGAACTATTTTATATACAACTCAATCTCAATTATAATTATGTACAATGCAAATCTATGAAATTAACATTTAACTCCCCCCCCCCCCCCCCCCAATCTTGGCCGTTTAGTAGAATTTAATTGTGATGAATGAAGTAAATGCTTTGATGAAGTGTTCTCTGAACATAAGAACTGGAATCTCAACTGTTCCATGGTGTCATAGATTTGGAATGAAATAATCCACCTTCAAACAGCTCAGGCCTTGAAAGAGGAAATACCACCTTTATGGCAGTGATGTTTTGCCTTTCATTGTAAAATGAATATTAATGTGACTCAATGAGGTCTTGTTCCTCTTATGGTATTATCATAAAGGAAGTAGGGTAGGCATGTGAATGTGTTTATACATTTTTTGCCTTGTGACACTCAGGTAATCATCGGATACATCCTGAAATTTCAAAGTTGTTTAATATTTACTTTGATCAACTCTGAACATGTTAGCTAATGCTATTAAATTGGGAAAGCTTCAATTACCTCATTGGCTCTGACATTGACATACTGAAAAATATGTTAGCTAGTCAGCTACATCCCAGTGTATATATAGATAGTAAAAAATTAGTCAAGTGTTGCTGTCAAAGCATATAATATGTTTGTATATATGTGCTTGTTACGTCGATAATGAAATATATAGTGACTATCTTTCATCCCAACTATGCAAAATACAGGGTAACGTGTTCTTTACTGCGATATATATTCTAAAACTGCTTTTCAATATGAAGTGGAAGACCGAATATCACAATGAGATTAGTGATAATTAGTAACGGGAGCTCCAAATATTTACATGGTATATATAATTCAGTATATATAATATTTAGTATCACACATGAGACAGAAATAGGTACAAAAGTAAAAATTGAAACAGCTTTTTGTTTCTACGGTGTGAAAATGTGATATCTCACATAGTTCTAACAAATGAAATTACAAAGTCTTTCTCTGGAGGCTTCTTATTTGGCCGCCAACATGAGCTTGTTACCAGTGCTGAAGTTGTTTTTACAACCACAAAAATGCACATACCCGGTATTATGGGAATGTGATCAGTAAAAAAAATACTGAAATATGAATATAAAATGATCATTTTTTAAATATTTGTCTTCTCTATTTTTTTATAATTAAATGAGCACACTATAAATTATGTGGGTTTTTTTTTTCAATTTGTTTAATTTTGTTCATCACAAAATTATCAATTGTCTAGTGATTATTTATGCTAGAAATGGTAAATATATTTTTCATGCATGGGTTTCTGTTTGCTTTGTATAATGATTATCATGAAATGTGTTGCTGTGTAATTATTTTTTAATTGCTTTAATTAGAAATCATGAATAATAAATATGGTATGACAAGTTGCCTAAAGGGTAGGTGTGTACGTCTTTGCTTATACACTACCCACAATTGTGATTCAGTTGCAGGACTGGTTGAAAATTTAAAATGAAATTACAGGGAGCCATAGATGTGTATCTCATGGTTTAAAAATACACTTGATGTAATTATCTAATCCAACTCCCACTTACTATCTACAGAAATACATACTGAAATGTGTGTTTATACATGTATAGTGTGATAGATCATAGATTAATTTCTTCTCTTCGGGAATTTTCAGGAATTTTCTCTGCTATGCTGCATTTTGTAAAAATCAATTTGTATGGCTATTACTTTCCTTCTGTTCAGGTAATGCGTAACTTGTCTTTGTTGTACGTTGCATTCTTCCTTACTTCTGTTGTGCTCAAAATAATTGTAAACAAATAAAAAAGAATGTTTTCAACCCATTCGAGGAACATGTGAATCTCCGGGATGATTAATGTTTTTAACATGTTATTCTTTCCAAAGCAATTAATTATGTTACAAAAATGTGGATGATTTAATTATGCATCTAATGCAGTTATATTACGGATTGCCAGGTGTACTGCTTTTACTATATGGGTTTCAATGGTGAAGGGTACTAAAGCTGTGACCACTATTTTAACAGTAATGCCGTACGTGTAACTTGGGCTTCTTACCCATTTATTGGTTCTTTGACCATTATGACAAATTGATCTTTGTGTTGAAAGTTAAAATGCCTACCGGTATACATGTATATGAACTGGACCATGGAAAATGAAATTGCATCCAAACAAAAATCGGATCAATACATGTAGTTTAAATTTTTAAATCTTATATAAATTTAACATAATAGTGAATGTGATTTTTCTTTTGTTCTCCCAAGATCAACTCTTGTAAAGGTGTTTTGCCATTTTCTTACGACCCAAATGTATATTTTTTGTATGGATATTCCGGTTTCGGTACAAATAAATCTTGCATTTATTTGAAGGACTATCACCGACTCTTGTGTATATAAACTCATGTACATGTAGTACAACAAAATTGCATAATTGATGAGAGTGAAACTTGTGTGAAGTGTGTGCTTGCTATTTCTGGGTGTTCACCCATTTTTTACTGAGCCCGCATATATGTGGGCTGGCTTTTTTCTACTCTTGAAGTGAGCAGTGGGATTGCTGCATAATCCGCTGTACAGACGATAGACAGGCTTTGAATAAACAGGGTGCAATTAAGTTTGAACTGTTGTTTTGTAGTAAATGTACATGTAGTGTCAAATCAGTGATGTCCAGTTCTGTTTGATTGCATCAATACTTTTGTGAGGAAAAGAGATACATGTATCAGCGAACAAAAATTAGCAGTTTTAGCTACTAAAATATCTCAGTTGCATGCAAACTCTGTTGATGAAAATAAACAGCCTAAGATATTATTTTGATAATGATTGAATCACACATTTGCGGAAATATGCGGAAAGTGAAGAAATTTGTGTAAGTAAGAATACATGTATTATCTTATATGTCCGTTTGTGCATCATTCAACAATTATTTAGAAGAAAACCGAGTACAGGATCTTCAGTGGTGTTGCCCGTAACTTTCTTGAAAATTGCACAAAAATGCGGTAAGAAACGTAGCTTCCAGAGACAAAACAGTGGATTAAAAATATTTCTTTCCAAGTTGACAGCAGCTAAATGTCGGTGTCACGCATGGAACATCAAAGCATTGTAGTGATTGTGGAATGCTTTTGACATTCATTAGCACACTTTAGTATCCATACAGATGGTTGAATATATTATGCTCGAGTTGTTTCTCCTTCCTAACACATCCCTGGTCAAATGTTTTACCTGGGGGGCATTTCATCAAAGGACTTGTCGGATATTTTATCCGACAAGTTTGCTCTCGGCCAATAAGATGCAAGCATTTCAGTAGCTTATAACAGTTTGTCGGATAAAACGTCCGACAAGTCCTTTGATGAAATGCCCCTGAAGGTTATGTTCAGGACTGTTAATTACGGACAGATAGATTCCATCTGCTTAAAGTAACTATGTTAGCGCAAATTTAACCCCAAATCGTGAAGGGATTCTGCCTACCCCAGATCTATGCTGCAAATTAAATCTTGGTACCCAGCACATTTTTCCCCCTTCTAAATGTGTGGTCTCCCTATCGTCTTAAGAGAGTTTTAGGTAGTCCCGCCTTGCAGTGTAAGAGAACAGGGTTTTCATTTTGCACTTTGACTTCGCAATGTTCTGGTTGTAGGTGAGAAATTTGGAAAATTTTCTGGTCTTTTTCAAATTTGTTATTTAGGGTCCAAATAAAAGTATTTCTACATTCTACCACACTGTATACCTTTTACAGCTCTAAAATATCACTTCCTTTCACTCGTTTCTCTCATTCAGTCTGGTCTATTTGCTTTCATTGCTCTTCCTCCTTTTTCCTTCACCATTCCTATTTTAAATGTCCTCTAATACACCTCCAGAATTGTAACTTTCACCTTTTTCTGTCATTCTTGCTCTTTCTCTTTCCATCACTCCTCTCTGATCTCACATTTCTAATATTTCTTCATTCAATCTAGGCCACACACAAGGTACAACCACAAATAATTTCATAAGTCCATGAAACGTTGAAATGCAGTGTAAACAATTTTATTTACACATACACGCATCATCGCTTTATCCACGAATGCCTGAACTGTTCATGTCCATGCGCACAGGTGGGAGTGCGTTTGCAAAGAGTCCCGTTGCAGAGATGTTGCAAGGAATAGCTTCAGTATGATACGACTGGAGCATGTCTCCCCCAAGGTGGAATTGGGAGCTGAATCCTGGTGTAACATGATGTTTTGACTACTGATCTTTTGATGGGTCAAAGCGATATCTGCGGGAGCATGAACTGGTCTAAGAGTCGTCCTCCTCTTCCTCGTCGTCCTGGTTGATCTGGAAGTAGCGGAGTTCGTAGCTCTCCTTGTTGGCGGCGACGACCCGCAGCCAATCACGGAGGTTGTTCTTCTTCAGGTACTTCTTGGTCAGGTACTTGAGGTACCTACAGGGAATAGGGAGATGGAAATGACATAAGAGTTAGCTCTACGTAAGCATCATAGTCGGTTCCTAGATGCTCAGCAATCTGGGACTGACAAACAGCGAAAGGGGGGGGGGGGGAGACTGATAGAAAGGAAGGCGAGGAAGATGGAGATATAAAGGAAAGAAGAGAACTCCACATTCATGTATTGTCATACTGGCAAAAAAGGGAATGAAATGACAAGAGAATGGCAGAATGAAGTTATGGGGAGAAATCACACAGAAAGGTTTGTTATGTACAAGGAATTGACAAGTGGATAGGGACCAAATGTGTAACTCGTTGATTTCAGAGCGATACAATTGTTTCAATTACTGCCATCAAGGGAAATATAACTGCTGGCCATACTTTATATCTTCATGAAACTAACACAGCATGTTTGTAATTAGGTGCATCAGTACATTCTCACATCACAAAAATACATTTCAGAATTACGTCCCTTGAGAATGATTTACTCATCACATGCACTTTCATGCCAGTCATCTAAGGCATCTTCCAAACCTTAATTGCAGTATTTTGCTGTCTAAAAATCATTACACTGTTTAGCATTTACCCAGTGAACCAGTGAATGAAATGGAACTACGCATAAAATTGGTTGCTAAAATCCAGTATTTTTCACTAAAACTGTCCCATCTGCAGAGATTCCTCCCCCCCCCCCCCCCCCCCCCCCCCGAATGCCACAAGAACCCTCGAAATAAAACTAGACCCTGCAAAGATTGTATTTTCTTCATAGGTAATAATTCACACCAAAGTTTGGTGTGCATTTGTTTCATGATAGCAATTGTGCAGACGTTCAGAGTGCACAAAACTAAATCCCACCTCTTGGAGAAGGCGATCTCTGAGGTGACAGTGACCTTGCTCTTCTTGCGCTCAATGACCAGGTTCCCGCCGAAGTTCTTCGTCTTCCCCTGCACCTTGATGCGGTCCTGAAGGAACTGCTCCTGTTGTCATAGCAACATGACAAACACACCCAATACCCACATCCCAGGAAGGATGGGATGGAAGATAAGGGCAAGGAAGAGCAGCGGGGGAGATGAGAAAAGAGGGATGGAAGGAGAGGATAAAACAGACAGCTCTGGTTAGGGAAGGTAACCCTAACACGGGCGAGCCGTTGTTTAGGGAAGATGTCCCTAGATTGGATCAAGGAAGGTCACCCTGAACCAGTGGAGAAAGCTCCATTAGTACATTCTCATAAGTGTATTCCATCACATCCATGCAAATAAATGTTGAAGTGATACACACATTCCCCTTCAACCAAAAACATTTGAGAAATCATTTAGAATTAGGTGCATCAGTACATTCTCACATCACAAAATAAATTTCAGAATTACGTCCCTTGAGAATGATTTACTCATCATTGCACAATCTCATCTGTCACCTGAGAGTAAGAGCATTGGTTCAAAACGTAATGGCTCAACCATCACATTCAATAATGCAGAGGTAGGCCTTACATATCATCAGGTATTGGGCTAAAGAAACAAGGAGAATCTTCTCATAAAATTGAACTAGACTGGAATATCACTTGAGTGCTCACGTCCCATATTTTATGTAACTATGTTGTTAAAGGGACCATAACACATTTTTTCCCTTTCAAATTGCTGTTTTGGCAATACAGATTTCAACAATGTAATTTTACCCATCTCAGGAAATCACAGTGAAGTGGAAGTGAAAGTTCAAATCCTCCAAGGACCATATTCACGAAACCTTGCGGAGCATAGCAATTTGCTATAGTACATTCAGCTCCATTCATTTTTAGCAACCAGCTAGGCTCTCAAGCAAGGTTTCATGAGTATGGCCCCTCAGCCTGGCACTCGTCCTTTGCCAACCCTCTAGAACTTACAAAGTTGGAAGCATCCATGATGCCATCCTCGACCGGCAGGGTGCAGTCGATGGTGAACTTCAGGGTCTGCTTCTTCTTCTTGCCCTTGGCGCCGGTGGGGCGGCCTCCCTTTGGTGCTGTTTTCTGGAGGGAAATCATTCATTTATTATGTCAATAAACAACATCAACAAAGCAGAGGAGAAAAATGATACAAGTGGGGGCCAGCTTTAATAGGAAAAGCCAAATTTTTGCTCATAGCCATGTAAAATATAGTTCAGTGTGTGCTTTTCACATCAGGCTTTAGGCATTCCCCCCTCCTGCCTCCCCCCCCCCCCCCCCCTCCTCCTGCAACAATGTATCTCCTCTGTTAGTGATTGCCTACTCAGAACTTTTTTTTAAGTCCTGTCTTTATGAAAACATAGATGGGTGACATGGGTCAATCTGTAGACTACTAAACTGGTACCTTAATTTTCAATGAATACCATGAGCATATAACATGAAAGCTACTCCCATTGGCAGGTTCATTGCCTATAGTATATACCAACTTTTCTGTGCAAAACCCAGCATAACCCATAAAACATTAATAACCCAGGGTAAGTTGTGAATCAATATTTCAAATTGGAATCTATCAACATCAGCAGTGCAAACTCCTGCTCAGGAAACTTGCTTTTAATTGTTGCCAATTGTCTGATATACAACAAAAAATACTCTTTTGCTATGCTACATGAATGTAAATCTAAAGTTCTTTTTTTATTCGTCCATCACTATTAGTATTGACTTCATCAAACTTCACTTTCATAGTCCTGGCTTAAAAAAAAGTTAACATTTCATCCAGTATGGCTAGTGGCCCATTCTCACCGCGGGGCCCTTAATCGACGCACTTGCAAAAATGCGTATTATAACAAAATGGTAACCGTATCACGCGTGAGACTACAGAATCACCGTCGGCACAACGGTTTCTGTCGTGCTACGCAATTACGAGTAAAAAAAACGCAAGTTTCATCTAATCATTGTCTTTTGAAATTTTAAGCTTCAAAAAATCACATTATTCGGTAAATGTCAAAATTATTTGCCGACCAGAAAGTCCGTTTTCTCCAAAATTCCTGCCGCGCACCCGCTCCGCGATCGCTTCGGTAGACGAACGGAGAAGTCAGTGTGATCGTGATGCGCATGCCTTCGGCACTACATCATGCTCGTTCCGAGAAAATGAATCGAAATGAAGACTCTCGTATTATGGCAGTCTCTTTTTTTCGGACCTCGTTCCATTAAACATCTAGGGTAGCCTTAAAGAAAATAGAATTCTTCTATCAATAGTCCACTTCAAACGTAAATCACATGAACAAGCAAACTACAAATTTCTTTTTTTTTTCTTTTTTATTCAAATCACCAAGTCACCATAAAATCGAACACATAATCGATCAGGAATAAGCCCATTGACAATACACGTAAACGGTGCGGCATTTAAGGGCCACAACTTTATCGTCGACAAATATTGCACATCGACAAGTTGTGTACAACAGATAGCGGAGCGCGGTCGCTAGCGGTCGTGTACATTTTTGCTTATTACATGATGTCATCCAGCCACTGCCGAGAGCCAATTTATGAATGAAAATATAGTAAGCATGCGCAGTGCAAGCCTTCTATGTCCCCACACAGTATTCCACCAAAACAAGTATGAAATTCTCTATCACCTCGTACCAAAATCGACCTAGAATTTCACTTTCCTATATTTTATATGAATTTTGAAAGGTATTCTCAGAGGATTTTTTTTCTCACCGATACCGCACAGGTAAGCGAATTTCGATTGCTTCTTGCTTTTCCATCAAAATCGTACGAATTAGCGTCACCCCCGCATCGTGTTTGTTGGAATTAGTAGAGTCTATCGCAACGTGTACAAAGTCAATTGGCTTCCGGGTTTTAGGACCGTCAGTCAATATGCATGAAATTGCAGAGTTTCAATAATTTTCGATCGATACTGGAGCGATCCGATCACGAACCAAGACCATTTCCTGCGTACACAATGTGACCGGATATCGTTATCGCTATCGATACTTCCATGCAAAGTCTGAAGGCAACCACGTGGTCATGACGTGATCCGCGCGATTGCCCAATCAGCGGTTTCCGAATCGCTGTGCGCAGACGATCTATCCGTTGTACACAGTCTATGGACAATAGTTCGTTGTGTATTGACAGGGTAACAGTTTTGCACTGAAAATACATTTATTCGCAAGTGCTTACTCAAAATGTCTCTGTAATATGATTTTGAAAATATAAAGCATGAAAGTAAGTGTGATTTAGTGTAGGAGTATATCAAAATACGTATTTGTTTCCGTTTCAAATCGTAAGTGCGGCGAGAATGGCCCACCCATCGTACAGTCATACTAGTCAGCGGATGAAATTTTTTTTATTTCTAATTTAAAATTGTCACTCAGCCAGGGCAAGCATGGGCGGCAAGGCTGCATCGTCATTTATCGATCAGAAATGAGTTTCACTCAGAGCCCAAAGCCTTGTGGGCTTAGGACTTCATGTAAGAAGGCACATCAAATCAACAACAGGCAACCTCACAACCTGGCTTAACTATTGTCATTGACTCGAATTCCATTCCGTATTCTCACTCCCGCCACGTGCATCCATTCCAGCGCCGGTCGTCCATTGGCCATTCACACAACACACAAGCAAAGGGAGCGCGCGCTGTGACAGCCCAGGCTGCAATTTTTACAACCCTCATTTTAACTCGTTAAATAACAATATTTCTTTCATTAAAAGCACACTTTGTGTTAATATTTCATTTGAGAAACTGATGAACCTTTATATTTCATTCATTTTAAAAAGAAGAAAGACCAATGAGGCCTCTTTTGTTGCATTTTTTTAACCAGAAAAACTTACTCCAGGCATTGTGCGTGACGGAACAGTTGTGAAAGAAAGATGCACGTACTTTTCAGAAATACTGAAATATAAATTCAATAACTACTAATGATTTTGAGTTGCTCGACATTAAAATTTTATTTAAAATATTTTTAACTGAAACATATATATTTTCCAAGTAACGATATTTTCAATGCAATTTTATTCATTTTATTAATTGAAGATCACTGCTATAAAGAGATTGGTACAATTTCAATTTGCGTACCCGTACGGGTACGTTTTATTGATGTAGCTGACCTAATTTTTGTTACTCATGGTAATATATTGCAGCACACGCGCACATCGAAAATGTAAGGTGCATTCATTAGGTCTTGCATAAGGCCCATTATATGCGAATCTAATGTTTTTAGCAATAGTTCGACGTCTCAAGTGAGTTATGATGACCACAATATCCCATTTTTAGATGTATGATAACCTGCCAGATGCTATGTAATGAACTTATACTCATCATAATTTTGTTAAATCAGAAAAAATGGTGACACTCTTAATCATTGTGGCGCTTGTAGTAAGAAGTCCATGTTTTACGCGATGACTCCACACACATTACCAATGTAAGATTGAGTGGAAGGCAGCTGCTCTGTAGCGCCGCGTATTGATCAATTTTTACACGCGTTTGAATAGGTGTGCCGGTTGCGTATGGTATAGACCCCGCGTGAACTACAGACCCGAGCTTCTGACACCAGTAGTATACTGTAGTACACGTACTGTGCTAGCTAGCTAGGTAGCTACAATTTAGTCCCGACAACTTTGATTGACGTTGGATCTGAATTAGCTCCTGGAAAACATCGTCGTTGGTAAATTTCTTCTAGATTTTTCACATAATTATATTAGAATTTTAATGAAATGATATATACTCACTCTAATATATTTAATCTCTCTTAAGAATATGTTCAAGTCAACCAAAGACAACTTTATAGGTCAGTTGAAAGAAAAATAAATAACCAACCGACTGTCAATGTCATATGACTGTGTCTGAGTGAGTGACGACGGACGAAATAACACTGACTGTCATTGGCTATGTACCTGTGTAGACAACTAAGAACATTGGCCCCAGAATTAGAGCCTTCTTTACTCATTTGAAGGTCATCCTATACTTAAATGTATTTTATTATATTTTGTTTCTAACTTCAGTCAGCCGCTCTACAGACAGTATCATGAGTGGTCCACAAACCGGCCCCTACCCTTGAAACCGGCCCCGCGTATTTTTGCTCAGTGCGCGTTATCGAAGGTTGGATGCGCGATTTATTATGTATTTACGCATTAGTAAACAAACTGCAAGATTTTCGGAAGCAAAATTAGACAAAATGTGCACTTATTTGGCAATTGTACATTTTCGTTCGAAACATCTCCGTTTTTCAACTTGCGTTCGTAGTTCCGTGATTTTCTCGTCGATCGCCGAAACTTTCCCGTCAATTTTTCACTGCGCTGGAACAAGCATGATCGAGACGCAATACTGGTGAAATGTCGGCACTGTACTCGTCGGATTGGCGGAGATATCGCACATTATCGGTAGGGGCCGGTTTCAAGGTTCAGTGATGTGAATGTGCGACGATTTATCGAGCGATATTCGAAGCGCAATTTCTCCGAAATTTTATCGTTAATTTTCAATCCAATAATAGTTTTTTAAAGAGCATTATTTTGCTGATTTGTGTGTGAAATTTTAGAATTTAATTTGGTTATCTTGGAATGAAAATATTCAAAATAAAACAAGGGGGCCGGTTTGAGGCACCCGCATCATATTATGTATTTCCTTAGCTGGACTGCTGGAGTCGGACTCTGGAAATGGAAATGGAATATTTGTGCTTGCTTGTTTGTACATCGAAAAGAAGATCTCCTATCTCACTATTTTGTATTGCATGATGTAGACTAGTGCGGATGTCTCAAATCAGCCCCCTCTCAATCTAGTTATAATTTTCCACCAATATTGCGTCTCAACCATGTTCTCTGCTCTAGTCACACGCTAACAAAAAGTAACATCTAACACTGTACAAGTGTACAGTAATACTATGGTGATATGAAAGCTTGACAGGAAACTTCAAGTGTCGGGAAGAGTACGAGAGTACAGATAATAGTTAAATATGTTGATGAAAATGTGAAAGTTAGACTAAAAGTGTCAAATATTCCCACATTTTGCTAAATTTTTCCTCCAAACACCTTGCGTTTTGTTTCTTTAATAATGCGTAAATACACAATTAATTGCACATCCAACTTGTGATTTTGAGAAAGGCTGAAAAAATGCAAAGTGTATTAGAGATTCAGGATTGTTAGAACAACAGAAAAATTTGTTGATGTGTTGACTACATGTATAACTTTTGCCTCAATTTTCCCTGAAAATTTTATATTGATCTTGAAATTAGTAATTTATTATAATGCTCAAACCTGGACAGCATGCATGGACAGCAGCCCTAAAACATTTAGGGCTAGCTTCAAAGGCAGGCTGGTACCTCTTACCATATTCTTTCCAAACGAGCCTCAAGGTTTCTTCAGATTTGCCATGTAATATTTGGGTATTTTAGTAGTCTCAGTTACCGGGTGAGCTTGCTACATGTTATCATGAGGAATGCTTTTCTGAAGGACTGATATTGTACACTAAATCATAATGTGTAACTTTCCATACACTAGGGATTGCTATTCGTGATAATAAATTGGGATAGATATAGTGTGCAGACACATAAATACACAATTTTGCCCCATCAATGCAAAAAAAAAGCCCTTGTAAACAATTTGACCATGCTCGGGGTATAATGCAGAACCTATTTATTTTTGTTTATTTTTTTTTTTGTTTATTGTTGTTTGCTTCGTGCATCAGGCTTGATAAGTAGCCCCAGCATATATCGTTTTATTATTATCCCTGGCCGGGTGCTGTATTCTGAATCACCCAGTATCATTTCTCCCCATCATGCATTGCTTCAGGGCTAGGCATCTGCCGCTGAGAAGTTTAGACCGTCCATCCACCAAGATTGCTGACCTGGCAGCCCTGTCCAATAAAGCCACCATGCCTGCTTTGTTGGAGAGACCCAAACTAAGCAAGGCCATGGCAGGTGCCCTCAGGGCCCATGTTGTCAAGGAGCGGGACCGCAAGAGGCAAGGTGAGTAATAAACCTGTCCAGGACCTGTCGAGAAAGACCACTGCTTTGTTGGAGAGACCCAAACTAAGTAAGGCCATGGCAGGTGCCCTCAGGGCCCATGTTGTCAAGGAGCGGGACCGCAAGAGGCAAGGTGAGTCATAAACCTGTCGAGAAAGACCACTGCTTTCTTAGAGAGACCCAAACTAAGTAAGGCCATGGCAGGTGCCCTCAGGGCCCATGTAGTCAAGGAGTGGGACCGCAAGAGGCAAGGTGAGTAACAAAACTTTCTAGAAAGATCACCCCAAGGGTCTTTATTGATAGGTTTTTAGAGACAGGTGTGTGTGTAGTTACATGCAAAATACTAAGAAGTGTAGTTGTTACAGACATGTGGTCTTTATTGACAGTGGTCTTTGTAAACAGGTTTAAGTATATCATTTTGGAAGCCCCATTTGTAGGCTATGCAGAGATGTCAGTTGGATGTGTGGGTGGGGTGTGAAAACAGTCTGTCAGTGTGCAGTTAATAATTCCTTCATGAAGAACTGTTGTCACAAATTACAGGTCTCAGAAGTGTTGATTGGCATAATAAGGTAAGCCTTAGTGCTTACCATTTAAATGTTTAAGTTCCTATAGTAGAAGCAAGTACATGTATTGTATGTTATAAATTCACATGTAAAATTAAGGCAGGAATTAATTCAATTGATTTATTCAAATCTATTTCAACAGGGCATCCCTGTCAATGAAAACAAGGCTCTACCAAGTGGCCCTGCACAAAAACAAGGATTATTAATCTGAAATATATAATTGTGATATAATAAACATTTCTCCCTGTCATGTTTTTACCTTTGCAGAGGAGGAAGAAGCAGATAAAGCCATTGAGCGCAAACGACAAGAGCAGGAGAGATTACGCAAGAAGCAGGAGGCAGAAACCCTCTCTTTAGAAGAGACCAAAGAGCAGGTAAATGTTTACACCTTTGTGTTCCAGACAAACTGCTGCTCTATGGCATTTGTCTCTATATGTTGTGCAAAAAAACAAACAAAAAAAAATCACTCTTAGGATTCTA
The DNA here is from genome assembly GCA_963669155.1 of Arbacia lixula. NCBI lineage: Eukaryota > Metazoa > Echinodermata > Echinoidea > Arbacioida > Arbaciidae > Arbacia > Arbacia lixula. Next base: position 7,071,009 of record OZ022591.1, on the reverse strand, counting down.
ACACATGTACTTTAAAACCTCATCATGATTCTGTTATAGATTGGCAGAATTGCTGTGTTTACATTACTGCTTTGTTAAATTAAAAAGCATAAAAAAAACTATTTGTTTTTTTACCCGTTCTTTACTGAGCTGGCATATTTGCGGGCTGGCTTTTCTGCACTCAGATACTGACCAGTGCGACTCCGACATGTTCTCCTGTACTGACATAAAATGACTAGCTAGGAATAAACTTTAAAATCCTCACTTCAATTCCATAGCAAATGTTGACATGCTAACTGGACCCAGGGTTCACAAAGCCCCCAAATCTAACCATAAGCAACTGGTTAATATATCATGGCTTGTAAGAGTACCAGTAAGTGTTGACCAGCTAGGGTTAGCACTACCTCGAGAGTCTAAGTTTTCACAAATCAGGACTTCTTGACAATTTCGTGAGTGGTTAAATTCGCGATCGTAGAGTACTAGTACTAGTCGTACATGTGATCGAGCACGTCATGATAATAATTTTGCATAAATTTGTGAATAGTCTAGATTTGCGAAATTCGCGAAAATAAAAACCACACAAAATAATGTATATGGTGTATATGGTGTATATATCCATGCCACTCTTTGCGAGATGATTTCCTTGATGGTTTCCTTACCCCTCCTTGCAATGTAGATCAAGAACCTTGAAGACAAGCTGAAGTCCCTGCAGCAAGAGAAGCATGAACTATTTCTGCAGCTCAAGAAGGTCTTGAACGAAGACGAGGTCCGGAGGAGACAGCAAGAGAGCAAGAAGAAGTGAGTGTAAAGTCCCCTGATGCTACTAATGATGTAATAGTAATAATAATTGTGACTTGTCAAATGGCAAGTTTCCATTCTATTTTATACATGTTATTGTTAGTGTTATTGTTATTGTTGCTGTTATGTGCAGAGTTTCATGACTTTTGCAAATAGGACACACAATGTTTAAATGTCTCAAGTTCACATTTGTTTGCCTTCCGTTTTCCATAACAGGGAGATATTTGTTGTATCAATTGCATGATATCAATGTGATAATCCCAAGTCATTCAAGGTATAGGGTAGTAGCAGTAGTGGAATGATTACTAGTTGTAATCATTGCAGAACTGTCTTGCTTTCATATCTGGGGGCTGGATTTTGTTTAGTTCCAAAAATGTTATAATTTTATCCTTTCAAACTTGAAAAGGTTCCATGGTCATGGCAGAATAGCCCTCCATTGGGGCAGTAGTTTTTACCACTACTATTACCCCTTACCTTTAAATATTTCAAATATCTGCTGAATGTTGTGAGTTGACTGTTTGTCTCATTGCTGTGTCTTCTATTCCATCACAGTGAGATGCTTGTGGCTATGAGTCAGTCCTATCACCCAGCCATGCAGCTACCAGGGCCCCACATGCTGGTGCAGAGTAAGTCTTGAGATCTAATATCAAGCATTTGGAGTGGTACACATCTTTCTTTCTTTCCCTGTCTTTCCCCCTTTCTCTCTTTAAATATCTCACTCTATCCTCTATTTATTGTAATAAACATAAAGTTTTTCATACCATCAGCGGCTCATTACAAAAAAAAACTTCCTTTTTTATTTTCTTTCATTTTGTACAATGTGGTATATGATGTACTTTGGGCTTTTACTCTGTTAAGCTTCGGCTTGTTATTAATTCCCTAATTACCATATCTCGTCAATGCTTCCTGTTGTTCTCGTACCTAGGCGGTGGATTGGCGAGACCAACGCTTCTTGGAGATGGACCAAAGGGGCACTACTACAGAACTCAGACCCCTCCCTCTCAAACGGTGCAGGTATGTAACTCTTTTTAAATGTTGGCTGTGTGCCGAAAGGTCAATTGATATTCAGGAACAAGTATGTGCTTTAGGGCAATTACTTTTTATATCAAGTATTAAAAAACTTACGAGATTGATAATTGCAACATACGAAAGAGCTTAGATTTCTATACAAGATGAATCCATTTTTGTATTTTAGTAGTGGGTATCACCTTCATAATGCTTTTTCAAAGCAAAAGAAAGGTGAATTCATCATTAAATATTCAATTGGGAACATGCTGGAAAGATTAAAATTATGCTTGTTCTTTTCAAATTGGACAGTTATGGCTCTTAATTATACATGCATATTTAACTGCATATATAATGGAAATCGAGTTGAATTGAATTGAATTTAAGATGTATCATTTATTTCTTACTTAAGATCCTGAAAACATCCATACAAAATATATGTGGCATGGAATGTTATTCACCTATGTGTCTCTTCTTAATTTGTGTCTCCAGAGCGTGAAGAGGTCGAGAAGTCCCTCTCCACCGGTGGTGGATCTGTACCCCAAGCATCACATCCAGAGCACCCACTACCCCCAGGCAGCCTACTCACAGAACCAGGTCACCCACCCCCATACACCCTACCGCCAGCAAGGTATGACGACTACAATCACAGCTCCATCCTCAGATCTTATTCAGGAGTTCTTCATGAAAGGACTGAGAAACAATAAAAGACGAGCACATCTACTTTCGAACTTCATTCGAGGGTTCTTCATATAAGAGCTAGGAAGGTTTTCAAAAGCAATTGGCCTCATAAGCCCCGTTCGTATACCATGATACCAAAATATTACTTCTGGAGTGTAGGACTGGCAGTAAGCAATTTTCTCACGAACATCAATGATTATCAAAGCTCCACACTCAGACTTAATTAGGGGGGGGGGGGGGGGGGGGTTACAGGTATTCATAAAAGGACTGAGAAAGCTTGCCAGACAAACAGCTCTACTTTTGAATTTCATGCAAGGGTTCTTCATGAAAGGGCTATTGAAAAAAAAAAAGTGTTTAAGAAACAATGGTCTATTTGTATGCCATAATAATGCAATATTACTGTACAAGTTCTTCATAAAAAGGCCAAGAAACTTTTTTTTTCAAATCAATACGCCTCATAAGCTCCATTTTTATAGCATAATACCACAATATTCTTTATGGACGTCAGTAAGCCTCTTTCTTGCGGTCATGGAAAACTCTGTTCATATACACAGACAAGGTTTGGGTATTGGATTGGCATCACTAGTTTTCCAGTGTAGGCTCTCTGTCTACTGCACCAGGTTTTCAGCCTACTCTCCATCCAGAAATGAAGTAGGGTCTTTGATTTCATTGAGGTTTCACACATACTGATCAGCAAGACAGGCTGAAAAGATCAGGCAATATTTGCATAAGCACTTTACAATCAATGAATATGTGCATAGATTGTGGCTCTCCTAAATGCAGAACCTCTATTCAGCGTCCTATCTGAGGGACATAACTTTCAGTTAGATTTGCTTGAAGTAACTAGTTTTGTGAAGACTAACAAAACAACACCTTCACTGCCTCATTTCTAAGGGTATGTTGCATACTTTTCAAATTGTAGGCATTGAAAAGCTACAGCACAAAGACAGTCAGCGGACTGGAACTGCAACGGACTGTAGTTATCGTCTTTGAACTGATTTATTCACCACATGAGATTTCAACTTTTCAGTGACATTTGAGTGGTAATAATTGCCTCATGAACTAAGGCAATATAAGGCAGCATTAGTAACAAGTTCAAACCAACATTTCCTCTCCCTCACTCCCCAGGGCACATCGCGTATACCACGGCCCAAGCCCCGTCCTCTGCCTTCCTCAACCAGCAGGCGTCAGGCTACCCCCCTACTCAGCAGCCTGTGCACGCCAGCTATGCATCCAGCAGCCAATCAAACCCCAACAAATACCCCGCCCGAGAGTCCGCCTTCAGTTCCTATGGCAACCACTTTGCGGCGACGCAGAAGGGGATGGGGGAGCACGCCATGCAGTCGTATCAGCAGCAGCAACAACAGCAGAGTAAGTCATTCGATAACCCATTGCAGCGCCCTCGCCTGGACGCATATTTTTAATTTGCACCACTGCTCCGCCACAATATGTAAACAAAAAACAGAAACGGCTCGCGCAAGAGTCAAACACGTTGACCACACGTTTTGCCGTGCACATCTCCTTGATTTCGTTCATAATAACTTAGTTTTTAAAAACAAACCTTATTTTAACATATGAATAACATACATGGCTTTTGAGGGTTTGAGAGTGTGTTTATACAATTCAAGCAGATAGAGTACAATTCATTGAGCTCAGACCAAGATGAGACAACGTCAACTCGACTAGACTCAGTGATGGACACAATCAAATCTCAGGCGAGAACGATTCGAGAGCTTTGCTTGATTGAGCGCACAGATTGGACTTGCCCGCGAGCCGTTTCTTTCGTATTTCTGGGAATTTTGGCAGAGCAGTAGTGTAAATAAAATATAAACTGTCTGGACTGGGTGTGTGCAGGGACTGAAAGCCTGGATGGCACAGCAAGAACTGATTCATACAGGCTATTGCTTGATATTTTGCACACAAATGTGTCCAGATTTGTTCTTTTTATTAGCCCTCTGCACAGTTCTTTATTTATTTAAAACAAATTTGACAAATATGTGTTCAGAACAGAGGTTTAATGCAAACAGTGCATTGAACGTGGACTTTCTTTATGGGATGGCAAATATAACAACAACAATAAACAACAATAAACATTATTATTAATGCAATATATAATTGATTATGTCCTTGGATTCACTGTGATATAGTGACTTTGTCCACATAATAATTACAGTTAATAATTGCAATCACCCACTGTTTTACTTCTGTGATGAAAAGTAATGATTTTAGGACAGCATCAGATGATTTATTTTGCGCCCCACTAAATTAGTCTATGTTTAGTACACGGTCTAAGTTAACCCCGTTGTGAATACAGCCAAACAATTTATTGTTACATCAACACTAGAGATCTTGCAGAATGTACACAAAGCAAACATGTGCCTTGTCACAGCTTAAACTTGAACAAGCTTTCAATATTTCACTACATGCAATATAAACAATGAAGAGCAAAAATATAAATGTATGTTTCCAAAGAAGTTTACATGTGATATCCACACATAATGTTTATATCGTATGAAATCTACACTGGCAATGGCTATGTGTACTTAAAATATGTCAAATTCATTGGTACGATATGCTGCAGAACAACCAAAAATAACCTGGTGACCACAGAAGTCAACACACTTTGGAAATTGATAACAGCTTGTTTGTTTTGGTTTGAAAGGGATTTCTATAGATATCACAGGAAAGGGTTTGGTGAGATGTCTAGATGATTGACTTACTTTTGCTAGTGTATGGTTTCAGTAATGTACACTAATCTATATCCTGATGGAAGTGTATCATTGCCATGTTGTTGTTTTTTCTCATTGTGAAACTGCTCGTGCTGTTCTGAGATATGCTAAAAAGGGAATGGAAGATAGATTGAGAGAAAGGGAAGATGGAACGATTGAAAGAAAGAAAGAAAGAATGAAGAAAAGAGAGAATTATATGAGCCTTTTGAATTGCACGTCAATCTGGTTCACATAGATTTATCAGCATGTCATGTTATTGTATGTATGGGCCTTAACATTTTAATGCAATATGGACTTTAAGAATGTTAAATTACCTAAAGACCGAGACATTCAAGTCGCTTTCCGGTAATTGCCATATTTTCCTTCCTTCTTTTACTCTCCAGGATATTTGCAGAGTACTCCCTCCTCCAGCCTGCACTCTGCCTCCCATCATGCAGTGGAACAGTCCAGGAAGCCAGGCAGTGAGAGTGAAGAGCAAGGCTATTACCAAGCCAACCTTAAAGGCCAACAGGTAGGGTCAAAGTCACTGGCTTCCGAGGGACAGGTGGAAATCATTATTTTGTCACTTTTTAGATGAATGTGGCTTTGTTAATTTTCCTTGATAAGGCATGTTAACACATATTATGAAATACAAGCTTATAAAGCTTATTTAATAGTTGTTAAAGGAACATCCTGCAATTGCTACTGATTATTTTGTAACCAAACAAACAGCAGTAGTATGTAGTATTGAAATTATTTTGTGATAGTGTGATTCACCTCCACAATCTTGCAAGAAACACATTCTTAATGACATGATTTTATCTTAGAATGTATCTTTTGTGATCAAATGTTCCTAATTTTCTGATTGTCTGTTGCTTATTATCAGCACTTGCGGCAACTGAACTCTGGGCATCCTCAGGCCATCCATCATTCAGGCACGCACCAACCACTGCTGACTCAGAGTCAGGTACAGGGGCATATGCAGCAGGCACAGGCTAAGGTAAGCCAAGACACACCTTACAGTCAAGCCCTGCTCCCCTCCCCTTCACACACCCCTCAAACAACCCCCCCCCCCCCCCCCCCCCTAATCCATCCATCAGCCTCTGCTTAATCAGAGTCAGGTGCAGAGGCACATGCAGCAGGCACAAGCTAAGGTAAGCCAAGACACACCTGATAATGAAAATGGAAATAATGATGATAGAAATATGAATGATAATAATTATTATGACATAATTTATAATGATGATGCTACAAATGAAAATTATAATAATGAAAAGGAGGACTAGGATAGTTATAACAAAAGAAATGACAATGATAATATCTTACGATGATGAAAATAGAAATAAGAATGACTAATAAAAATTGTAATAATAATAATCATGATAAAATGATCATCAATTCACAATAATGGTAATATAAGTTCTCATAATAACTATGATGTATGATCTGTCTTGGTTCTCCCAGCAAAGCATGGCTACCTCCTATGCCCATGGGAGAAGAAAGCCAGACTCGCCTGTCTACCACAAGAAGCCCAGCCAACAACATGGGGTGAGTACTAGAGACTTTATACAATCACACCTTAAAACTTACTATTAATGGTAAATATATCTTCAATGGTAAGTACCATGGTAGCGTTGTTGAACAGCCAATCATATTGAAAGTTTCCGTACAAGTTGCTATTGATAGGAAAGTTACCATCACTGATATGTTTTATGCACCAGGGCCCTAATGTGCCCTTGTTGTCAATCCAAAGGCTACTAAACCCTGACTTTATAATCCTTACATTACCTGGCTTTGAAAATCTCATTGAATTACTACATATTTCCATGCCACTGGTGATGAGAGAGTTGAAGGAAAATCAAAACAACAGGGGCCATATTCATGCAACCTTTTTAGCCTAGTTACTTACTAAAAATGCATATAGCTCAATGCACTTTAGTAACAGACTAGGCTTGGTAAGGTTTCATGAATGTTGTCCTAGTTGAACAACAGATTGCCAAACCTCCCCCCCCCCCCCTCCAGGAATATCAGACTCATACTAGAAAGGAAGTGGTGAATGTTTAATGTATCATTGTCATTGTTCTTTTGTAACATGATGCATGGTCGAGACAGTTCCTAAAGCATCACTTGTCTTCCTCGAATTAAGCAAGATTATAAGGCAACTGATTAACATTTTAAAGCCCCAAGAACTTCCTTATGGTATATGCAATATTTCTCAAATGTTTACCAGTCAATTTTTAAGGATTTTGTTTACTTTGTTTTTCAATTCAATCTGCTTCATTTCCACAACTGGAACTTAAAAAACAATACAATCAATACAAGAGAAAAAAAAAACATCAAAATATCAGATAAGATAGATCAAGAAGTACAATAAGTACAGCAAAGGAGGTAAAATAAAAGTGAAATTCAATGTGGCGGAAGGAAGAGAGGCCATTGAACTATCAGAGTTTCTTCGCTACAATAAAGTACAAATATAAAAACAGTAAATGCACATTGAATACAATGAAGTAAACACATTTATAACACACCCATACACACACAAGCATACGGTCTAACAAGTGTGGGGATATGCTTTATATAACTGGGTGGGCAAAGTTAAATATATGAATTAATTTTAATTGATTCAACTTTTTATCAGGAGTTCATTCCCCTTTAATCCATGTACTTAGTATGGAGAGTGGGCAGTGCAATGAGCATTTTATAAGTGAATATGAGATTATGAAATGTAAACCAACTAATTTGTGTCTTTGTAGTAATAGCCACGAATTAAGGATTTATTACATCATACCAACAAATTGTTACTTTTGATCTCACAAGTAAACCAAGTCTGTTGGGTTGGTCATGCCGGTTCCTAATTGGCGTGATTGGGTACCATTTTGGTCCAATAAAGAACATATGATGATATCATTATTTTTTGTTATTTATGTTATAAAGTCAAGGCACAAAGAAAATAAGGAAGTTTATGTTTTGCATGTGTGCACGTATGTACAATATGTATGTGTATGTTTGTGTGTGTTTGTGTGCTTCGACCTATTCATGTACTTTGAATGATACACATTTAGCCCTACATTCATGTACTCCACATGTGCTTACTCATTTTACTCTAATATATCATGAAATTAACCCAGTATGTATTAAATCCTCTCGCTCTGGGATTGACCCAAAGAAAGCCCTTGTAAACATATATGTATTTTACATGTAGGACATCTGTACTTTAAATATACAATACCAGTGATATTACAGGGTTGTATCTAATAACATCTGGAAAAAAAAGGGAGAATTAAGAAAAGAGAAAAGAGAGGCTTTTATTTTCCTGTCAAACTTGATACAAGATAGGTCATAATAGAAATAGAAAATAGGGAATTGATAAAAGAGAGAGAGAAAAAAAGAACCTGTTGGGCTGATGTGCTTGTCAACTGTGATATGAAATAGTTCATAGAGGAAATGTCTGGACTAAAGAGCAAGAAATGTAAACAAAGCGCCTGATAGCAAGTCAATTTATGACACCGGCCCTCTTTATAGTATTCTTAGCACATCACTCAAATCAAACAGCGCATGGTCAATGGCCCATGTTTGATGTGTTTACTTTTGCCCAAATGACTGTGCTAGAGTCATTGAGAAAGAACGATTTGAGAGAGGAAGGGGAGGAGAGAAGGAAGAAAATAAAAACAGCTGTGAGTGCTTGTTTACTGAAGGAAAGTTTGGAATGTACACAAAAGCTGATTCTGACCGGTGTCAAGATAAAAGCCGTAATCAAAGGTGTATTTTGTCAATGCCTCCTCATATTTCATACAGGAGGGTTCATTCACTTCATTGTAGTAAGCTGGTTTGCAGAAATATTTTATGTTCACTATCATTTTTCATTTTTAAAGAATATGAAAAACCACTACCAAGAACATCGCATTATTTATGTGTGGGAGAGCTGCATTATACATTTTTATGTCAACCTTCAAATAGTTTGTTTATCGTAGACATTGCCAGTTGATATGTTTTACAACAAAATATGAGGAATGAATGTAACATGCATAAACTGCCTAGAAACATGTTTAACTCTCTAGGAAGAGAGAGAACAATAGATGAAAAATTATAACATAGAATTTAAAGAGTAGAGGTTACCTGGAAAAAACAATTCTTGTAGATGATGTATTTTGAGTAAGTCTTTATTTATTTTCTATCCTTGAAAAAGGACACAGATATTTCCAATTCCTTTTGATTAAATTACATATGAATACTACACCACACAATGAGTAATATTAAAGGCAGAGAAGTGAAAGATTAAAAGGGGGATGGTGTAAAATAAGGTTAAATATAAAAGCTTGCTTGATAATCTGATACATATTACTATCAACATTAAACACATGAACTGGTTCAATTCACACACACGAAGGGTAAAATAGTCTATTTTGTTTACATTGATGTTACAAAATCTCTAAAGTGATGGTGGTTAGAATGTATGAATGATAACAACCCTCTCTTCCTTCTCAACATCATGTCTTTATTTGTGTGAAAGAAGGAGGAACGAAGAACCCCCAAATTTGTTGAATGTTTATATACGAGGTGAAAGTTAGATGGGAGGGAAGCAAATATTGACCTTATTCTCAGTGTGGTATTCAAGGGAGCTGTTATCAATTCTGGTGCCACACATCTTGGAAACCATGAAAGCTGTCATCAACTGGTGTTAACTTTCTTAATGCCAAAGTCCTACTTTTGACAATCTTTTCACCCTACATGGATGTATTAGCTTCAATAACAACTTTAAAAGGCAAAAAACACAACCTTAAAACCCTTTTATTACGTATGATGCACACTTGTAAAAAGTGAATACTTGGCATTTCATTGGCTTGGTACCGAGAGGGTTATTATTGTCACTTTTGCATCAACAAGAATATTATTTCATCTGGCACATAATAAGATGAATGCTTCCAATTCAGTGGGCTAAAAACTAACCAAATTGAAATGATACTCATTGTATATTTTAATTTATTAAAGTAAAATTCCTTCTTTGTAGTTCAAATGAAGGTTATGAATGAATTAGCACTATGAGAGCAATTTTTTTACGTTCATTGATATGCATACAGATATGTAAAGACTAAACTACAATTAAGTTTATTATGGTAAAATGGATTGTAAACCAAAAGAAAAATGACGATTAGGACCACTTTTTGGCTTTCACCAGTGAGAGAACATCTGTGGGAGTGGGAAAGGTATTCTTGATGTCAATGATCTTGTTTGTTTTAAATGTAACTGTGCAGTTAACGGTCATTGACTGTCATTTCTTTGAAGCCATTCTTTTTCTTTTTTATATACTTTTGTTATGTTGTGGTTTAGACCACCCTTAACGTCACCGAAATATAATTGCTTTGCATTTTTCTTTCAAGGTCAGAGATATGTATGATCATAAATGGTGAAAGTGAAACATAGAAATGTGTATATGCTGCTGCTCCTTTTTCTTAACAAGAAATATTTAAAAAATGTGAACAACATTTAGAATTTGCTTGGAAAGCACAGGTCATGTTGGAGTTGAGACATATACCAGATGGACAAGGATGTCCTTTGTGGTTCCCAAATTCTTGTTAGCAGTAAAAATGGAATTTAAAAATGACAGAAAAGAGGGTCAGGGGAAGACATAAATCATGTGAGCTATAAATGCAAAGTACCAAAATATGTTTTGACCAAGTTGAGATTATGAAGTGAAAACTTTTAAAGGTAATGTACATGTAAGTGGTGCACTTTTATGGGAGCATAATCCTGGTAGATCCATTGAGCTGTCAACATCGGTCCTGGCCTTGTTTGATTTCAGCAAGTATCATTTCAGACAATTCCTTCACCTGATCCTGAAATTGAAGACAGCCCTTCCCTTTTTCAGATCATCACAAAACCATCGAAACATTGGCAAAACATAGAGAAGTGTTAGCAAGCTGTATATTCATAATTTGAAACTGATAGGTAGTGTAAAATTCAAATAATGCACATAAACAACATCTGATTAATAGTCTTTACCTCAGGCTCTTAGCAGTTTGTGTTGAAATATCTGCTTTATTGATTAATCAGTTTATTAAATTATGAAACGCATTATGAAAAAATTGTTCTATAGAAGGAATCATCTCCATAGTTTGGTAATTACTCATAAAATTAGGATTTCACACATGCATAATAACCACATAGATACTGTAACAAAGACTAATACTTTTTTCGTAGTACGAAAAAAGTCGGTTTGAAATTTAACGACTGAAATTTTTACATATACAGAAAGCTTGAACATGCTATATTCTTAGAAATGGTCTTGAATCACACTTTCTTCAATTTAGATCGTGATAGACAATTTCAAATTTTAAGCTTGCAAAAGGGACGGACAATCTTTAAACAAGGATGGGGCCCATGGTAATGGCAGAACTGTCTGTTAGGATTAGGAGTCTCATCATCTTTACAAATATTATCCATTAGGTTTCACACTCCCATTACTGAATTGTGTCTCATGTGACAACATAAACATATCATATCAGGAGAGAGAGCATAGGCCAGTGGGGAAATTAAACACAATTTGTGGAATATTGAAGCAATTTTTAATGTGTTATCTGTAAAGGATGGAAGGTCCATTTGTTAGAGAATGTAACAAGAAGTCAAAGGACAGTAGGGTGTTATCTTTATAGATTGAATTAAAAGAAATGTGATGGACTGCACGTTGCTTATGATAACACATTGTAGCACACAACTCACATCTACTTTTTGAAACAATTTGTTGTTCATGTCTCTTCATCACTCCATATTTTAAGTTTTTTATATTTAAATTGGTGATATCCTTTTTCTGCATGTGTATGATAATCTCAATTAGTATAATTTATATATTCATGGAACATGCTGGAAAATCACTTTATTTAAACTAATGTCTTTTTCCTTACTCCCCCTCCCACACATTTCTCTCCTTTCTTCTCCCATTTCCTCTCTGTACCCATACCTCTCTTACTGTCCGACTGTCTCTTCTCTCCCTGCCCCTCCTCTCTTTCTCTCCCTCTCCCTCTCCCTCTTCTCCACCTGTCCCGTTCTCTTTCTATGTCTGGCTGTTTGTTTGTCTCTCTCTCTTTCTCCTGCCTCCTGCCCCTCCGTTGCACCCACCCTCTCCTCTGTCCCTCCTATTTCCACCCCACCTCCTCTGTCTCTACTCCTTGACCCCCCCCCCCCCCCTTTCTCCTGCAGTCTAACTACCCACCGGGGCAGGGCGGGGGCAGACCAGGGTACGGAGGAAGCCAAGGCCAGCACCAGACATCTCGCTACTACTAGGAGAGCAAGCAGAAGAAACAGTGGACTCACGGCATGAGTAGAGAAAGGCCTCTGCCATCTGCTTTTAAACAGATTCAGCGCATTTTCATACCTGTTTAAAATGATGATTCCAAACAAAAATAATGTGCTCTTTTTATCTGCAAAAAAGATACAACAGAACACCAGGCGTCTCGGTGCTACTGAGAGAGTACGCCAGTACGGGCAAGCAGAAAATTGACACAAGACATGGTCAACGGCGCTCAGTAAGAGGAATGCAGGATTAGACACAAGACATGCTTAAAGCTGATTGGAACCAGAATCGATGTTTCTAAACTTATAAAGGCTGATCCCAAACTTGTGATAATGAATGTTCTTTTTCTATCCACAGTAAAACACCAGATGTCTTGATACTACTAAGAGAGTAAGCATAAAATGGGCAACAGGCATGGCCGACGCCCAGCAAAATAGCTTTAAGGGTAGACCTCAGACATGTTAACATCTTATTTGAACCAGAATCAATATTTCTATACTTGTTACGAACACTGATTCGAAATGTGTGTTAAATATTGCACAATTTTTAACTGCAAAAAATCTTCAATAGAAAATGGATGCAAGGCGAGATAGACCGATGATCAGCAAGTTGGATAATGGATTCAATCGAAGTCATGTTTAAATCCCATTCCAACCACAATCAATGTTTGTTTGGTTAGGATGCTGATTTCAAATGTGTGTTAAATAATCCATCAGCAAGGTGGAGGATAACCAAGTAAGAGTAAACCCAGCTACATTTAAATCTAAACCATGAGAATCAATGTTTTTAAACATGAGAAGAAGTACAGATTCCAAACGTGTGTTTAATACAGTAATGCACTGTTTTTGTCTGTCAAAAACCTACAATAACACGTGCAGTGAGTCTAGTTAATTCACTAGGATGATTGAATACTGCTTGCAGAAGTTCCCTGAGGAGTATGAATGCTTGTGCACCCAGACTGTTGCTATTTTATGCGTCCCATCAATTTTTACATATTAGCGCTGATTCCATCTTATCACGTTTGAACATATTAAGATGAGCCTGGAGGCTCATGCTCGAATCATGTGTGAATCCATGATTTTTTTTGTCTTCAATTTTGCAAACTTATGTTTGTGGCATGATTATATTGTTACAATATCTAGGTATATATGTATCAGTGTGGTCAATATTGGTACAAAGCTCAGTTCTGCATAGTTATTTGTGTATACTTCTGTGAATATGATTACAGATCTATGTTTTTCACCTGCTTCCTATGGAAATGGGTTGATATGATTGTTATATCTGTGGGATCATGGGAATATGATGTCTGAGAGGGTACAGGTAAGTGTTCTTTGAGCTATTGATGCATGCTAGCACCAGTAATACAAATAAATCCTGTTCAACAGGGGCCATATTCATGAAACCTTACTAGCATAGTTGGTTACTACAATGCATGTATTTTGATGCACTTTAGTAACTAACAAGGCTTAGTAAAGTTTCATGAACATGGCCCCAGTATTTTATCTAGCACACAAAATCAGTGTGATTGCAAATAACCACTGCTGATTCAGTCCTATACACAGACAGACAGACAGACAGACACACACACACACACACACAAAAAAAAAAAACACACACACACACACACACACACACACTCACACTCCCTCTTCCCCAACCACCTTCTCTCTTCCTCTTTTTCTACCAATCTCTCTGTTTCTCTATTGTCCTATCTCTGTCTGTTTGCCTATCAATTCTGTCTGTCTTTTATCTCCCTCTTTATCTGTAATACAGACACAAGCAAGAGTTCAACACTCTGCAAGAGGTCAGATCTGTTTAAAAAAAACTTGATAATGTCCTAGACCATACTCAGAACAAAACTGCCACAAGTCAGATAATGATGAGATGAAGGAAACCCTGAGCTCACTATTTCTTTCTATTTATATTGAGTACCTCAGTTTACTCACATATTCAAAGTTAATGAACACATCTCCATGTCAACCTAGTAATGCAGCATGACCATGGTCAACTGCTCTGTTGTCATTATCAGGGTCCTGATTTTGTTTCATATCAACAATTTGATGAATTTGAGATGATTCTTATATATCCTGAAAACATATTTTTAAAAAATCCATTGATTATGGGTCCAGTAGCTATTTCTACAACAGCCCCTTACCAATTTGATTCGGTTTGATTTGATACAATTTATTTATTTTCTGCTTGGTTTCCAATTAATGCACAGTACATCACATGAGAATATGATAGCAAAATATAAAATACATGTGTCAATCTATTCATATTGTAGATATTCATGAACATTAATGGAACCAAACTTAATGAAATACAACCAGAAGCCTAAAATTAAACTGTAACCATAACCCTAACTCCTAAATATATCAGCTTGTGGTTGTAGATGAAGTGGGAGTATGGTAGACCACAATGCATTGCGACCCCATCATGCAGCGTCAGTTGGGTATTTCCTCCCGACGGCCTTTCCTGCTCTGATCACAAACAGGACGCCGTTTTCCACCAAACTCATTGTTGAATATCAGACGAGGGATCTCTCCAAGGACTTCAATGTATACCCACATTTTGAGGTCGAATCTATGGCTGGTGATTGCTTCCGCTATTCATATATTCATGTTTGTTGTGAATCAATTGACAGTCGTTGTGAGGCTGCGTCATTATAATTGATTTTACTGTGTTTTAATAGTGGTGTGTGTTCTGTTACTGCCTCGGAACATTCAAGCATCGCATTGCAAGCAAACCTGAATAGTGTTTCCTTTTGTGTGTCTTTTTTTATTTGACCCGTTTTCTTTTGAATTGATTGATGCACCTGGTATTGATTATGCATTCCTAGTCACCTATAGGCTGGCTTCCAGACTGTTGGACTTTTTTTTTTATCTGAACTATTTATTGTCCTATCAACTGGTCTGACTGTATAAAACTAATGTTTCTCAATTCCTTTGCTGTCTTGTGTGAAGGGAGAAAAGAAGAGAAGGAAAATGTAACTGGTCTTGTGAGTACATACTGGACTGTATATTCTCAGTTAGGATTAGAAATGTCCAAAAGCCTGCAAGTTAGGCTAAGTCATCTTGAGTCCTGCTTTGATTATTTTTTTCTCTTCTTCAAGTTTTGTTTGTAGATTATTGTGGCAGTTAATGTAGTGTATGGTTGGCCGTCTTAGTTCTTGTTGCATGGCTGTTCGATACTTCCACACGAGTAAAAGACCTAACCTGATATATCAAGAGGTACCGGTATGTTGTCTGGCATGAAAGGAATTAATCAAAACATCAAAAATATTATTTATGAGCAGATTTTGGTTAGTGCGCTGCACTGACCATAGGGTATTTTAACCCCCACTTACTCCAATTTTGTATCACACCTGACGACGTGTTGCAGCGGCGCACAAAACATTGTGATCTTTTTTTATTCCGTTGACCATACATTGCGAGACAAATGATTATTACAGGCCAATTATCCGCAATGAATAACATATTTAACATAAAAAATATCTATTCATTAATTCAAGAAAAAAATACTTTTCTCGCTGTGTCATTGGAGTCAATAGAACGACATAAACAAAGACCAAAATTTACTTCGAGACATTTATATTATGTTAATAAAGAAGAAGTTTGGGTCAATGATTTAAAGGCAGTTGGTAGTAGAATGATAATGTATATGAAATTACTGTAGTATCATTTAGGTATCAACAATAGCTGTTGATTGCCTGTGAATATTCATGAGAACTTCTATTCATAGTTCTTACAATGGTGTATAACTTTTGCATGATTTCCTTTGACCTATAGAAAAAAGGGTAACCATGAACTTGAAATAGAGTGGCATTATCCTTTAGGTAGTTTGGATTTATTCACTGATTATAATGATGGTAATGTTGTAGTTATTGTGTTGATAATCGACTGATGTATCATGTACAGTATGAATTGTGGATATTTGTCAAATAAATATGTAAAGAAATTCCATTATTTGTGATAAAGTATGTATTTATGCTGAACTGGAGACACAAATAAATCAGATCATGGAAGGAAAAGATGTGTGCGGTATGCCAGAGAGAGGGCATGGAGAGAATAGGAGATAGAGAGGTAGAGGGGTAGAAAGAACAAGAGAGAGTGGAGAGAGATAGAGGGGTGGAGAAAAAGGAAAGATAGGAAGAGAGGTAGAAAGAACAAGAGAGAGGGGAGAGAGATCGAGGGGTGGAGAAAAGGGAAAGATAGGAAGAGAGGTAGAAAGCACAAGAGAGAATGGAGAGAGAGAGAGAAAAAAAGAATCGATCATCCATCCCGTACTTAGTGTTAAGTACCACTTCATCACCACTACAATCTCCCCTACCACCCTCTCTCTACTCCCATCAACACTACCACCACTACCAATATCGTTACTATCACCTGCTACTACAACCATAAACATTATCACCTCCACTACTGGGGCACACGTGCTACCACCCCTACCACTACCACCACCACAAACATTACCACCACTGTTACTTTTACCACCACCACCACCACCACCACCACCACCACCACCACCACCACCGATATCTCTACCATCACCACCACGTCTACCCCCTACATAACCCCATAATATTACAATAATAACCACTGGTACTATCACCACAATCACCATCATTATCTCTATTACCAAAATCATTACCACCATGACTGCCATCCCCACCACCACCACCATCACTATCATCATTACCCCTACTGCTACTACTTTCACCATCACCACCACGAGACCACTTCCAATTACCACCACTATTACCATCAACACCACTACCACTATTACCACTAACACCACTACCACTATTACCACCAACACCACTACCACTATTACCACCAACACCACCACTCCAACTACCACCATACCATTATCACCATTCCTACAATTACAGAAGCGACACCAACCTACTAACAATAATACTATAATGCACCTATACAAAGAGGTCGCTCTTTAGAACGAACTTCCAAAGTTAGCACCTTGCTCCTTCGTAACTTTAGCCCATGGGTGTTCACGGTGCGCTGCACACACTCCCGATACCGGTACACCAAACGGAAGTTTTGTATTGTTTGATGCACGCGGCGAGATTACGACTTTGCAACGATAGCATAGCTGGCGTTATCTCGTCCGGTAGTGGACCTACGTCGGTGCTCTCTTCTCCTTCCGAGGACGTAGGTTTCTTTTCCCTTCTGTTCAGCTCGATCCTTGTAGGAATTGAGATCAGAATAGTGGAATATACCTTTTCTGGATCATATTTTCTCATCCCTGAGAAATTTTCGTTCCGAATTCTGCAGCAGAAAAAGGATTAAAGATCATCTCGCCCAAACATGCAGTGTGTATCTCCTCTGGCCAGTCTGCTGGCGGCGGTCTGCTGCCTGCTGGCGACCCCGGAGCTCCGGGGCGCGGCGGCCGTAAGAATCAGCCACAACAGTAAACAGTGCAACGAAGTCCCTGTCGAAAGTCGCGAAGAACAAGCCAACGTGGTCATCTCCGGCTACATCCACCGCATCATGAGGAAGCCCAGGACTATTATGTACGACTGCGACATCGAGGTCGTCAGGGTTTTCAAGGGATACGAGCAACTCCACTCGGATATGAATCCGCCGATGGATGGAAACAAGATTCAGATTGGAGGCTTTGGCGACCCGCATATCTGTGAGAATACGGTAACACCAGGTGATACCCGCATCTTTATGGTGAATAAGAACGGAGATGGTCATCTCATGCTCAACTCTAGTGTCATCAGAATCACCTTGAACAACCTGGTGCAGGCGGAGGCTGCTGTATTCGGTAGGCAAACATTTCCTTTTTTGCTTTTCACATTTTGATGCAATTGTCACAAAAATCATTTGATATGTGTATAATGGACAAGTCATCTTTTTTTCACTAAAGACTTAGTATCTTTAATACAAACTAGGCCTTAACCCTAAATCCCAACCACGAATCCTATCCCCCCCCCAAAAAAAAAAAATATGGCAGAGGGGTGGGTACAAAAGGAATTGAAACACTGGGAGATTATCCCCAAAATGTATGGAGAGGGAGGCCTACTCAGTAACAAAATTGTCGGTATATCGAAAGGGATATCATATCTGGAACTTAACAAATTACATTAATTCTTTCTTGAAATTCACATCCAAGTAGATGAGTATACTGTAATGTTGCTATTGTATTTGAAGTCATACTTTTCATTACTACTCATTAGCACTTAGGGTTGCTAACCTCATGAGTAAAAGAGAGAGAGAAAGAGAAAGAAAGAAAGTGAGAGATGGCGAGAGAGATGGAGAGAGAGAGAGAAAGAGGAGAGATAGAGAGAGAGAGAGAGAGAGAGAGAGGGAGAGAGATAAAGAGCGATGCTGTTAACTAATGAAATGAATGCTGTTATGTATGACAGTGGGTGAGTTAGTGAGTGCAGGTAACGAAGGAGGTATTTAGGTCTGCATGACTGACGAGGCATTTTAAAAGGGGATTATAATAGCTGTGATGACAAGTTATCTCCCACTCTGTAGTCTGTAGGAGATTTGTGTATGGTTAATACATACAGGTGTACAATGTTCATGAATGTAGTATTTCTTGTTACTAGCTTGTAACTGCAATGAATTATGATACTAAGGTATAGATACTAAATTAATAGTGTTGAATGTAAATTAAGTTACACTTGATAAGATACATGGTGGAAACCTAGATATATCCAGATAGATTCCTGAATGAAGTACATTGAAGATGGAGAGGATAATTGGAAGCATGTCTTTAAAGAAATAGCTACAAAGGGAGAGAGATAGAGGGGGAAGAAAGAGAAAGAAGGAGAGAGAGGAGAGAGAGAGACAGAGGGAGACAGCGAGAGATAGAGAGAGAGAGAGAGAGAGAGAGAGAGAGAGAGAAAGAAAGAAAGGTGGGGGAGGGGTCTTCTAGAGGTCTTCAGCTAGGTTGAATTACAGGATGTGTCAGTTTAATCCAAATCTCTGATTTCTGTCAAAACTGGGACAGTGGGAGGAGAGAAGTAACCTGCCTGGTCACCTCAAGAAAGCACGTACCCAGGAGCAGAAGTTGCCATCAATCTTTAGTCCAATCGCCAAACAGGGACAGCATCATTCTCTATCCCTCCCTCTTTCTGTCCATCTAGATCTCTTTCTGTCTTAACCTTGCTCTGTGTATCTTTTTCTATACCCCACCTCTACATGTATCTCATTCTTTACTTGACTCATTCTATATGTCTTTCTTTCTTTTACCTCTTCTCTATCTCTCTCTCCCTCTCTCTCTTTCTGTCTCTCTCGCTTTCCTCTTCCTTTCTATTGATTTCTCTCTTTCAGTATTTCTACCATCCCTCTCTATCTCTAATTCACTCTTCCTGTCTCTCTTCCACTGCACTTTCCCTAGAGCTGTTTCCCTTTTATTCTCCTCCATTTGGCTCTTGCCACGGCCCTATCTTGCACATCTTTGATGACATGTATTTCTTTCTCTACCACTTGATTTTTATTTTGTCTCTGTTCATGCATCTCTGTCCTTCCTTCCTTCTTTCATACCTCCTGGTCCAAATTCTCTATGTTAACTCTGTTATTCAAGTTGATTGACAACAATGACCAATGCCAAACAACACAACTCTGGAACATATCACAGCCATTTCTTGGCTTTGAAAAGTCAAAGATTATGTATCTTGGCACCTAAATACCTGACAAAGCAGTAGTTAGTATTAATACATATTTATATTTTGTCTGTCTAGACTTCTTGACAATATCACAGCATTGATGGACTGTACACATGGCTACATCAATGCTTAAGAAATTGATCGAATTGAATTAAAACATGCCTTGCGTGATTTCTCAAGAGTAGCAAAGGTACACAGAAGGCATTTACACTGTACGGTTGGTGTATGCTGCATGTGCAACACAGGTCAAACTCCAAAGTCTTCATTATTAGAAATACCAGTACACGTACAGTATACATTGTCATACAGATTCTGTAGTTGAGCTTTACTGGCACTGGCAACAGTGTTTGAGTGGGCGGGAGGGGAGATGGGACGGAAATAAATCTACAAATGGACAATAGAGAATATTAAACAAGAACACAATTTAAACAAAAGAATATATCCTTTGTTCACATAGAAATTATTTATGAGCTTGATCTTAAGTTAAATGTATAATTCAGTAAGTGTACAATAAGCTTTCATAGTTCATTGCTTGGATGACTTGGGAGACTGTTCACTGAATAGAAAATCTGGAGAACTTGTAGTCACTGAAGAGTTTTTCTTTCATTTTCTTGTATTCATTTACTTTGTGATTTGAAATGAAAGTTTGTCAAGGTTGCTTGGTATCTACCTGTACTCGTGCATACTTGCTTTGTGTGTATTGTGCATATTGAGAGAGATGAAAGATGAGAGAGGGAGAGAGAGAGAGAGGGGGAGATAGAGAGAGAGAGAGAGAGAGAGAGAGAGAGAGGGGGGGGGAGGTGGAGATGGAGATGGAGAGAGAGAGAGAGAGAGAAAGAGAGAGAGAGAGAGAGGGGGGGGGGGGAGATGGAGATGGAGAGAGAGAGAGAGAGAGGAATGTGTGAAGTTGAGAACAGTTTTAGAGATGAAGAAATGGAAGCAATGGAAGAAGAATAAGATGGTATTAAAGTTCTGCACATGTCTTTGAAGTATCCACTCCAGAGATACCTTCAGACCAGAATATAGCCTCATTGGAGAGCAATTGTTTCTGAAAATCTTTCTTTTATAGTTGTCTGGGGCTCCTCACACCAACCAGTAAGGGAGGGAGACACACCGGCAAATGAATTGAATGGAATTTGTGTCTGTCGCAGACCAGACTATTTGCTTTTCTGGTACTATTTTCCTATTGTCAGTACACTGTGAAATTCCTCCCAGTGGGTTGTTCAACACTTGAGGCTCTGGTCTGTTGTGCATGGGTCTGGTATGGGGCAGTAGGATGGGGAACATGTCTGTACATGTGTGCTAATTATGTAGCAGAGGGATATGGGTGGGTGGGTGGGGCGGGGGGGGGGGGGGGGCAGCTGAGGGAAATGATTACCCCTCCCCCCTCCTTCTCCCTCATAGTGCAATATTGTGAGCCAATGGTTTCTAGTACCATACAATTTATGATGGTGAAACATGTCCTTACAATTACAAGCGTGTTTTAAGTGCGAGAATTGGGAAGGGGTAGGGAGAGAGAGAGGGGGGGGGGGGGCATTTCATCCTATCCTTTCTCAACTACAGTCTTCACTGCTGGTTTCTATGGACCTTGGTGCCATACGATGTTTGATATGAAGCGTGTTCTGACATGTGTGTGTGCAACAAAGGAAAGAGGGGGGGGGGGGGGGGGAGGGGGGGGGCTGAGGCTGAGGCTAACAAAAAAAATGGGGTACATGCAAACCATTCAATCTCTCTCCCTCTCTTTCTCTTGTGCTTTCTCTCACACATTCCCACATACATGTGCTCACAACATGTTTAAGAAAATAACAAACGTAAACAAACAAGACAAATGATAAAGAAACAGGCAGAAATATTGATGAATCATGTAGTATCACATTATAATGAATTGTAAGTGAGGAAAAAATATGAATTTCTCATTCAGTTCAAAGTACTTTTAATGAATCACAATAAACTAAGGACTCTTACTACTTCAGATCACGGTAGCAAATTGGCTCTTATCAAGTTTTATTGCAGTTAATATCACCGTGAAGAAAGTTCCTGAACTCTTGATTGCTCCATGGTGGTGAATCTGCCTGGTTGTAAACCCAGACATGTTCCCACGCTGTGATATAAAGTCATGTGACCTGATAAGAAACATATAAAGCCCTCTCAGTTAAGCAGTGTTATGTAACTTCCTCTTCCCTTCTCATATGTGCAGTACTTCTAGCAATTAACCACATATATATATACACAACAGTTCAAAGGAATTGGCAAAGGGAAAGGGAAAGGGAAGGACCCTCAGTTTTAAACCACGGTATATTTTGTTCAGTTCAGCATGAAACATGATGCTTTTTAGCCTAAGCACCGTGTTTCATGTTGAACTGGGCAAAATACACCGTGGTTTAAAACTGCGGCACCTTCCCTTTCTTTCCTTTCCCTTTCCCTTTGCCAATTCCTTTGAGCTGAAGTGTACATGGGCATTGTGTTCATCTACATTTACATTGTAATAGCTGTTGTATGATTAGTTTAGATCTGTTCTTAACTTTTGTACATATAGATTTAATTTACTACATTTTATAAATACATGAATAGTTTGTACATTGAATTGAACATTATCTCTATCACATTAAATCAAGTAACATGTACAATCTTCAAAAAGTTGGCATGTAGATTAATGTGTAAAGAAAACAAACAAATTAAGAAACAAGTATGAGGTGATAGAGGAATTGATTAGGTAGCCATTCAAAAAAACAAAATTGCATAGATCACTGATTATTTTGAAAGAGAGTCACACAGTATATGCTAGACTTGTTTAAACTCATGGTACATTTTATATACAACATGGAGTGTCAGTTATGGCTTATGGCAACATGTTGTAAGGATGACTAATAGTGCTCTGATAGGTTTGATTAAGTATATCATTGTGAGGCAATGGGCGTCTGGTACCGACGGATGACGGACACGGACCACAGACCGTGTGACCAGATACCGCCCTTGTTCCAGCCATCTGCATGCTATATTAGGTTGTTGTTGTTATTATTGGTGGTCTTTGTAGAGAAGGAGAGATGGGCGGAAGTCGTCAGATCAGAGCTATTAACGTTGGCTGGATTTATGCCATCCTTCTAGCAGACCAGACACTGAAGGTTGTCCAAAGGTTCAGACATGAAGAAACTTCCTGCAATATATCTTCGCGATCATTTGGCTAGATTGGGATGTGGAATGGTTCATCAGTATGTTCAGGCACTGAAGTTTTTTCAAAGCAAATCACATTAGCTAGTCAAGACAAGTGCAACAGAATATTACTTTGTGATAACTTGTTTGGTTCGTGTAGATATTTGGAATTGTTGAAGTATGAAATATGAAATATTGGAACCATGAAAGTACCTGTACATGTATATTAGACATTAAAGGTTGTTTAAAGGTAGTCATTTTTGTTCTAGTCACATCAATCAGAAACTTCCTGGAATATATATTTGCGATAATTTGGTTCCAGTCAGGATGGGTTCAATGGTACAAGTGATCATTATAACCATTAAAGTGTATTACACTAAAGGTTGTTCAAAGGATGTCCCATTAATCAAAAACTTCCTGGAATATTTCTTTTCAATTATCTGGTTCAAGTGACCATTAGAATCCTGAATATCAGACATTGAAGGTTGTTTTAAAAGTAGTTTGTCCTGTTTGGAGACAAAATAAAATTTCTGTAAGTCATTGTATAAACCAAAAGAGCAGCACAATGAGGCACTTTCTGAAATATGAAATTTGATAGAGTCTATATGTAAACTCAGTACCATATATATAACCATGTACATTTTAGGAACACATCCATAGAGATGATATACAGGAAGTCTTCTTTGTTATGCAATTTGTAGGGGAATAATAATAATAATAATAATAATAATAATAATAATAATGATAATAATAATAATAATGATAGTAATAATAATAATGATAATAATAATAATAATAATGATAGTAATAATAATAATGATAATAATAATGATAATAATAATCATAATAAGCCATTTTTATATAGTGCATAACATGCTTTGAGGAGCAAAGAAAAAGAGAAATTAGCTAGGTTACTGAGTGCCTTAAATCATCTTGGCATTTGGAATAAATGTGTTTTAAGGGCAGACTTAAACCTATCTATGGTGTTGATATTCCTAAGAGTGTCAGTTAGGCTATTCCATAAAACTGGAGCAGCATGGGCAAATGAACGTTCACCATATAGTATAAGTATAGGAGGAACAATAAACAAATTCTTTTTACATGATCAAAGATTTCGTGTTGGTTTGTATACCGTGAGTAATTAGATTTGTATATTAAAATAACAGATTTAGAGAACACTCAGAACTTACAGTATTTTAAGGAATCATTAATTTGTCTTCAGGAGTGCCCTCAACTTTTATGGATATTAACAAATGTACTTATCGCCTCGGTGTCACTCACTGTCATTTGAAAGAAAATGGTTGAACATTGCAGTAGAACATGATGTACTGTACTGTATGGTGACGTAGTCCTGTGTCCGTGTTGACAGGTTGTGTGATATAACTTAAACCTTCGCGTGCCTGACCAAATGCTGTGTTTATTAACGCCGAGTTGTGACAGGGGCGCATAAAGCGATAGCAGTGGGGATCTACACCTGTGAAACAGTAGGAAGAAGTCCTAAGGTTCCCAGCCCCAGTCCTTCTCGCCTCGCCCTCAACAATCCAGCCCTTTTGTTGAACTTTCCCTGCGTCTGGTCTGCTACTCTACCCATAAATCTGATTTGCTTTTCTGCCCACATTCTTACGCTGACCTCAAAAACAGCTGCAAAATTGCCAACTGACACTATTTCACCTTCTGTATAGTGGGAGATACCGCTGAATGCACCATGGTAAAATATGATCATGATAAAAATACAAATGAATGAAAAATTCTGCCTTGCCTTCTTGTTGTGGAAACCATATTGATGTAGGCGTGCCCGCACTTGGGACCAGTACATATAATGGCCATATAAAAATGTAAATGGGCTCTAAATCTCTCATGTGCTGATTTCATCACAAAAAGTGACAAGGTTAAGGAAATATGGAAACATTCCTCACCTGTTTGAAGTCAGTCTTGTCTGGGCAACTTGTAATTTGGGACAAGTTGTTGCCTAATAATCTCCCTGAGGGAAATTGAATCTGCAGTAAGCTGGTAATTTATTTGTCAATGATGTATTTGTTTTCTTCTACATTGGTCATTAGTTGCCACAAGTACATACTATTCTACTAATCATATAATGTGGTTACTAGGTGATATACTTTGTGGGAGTTAAAAGGCAGTTTAAGAGCCCCAACAAATAACAAACTGTAATAGTGTTCTCATCGGATATAATACAATTTTGTGGTTTGTTTGGTAAAATGAAATTTAAATTAATTTTTTTCCCTGGTGGTGGGCCAATGTGGGAAGAAGTAAGTAAATGAAATTGATGTCAAGCCAAAAGGACTCAGGATAGAAAGTTGTGGTACTTCATGATCACCTCGTGTATGTAATAGGACATGATATAAGTCATGTGGTGGATTCCCTCTCTTTCATAGCAACAGTCAGTTCCTGTCAGGCAGATTTGTTACATGTCCATGCATCCTTCTGCATTCCATCCATTCATGATTTGACACAAATTTATTCCATCTAGCAATCGAGTAAAAAAATAAGGGATAACAATTAAAGCAAGGCTGAACTTGTGGCAGAAATATCCAAATATACTGCATGGGCGCATCGGCATGGCTTCATAACCCAAGACCAATTCTTCTTTTGACTCCAAAGTTCCGCTGGCGCCGAGACCTTGCCACCTCGAAAATTAATTGTGCCTGCTTGGTGCACTTGTCATGTGTTATAACTCTTGTGTGCACACAGCAAATATGATTTATTTGGAGCTTGGGTCCACAGAGAGAAGGGGACTTTTGAGTGATTATACAATGGGTTTGTGATACTATGGTGTCTATGCCACAGTGCTGGCTGGAGTTTATGAACAGGTTCTTTTGTGTGTGTGTGTGTTTGTTTGGTTTTGGTTTTGGGGAGAAAATGACAGAAAACAAACGATGCAAAACAGGGGAATTGGAGACAAAGCATGCAAGAATGCAAACTTTTGTAGGATTTGTCAGGTTTGGTTGGGAGGCTATGTTTACAAGACAGTGGAAATAATTTATATCACTGTCATCATTCTTCATGTGCATGGGGGCATAAGATACTAATTATTCCACTGTACCTTTCATACGTCAGGGCTCCACACTAGTAGGTGCCAGGTTTACACAGGTGCCCAAAATAGGACTCCTTACCTTTAAACTCTAGGAAATTGAAAACGGGCATTGTATACACAAACTCCCTGAACGAAATGTTTGGAAAAAAGTTGATAGAGAGCTCTGTCCACATGTAGGCCTATAGTAGAAAATGTATGGTTTGAACATTAGTTTGGAAGAAGTTGAAGTGGAAGAACAACTTTTCCAGGGGATACACATGAAATGTTAAGTTAGTTACCGTGGCAACTTTTTTAGCCTGATGTTGTGAAATTCCTATCGTGAATCATATAATGCATGAAATCCTAATAAGGAAAAGAAATAGTTTACAAGGGCTCGATTGTCACTCATAGGGGCTTTTGATGCATTGTAGGAGTGTTAGCACTGTGAGCCCCTGTGGAAGATTTCACTGCAGTTATCTTGTTTGAACTTTTACTGACATGTATACTGCTCTCTGTTATCTTTCTGGTTTCCATGGTTTTGTTGATCTTTGGCCTGTTAGATAAATAGAATCATTACATGTACTTTGGAAAGTAGTGATCAATACAATGACCCAAACTAGTAGAAGATAATGCCGATAGAGACAGTGATAGTAGAGCTTAGCAGTACACAGTAATGATATTAATGATATTATAATGATATTATACTGCTCTCTGTTATCTTTCTGGTTTCCATGGTTTTGTTGATCTTTGGCCTGTTAGATAAATAGAATCATTACATGTACTTTGGAAAGTAGTGATCAATACAATGACCCAAACTAGTAGAAGATAATGCCGATAGAGACAGTGATAGTAGAGCTTAGCAGTACACAGTAATGATATTACTAATTGTATCATCATTTTGTTATATTTAGAATGTGTGCACATTTGATTGGTACATTATTTTATCCCTTGGCTGTGTTGTTCTAACTGTTACAATAAGCCATTAAATGATGTTGGAATGTCAGTATCAAAGGAGTACAGCAATGGGTATACATCTTAATTCAAAATAAATATTATGTAAACAAGTTGGAGAGGTATGTGTAATTGTAGAATGTATAAACATTCCATGGTCTTGTTTTTGAATCCATACCAGCATTTCATCAGGTGACTTTGGAGTCATGAACAACCAATATTAAAAAGTAACCTCAAAAATTATATCAAAGACTAGAACAGTGACAACAACATACATTTACCAGTTACAATAGGGCCATTCTCATTACAAAAAATCGCGAAGTTAAAAATCGCAAAATTTTACAATCGTGTTCACATTACACCAAAAAATCGCGAAGTTACGCGAAGTTACGCGAAGTTAGAAAAATCGAGCACGCTCGATCGACCATTCCCGGCATGCAATTCGTTTCGCGCGAAGTTTGATTCGCTCGATCGGCCAAGCTAGCTTGCACGTACGCGTATACGCACAATCGCCGTGTACAAAACAGCAATCTGACGTAGTATTTTCCCGAAGGAGCAGGGCAATCCCGTGGTGTAAACATATTTAACAGTTCAACATCTTCCGTGACTAGGCTAGTCTAACATCTCGATTAGTTGTTAGACTCATCCCAAATAAGGTTAGTCCAAAGTTCATCTGTGACTACGATTAGATCTAACGTTAGGTTACCGGCACAATTTATTAATTTTCCGTGGCTAGTACTAGCAGCAGCTACCCAGTACTGCTAGTGCTACATGTAGTGCATAACAACGTTAAGCGCGTCAAGATGAAAACGCAGCGCGACTCTTCACTACAGACCAACTTTTTAAGACCATATTTATCAGTTTCTCTTAGTTGTAGAGTATGTAGCGCAGTGCGGTCATCACCGAATGGATCTAGTTTAGTGAGTGCAGCTGCCGTCCATACAGTTTTGCTTTGACGTTCATAGATAAATAAACAATACACGCTCTGACTTGTGAAGTTTCATGCGAAGTTTCGGACGCCTGTTGGCACGGTTGCTAGGCAACTTTCACCCTAACTTCGCGATTTTTCTAACTTCGCGATTTCTTAAGTGCAATGAGAATGCGCCTAATATACATGTTCGTGTATATGTACTGGTACTTGGAAGATATACTGGTACTTCTCAGACCCTAATTGTTTCACATCTCCATGATATAAGATTATAGGATTGCTCTATTCAAGACAATGATTACCAATGATTACATAACTGAAGGTTAGACCCTTAAAAGCATCATAAAGTCAAGTGCATTGTTGTAATAATTACCTCAAAAGTCACTGTTAAAGCAGTAATTAGATCCCCATAAGGAAGTTGACAAGTTTGTTTGTCTGTTGTTCTTTTCCTGAGCTAAGCCTGTAAAGATCTAGATTGCATTATCTCCAGGACTGGAGCTTTTTATGAGGGTGGTTTTGATAGGCCACTCCAGAGAGGAGATGACACAGTAACCTAATGAACTTAAGAAGTACTGTATAATGAATCCAGTCTGTTTAATAGTACTACACTGTATAATTGGACAAATCTTTCTAAATATATAGTATGATTAATCAAATCTTTTAAAGTATTATAATTAGTCAAACCTTTTGAAGGATTACGATTACTATAATCTGTTAAATACCATGAAATCACATTTTCAACAATTAAATTGCAATGACACCAATTGCTTTGTAATAGAATAAACATGATTTTGTCATGATGAATTGATGAGCGCATATTTCAAACTCCATTAAGAGTCAACTTGAGTTAGCATGTACAAACTCTTGTCTGTTAGTCATTCCGTCAGTCAGTCACTTGGTGAGTCTGATCTAAATGGTCTCAAATGCAGAGACTAACCTGTATGTTTTTTCACAATTCTTATCAATACTTTGTTCATACTTATGTATGATGTTTGATGTCATAAAGAGTTTAAAAGAAATTGAACTTGGAAATTAATCTTGTATGCTGGAGACACTACTGGTCAAGTCAAAGTGCTAGTCTTCTTTGCAGACACATATTTTGAGGAAAAGGCTTAACCGAGTCTGTGCTTTGCAGACTATATGTATAAGTGGAAGTGAGGCATAAAGTGAGTACATTATTTGTTGGGTTGCAAGGTGCACCCTCATTTGGTGCATGTTGATCTCAGACAAAGAATTTCAGAATTGACATTCCCCAGAAATGAATGAATGCATTCATGAATGGAACTCTCATTCTATGAATTTCTGTCTGAGTTGGTTTTGGTATGTGTGTGTGTGTATGCTGAGCCACAAACCTTTTGTCAATAAGAAACCAAACTTGGAAAGTGAAAAGGACACTGAACTACCTTCTTTTGACGAACCCACCCTCCTCCTCCTCCTCCATTCCTCCAAACCGCGAGTCAAATCCAAATACTGAAGTGTTCTCTTTTTAAAGAGTCGAAGGCCAGGGTTTGGTTGGCGAATTAGCCCGGAGTTGAACTCTGTGATTATTTCTAATCAAGCCCCTTCATCACCTGGTTTTTATAAGATCTAATAACAATCAAAACTTCCTACGCCTGCAGGGGGTAGGTAGCCCAGACTGGGTGCGTGCGTGTGCGTAGCTGTGCAGTGTGCTGGCTTTAATAAACGGCAAGTTCATACAATTGTTGGTCCCTACTAGCCCAGCTTGTAGGCAATTAGGTATTTTTACAAATAAAAATATTTATTACATGGATCTAGCTGCAGTAGATTCATCATTCTTGATTACTTCTCTTGCTTTGGAAGGACTGAGAAAAGCAAGAATGATTAAGTGACTAATCTGATGAAGTTATGAGTACCAGACTATATTTTTTAATTTGGATTAAAAATGTCCAACAGGCTGGACAGCAGGCTACCATGACACAGGCATTGTTGCTAGTGGCAGTGTACATTTGTACTGTGGAAGTACAGAGAGAGAGAGCTATATACTCGCTAACGTCAATGTACGAGGTTTGGACAAAAGGCATCCACGTGTTTCGCCGAAGGAAGAATGAAAAGAAATTTCTGAATTTCGAGATGGAGCTGATAGCACTTACCGGTAATAGTTTATTGCACTCTTCAACATCTTCTTACAGGGATCATGAGGGAAAGGAGTGAGAGGGAGAAAATGATCAAGAGAAGGAGCGAGGAGCAGAAGCAAAATCAGAAGAATGATAAGGGAAATGAGGGCTCAAGGTTGGGAGGAAGGTGTTTTGAAAATGGAAAGAAAGAAAAATATTGAATTGAAATTTTCTGTTTATGTTGTAGCATTTCTTACTTCTCTTTGTTCCTTATGCCTTTGTTTTATAATCTATTCTCTCTCCTTAAAATTGTCCTTCTCACTCTCTTTGTTTAATTTGACAAAAGACTATTTTCATTACGTATGCAGATTTTATGCGCATCTCTCAAGCAATGTGTTACTCCTGGTAACCTCAAAGCTGTCTGAGCTTTGTCCAACTATTAAGAAATGATCGAGTCAGAGTAAATTAAACCCGTTTAAATTAAATCACTACATTCAGGTTAACTGTGAATGTAATAACACATTACTAAGCTGTTACTGGGAATGTTGTGAATACAATACTAAAATGGCTTATTCCAAGCCAGTGGGATTAACATCATTACCAATCTTCCAGTTTACATTGTAGCTACATGTAAGCTGTAGGAAGCTTCCCTGAGCTTGCCCATTATACAGAGCTGTATGCCAATGGGATAACTCAATCAGACATTAGAAGCCATAGTTGGCTTGATCCAGCTTAATCATGAGGGTAATTAAGGCACAACATGTTGCACACACATGTATGGACTGGGTCCTATTGTTTGGCCTTAGGGCTAGAAGCTTAGCAAGCTTTTGGCTGTAATGTGCTGACCATCTTGAGGTAGTCTTGGAAGCAGACTGTGGTGAATAGTGCTGTGCATAAAGTAGCAAGAAAGCAGTAAAATCTGGGAATTACTGAAGAGCCCACAAATATCGGCATATGGTATATATTTTAAGATTATGTTATATCTACAGATTATATAAGCTAAATTTTTTTAACATCAAGTTAGGCATAAGTTCAACCATGATACATGTACATACTACATGTTATATCTCAATGTACAGTACATTCCCCAATTTAATGTCTTGCTTGTATGCCTGAGTAGGCGACATAAACTTATATTAATTAGATGCAGAATGTCCTTAGTTACAACAAGAGGTCTTTTTACACAAAGTTTGGCCACCATGGTCTCAAAAGGTTGCAACATGCTTATATCCCTGTGCTATATGCTTGCCCAGCAAAGCAACAAGCATGATGTTACTACCTTTTGAAACCAAGATGGCCAAATTCTGTGTATCAAGGGCCCTGGTTACAGCAAGGTGCATTGTAATTTTGCTGCGATGAGTCATTCATGTTAAGGGTCTGTGCATAATTAGCCAAGACTAAGCCCTGTTGGTCAGAGCAGTCTGGGCCGTGGTCTTACCCAGTGCCTCCATACAGCAGGGCAGAAATCCTGACTCACTCATCATGAATGTGGTGCCCCAAGCACCAAATAGAGCCTCCAGCTTTTGTAAGGGTGACATAATTACCCCCTATTGTGCAAACCTAGGCTGGGTGTGGGATTAAAATGGGGGTGGTTCCAGGGACAAAGGCTGGGGGATGGGTCCAGAAATCAGGGCTAAATGCCTCCCATACAAGAAGGGATGCATTGTCAAATCTGGACCCCCCTGTTAGTACCTTGTAGAAAGCTACCTGCAATGGATGGATGGATGACAGTAAAGAAAGCCAACTTTGACCATTAACAAGTGGATCCTGAAAGCTAGCTCTTGGGTGTTTTGCATGTGTAGACATTCGGCTGGAGCATGGAGGTGCCGTTTTGTGTGAAATTCCCAGTCCCTCGTACATGTGTGCAAAACAGCCAAGCTAACCACTTACAAATTATTGAGAATCCTGAAACTTGGAAGGGCCTTTGTTATGCCCCTTCTTTCCAGTGTGTCTATTCTGCGATATTACCCACCCATTTGAAATGGAAAGACACCAAATTGGATTTGGAAATTCCCAAAGGATTTTGACCTATATGTGTTCTTCACATATCCTGAACAATGTAGATCATACAAGATAGTAGAAGAAGAGCTAGTAAGAACAATGATGTAAACGATGATATTTTTGAAATTAT
Source organism: Arbacia lixula (assembly GCA_963669155.1). NCBI lineage: Eukaryota > Metazoa > Echinodermata > Echinoidea > Arbacioida > Arbaciidae > Arbacia > Arbacia lixula. The sequence goes on along the minus strand of OZ022591.1, from coordinate 7,038,645 downwards.
TTTGATTTCATTTAAAGACAGCCAGTCCCTTTTTCAGATTACCACAAAACCATCGAAACATTGGCAAAACATATAGAGAACCGTTAGCAAGCTCTATATTCACAATTTGAAACTGATACGTAGTGTAAAATTCAAATAATGCACGTAAACAACGTCTGATTAATAGTCTTTACCTCAGGCTCTTAGCAGTTTGTGTTGAAATATCTGCTTTATTGATTAATCTGTTTATTAAATTATAAAACGCTTTATGAAAAAAATTGTTCTCTGGAAGGAATCATCTCCAAAGTTTGGTAGTAACTCATAAAATTAGGATTTCACACACGCAAAATAACCACATAGATACTGTAACAAAGACTAATACTTTTTTCGTGGTACGAAAAAAGTCGGTTTGAAATTTAACGGCTGAAATTTTTTACATATACAGAAAGCTTCAACATGCTATATTCTTAGAAATGGTCTTGAATCACACTTTCTTCAATTTAAGATCGTGATAGACGATTTCAAATTTTAAGCTTGCAAAAGGGACGGACAATCTTTAATATAGCAACGATAAACAAAGAAAGAAAATCAAAGTGGTATTTGAACACATTTATAAATCCATGACATGGTTTAGTATTACTGATATGCAATACACAGCCATTCTGAAACAAGAAAGGAATGTAAGCACAGTAGTTACAACCAAAGAGACATGAAGATGCCTTTCCTAATGGAGGACCAGCACCGCGCTGTGTCCGCGCTACTCGGGAGTGTCCCCGACCCAAGTTGGGCTGCCAGACACCACCGGGGTGCCACTTTTAACAGGGACGCAGAGGGGCGGGAGAGAGATGGGAGAGAGAGGGAGGATGGCTGATGGGGTGACAAATAGAAGCCACTGTGACAGCATGCTGTCTGGAGCTAGAAGGGCCACTTTCACACTAAAGGGAGTCACGTTCAGACTGATGTAGATCAGTAACTGATTAACACTTACTGTTGTATATATTGCATGTGGAGCTACCAATGCCCCTTTCAGACTAGAAACTGATTAACACTGACTGTTGTATATATTGCATGTAGAGTTACCAATGCCCCTTTCAGAGTAGGAACTGATTAACACTGACTGCTGTATATATTGCATGTGCAGTTACCAATGGCCCTTTCAGACTAGAAACTGATTAACACTAACTGTTGTATATATTGCATATGGATTTACAACTTCCCAATGGCCCTTTCAGACTAGGAACTGATTAACACTGACTGTTGTATATATTGCACGTGGAGTTTCCAATGCCCATTTCAGACTAGGTATTGATTAGCATTGACTGTTATGTATATTGCTACCAATGCCCCTTTCAGACCAATGTAGATTAGGAACTCCAAAGGGAAACCAGGTACACTGAAGAGTGAGTCTATTCAACTAGAGAACAGTTGTTGTTGGCACATTTTTTGTCTGCTCGGAATGCTCCTTTCAGACTAAAGTGAGTCACATTCAGGAAATGTAGATCAATGCCCTGTATTGTAAAGAATAGCAAATGATCACAATTTAACTTACAATTGATATCAAACATAATTCTTGACATCAAAGATAGGGGATCAGACTTGCTATGGATCAATTGTGATAGTTTGTAAGATAAGGCACACAAACTTTAATGGGTAACCAGGCACATTGCAAAAATAAGTGTATTAAATTTTCATCAGTAGCCTAGATGTCAGTGTAGTATACATGTATGCGGTCTGGAGTTGGATTTGCTACTTTCACATTAATGTAAGTCAATGTAGTCTAATGTAGGCGAAGAATTCCAAATGTTTACCAGGAATGAGTGGACTTAACTTTCACCAGTTGGTAATAACATTGTTGTGTCATCTGGAGAATGTAGAGCTTCTAGACTATCCAGATCAAGAATTCGAGAGAGATACACTACATAAATATGTCTGATTCATGTTAAGAGGCTTGATAAATATTTGCCTCACAAATGACCTTTGTTCCACCTGTTTACACTGGATATTATCTAATAACTTTCAAAGAAATTGTGGCACACTAAATGATATTTAATCGCTCTTTTGACATTACATTAATGTCATATTCACTTTTGGACAGACCTAGATATATATCAAATTTTATTAATAAAATGCATAATTTAATCCAAGTGTGAAGAGTGAATGGTTTTAGTGCTGGATTATCTTGCGAGTGTGAAAGAGGGTGCTGCATTAGTCTGGGCATCCCAGCAGTGGTGGCTGTAAGTCAAGCTGTGAGGAGCTGTGCATCTTGTCCTGAGTCTTTGACGTCTGTATTATTTAATTTCATTTCTGGAGGAGAGAGATTGGATCGGATGCGTCAAAGGTTATACAATGTATTGCGGGCTTCTCTTACAAGAAAAGACTGGTATGTGAGTGGTGGGTGGAGGTAAGGATATAACTCTGTACAAAAATGTCTCGTATGCCACAGTGCGTATGAATATTGATGTCCTCTGTGAGCGATCCTGAGGAATGATTAATGAAGAATATTTGCGTGGGTTAATTTTCTACCCAGACATCATGAAACGAACCCCCTAAAGCTGCCTGAATCATGTTGTGTATTTCATCTTTTTTTTTTTCTGCACAGAGTGTCTAGTTATTCACATAACATCAAATTTTTTTTATAATTTTGTACACATTAAATAATTCCCCTGTTAAAAGAAGCAATTGTTTGTACTCTCCAAGTCCATTCTTCTGAATACTCATGTAAGCATTTACAACGTATGACTTCATTGAGCATGTACACTGTCTGTAGTGAGGCTAAAGTGCATAGTAAAGTGAACATGTCCTTATCAAGTTATTTATACGTTATCTCAATTAACCTCCAGATTCAAGTGGCCGTACACCCATTAAACACGCGTAGTGAGCTAAACTAGAGCTAACCCCATTTGATGTTGAATATTTGTTGATGTTCCAATTTGAATGCCTGACATTCTTGACCTTACGTAAGTAAATGTTTATTTATGCGGTGCCTGCTATGTGCCTGCCATTCTCTCGTTCTCTTTCTCGTTCTCTTTCTCTTTCCATTCTCTTTTATTCTCTCTCCCCCTACCTCCTCCTTCCCCCTACGATCTCTATCCTGGATTATCCTATTTTTCTGCCCTTCCCATAGGCTCTCTCATTTTGTCTGTCATCATCTTCTTCTACTTACAGTGTAATATTATTATCAATCAAGAAATCAGACAATTAGTTTTATTGTTATCGAGTTCTTGATTGAGTAGTTGCATCCAAAACTTCTATCCTTTCCTTTCCTATCCTTTAGAGGCTCTTCTGTGATTGACAGACTCTTTTTTGTTTTTCGGGGGCTCAATCGCCCCCAGCCCCCATAAAGTTTTTTCGTAAGTCTCAACTCTCCTGAAATCTGACTCCTGAATGATGATATGGCACATACCGAGTGTCATGGTTGTGTACTCAACATAATTACATGTTGACAGTGGCTTCTCATACCTGACATTTAAACATGAAATTCTATCAAGACCAATTAGTAGATACTCTCATGTGATGTTTCACAGATGCATCTGGTTGATATTTAATGAACAGTTATACTATTTCGTGTTGTGCAGCATTCATGTAGTTAGTTGACCCTCAAAATTACTTCTGTACTACTACACTGTAGTGATATGGTATTATATTCCACATACTAAGAATGTTGCTATATGATTGGTCAAGAGTTGATCACGTGATGAAGCGTAGTTTTTCCCATCTGATCACCTGAGCAGAAAAGTTCGTTACACTGTAGGTGATAGTACTTTTTTGAGAAGGAAAGTTTGTTACACTCTAGGTGATAGTACTTTTTGGTTTCGCTGATCTCTTCACTCCTCACAGTCCAAACGCGTGATCAATATTTTGAGTACGCGCGAAATAAAAGTGCGTAGCTCGGACTATCGGCGCAGACGACACCGTGGTGCGTGCGCGGAAATTAAAATTTTTGGTTATAGCGCGCTGCGCCGCGCGCGTACGTACAAAGCAATGCAGGCCTTCCATTTCCCCCACACAGTACTTCACCAAAGCAAGTGTGCAATTCTCTACCACCTCGTACCAAAATTGACCTAGAATTTCACTTGCCTGTAATTTATTACAATTAAAGAGTATTCTCGGAGGACCTATGTTCTCACCGATACCGCACAGGTAAGAGAATTTCGATTACTTCTTGCTTTTCCGTCAAAATCTTAACAATTTGCATCACCATGTCATAGTGTTCGTTGGAATTTGTAGAGTCTATATACTGTAGCAACGTTCACAAAGTCAATTTGCTTCCGGGTTTCGGAGCGTCGCGAGAATATGTAGCCGCACCGACACGAATGCTTTTGTACGTTAAATTGTCATTTATTTTATAGATTGTTGGTATCAGATGTGGAATATAAAGCAAATAATCAACTCTTGGTTTCAGGCAATGAGACGAACTATCACTTCCTCGGCGATCTGAATGTATACGCTATCTTTCCTCAGCTAAAAGCTTCGGAAAGATAGCTACATCCAAATCGCCTCGGAAGTGATATTTCGTCCCATTACCTTCACCGACGTTGATTATTTGCTTACCATCTGCAGCAGAAGTTAGAATGCGGAAGGAGGAAGGGAGAAGAAGATTTGAAAGAAGAAGGCAAAGAAGATGAAGATATGAACATGTTGTTGACATACATACGAAAAACTTTCATTTGTTGTTTTTTCTTTTTTCGTGAGCAAGAACTGCAATTAATTACTTGAAAACATTTAGCAGAATGTGTCAAACAGAAAGAGATGTTACTAGAGAAAGACTTAAAGCATAAACAACAAATATCTACCAATCAATGAAGGTATTCCGTGCCCTAGATTCTCAGGCCTACTGTACGACAAGGCTGTACGATCCAAGCCGTATAATTATGAAGCTCATGTGGTCATTGCTGTAATTACATTTCGCTGCCCGCATCCCCAACAATGTACACGTGTGCATTTTCGCACCTCGCCAAGGCTGCAGAGCATTGCGTATCATTATAGGCTCCCGATAGATACAAGCATGGGGAAGATATTGAGCGAAGCCTAGAAAGTCTCGACCCTTTGCAACTCCCACATATCCAATCTATTGATGGGGGAAGGTAATATCACATTATTTGGCTGACTGATCCGGCCTTTTGATCTCCCGGCTGCCTGATATCTCCTCCATCCTTCCATCCGTCCCTGAAGCAGCGCATCTTATCGAACCGAACCAACTGAGCGAGGGAGCAAAGTTCGCCAAGTTCACAACGATTTCATCCTTAGTGTATTTTGGTTGTATAGCAGGAGCTGCCATTCATCCAGTGTGTTCTATCTCTAGCTGTCACTCCTTTATCAAGGTGCTTGTATCGATGCGTCAGGCAAGGCTTGATAGGTTCCAGAATCTGACTCCATCCTTTATAAATGCGTTTGGTTGTTTAGCAGAGCTTGTCCCATCCATCCAAAGCTTGCCGTCTCCCTTGCATGAAGCAGCTTTCTTTTTATCAAACCAAGAGAGCATGGCTGAGCTCACCGAGTGAACAAACACTGAACATTCCATCCAGATATTGCATTCTATCCCTGTAACAAATATTCCTTTTAAAGGCAGTGTGGCCTTTGTCCGAACTGTCAATAAAGAATTCTGGTTTATTGGTAAGGGATTGGTGTGGTAATCTGGGTCCGCAATACGTCGAATTTCAACAAGTTGATCATTTTGAGATGATTTCGTTCTAGTTTCGCCAAAATCAAACAAGAATGGTACCCCATGGTCATCACAGCATGGCATTTCATTGATTATTGGTACCATAGTCTCAAACCACTACTACTCCATGCCTTTAAAGGGAAAACCTTAAAGGGCATATATTGTACTGGGAAGAAGAAAAAAGCCTTCAAAAGGTGATCTTGAGCAATCTTCTTACCAATGGTCTTCAATTCATGTATTGTCTATTTAAGAAACTTGCTGAAAGTTATTTGCCCTCAAATGATCCACATTTGGAGTAACTAGTGATGAAATCATAAATACTCAAAATAATCACCTTTTGAAGGCTTTCTTGTCTATCCAGTATCCAGTATAGTATATTCCCTTTAAGGAGGTAAAAGTATATTAAGGATGGGACAGTGATAAAACAAGTGTTATATGATCGATATCTAATACAGATACTGGTACTTGACTTAAGAATCTACTCATGAAACCTTGCTGTGCCAAAACATGTACTTGTACATTAATTAGTCTTATTGGTTACATCTTGAAACTACATTTACATGTCTGAAAATGAATCAGATTTAAATTATGTGTAAGATTATGACTTTGATTAAGAATATAATGTGGTGACCAATGATAAGTATTTTAATCAGTGCATTAATTTGAATAACTTGAATCATTATGCAGCTGTGCTCCTGTGTTCAGGCTGGATAAATTGATGCTGTCTGGATATTAACCCATTAAAGAGCCTTTTATTTTAATTGTGATTAAGAAATATGTAATTCTCAAAATCCACACTTTATGTTTTATTTTAGACTCAATATGTACTGATTTTTTCAGTCATGCACAACCATGAAAAGATTGCGAGATACCTGACCATTTAATTTATCATGAACAACCTTCAAATGGTGTTCCAGTGTGTGTGTGTGGTATGGAAAATATTCTTTTCATCATCATGACTTCCTTTGTCCATCCATCAAATTGATTAATTGGAGCGAGCTCGGCTTGAATAGGCCAGCAAGATGAAACATTTGAAACTTTGAACATAACAAATGACTCCAGTCTGCTTGCCAGACAGGATAAAAGACTGCAGTCAAATGTAGAGCAGAACAGCAAATCAGCAACCTCTGTGTACAAAAGACGGTGACTTGCGATACTGAAGACCGAAAGTCGCTTCTAGGTTTATTGCGGGCATGTCCCAATATTGACTTTGGAATTGAGCTGATGTTAAACCGTAAAAAAGAAAGAGGAAATTGCATACTAGTATGGCCAGACCATTTTGTGGCAGAAATAGTTCCCTTTCCAATTAACATTGTAAATGATCTTGGGGGATATTATGAAGTTTCCAAGAACAAAATGGTGATGAATTGGGTATCAAAGTGAGCCTGGAGTATGTTTGATCATATATAATTTTTATTTACAAAGAGAGATTTGATCTTGAATAGTTTTTATTTACAAAGAAAGATTTGATATGTGAAGGATTTATGGCCCAAACAAAGGTAGAAGTATTTTGTTTGTTTGTGTGCATACTAGTGTTATTTACATCTACAAGGGTCCCTTTACATATTTCCAGAACAAACTAACCTGTCCTTTGCACCTGTCTCCCAACCCACTCACTTGTCCCACTTTACAAATAAATACTTCATCTCACCTCCATTTCAACTTCTCCTTTTCGCCTCCCCTCTCCTCTCACACCCATCCCCATCTCCCTCTTTCTCTCATGGTATTAGCCCTTCTCCTCTTTCTTATTTTGCTCTTCTTTCCTTATGATCTGATCCCCCATTGCTTTTACCCCCCCCCCTCTTTCCATCATGATTATTCCCCCCTCCTCTCTCTCACTCCTCTTCAAACTTCCCCCACCCTTCCACCCATTTTCTCGACCTCCCCTTCGATCTGATCTCCCCTCATCTCCCCTGATCTGCCGGTCTCTTGTGTCTTCCCGCAAAGTGGTGCATGTATATTTGTACGTGGATGACGATGTTTTCTTTTGTTTCTCCTTCGGAAATAAACTTCCCTTCTCCTCTCGCGTTTACTCCTTGCCCCTGCCCTTCCCCTTACTTCACAATTCTCAGGTAATTTGTTCAGAGGGGCTCAGATATTTCCATAATGGATGTGGAGTATAAGTTGATATTGATGCACCTTTCTCCCCCCCCCCTCCTCTTCAATTTACCCCCTCCCCCAAAGAAACAAGGCCTACCCTTTATTTCCAAGATGTTTGTACACTAGTGCATTGAGGAACAAGAAATGAAACGCAACTTGCTTCTTGCTCTCACACTAATTCAATATCATTTTATTTTGTCCTTTTCAGAGAAGTAGATGCAACGCCTCCATTCCCCCCCCCCCTCTTAAATCACCAAGTGTAACATACTACAAGTGCTTCCCAAATAGTGTACCAATTGTGTGTTTGTATGTATGTATGTATGTATGTACGTATGTACACATATGTGTATATACCTGCCTGGATGAGAGATAAATATTGATCGTGTGAGATTTGTCTGTGAGAGACCACTGAGTGAAGGTGCCCAGACTTTGGACCAAGGTTTTAACATTGCTAGCAAGTCTTGATCAAGCTCATCTGTGACTTTTGAGGAGAGCGGAATGTACGATGACATTTAAAGGGCATTACTGTATTGCAATTTGATCAGAATTGTCAGATTAGTTTTCATATCGTCACTTTGTACATTTACAATGGTGCATGATTTTGGCTTGTTTCCTTACAGGCATTTGATTTGAGGGCAAAGTTCATGTACAACAAATCCCTTTAAAACTCCTAGGCCCTGTCTTGATTGCAACTTACTTTGCAATTGATATCAAATTGTCGTTATGTATATTAGAGATTAGAGGGGATTGGACTTACGATTGATTCAGATCAATTGGAACTCTTTATAAGATTGGGCACTGAATTGAGAATCATGTACAGATAGAAAGAGAGAGCTCCATGGAAGGTACACCATACAAGATTGATCGCTCTGAAAATGCTCTGTGCAGTGTGTACTTGAAGACGCAGGTCACCTTGTCTTGATGATGTCATCAATTTATCTTTGTGATGTCATCCTGTAAGATAAGTCCCTGGCTAATGCACGTGCCCCTCCCCCTATAGCGACGATTAGTTTCATGTCATATCTTGTAAGACTTGAAGGGACATGCTCTTTGCTCTTTGACGTCACAAACCTATCAAGAGCTCAAATATCAACATTTGGACAATGGCCATTCCTTAGTTAACCCCCCCTCCCCCGCATTTTGATCTGAGGGTCATGTGCTATGACAGGCTAATGTAAGCCCGCCTCTAGTAAAATTTCCATGGTATTCAAAGACTGCTATCTCTGAATTATGGATACATTTAAATTATCTGAAAAAATCACAACAAGGATTTCATTTATCTTTTTCATTGGTTGGTATTTACATCCATCTTCCTGTAACAAACATTGTTGTATATTTCTACATGTGTGGGTATAATGCAATGTATCATATCTTTGCATCGATCGGTAAAAAAATGCAATCGTTACCTTTAACCTCAAGGGAATTATGAAGAGGAATCCTATTCCCTCCCCTCTCGTTTTGGCTTTAGGTCGGTCAGAATGCAAACACAGACTTTGTCATCATTCGTTATGCACACATACTGGGACAGGAGTGTGTTAATGATCTAGGACAGCCCGCTCGCTTAACCCCAAAGAGATCAATAATTCTACCCCGATCCTGCCTGGTGAGAGGGTGGAGGAGAGAGAGAGAGAGAGAGAGAGAGAGAGAGAGAGAGAGAGAGAGAGAGAGAGAGAGAGAGGAAGATAGAGAGAAAGAGGGAGATAGATAGTGAGAGAGAGAGAGAGAGAGAGAAATGAAGATAGAGAGAAAGAGGAAGATAGATAGATAGTGAGTGAGAGAGAGAGAGAGAGAGAGAGAGAGAGAGAGAGAGAGAGAGAAAGGAAGATAGAGAGAAAGAGGAAGATAGATAGATAGTGAGTGAGAGAGAGAGAGAGAGAGAGAGAGAGAGAGAGAGAGAGAGAGAGGAAGGAATGGTAGACTGAGAGATGGGAGAAACAGAGAAAGGAGATGTGAATAAATGGGCAAAAAGAAAGAAAAATTACAAATATAGAGAAAGAGAAAATGAATAAAAAGTAAGTAGAAATATCAGTGAATTTTTAAGTTAAAGAAAAATATAGATGTAAAGAAAGAGATAGTGAAAACAGAAAAAAAAATGATCCCTAAGGAAGATGAGCAACCAAACCAAAAAATACCAGTAGATGATACATGATACATGTAGAACATAATTAGATTGATATATAGTACCGTTAGTTTGGTAGATAGATAAACACAGACAGAGAAGGGGGGTCAGATAGATAGATAGATAGATAGATAGAGAGAGAGAGAGAGAGAGAGAGAGAGAGAGAGAGAGAGAGAGAGAGAGAGAGAGAGAGAGAGAGAGACCGAGAGGGGAGCAGAGATGTGTGCGGTGGACTGGAGAGGAGTTAGAGCAATGATTGCTCAATAACTCAAGACAAACAAGCGAGAGAGAGTCGAGAAATGAGTAAGCTATCCCTCCATCCATCGCCACAGCCAGGGTAAATATAGAATATTGCAATTTGCTAAGTGACAGGCTCCCCACCAATGCACATGTAGGCCTACATAACCAAACTGAGATTTTTGCAATGGACGATATGCTATTAACCCTTCTAGTGCCAGACAAAATGCTGCTCTATGGGTTTTGTGTGTATTACTGACCAGTGCAAATATTTGTACCAATGGCAGATGTGTTCTCTACACGCGCCACTTTCACATTATTGCATCATTGTGAGACACAAGAGACCATATTCAACTTGAATGCACATCATTCGATCAATACATAACTAATGGTAAAATAAAGCCGTAAGCTTGTCCAAAGTTTGTCTGAGTAGCAACAACTGATAGATTCAACTGATAGATAGAGTGCATTCCATCCATTGAAACTGAATCACTAGATACAATTGAATGAAGTGACCCGTTGGTACGCAGTTCGGGGAAAGTTTTGAAGATAATACGAAAATGGCTTATTGCTATAGAGTTGTGTGATATAAGGTAAGGAGGGTGTTTATGGAAAGTAGTAGAAGTGGGAATGATTGTGGCTATATCAGTAATCAGGGCAAAACCGTTGTGCTGTCGTCACCAAGTCCGGTTGTCTTCAATTTCAATAATTTTTATCATTTTAAAGCGATTCCTTCCTAGTATCGTGAAATCAAACAAGATTTGGACCCATGGCCATGGACGGCCGAATGGCACTTCATTGACTTTGGGTCCTATAGTGTTAACCATAACTACCACTTACCTTAAATACTATGCATAGTGCAGTCATTGTACTCTTACTGGTAAGGGCCCCTAGATTACAGAATGCACCTACAGTAGCTAGCTAGAGCTATATCTTAGCAGATTTCCAAAGTGTCTGGGCCCCCAGTATCCATTAGCCAGCCAAAGCACTTAACCAAAGTGGAATTCCGATGTTGGTCAACAAATCATTAAGCATTGATTTCAGTATCTGAAACAATAGACACGGGAGACAACGCTAATGAAGTGGAACAATGATGAACAAGAAAGAAAAGGGTGGATTGTGAAGAGATGAATGGAGACTGAAAATAGTGGAAGTGAGATATATGGACTCCATTGTTCCCAGGTTCAATTTGTGAACAGGGGCAACATTGTTTTGACTGAGTGGGCACACACTTTTCCAACTGGAAACTGGTGAGGGGATGTGCAGCAGAGAGAGAGAGTGAGAGAGAGAGAGAGAGAGAGAGAGAGAGAGAGAGAGAGAGAGAGAGAGAGAGAGGGAAGGATACCCAATTGATCTAATACATAATTCATTACTTTCAATCGTTTTGTTTGTGCATGCTGAAACATGCAGACATTTGTCCGACTGGTATGCAATTGTCAGTGGCACACTTTACTCAACTTGCCTGTTGCAAAAAAGGAGGTGTCAAGAACGGAACGGAACAATACTGTAATATTTCTCTGATTTGGATCAACTTTCAAAATCTCACTAATATGTCACTGTTACTGTGTAGAGAGTCCTGCTTATACACTTCTCACCCTTTAACCATGTGTATGCCAGACAGCACATTGTTATAATAGGATTTGTGTGTATTACTGGTCTAAAAAGAGAAGTGGGGGGTATAATGAGTTAACTTGTAGTGATCCAGTGATGCAAGTTATCTCAGGTAATACACACAGATCCCACAGACCAGCACTTATCTGGCAGACTGAAGGTCAAAGGTCACGCTACATGTAGGTACAGGTAAAGAGCAAGATGAAGGTTATGTGGATAAACAAGGTATTTGATTCCTCCAGTGTGTTTGACCTTTTGATCCCAGACTTTGACATTCCATGACTCCGCCCTCCTCCTCCTCCTCCTCCTCCCCCTCCTCCCCCTCCTCCCCCTCATCCTGTAAACTGACTTTTGAGCGACTTTTGAGCAAATTCGGGCAGTAGATCTAGGTGGGGAGATCCTCAAGATATTCTTATGGCAGGTACTAGAATTGTTGGTATGGTGCATACTTGAACAGACCCCTCTTACTCCCCTTCCCCTCCCTTACTCTCTCAATTATGGAGAACAGGTTGGTGTTGCCCCTAGCAGCAGCATTTAATCTTCATCAGAAAATGCAAATTGTCATATTGAAATGCATGAAAATGTGTGAGCACAGTTGTGTGGGACACATACTGCAAGTTCTTCTTTTAATACATAATTAGGAGTTAACAATAAAAATAAATTCAAAATTATTAAAAAGGGATGGGTCGGGTAGGTCTAGTTGGAGAAGATGAAGGAACAAATGTCTTATAGAGAGTGGATAGGGGTGGGGGGGGGGGTGGGGAGGAAGTATAGAACTAAATTATGGCAGGGAGAGTAAATAAGCTACATGCAAAATGCTTGAATGAGCTACACTAAATGCATGTTAAAATGGGGGAAATAAAACCTTTTTATAAAAGATTGCAATGTTAGCTGGTGACTCATACAGCAAAGCATTCACCATTCAGCTATTCTGTTACAGAGGCGGTTGCGTAACATCGCTTATATTCACCCTTTTGCACCAGCTCGGGTACAATTTAATGGCTGCAAGAGATGGCAAACAAGGGATACATTGGGACTGAGCTATCAAGAGGTTTCATTGCTCGCTGTAATTTTGCTTCTTTTGCAACCGATTGCATCGCCTTTAGACCTCAGTCAGTAACTAAATTGCCTCTACTTCGAAATGAGCAATCCTTCTAAATAGATGGGCCTTGAAGTGGTTTAGCAAAGAGTTACTTTTAACAATGGGGTTAGTTTAATCCTTCTGCTTAAGAAGCTATTCCGGCTTTAAACAGTATTACCTCAACTGACCACTAAAGGGGCGTCTTCATTAGCTCGAGCTGGGCAAAATAGCGAGCTTGTTCTGATCCGGCTAGCTAGCCAGATCACGAAATAGCTAGCTATTTGCGTCTTCATTAGCCAGATCAGGCAAAATAGCGAGCTATTTGGTCGAGAAAATTTCCCAAGAAATCTTGGGCTAGATGGAGCTAGCTCGAGCTAGTTCGCGAAATAGCTCGAGCTAGTTCGGAGCGTCTTCATTAGCCTGAAAATTTCTCGATCCCGGCATGCATCAGTGCCCACGAGGCATTGTTTACGTAATAGGTTTTTACACGTGCGTGAATGCGAGCTCACAACCGAAGCCATGCGGTCATGGCCTATTCCCGTCGCACACTGCTGGTATGTGCGAAACTCGGGATAATTTATGCATCCCGAGTTTCGAGCTTACGTATCCCGAGCTCGAGCTAATGAAGACGCGATTGCAACTTCAGGCTAGTTCCCCGGATCAGCAAAATAGCTCGCTATTTTGTCTGATCGGGCTAATGAAGACGCACCTTAAAAGTAACCACAGATATTTAAAGATGTTATTTATATAACAGTCATGAGTTTCAGCTTACCACAAATGATAGATACCTGCACTCCTTGAAATTATTTTGGTTAGGATGATGCTGTGGTAGGTCTGGGGTAGATTTATTTTACATTTTGAATTGCGGAATTGCCCACTGTTTTTCTCTGAATCTGTATTGTGGTGTGTGATGTTGTCTGTCGCCCTCAATGCTGGCCGCTCTGCACCAAATCACCATGCCGTGCAGCCACACAGACTAATCACCGTCCTATAGAGATGGAGATGACATCCCATGTGTCCCTGAGATTTCATCGTGATTGTATGACAGAACAAAGGACAGATTTATTGCCATTCAGTCCAACAGCTTAACTTTCAAATTAGTAAGAGCGCTAACCTTAACTCTAAACCAGTTAAATCAATACTCAGGGCGAATTAGATGCTGCCTAGCAAAAAGGAGCCATCCCCTGTTAACAAAAGAGCCCCTGTGAAACAAAGCCTCATGAGGGGCGTCTTCATTAGCTCGAGCTGGGCAAAATAGCGAGCTATTTCGTTGAGAAAATTTCCCAAGAAATCTTGGGCTAGATGGAGCTAGCTCGAGCTAGTTCGCGAAATAGCTCAAGCTAGTTCGGAGCGTCTTCATTAGCCTGAAAATTTCTCAATCCCGGCATGCATCAGCGCCCACGAGGCATTGTTTACGTAAAAGGTTTTTACACGTGCGTGAATGCGAGCTCACAACCGAAGCCATGCGGTCATGGCCTATTCCTGTCGCACACTGCTGGTATGTGCGAAACTCGGGATAATTTATGCAACCCGAGCTCTAGCTTACGTATCCCGAGTTTCGAGCTAATGAAGACGCGATTGCAACTTCAGGCTAGTTCCCCGGATTAGAAAAATAACTCGCTATTTCGTCTGATCGGGCTAATGAAGACGCACCTATACAGTAAAATGTACTACAAGGTGAAGGGTGTTCTGTCATGGCGTAGCCCCACAAATGAAGTTTCCTGTTTTCCCTGCTGAACATAAAACCGTAACCCCTTAATCCCAACCCTCATGATACCAAACCTGAAGCCTAATCCTAACTAAGATAAAATGAGAATAAGTAGATATGGGAGTCAAACAAGTAGTACACCCCATCAAACATCAGTTACCACCCACTCGGGCAGCCTAGCTCCATCTATGTACATGAACCACAATACCAATCACTCATTCATGTTCCCCAGAATGTACCAATTAGGTGGTGGTGCTACCCCCTCCTGTCTCACGCCCCCTCATGACCCCCTCCCTCCTACATGTCTGGCGCCCTGTGCCCCCTGTGGAAGGCTTGTCTCCTGACTTAGCTTAGCCTCTCAACCAGACAGCATGAAGTCTTTACTTTGAGGAGAAGAAATTCTTGTAATGGTAAATTGATTTGATTGATCTGAACATGGTCATTGCATACCAACATAATGGCAGTTGCTAGCCGAATTGCAACATTTTAAACAGAATTTTTCATATTTAGCTTGTGTGAGAAATAATAAAATGATGATTCCTAACTTGTGTAGACACGGATGACATCAAAGATGTATCAAACTACAAAGATAAGTACAGTTATTTTGTTGTGTGAATATATCATGTACAAATGGTTGCATTTGTGAAGGGAGAAGGTATGTATGTGGACTTGTACCTCGCACACCAGTTGGTGCTAGGAGACTTGATCATGAACGTATGAATGTAGCACACAGCCTGGGATGAAGACTAACACGCTCCCTCCTCCTAATTCTCCCACACTGTGAACATAGTAACATGAGTATGTTCTCTCAAATTCACATCGGGTGAGCGCCTGAACATTGAACTCCGTAAAACATGTCGGTGCAAGATGGTTGGCGATCACCCAACGAACGAGCGTAGAACGAGAGGAGGAATATCTGATAGAGTAACTCTGTGTGAACTCTTGTTATTGAGGTCAAACTGACGGAGGTGCTCTGATTCTGGCGCAAGGCGTCTGTGCTTTTTGTTAGGCGTATCAATGACAACTTGATAGTCATACTCATTTCAATTGTTTAGAGTGTTACGTTCACCAAAATTGCTGTCCATGTAGGCTAGTGTCTACTTTTTAAAATCCGAAATCAAGCAGTTTTTCTACATATTAACGAATGGGTGTAGTTTGCTTGATATAGCATTATCTTTTGTACTGCATGCCCCTCACCACTTCCTTATTTTCAGTTACTGTATAAAGCACCTTCAGTAACGTCAATTTAGTTATGATTTGTGCATGATAAACAGCTTTATTTTAGTAGCATCATATCAGCATGAATATGAAGAAGAACAATTAATGAGGGTTAAAAAGAGGTTATAAACTTCAGTTCAATCTCGCAAAACTGCTTTGGAGAGCCATGCAAGTGTGACCCTTTCAAAATCTATTTTTTATGTGTAAGAGGTATTACACTGGTGCCCGATATGAAATCTGAATAAAAATTTTAAAGCCATAACTTTTTGAAAAGCAGACACAATTTGAACACAGTTTCTTTCTACAGGAGTCTCCTATACATTCCTGAGGCCTGTCTGTTTGATTGTGCTCATCTGTTGTGTCATGGTACTACTTCATATTTTGATAGATTGTCATATTTTCGAGAGATGAATATGGACGGACGCTGAGTTTCCAGGCAGATCAGATGTGCGATAACATTCATCATCGTAACGCCGCAAGGCCTAACTGTATATGTGCTGTGTAGGATGTCCTATTCTTAGTGCAGCTTTGAGGGTACAGTGGATGTGGAAAGGCGGCGACATGTAAGGGATTGAAACAATACTGTTTTCCCTTTACATTGCAAAACATGTCTATCTGAGTGGGGAATGTGGATATGTTTTTGTTTTGATGGGGTATGCATCAATGACTTTTATTCTCTTGCATTGTGAATGAGCGTGAGAAGAGATTGAAAGGGGAGGAGTGGTAGAAGGAGAGTGAGTAGACAGCAAGATTGTAAAACACAGTGTCAGACCAGAGAAAGAAGGGGAAGTGAGAGAGAGAGAGAGAGAGAGAGAGAGAGAGAAAAGACCCTCTGTCTTAGCCTCTTCTCCAGGTCATTTTAACTTTCTTATTCAAACTCTACCATCACAGGTATACATTGTAGTACAGTATGGATGATAAAAGAGTCTGTGTCGAATAGACCACTTGCTGTCTAGACTCTAGTCCTTTTTCACAAATTGGAAGAAGCTCTGAGAATATTAATCTCAGTTCAAGACCCGAATATACAGTAACTGTGATAGTCTTGATAAGAAATGTTGTACAGCCTTGAACTCAGGCTAAAATTCTTCCTGGGTGTCACATCTAGAAAGGCAAGATGTAATCAGATTATGTTTCAGGAGGTACTACAAGAAAGATGAAATTATGTCAGGTCTCTGATCATTCATGGTATCAAGCTCGACAGGGTCCAAGGGGTGTAACCTAAATTATTTTTGTGGATGGTGCTCTTGTACCACACCTGGGCCCCTGTAATCTAATAGGTGAGGTGGCCATTTGGCCCATATTCTCAAATAGGTATTATATGTAAGGACTGTAGTTGTCAAGACTATGGGATCCTAATCCTATGGGACACTAATCTGCCATAATGATATTTGTTTTTTGGGAAGGAATCTAAAAATGACAACATTCTGATGAAGTGTACATTGAATGCTAACATACACTGCAGCTCAAAGGAATTGGCATAGGGAAAGGGAAAGGGAAGAAAGGGAAGGAGCCTCAGTTTTAAACCACTGTGTATTTTGTCCAGTTCAGCATGAAACATGATGCTTTAGCCTGAAAAGCACCATGTTTCATGCTGAACTGGACAAAATAAACCGCGGTTCAAAACTGCCGCCCCTTCCCTTTCTTCTTTTTCCCTTTCCCTAGACCAATTCCTTTGAGCTGTAGTGCATGTTCATCACACAATTGTACCTTACACAAAAAGAATAAAAAAAATAATATCAATTGATGTAAGATATGGATTTAGATAACATATGCATATTCTTGTGCAATTCTTTCCAAGTACATGTACATACATGTAGTATGCTTTGAGGTACAAGCATTTGTGTTTAGACCGTGCTAATCACTTGTTCGATGACACAATTGTGGTGAGAAGTAGTAAGCCATAGAGCTATCAACATGAAGATGAGGGCTTTACCCTTTTCAATTTATTGATTACAAAATTTGCAGTCCTTACAAACAGCTATGGGGGTGACACTTGCGGAATTCTATGCATGTGTCTTACGCCCCCCTGTAAAACACTTTGAATAGTCTGCTCACTTCAGACCTGATGTTACTCTCCATATTGGTGGTATTGTTGTTGCATTTTTTTTAAAGCGATACAACTGTAAAGAATGTATAAGTACATGATGTTTTGGAGAATTCTGTAGGGAGATTAAATTTTTGGTGAAAAATCTGGGTTTTAAGAGTAAATATTGTTTGGATAATGCTGATATGATTGTGAGGAGAATAAAGATGGCTGATGATTAACACTATCTGACCAGACAGCTCATATCATGGATATGAATAGGGGTGAAAGGCATTGTAGAGCCTACGTACAGAAGAATGAGGTAATAACGTAATAGGGCCTATATTGAGCCTGGATAATATGCATAGGGTTGAAAGGATTTATAGAGCCTAGAAGAAGTTAATAGGGCCTTTATTGTATGTGGGTAACAAGGTAATGAGATCAGGATCATTGAAGAGCACATCTTGCTACATTTTGGGTTTGTAGAGAGGACAGGTACTATGTTGACACTTGTACATTCATTCATTAACTCCTTTCATACCATTGATGGCAGTTTGAACAATCAAACCTGTACAGAAAGACCAGTGCAGGGAGACAAGAAATATGGCCTTTATGAGCAGATGGTCTTTATGTACAGGGCCCTGTTGCACAAAGCTTACCATTAATGGTAACTCTGCCATCAATGGTAACTACCATGGTGACATTGCTGGACAGCCAATCAAATTCTAGTTTTCCATAGAGTTGTTATTGATAGCAAAGTTACCATCAATGGTAAGTTTTATGCAACAGGGACCAGGTCATTCTAGTGCATGTCACAATGGAAACCATTGTTCAAGGGAAAGAACTTGAAAACAACTTGAAACCAACACATGAAGACACTGCAGAATATGCTTTCCACATGTACTGCCATGACATTTGAACGTGCCTTGACATAAAATAAGCCCTCCTCCCCATAAGATGAGAATGTTAGAGCTATTTCTATTATTATAATTGTTCCAGACCAACTTGAAAGTAACGCATGTAGATACTATGCGGAACATACTTTCCACATGTATTGCCATGGTCACAGTGTCTAAACCGTAGATCAACAAGTGCTAAGTGTTGTGAAGCCACCAGACACCACGCACTGCTAGTCTGAGAGAGGAGGGTGAGATGTGAGAAGGGGGGTGACTAAATGGGGGTACCAAGGGGTGCCCCGTGTGGCCCGTGTGGCCCTGGGGCCCTTACTGGGGTCTAAAGTTGAGCCCTAGAATAAACTCTCCACTGGATTATCCGCCAGTCTAATGTTGGCCAAGCCTCCACAAAGCACCAGGAATAACAGAGAAAAGGCCCCCACTTGTAGAAGCAGGAATTTAAATGACTTCATTCAAACTTGCTCCCCCTCAGAAAAAAAGGGTTTGTTGAAAAGTTTGGCGTGTATACAGTACACTATACCCTAGCTTTGCTCTCTCTGTCTATCTTTGTATGTATGGTACATGTCTGTACTTACATATGGATGATTAAGATGCATCTCAAAGATTACATTCATGTTTTTTTGGTGGAAGCCTCCTCAAAAAAACACTTCTTGACAGGAACTGACAAAGTGAAAAATTTAACCCTGTTGATCCTGTGTGAGCACAGAATGTGTAACAAATCACTGTGCTTTTCCAGGCATGGCATCAAGATGGTTAAGTATTGAAATATGACATATTTATGTACATCATGGTAAAAGAGTTCCAGATTTCTGCTTGCAAGAAGTGCAACGACTCTATGTTTACCTATTTTCGAGCCATAGCGGTGGTTGTCTTATCCCCGCAGGCATAATTAAATTCCACTTCATTTATGCACCCACATATCTAAAACGCCATTAAAAAACATAATTTCTTCCTATCTGACTTGAATATCTTTTGACTGTAGCCCAAGGAGTCAGGGTTTGGGGTTGGGGGCTTCATTGTGAAAATTAAATTATCTGTGAAACTTCAATCTCTTTTTATTGGATGAATAGAGGGAAGAGAGAAAGGGAGAAAGAGAGAAGCCCTGAATCTGGATATATGTTGAAAATTAGGTGTAATTGCAAAGTGCAATTTGTTGTTATCAAAATTTTATGAAGTTTCTTTTTCATCGGATTGTTGGGTTTTATTGCATGTACAATAGAGGATAGACGGTCTGAAAATATGTATTGGTATCTGTGTCTATCTGGATTGGAATAGCTTTTGCTGCATGTAGGAGAGATCTTGAATGACATCATCAATGACATATGCATGGCTCTATGCTGCAGGTATGCAGATTTATAGATACTAGTTAGTTGGAGAATGAATGACATGAATTGAATGACAAGGTTAGATTGCGGTATGTGGGCCAAAAAATGTGGTGGTTTGAGAGAGGAGGTTGAGGGCAGGAGACAGAAGATGAATGGAAGGGGAGGGCAGAAATAGTGTGTGTGTGTGTGTATGTGTGTGTGTGTGTGTGTGTGTGTGTGTGTGTGTGTATGTGTGTGTGTATATGTATGTATTTGTGTGTATATGTATGTATTTGTGTGTGTATGTATGAGTGTTCGTGTGTGTCTGTGTGTCTGTGTGTCTGTCTGTCTGTCTATGTTGTCAGAGAGAGAGAAAATTATAGGCGGTGTACAGTGTATATGAATGGGGTTAGAGAGAGAGAGAGAGAGGGAATGAGAGAGAGAAAGGATCACTTATAGCAATAGAATATATATGAATGAAAGCCTACCGTACCTTTTCCTAATGATGGTCTTTAAAATGACAGTTTTTATTAGGCCTGAGTCGAATCGATTATTAAGCCGGTGTTCGATCGAAGAAGTCGAACTCCGATTTCGTTTTGATGAATTCGATGCATCGATGAAATTACCAAATTGACTAGAAAACACAAAATCTTTTGTTTGATAGTCCTGTTATACACAATTTATCTTCATATTTTCACAATCTTAATTTGCTTACTTGGTTCCTACTCTCTTTTGTGAGTTTTGCAGGTAACGCATGAAGAGAATGAACAGGTCGCTTGATGATCAAGCAGCTACTACATACTACTTGGATTTGATTCGTTCACTATTATATACAGCGCAACGCCACAACAAACAATTGTCCATAGACTTTGTACAACGGATAGCATCGTGTGTTGTGAAAACCCGGAAATACAGTGGCAATCGTGCGTAAGGCTCATTTGCATACACGCTGCCGACGTACAGACTAATAGAGCGTCTCCGTACAGCGATTCGGAGACCACTGATTGGTGCATCGCGTAGATCACGTCATAACCACGTGGTCGCCAAAATAGTGATAACGATATCCGGTCACGTTGTCCGAAACCCGGAAGCGATTTTTCGACGCATTAGGGTTACGGGAAAAAAAAATCGCAACCCGGAAGCTGATTGACTTTCTGCCCGTTGCAATAGACTCTACAGATTCCAACCTACATACATGTATACGATGCCATATTGACGCTAATTTGTAAGATTTTGACGGAAAAACAAGAAGTAATCGAAATTCGCTTACATGTGCAGTATTGGTGAGAAAATAGATTCTCCGAGAATACCTTTCATAATTCATATAAAATAAAGGAAAGTGAAATTCTAGGTCGATTTTGGTACGAGGTGATAGAGAATTGCACGCTTGTTTTGGTGGAATACTATGTGGGGAAATGGAAGGATTGCACTGCGTATGCTTACTATATTTTCATTCATAAATTGGCTCTTGGCAGTGGCTGGGTGACGTCATGTATCGATGCATCGATGTTCGATCGGCGCAAAGCCATCGAACACCGGTTTCTGAAAAAATCGATATGACTCAGGCTTAGTTTTTATTCTGGTATAACTATAGCCCATGGGTAAGAGAAGTTCAACTGTAGTTCAACTGGAAAATAAGAATTGTGGTACAAACTACATTACATATGAAAAGTGAAGAATATAACCTGTAAATATTTCTGAAAAGAGGCAAACAAGTCAAAAAGAGAGGAGGAAAAGGGAGATATTTCAACGAGACACATGAACGCAGTGTTGACATGTGAAGTGCTGAGACATACAAGCAATGGCACAGGTTGGGGAAGTGGGCTGGCTTGGTAGGGATTAGGACGAATTAGAATGAATAGCGATCAAATGAATTGGAAGTTCTGGAATTGAAGTTTGTAACCTGATAGACCCCGTCAGAAAAACCTGGATCTATTCAGCATGCACCACTGGGCACGTGACAAAAGGCACTGCACGATTTGTGAGATTTGTCGCAGAGATTAGATTCGGCTACGTTTTTTTTATGGGCTCTTTCACTTTGTTTGAGGGAGCGAAGTCGAAGCGACATGTAGGTACAAATGTGTGATGGGTATAGATGTGCATATTAGCGCG
Organism: Arbacia lixula; assembly: GCA_963669155.1. NCBI lineage: Eukaryota > Metazoa > Echinodermata > Echinoidea > Arbacioida > Arbaciidae > Arbacia > Arbacia lixula. Next base: position 7,016,577 of record OZ022591.1, on the reverse strand, counting down.
ATCTGGCAGTTTGGTGTTAGGCGTAGTATTAGATTGGGGTGTGAGTGGGTGTCAATTGTAATTGTGTCCTATTTCTTGTGATGACGTCCTACTTTCAATGTTTGCATAATCGGGGAGCACTGTGGGAGAGAGGTCATCCATAGGTGTGCAAGTCAGCTGAGATCAAAAGCATTCCTTCACTGGGTAATTGCAGGATGTTTACCATGGCAATTAGCGGTAATGATATTCATAAAATGAACCGTGGTATTTGTGCAAGAGATTCACACGCATTCACGGCAACACAGCCTACAGAACAAGCCTTGGTTCTTCCATTATAGTTCTTCAAGGTAAAGATGAGAAGAGGGATGGGGAAAGGGGGAATGAAATTTGCACCCTGTCTAAGAATTTGTAGGATAAAGAAATCTTCTTCTTGTAGTCGTAGCTAAGGAGAACAAGAGTTTGGATCGCGGTACATGTACATAAGAATACATAAAGATCTAAAAGTAACATCATTGTATGCATGTTGGTTTTCAAGCAGTTCATACCTCTGATTTTGTTTTTTGTATAATGAATATCTTAAGTGATTTTAAGCCTGATGTAAAAACTGTATTTGGCATCCCTGCCAACACATGTTGCTGCTGACCATATTTTTGCCTTTTTTATTTTGTAAAAAAAATGGGATTACAATTATACAAAACGGGAAATAGGCTTACGTATACAGGGACATTTACGTTTTATCAATCTCTGTTCACACTGAAATGTATGAATACTCTGAAATATACCCTACAGTCATTCTGCTATTCAATCTGAAATTTACTACAAAATCAACACCAAAGAAAGATTCAAATTACATGTACTAATGGGACACGTTTTGCCACTGACCATATTTTTGCTTGACATTTGGCATGCATTGTTTCTCTTGAATACAGACAGTACACTGACAGGTCAGACAGGGGTTCCACATAGACAGGATTTCATGGCGCAAAGAGAAAGCTGTGTGGTTTATTCTTCTCGCATTGACTGGGACTGGGATTTTCTGCTTGCTGAGAATATTTAAAGGCAGAGTGTCATAGTTCTCAGTAACTAATGTGTTTTTTTGAAGCTCTGTAGTTTTTTCAAAGGTTCATAATTTTCTGATGATTAAATGGTCACACATTTTGATTGTGTATTATGATCTTTCTAAAGATATGGCCTTTCGTCTCTGGTAATTTAAGATGGGTTATGAATGCCATTGCTCCTGCATGTACCGGTATACATTTTTCTTCAGTATGTTGTATTACATAGAACTTGCATTTTGAGAAGGCAGAAGGGTAGTCTACGTCATAATTTATATGGTAAATTACATTTACTTCTTGCCAGATCGTCCTTTCAGTAATCTAATAGGCAACTACATGTAGTAGACCCATAAACAAGTTATTAGAGAACATGAGATTGAAAGTAACTTCATCAGTTTACAGAAAGCCTTTGTGCCATGTGAACAGGTTTGGTAATTTCCTTTTATATTTTGCAGACTGAACCAAAATGCTATCCTGCATTCAATGTTATTAGAGAATTTTGAGATGTGTGCAATAGGGACTCACTTCCTTAAAACCCCCCAAACCCTTCAGGATTAAGTCATTGACAAATTATAGAGATGATGTCCCATTGAAGGATTCATACAAAAAATATATTTAAAAGGAAGTGATCTACAAAAGGGGTAGAAAAACGCTGGATTTTTTTCCCCCTTGTGGATTAAACTTTCAAAAGGAAGGGGGAACATATATCTGTTGAATATTTTCCTCTTGGGTTATTTCAATAAGTTGGTTGCCATAACAAATCTTTCTGGTATTTTGGGACCCAGGGGTATTTTCTATCATCTCCATGGTAACCAGTCAAACATGAATTCATCAAGATTTCACTATTGTCAAGAACTTGTAAGCTAATCTTGATTCTAGAATTACCGGTATATCGATGCTACAATCTTATTGGGAATCAAACATCTCATATGATTTTAAAAATGTTGAGATTTGAAAAATAGAATAGAACTCTTTTCTTCTCATTTTGCACATGCTGGTGTGTGTGTGTGTGAATGTCATAAACAATCTTGTTCATGAATGCAGCGTAATAAAGCACACAATCTGTAAGATATTAAAGAATTTGCCAAAAAAGCGTGCTTATAAAGGGTGTTTGTGTAGAAGCCAATCAGAGATTGTACTAGGAAACAGTCCAAAAAAACAACAACATTCAAATGGAGGGTAGCCCTTTTGCAGGTCCAACAAAATTTATACCACACAACATGGAAGAAAATACTGTTCATAAGAATTTCCCTCATAATATCAGAACTGGAAACGTACTTTGAGTGGAATTATATTGATCGTTAGATATCAAGTAGGTATTGGACAGGTCCATCTGGCTGCAGGGTAGCCTACTGCAGCCAGATGAAAAATGCTCAGCAGTCTGGAAAGAAAGCTAGCCTTTGCTTAGAGAGTATCAGTCTCTGGAGCATTTGTGAAGTCTGTCTATTTCATCCTGGCAATTTGTCACAAGTTGAATTACTTCCAGCCTATTTAACCCCCTTATGGGGCCTACTTAGCGAAATGGTGGACAAAAGTAGGGCTTGTTGCCATTTTATGTGAGATTCTGTGAGAGTCCGTAGAACTACAAGTCCCAGGTATAGAAATATATGAGGGGATTCTTGCCTTTTAAGGCTTTTCTTTAATCTTTCCCTCTTTTCCTTATGGTCCGGTTGGAAATCCAATAATTCCCCATCATTACATCACCCGATTACTGGTGTCCACTGCTATTTGTTGCAGAAATTTTACCTTTTTGTGGAATCTATAACTATATACCTGTACCGACTGGTCCCTTCCAACTTCCCCCCTCCCCCTCCATATTCCGTACTTTCTCCATACAAATTGAAGAAAAGCACATTGGCAAAGATTGAAATCATGAACAATTGATTCATAAACTCTTCACCCCAACAAAGTCATGACAATGCTCTTAATGCCTTTCAAATCTTGTGAGTTTTGAAGTATGAAATAGAGAATCTGAATATGTTTACTACATGATGATTCTCTGAATCTCTAGCACCTCTTGTATAGGGAAAAGTTTGTTTCCCACAAGAGTACATCCACTTTAAAGCGAACAGTTCAATTGCTATTGCAAGGACTTATCAGTGCACTTGAGATGGCCCTGACAGAGAGTGCTGCATAAAGTTAAACCTGGCAGGTCTTCTACCCCCCTGATCAAGAAGTTAATTTGTGCGTTACACACCCAATCAATAACAAGCCGTCAATTCATTCCACCTTTCTACCGGCTCCCAATATCCCACCAGCTACCTCCTAGCGCCCGTAACCTTGGTCTCAAGTAACCGGCTAATGAATCGAATTACAGCCGAACTTTAAATGTCGGCCAATAGCAAGCCTGTCTGTTGATCTACTCAAACTAGTGTTATTGTCAGCTTTTGATGCTCGGAGCAAGAGAGAGAGAGAGAGTAGCTCTGGTCCACATTTTTGCCAGACACTGATGCCTTGTGTTGTCATAGAAACCGGGATAAACGATCCCTTCGGTCTGCCACTCCTAATAACTGGAGCAGTGCTAAAGAAAGGAGAGAATGTGTGTGGGAAAGGGAGAGAGAGAGAGATTACTGCTGAGACTTTTGCCTCCTTCCAATAAGAATCTACTACACCTTAGTCTCGTACTTGTTTGTATGATAGCAGATGCAGAAGTCAATGTTATTACTTCAGTAATCGAAAGACTAAACAATTAAAAGGTGAAAGTTAGGCTGGGATAATATTGGAGTGAGATTTTAGTGGAGAAGATAGATGAAGAGAGATGATGGGTTATGAGAAGGACAAATAAAGGGAGAGAGAGAGAGAGGGAAATGTACATATATATATATATATAGAGAGAGAGAGAGAGAGAGAGAGAGAGAGAGAGAGAGAGAGAGAGAGAGAGGGGGGGAGGGAGAGAGAGAGAGAGAGAGAGAGAGAGAGAGAGAGAGAGAGAGAGAGAGAGAGAGAAAGAGAGAGAAAGAGAGAGAGAGAGAGAGAGAGGGGGGTGGGGTGCAAGATAGAGATATGAAGATACATAAAGATACAAAATACATATTTTTTGAGAATAAATTAAACATGTACATGTAGTGTGAAATACCGAAAATACAAAAAATTAGAAATTAGCCTGAGCTGTATTAAAAAAACAAAACCTTCAATGATTTAGGTTGTTTGTATCTATATAGTCATTGTGGATGACAGAATAAAACTTTACTTACTAAGTTTACTGTAAGTAATAGTAATTAGTTACTATTCTGACAAGAATGTGTGTTTACGTCAGATTGTAAATGCTATGATGTAGTTGTACAATTAATAGCATCCTTGAAATACTGGTTATCATTTCATGTTATAATAATCTTCAGTACCTCCTGGTGTACCCCCAGGGTAATTCTCCTCTTCTCTCCATCTGTGTAGAGGGAGATGTATCCAATCCACCAACACCTTTATGGCTAATTACCACTGGTAGTTATTATTGAAAAGTATGTGCCAACACTTCATTTGATATGTGTAAAGCTGGGATCACCTATATGTTATCATTATCTTTAGCCCCTCCTGGTGTACCCCAAGGTAATTATTTTTTTCCTCTATGTGTTTGTGTGAGGAAAGATGTATCCAATCCACCACCAACTTAAACCCTTTTGGTACCATCTATTCATAGTTCCATGTCGAAAACAACACAGTTTATTGCCTGTGGGACTGAGAGAGTTCGTGCGAATTAATGTAACACCACGGCAAGGTCCTTGGGATGGTCTGTGACTCATCCCTCGGCAAACTAAAAAAGAAGCCATTTAGCATATTACCAAGGTCCCCATGACTAATCAGCCAGAGAACGAGACAAAAAGCGCCGGATTTGGAATCTTTTGGAAAGCTGTAAATAGGATCATGAGTGGCCAGTGAATTGGAATTAGCATGCATTATTAGTTCTGGATTGGGAGGGGGGGGGGGGGGCAGGATTGTATGGACAGAAGAAAGAAAAGAAGAGGCTTCCATAATCCTGAAGTAGCTTGCCTGGAAAGGTTTCTTCTTCCAGGGGCCATCACCGTCTTAAGAGTCATTGCCCGTCCAGAAAGGATTTGTTTTTAAAAGAGAGACTCTGTTTGAAGATAGACTCCATTTTGTTCTCCTTTTTGTAGTTACATTGATAATTGCTTTGTAGTGAATCTGTTCATGAGGGGTGGGGGGGGGGGGGGAGAGCATTGTCTGAGGGGCATTTTGGGGCACATGCCTACCCCCTCTCCGTCTATGATATGCCCCCTTCCTTCCATACATGTCCCCCCAAGTGCCCCTGAAGATAAAACTCCCCACTATATTCTTGGCCCCTCCCCCTCCCTCTTCCCCCACACACATACGCACAATGTTCCAATACACCCTTCTTTGACTTATGTACACATGTTCTTGTTTTTTTCACTGAAAATGTACTAATTATCGCTTTAAAAATTGTTTGATGTTATCATTTGGTTGATAGTGATTGCCATGTAACCTTCATTTGACTGCTTGATTTGAATGTGATAAAAATTTTGCAAGCAATGAAGCATTCCCTAGGTTGTGTTAACTTTAATGAACCATTTTGTTGTTTTCTTTCATGTGCTGAACGCTGATCACCCTGACGAATCATCATCTTCATAAATACAGGTATGTTTATTATAAATCTTACATCTTTCTGTTGGAGTGGGTTTTGCTGCATAATATTTCTCTCTTTTACCTCAACCGTCTCATTCTATCTACCCCTTCTTCCCCCCCTTACACCCTTATTCTACCCCCTTACACCCTTATTCTACCCTTTAGTCTCATCCTTTATCTCACTTCGTCCTTCCCCCCCCTCCCAAACTCTTTTTCCCAGGCACTTGAGCCGGCTCAGTCTGCCGAGGAAAAACAACTTCCGATTAAAAAGCCTGCATATAGGGGCACTCCTCTTCAAAGCATAACAACATCCTTAAAATATAACTGCCCAATGATAGCCTTCTCTTTGTCATCTCCTCCCAAAATGTTTTCAGCAGCCATGGGTGTAAATTTAAATGGCAAACAAGACTGCTCTCTCCAACAAGAAATAAACAAAGAATCCACTTTTTTTTTCTGTTTTTCCCCTCTGTTCTTTCCGTCTTTTCCCCCATGATATAATCCACAATTTCTACTCCCTTGACTGGTGAAGAGAGGTTATTTGGAGAGGCATGACAGGGCATTGGTCTTACGTCTTGCCAGTCTGAATAGGCCTTGGTTATTTTCTGGATTAGTGCTCAAGTGTTGATTTTTCCCCTCCACGCTGCTCTGAACCCATGAATTCCTGAAGAACTCAATTTAAAAGTCAATCAATGTCAAATCTGTATTCATGCCAGTTGCGGGTGCAGACGATCGATAGACGCACAAAAGACACAAAGAAGGGGAGATTTTGTCATTTACATAGCTGTCAGTGTTTTCTTTGCATATTCTTTTCATTGAATGGTTGTGGCATTGACAAGAACTCACAAGCTGTCATATATATGTAAGATAACATTCACTTGCTACCGCATTGTGCCTAGCAAAGTGCTGTGCTATAATATGCATATTTGTTGTTGAATAATTGTAGCACTGTCACAAACTTATCAGCTGTCATATAGTGAGAATAACTTATTTTGTGATAATTCATTTAACTTGCAGACTTCAGCCACAAGCTGCAAAAGATAAGCAAATATATTAATTAAGACCATGCACTATTCATAGAATGAGTTCACAACATAAACACAACAAAAAAGTCCCCCCCCCCCCGAAGCAAAATAATATAACTTTTTATTGAAGAGGTTTTGGGCAAAATAATGTGGCAGGATTGTTCCTTAAGTTATTGACTAACTTCTTTGCTAAAATCCCATTTATTCACACATAAGTTAGTCAATTAGTTAAGGAACAATCCTGCCAAATTATTTTGCCCAAAACCTCTTCGATAAAAAGTTATGCTATTTTGCTTAGGGGGGACTTTTTTTTGTTATGTTTATATTATGAGTGACTTTACATAGGCATACAGTCAAATTACTATTTAGTCCTTTCTAGACTTGGCATCATAACAGATATAACAGTTTATCTGAGTTAACCTGACACAAAACACAAGCAACTGCGCTTAAATAAATAGCCCAAAGCAAAGATATTGATACTGAGATCTGCACCGGTTGCATGGCATCTTTATTACCCACAAGTGCAGTGACCAGATTTTAGGAGAATTTTGTGAATATTTGTGACTGCGTTGTCCAGAAATACAATCTAGCTGTGGACCAGAGGGTATGGAACTCTGGAACAATTCTGAAAAGGAGAAGGTAATGAATAGTAGGTTAAGATTACAGATCTGTAATCATCGCCAAACTGATCTGTAGTTGGCATATTACCACTGGTACAATCTTCATTTTAAAAAAAACCACACAATTAAAACAGCCCTTGGTGTTTCAAGTATTCTAACATCTTTTCATGGTGTTCATTGGACACTTTCTTGTCATCAAATTCAAGACCATTGGTATCATATATCCAACACTCTTATGTTAGATTTTTCATGATGTATGTTTATATACCGTCCATATGATTACACCTGTAGGTATTTAATGTAATACCCTTATTTTTGTCAGTAAACCTCTAAATGTTCCCTGAAATGTGCAGGTTCAAATTCACAATTTGAATCTGACAGCGTGGAAAAAAATGATCACCTCCTTTAAACGATTTGTCAGAAATCCAAACTGAACACAAATGCCCTGAGGAGGTAGTTTCAATAGTGATGTGACCTGTCTATGGTTCAAGCGATGACCACTACCAAATCGCTCCCATCGCGGACATACCTGCGTGGTATCCCACATGGTGGATATTTCTGAGCAACAACTTCATGCTATTCTCTGATATCTAACTAGCATTTTTTTGGTCTGTACTAGACAAAGTGGTGGGAGCATATTCATGAGACTTTGTTGAGTGTAGTACATTGTAAGTTGATAAAGTGCTTCCATTGCCTTCTGTAATGTTTTATTATAAAATGCCCTATTGATGAGAAGACTAGTGGTCCTCACCATCATTTGATATATGTTCATTCACTGTTTATTTTTTTTTATAATGGTCAAAAGTATTGAAATAAAATAAATAAAAATGAAATGAAGCTACATGCATTTTTAGCTACCTACGAGACTAGAAATGATTCATGAATATGACCCATGAGTGCTCCATGTGACTTATAGATCTATGTTGCTGGTAGAACTATGTTGTTTGATAGCAAACATATAATTAAAAACAATCTTATGGCTGCAGATGATTTTCTGCTGTCAAAAATATATGAGAATCTCTATGAAAATATGCATGGTATAATGCACCTTTGTCTGAATATTTCCATTTGATGTGAACAGACTGACCTAAAAAAAGGGGGGAAATGTAGGATTCCCGGCCTCTAGATAAAAATCATACTTGGTCAACAAATACCATTTTCAGCACTGATCCTGGGACGTATTTTCTGAGCCGAAAGTCAAAACCGGGGTAAGCGGACCGACAATCGTGGTAGAGGGTCAGGAGTGCAGTGAAAGTAAAACAGGGGGAATGTTGACTTAGAATTAGGGTAATTTGTGGGGAGCGATGTCCGCAGCTTTTTTTTTCTCTCTCTCTCCCTTCTGAGTATGGGTGCCTACCAGTGATTCCTTACCAGGGGTTATCTGTTGACTTTCAGATCTTTTTTCAACATTTATGTTTTCAAAAGTCGTTTAGGGTGATGAGTTCCATAATTCTGTGGGGTCTGGCGGACTTGTGGGGAGGAAGTGAAGGATGGATCGCAGTCTAGGGAAATGGTTTCTCCTGCAGAGGTTGGCAGTTTTTCCAATAGGTAGCAGTGGGTTTCGTTGAACTATCTATTCAGGGTGTAATGCCTTCGAAAATGTGTTAGGTTGATTGTGCATGTTTCTTGTCATGGAATCTAAATTTAGCTGGGTGTTTGTCTCTTGTCATGTTATTTGGGTCATCACTTTTTCATCTCCATATGTTGCTTGGTTGGGACAGAAACATTGATAAATCTGCAGTGTTTTCTTAGTTTTAATTGTTAATGCGATAATCTTATGAATGTGAATTATAATTCAACAAGTTTATGATGCACTGGCCATAATACATGTTTGTTTGTACTTTTGATATGAGATAGATATCGACAAAACTGGTCTGATATGTTTCTGGGAGTAAGGTTCTGACACAGTGGTACACCATGTGAAGTACACCGTGTGTACATCCTTAAGAGGACTGTTATTAGTTATTCTTTTGTCAAAAAGGCAAAACAAAGTTAATTCACCTGTGCGCTATTTGAATGAGCTACAATAGGGTCTGAAAATATATTACATTTCTTAATGCATCTTATGTCATTCCAAGGTCAACTTGGTTGTATATGCTATTTGAATGTGCTAGGATAGGATAGGGTCTGAAAAAAGATCAATTGCATTTCTAAATGCATCTTACGTCACTCCAAGGTCATCTTACCAGTTAAGTGTGCTAGGATTGGTTCTGGAAATCTATCACGTTTCTAGATACGTCTTTGTGTGCATTTCAAAATGATGTTTCTATATGTGCGTTTAGACATGTATGCGTTTATAAATGTGCAAATTTATCAGGATCGTGTATACATAAAGACAATCGCTCTAGGATGTTAAGGATTTTATAAACACAAATTTGTGAGCCTGAAGCGTAAACCAGCCTAATCAGCTTCAGAAGGGGCATTAGTCAAGAACCAAACGGTCCTAGAGAAGTGACCAGTTTGCTTCGATTAGGTTCTCATTGTTGTCCGTGCAACATACATGATCCACATTGAGGATGAATGTTTGTTCCTGGCAATCTATTCTAACCTCACAAACAGCAGTCTCTATTTTGTAGGTCCTCGTGAAAAGGTAATGAAAAGAACTCGGGACATTACCAGACAATGCCAAATGCGATTTAAAGAGTACATGTATCCACTTTGAAAAAAGGGTTGTGTTTTTATCACAATATATTCTCATTTGAATACCAAATTTGACATTTTTATCACCATTTCTATGTGCTATTCAAGTAATAGATAACCTCAAAGGTAAACATTGATTTGTGACTCAATTTTATGTTTAAGAAGGTATGAATTTGTGGATAATTCAAAAAGATGTGATGCAACGTGATTGTAACATGTAATGGGCCACAAGGGAGATTTTCTTCTGTTAGTCTTTAGCACCAGTTAAAAAAACATATATGAAAAACATTCACAGGATTAAAGTTAGAAAATTATCCGCCTAAACTGCTGTCTATTTCATCTTTATTTCATTATATTGGGATTTCACTGGATCCTCTTTAAAGCTAATAAATTTGACAAGACTATTTACTGCATTCCGATCCCCAATACAAGATCCGACTTTTATCTCCATCCATTCAATCCCTGTCTTCTCCGTCTCTCCATGAACTGCTCCAATGCTTTTATCTGTCCACTCTTCCCTTTCAACCAGTTTTGTCCACCACTTTTTGACAAGAGGGGTAAAATTGCCCCCCTCATCATTGTTATGCATTTGTGTGAGGCACCTGTCAGGGCCCACCCTATTGAATATGATGTAGGGTTTTGTAGGTTTGAGGTAACCCCCAAAAGTTGTCCTTCTCTTCCGTGTGGTGATTTATGTTAATTTATCATCATGATTCTGCTCATTAATGGTCAAGCTCACTGATTAATGAAATTGACCCATAAGAATGAGAAAAGAGTAAGGAATACCCTAAATACTACTGTAGAAGCATATGGGAACTGCACAACCATAACAAAACTTAGACATATTCTTCATAACACACTAGAAAATACAGTTCCTTGTAAAACACATTGTACAAAAAGCATAATGAAATTGTTAAACCTCACTGATCTAAAATGCATCACCACCCCTCCCCCCCCCCTCACCACCACAATGTGAAATTTAACAGAGCTCTATGGGAAATCTATGTGTATATGTGCGTCTGAAAATTTAGTGTATCATGGTAAGCCTATTGCCTCATCTATTACATCCCTGAGTCTCACATACTTGAGTATCAGTTTCTCACCTCTATGTCTATAAGCCTTACAAGTAGCCCAGCAAAGATGGCACAGGAATAGATAGCTGGAGGTATTCCACCCCGCCCTGCCTTCTAAACCTGTGATTACATGTGCAAGCTTGGGCTCTGTTTGCAGACGGTCATGATAAGCCAATTAGCACATTGATTAAAGGGATGCAAGGTTCAAAGAAGGTGCAATGGAGAAGGAAGGAGGGGGAGGGGAGGGGGGGGGGATGGAGGGGTGGACAAAAGGGGGGGGGTTCAATTAACTTTCTTGTGGTGGTCAGCTTATAACACAAAAGATTCTCCAGGGTTTGAGTAGTCTGTGGCATAGACTCGGTTAATGATTGATTAGTAGCTTCTATGCACCTTTGATTGCTTCTATTCCACATGAGTGTATGGATAACATTGAAATACACAGAAGTCTTATTATTCAGGCCCATTGATTCTAAACATTACGAGAGAAGTCAATTAGAAAGTTACATAGGATGTGTGCCAGCAAACTAAAAATGAACATCACCTATTGCGAAGAGCTCATACCCCTGGGAGGATCTAGTCTATCATAGGGTAGTGTTTGTAAATCCCCAGCAGTTAGCTTTTGCCTCCCTCCACCCCTCCCCCCCCATTGTCTTCCTCTGAACAATTAGGCTGTAGCCCATGTACACACACTTCTGACCCACCATTAGGGGGTAGGGGAAGTGGCCAATGAATGCATCACATTCATTTGTAAGTATGGGACTAAAGAAAACAAAAGCAGTTTGTTTGTTAAGTAGTTTAAATCCTTCCAAGGAGTTGTTGCATCCTTTTTTTATGCCTCAATCTTATTGGTCCTTTCCCTCCTCCCCCACCCCTAAATGAAAAAAGAAAGAAAGAAGGGTCTAAATGGAAAGCAGCTTGCCCACAACATACAATTCAAGGAGGATTTTAACTTGATTGTTGTTGTAGTGATTGGTATTATCTCTAAGCCATACTCCTACTGCACTGGCTAGATTACATCATGCTAATCTGCTGTTATTCCTGACCCATTATGTAAATTCAGTTGTGCCTTCCTCTTCTAGGTAGGGCTCAAGGGTGACCTATCTGTCAAGTTCGTCCTGGGAACCACCAATGAATCACTGGTGAAGCTCTGATGAAGAAAGTCTTTCAATAGACCGGTTTACTAACATATTCAAATTGTATGCATACCAGTTTAACAAAGGTTGCCCCTGACAACTGGAAAGCTTGCCTGAGGTTTGCCTGACATAGCAACAACTACTGTATGCAAAGTGGATTCCCAGTACTGAAATTCCTTTGTTAGGTCCAGGTTAATGGAATAACTCATTACTAGGCCCGAGGGAAGAAACATCCATAAATTTGACTACTTTAATTAGTAAACCGGTCTATTGGGTCAAAATTTTCTCCTAGTGTGAAAAGGGTGCTAGTGTTAATGAAACTCTTTGCATGATGCGAGGACTTTTTAGCACCATTAATACACTAATTATTGAGTAGCAATAACATTTTGTCTGGCACAGAACAAGTTACACAGTTTTTGGAGCTTGGCTTGAAGGCGTTTGGACCTCTCAATTCCAAATTGTACAATTTATAAACAGGTTTGGCCAAAGTACGTTATCAACTGCTCTCTTCTTCTGTTCCAGTTCAACTAACAATAAGAAGGAAGAGAGAATAAATCTTGATAAATTATACTTGAGTAACTGAACCCAAACAGACTTGTCATTTACTATGTGGATTAGAAATGTTCAACAGCCTGGAAGACAGGCTAATGGTTTCCTAGGTAACCAAAGTCACTATGTTTTGGATCACAAGCAGTGCCTTCATCTGCACCGGAGTGACCTTTGTTCATGTGACTGAAAATGTACCCAAATGATCCAAGATGTACAGCTCTCAATACTTGTTTAAAATGAGTCAGGTAGTATTTATTCACTCTCTGGATTTGCACATATCTGCATATGCGTGTCTAATATATAACTAATATTGGTATTATGTTGGTACTGGTACTGGATTTGTTTCTGGTATTAGCACTAGAACTGGTATGTTCTCAGAATCTTAACATAATCAGGGAATTCCTTTCAAGGTTATTTTATTGTCATCAATCACAGTCAATCTTGGGTAAACCCATAAGCGAATGTCCTTACCAAATCTCTCTGAGAAAATAGTCTTTCATGTTGTTTTGAATTACAGTGGAATATAAATTATCTGCTGCAAAAATCCATGTTGTGAATATTCATCCTAGCTTCTTAATGTTGATTGGTGGGGTTCTGACGACAAGGCGCATTTTCGGATGACAGATGAACCCTTGTCGCGCTCCCCGCATTGTCAGACCATCAGCAGAAGCATTAGCAATGATTTGTCCTTCCTGGTTGAATTGGACAACAAATTAAGGGAATATCTTTATTGCAAGCAAGGGAATGTCCTTTTGAATTTTAATTGGATGTCCAAGTATCCTTGCGTCCAGCGGTAAACAGGGCAGAGGTCCAGATGTCTTTTGTAATGGTATCAATGGACATCCTTCATCATCTCTGTAATGATTTAGAGGATGCCACTCGCATGCCAAGAATGTTGTTTTCATATCATTAAAATGTCTTCCGAAACCCGTAAGAATGTTGAATGTCATCCATGTGTTTCATATGAAATACACTTTCAACAAGTTATTTACCATACATCAAATTTAATTGGTACTGGTAATTGAATTTATAGTTTGTTTTTAAATGCTTCCATGAATTTTATGGTCAGATGCCTAAATTTGTTGCTCTGCTGATTAGACTTAGCTGAGGCTTCTTATTTTTTTTTTTTATCCCAGATTCCAGCATAATAACCTTCTGGAATAAGTGTTAAAAAAAGTGTTTCTAGAAATTTTCAAATTAAGCTTACCTTATACAATGTGCATTGTCAACTGTCAATTGTCTGATGGGCATGCATTATATGTCTCTAAATTTGGTCTTGTGGTTTTAATTCCCTGTGCTCATGTGATTTGAGAATATGAGCAAGGAATCATCTCAAAAGGATGAAATCTTTTACATTAACCCAGCCCAGACTCAGCTATGCCATCTGATGATAATAATAATAATAATAAAAATACATAGAATTTATATGGTGCACTTTCCATCTTAACTAGATGCTCAAGGCGCTTCAGAGCAAATTAAAGAGAGAGAGAAAAAAATACACTACAGGTATTAACTTGTATGTCAAAAAGCACCATTATACAGGTATGTCTTTAGGTTGCCCTTGAAGGTGGTCACTGACGTCAGGGTTTTCAAACTCTGTGGAAGTGAATTCCACAGGGTTGGCCCTGCATGAGCAAAGGCCCGTTCTCCCCACGATCTCTTTGAAACCGGAACTTGCAAAAGACCGGATGTGGAGGATCTTACGGTTCAAATTGGTTGGTAGTTGATCTGCCATGGTTAATGGCCTGTGATGATTTAAACTTCTTCCCTAAACATTTTAAGGTAGTGTAGCTCATTTGCAGGTCAAAAAGTTTTGAAAAAATCTTTAAGCAGAATTTATTCATCGCTCAATCTGGTTCTTTTAGCTTTGCTGCTTAGAGATCTTGGAATGCAATCGAGCACATCATGGCGCTCTGCCGCGCAGTGATGCATTGAAGCGACCCAATCTCTACTGACTGACACACAATCTTTGCAAAGTTTGCACTTTTCAAGGTCAGTGAAGAAACTCCCTCATGATATTAGAAGTGGAAACTCTCTTTATCTGATATTTTATTGATCGCTGTATCGGCATCTGTAGCGAAGAGATCTTAGACCGCAATAGTTCACATCACTGCTCTCTGCACTGCAGTGTCGCATTGAAGCGACCAGAGCTATGCCGACCGACACACAATCTTTAGAGTTTGCACTTTTCAAGGTCAGTGAAGGAATTTCCTCACAACCTTAGAACTGGAAATTGACTACAAGTAGAAGCTAAAATATATTAATCAAGACATCAGTTCCTACAGCCTAGACATGCTAGAGATCCAAGACTGCAATAGTGCATATCATCTGCTCTGCCCGCAGACTGACACACTTTCTTTTAATATGCACTTTTCAAGGTCACTGGAATGCGAGCACGTCCCTTTAAGTGAACCTCAAACTGTGCATGTGGGCGTACATGTACGACGACGAGAAATAACAACCAGACGACTGCCTACATGGAGAATACGTTTTGCAATTCTTTATTTTTTTATGACATCTCAGCAGGACAAACAGTCAGCTTTATGTTACCTGTGACAATGTGAAATATTTATTTTGATAAATTGTGAAATATTTCTGTGAGTGGGTGTTGCTAGGGTGTGGGTAGTAACGCTGTCGAAGGAGAGAGGAAAGATATTTTTGCTGCTTGCTTATGTATCTTTAAAGCCTGATAGAAATGGATTTCTAGGTCCATAATGATTTTTTTCAATTATTGTAACTTACCATCAATGGTAACCACCATGGCAACATCCAACAAGCTCTCATTTATTGCACCCGTTACCATGGTATTTACCATTGATGGTAAGTTACAATAATTTAAAACCTACACTGGTATGCAACATGGCCCAGGAAGAAATCATCTCAAACTTGTGAAAACTTTGAAATCGTGCAACGATTACGTCCACTTATGACCATTTCTACCTTTTACCTTTAAGCAGCACATGGCACATGATGTTTTTGTAATCATTGCATTGCGAGGGCTTATGACTGTGGTACATCTGAGAGGAGAGCGGTACATGTCTAGCTTACAAACAAGGGTATGTAAACGGCCAGGCAACATAATCTGTGACATCTTCATGTTTATCTTGACCTGCTTTGTATGCTAAGAGTCTGGCCCTCTCAACTCATGAGCCTCCCGAACCTTTGTGACACAAATGTGGCAGCGCAAATAACAGGTTTAGAGCCAGGATGTAAAGGAGTGTAATGTGTATGTGTGTGTGAGTGTGTGGGAGGGAATAAGACACATAGTATGGTTACCTAGCAACCAGAGACCTGTTTTCCTACTAGATCACCTTGAGGATTTGTTTGTTTTTAGCCTGGCTTCTAGACAGATGGTCATTTAAAATTCAAACTGGGACAAGTATTCATTCAGGTCTAACACTGCCAAGACTAATTGTTAGACATCTGTTATAGTGTTGGAGTGAGCTGAAAAGAACTAGAAAGTGATTAGTCTACTGCCACCAGACCTGTTTATTGTAAAGTTTGGATTAAAAATGCCTAACAGCCTGGAAGCCAGGCTAGGTGGCCGAATTTGCACAGAACCTTCTGGTCATTAACTACTTCTGCACTAAATAGGGAAACAATTTAAATATTATTTGCGGGGGCTTCTTTTCAGGCCTGATATCATGAAACAAACATCCTTAAATGTTTTTTGCATCATACCATGTTAGAAACAAAAGTGTTAAAGGGGCTCTTTTTTGTCCAGTGGGGGCTATTCATAAGTGCAATTTTTGTCACAAGTATAAGTTGCATGCTACTCGTTTGTATGCAAGTGCAGCACATAAGCCACATTTTAGAACTTGTTTTCAGCCTCAAAAGCAGTGTTTTTACTGCATGTGTGCCAATTTGTTGTTCCGAAGAGCACAAAGCACAGCCATTGATAAGGATTATGTGGATGTTAATCCTCTCTAAATAGCTCATGATTAGAGAGGTTATATGAAAGCCAGTATTTGGAGATAATCCAGCTGCAGTGATTAAACAAGCTTTTGGAATGTGTGTTGTTCAAGTGTCATGTGATTGAAGCAAATTGATGGAGTTTATAATCACTACTATATATAAATGTGTTCTGAAAGATCGCTTTGACACATTAGAGCCGGAAGCATGTTTATGACCCAAAGGCATAAAAGGTGTTTGCATGAGCTGCGAACCAGGCACAATCATACTCACAGACTCAATCAAAATGTACATGCTTCAGTTAATCTCTACTAGTCAAATCTCTACATTGCTGGTTAAGATCGTGCAATACTGCTGCATGGAAACACACCCTTCATTTTGAACTTGCAGAAGTTTGTGGACATGGCATCCCAGAATCACTGTTTCTGATCGACGTTTTGAAACATGATCCAATTCCAGTTTGTAAACACACCAATATAAAGTGAAGGAAAGCTCAGAGTTACTAATTTTCGATAATCTAAATTCTTCAATGGCAGCACTAACATGTGGTTAAAAATGTACTCTTTGAAGTTGAGAGAGAAAGAGAGAAAGAAAGTGAAAGAATGTGAGAAAGAAAGAAAGAAGAAAAGAACATAAGAGAGAGAGAGAGAGAGAGAGAGAGAGAGAGAGAGAGAGAGCGAGAGAGAGAGAGATACAGTGATACAGATAAAGAGAGACAGAAAGAGAAAGAGTCGGACAGACAGACAGACAGAGGTAGAGACAGAAACAAAGACCGAGATAAAAAGAATACCATTCTGCCTGAAATGGACACCAAGGCACTCCGCCTCAAAAACATCCTCTTAAAATCCTGGGCAGGATGGTAAAGTGAAACAGATTATAGATTCCCACGCCATATCAATATTGATTCTTGCCCACGAGATATCTAAAAACCCACCCACTCTACCCTCGATTTAAACAGTTTCCAAATTGACAAATAAGTGTAGAGGCTGGGCTTGGGATTGCAGGAACAAATTGTCAAGTAATCTCAGAACAAACTTGCCAAGATTGTTTGTTGAGAGCCGCTCTGTACTTCTTTTCTTTTCTTCATTCCTCTTCATTCTACTTCGATGTTAGGAGTTTTTGCCTGATTGGAGTGGTTAGGGTTGAAGTGGGGTTCGCCTTGAGTTTTGAAAAATAATTATTTATTACCTGGTAGTTTTGTTGTTCTTATTGTTTTTGTTTGGGAATGGGGTGTACTGGTAGCTTCTACATGTGAAAATAACATCTGTTTTCTTTCCAAAAGTATAGTTACACATTAAGGTATCAAATACAGGATAAGCAGGATACTGTAATACATTGTCCATTAAAAGCCACATGGGCGTAGGCCTAAAAATGAACCCTTTTTTTTTTTAAAGATTCCACCAGTTCTTTGGTCCTACCATCTAGTCTGGTTTGCAGCCTGGCACGCATTTCTGATCCAAACTATTCAATATAGGGGTCTGGCTGCAATAGACTAATCTTTCTCACCTCCTTCTTCTTCCTTCGGACATATAAAAAGGAGACTGACAAAGTGACTAGTCTTATGAGTTCTAGACTCTATAGGGGCGTCTTCATTAGCTCAAGCTGGGCAAAATAGCGAGCTTGTTCTGATCGGGTTAGCTAGCCAGATCACAAAATATATAGCTATTTGCGTCTTCATTAGCCAGATCAGGCAAAATAGCGAGCTATTTGGTCGAGAAAATTTGCCAAGAAATCTTGGGCTAGGGGAGCTAGCTCGAGCTAGTTAGCGAAATAGCTCGAGCTAGTTCGGAGCGTCTTCATTAGCCTGAAAATTTCTCGATCCCGGCATGCATCAGCGCCCACGAGGCATTGTTTACGCAAGAGGTTTTTACACGTGCGTGAATGCGAGCTCACAACCGAAGCCATGCGGTCATGGCCTATTCCTGTCGCACACTGCTGGTATGTGCGAAATTCGGGATAATTTTTGCAACCCGAGCTCGAGCTTACGTATCCCGAGTTTCAAGCTAATGAAGACGCGATTGCAACTTCAGGCTAGTTCCCCGGATCAGAAAAATAACTCGCTATTTCGTCTGATCGAGCTAATGAAGACGCACCTTATTTCTCAGTGTGGATTAGAAATTCCTAACAGCCTGGAAGCTGAGGCTCCTAACCATGTGGCTCAGATTCTGAATGTTAATCAAACCCGCTTTCCTTGGAAGTTCATCCCCAGCTCAGCCCTGATTTGATAAATGACTCCTAGGGAAATACAAAGACCTCTTCCCAGACTCTCATTTTGTCACCTCCAGAATAATCAATAGAGATTTACTTCCCAGTGAAAGGTAAATTTTGGGTCACTGTTCCAACAATACACTCTACTTTACCCTACACCCCTTGCCCCCCTCCCCACCCCCCCCAAAAAAAAAGAATCATGAGGGGGGGGGGGGGAATAAGGAGGGATGATCTGCAGGATTTCCTGATAAAATCTGCTGTTTCTATTCTGTTCTTTGTGCTGTACATTGTATGTTGCACTTGCATGGGTTCTGGAATATATTAGTCTCCGTCCAGATCTACCAGGTAAAATGAATTTAATCTGATTTGTGTTTGCATGCAACTGTGTGGATTCTATCTGGAATTCCTATGAACTAAATTTAGATCTGTTTGAATGGAATTGCACTTTTCAGCTCTATTTCCAGTTTGTGTTAGTGTATCTTTGCATGTAATCTGACTATTTGGCTGGTGTTGAAATCATATTGATGTTCTCCTCGAAGTTTAGGTACAATTGCAAACTAGAGGCTAAACTGATACTTGGCTAGGCTATCAACGACTTGAACCCAAACGAGGTGTACCAGAGAGCAGTTAGTAAAGTATAAACATAGATAAGTAATAAATAGTCCAGAAATTATAAAACATACTTCAGCTTGGTTTACTTCAACATAACCAATTAAATTTAATCACTGTTTATTCCTATGAGCACATGAGAGCAAGGCTACACTTTTGAAGTCATTGCACCCAACTCCTTGATTGATGTGTCCAAAAGCTTTAGCTGAGCCGATAATTTCATTTGCATTCTGTGTGTAAACTTGATGAGCTTCATGATCTGAAATTAGCCCCCAATTGTTCGCGCTAATGCTGTGGTCTACCTATGGTCTCAAGGGCATCAATGCTAGGGATTTCAATGAAGATTAATTTAAATTGTAATCAAGGCAATCAAAGGTTACTGATGCTATCTGTACTTCCATTAATTTTGTATCATTGTATTATTTTTCTAGCATCCTTCATTTTAAGGAACAAACAGAGATCTTGTTATTTTCTGGAGTTTTAAGTGGACAATGCTCATGGGATACGTCTTGAGTATGAGTCAAAATGCATACAAAAACTTCACTCTTATTGAATCCTTTGAAGCAAGTACTCATCAACATTTCTAACAATATAAAACCGATCTTCCAATCCTACAATGTAAGAAAATAAAGAGACACTGGCATGTTTGGTTAAAATCCTGACTTCTGGTTTATATGTTGTGCATGGTATATGATCTGTTTTGTAAAGCAGTTTAGAGTGCAATACTGTGCAAAGAGAAGATTTCTCCCTTTAAGGAAATATGACAAAACTGTAATGATTGAGTTTGACCACATTTACCACAGGAGTCAATTCAAGTATTTCAGGAGTTTGTTTCTTTTGACTATAAGTTTGCGGTTATTCATCACGTACTGTTGTAAATCCCACTTGAGCAATACCTGTGGCATCCCCATCACCTGTATATCAGTGAGAATCTCTCTTTTTTTTAACCCTATCAGTACTGACCATTGAAGGTCCTGTGCCAATTATAACACAATCTATTGCCTATGGGACTGAGATGCTTCTGGGCATTCAGACTATTGAAATACATCAAAATATTGTTTTAATGGAATTTTGAAGACACTCCCAACTATTTTAATCCTAAAAGGTAACAATTTTTTGGAGAAGTTTTTGCTGGTTTTACCATATGAATATTTCATTGTCTTGGAAAATTGGATTGTTATTATTGCCCATGTGATATAAAGAAATAAAACCTTGGTGATGGTTACATAATATTGGTTTACTGGAATTTTGAAGAACTCTAGTCTTAAGCCTGCTTTGTTCCTAAAGAGTCTAAAAATCTTTATTATTTCATGTTCAGTTTGTGGAGAAAATCCTTACACTGGTTTTACCACGTAAAGACGTATTTAAGAGTCTTGGAAAACGTCAGATTATTATTATTGCCCTTGTGATATAAAGAAATAATACCTTGGTGATGGCTACATTCCACTGATATTTAGTGTCATTGCAGCTTGGTTTTCCCCTTTCAAATAAAAAAAAAACAGAATGAGAAAGGTACCTCAAGATCAAGTGAGATACTCTACTCACCTCGATCTCCTTAAATGTCACAGTAAATAGGCCTAGGCTAGGACTTTATTTTCCTTGACAAATTGGACTAATCGCGGCACAGCGTGAGGGGGTATTATGTGGCGTAACTTTGGACAGACCGGCTGGCCCTCGCGAGCCTGGCGTATGAATTACAGGGATCACGTTTGTTTGGGAGGAGAAGGGGGTTGTGGGGAGGGGTGGAGGAAAGATTGGGAGCTCTCCGGACGAGTTTGCCATTTGTAGTAGCCTGGTTTCCAGGCCATTGGACATTTCTAAATCAATCTATTTTTAATAATAACGGGGTCTGGCTGCAGTAGACTAGTCATTCTTGATTCCTTCTCTGGCTGGTTCTTGAGAAAAGAGGAGAATGATGAATAATAAATAATAAATAATAAACCATTTTTATATAGCGCATAACACATATACATAGGTAAGTCTCTATGCGCTTTGAGGAGCAAAGAAAAAGAGAAATTAGGTTACTGAGTTCCTTAAATCATTTTGACATTTGGAATAAGTGTATTTTACGGGCAGACTTAAACCTATCTATGGTATTGATATTCTTAAGAGTGTCAGGGAGGCTATTCCATAAAACTGGAGCAGCATGAGCAAATGAACGTTCACCATATGTTTGTGTAAGAATAGGAGGAACAACAAACAAATTCTTTTTACATGATCAAAGGGACAAGTCTAAGGATTACGGTACTAGACTCTATTTTTCAGTTTGGATTAAAAATGTAAAATAGCCTGAAAGCAAGACTACACTTGTAGCAGGGTCTGATGTGTTGATTCTGTTGTTGTTTTCTTTGGAAGCAGGCCAAACACAACACAGACTCTGATTCTGACTCAAGATTGAGATTGATCTTGACAGCAGCATGTTTGTGAATGGGGAGAAGTTTCTGGAGGTTTGAATATCTTGAAGAATCAATTGCTATGTCAAATCACTGTAAACATATCTGTAAATATGCCACAGTCTTGCTCTTACTTTTCTCCTGATATCATCATTTTAGAGTTGTGGTGATGGTTATGATGTGCTCTGCCATCATCACTCGGGTCTAAATTTTATTTGATTTGAGTGATTTTATTATTTTGAGATGATTCCATCCTGGTATCCTGAAATCAAGCAGGGAATATTACCCAAAGTCAAGCAGGATGGCACCTCATTGATGACTGGTCCTGTAGTCTCTACAATCTCCTTCAGTGAATAGGGTCAAGCGTGGTCTGAATTCAGCATATGAATTGTGTTTAATCCACTTTGTAAGATTACTTCAGGTATTCTTCTTTCATTGATGTGCTACTTTGGATTATATCGTTGATTTCTTCAGTTCACTCCACTTTTAGTTTCACCCTCTGTTTGATCCATCTTCCCCACTCCTTACACGGAAAGGAAAATAATATTTATTTTATTGTTGCGCTGTGTATTTTGATTCAATGCAGGAAGCTGACATGAGTTTGCTCATAGTCTTGCCACCAGACTTGATTTTTGTACAGTTTCCCATAATTGATCTTAATCAATGTTTATCATTTGATTAAAACTTGTTTCTTCCTTGTAAGAAATGAGAGAAAAAACCTTTAAATTCAGTTGAATAATATGTCTATGCCTGGACTTTTTTCATAATATATCATGGGATTGGTAGTTTTATAAAAGAAAATGGATTTGATTATATATCAGTTCAGATAAATAATATTTAGAGGATTTCATGATTCCTCCCATAATTCTGGATGTCCGCATAGAGTGTTGTGCTTCTAGTTGTAACTCTTATCAAATCATGACTTCTTGTCATGTGCATGAGTCAGAGGGTCTGAACCAGAGACTAATCATCATGTAGGTGGAGTCAATGTTGACTGACTGCCATATATACAAAAATAATACAAAAAGGATAAGAAAAGAAAGAGGCACGCGCCCTCTTATCCTCCTCTGGGTAAATTGAAAAGTTCAAGTCATCAAAATAGGAAAGGGTGAGACAAAAACATCAACACATGCCACCTAAGTTAAGTGTGGTTTTAGGATTAGTTTTGCAGTATATGTTTTGTGAACCCAATTCTTTGTTCTAAAAATAATGATTAGTAAGCAGTGCAGTGTAAAGATTCTACCTGATAGTGCAAAGGGAAAAAAATAGAGATAAATGTCTGACCTGTGGTTGAATCCTGATGTAATATTTCCTTTCTTGGATAACAAAATTGGTAGCGCCGATAAAGAAGTCAGTAGGTCATCTACATAAAAAAAATCACCAATATGTAGATGAGTGAATTTATAAGTTACTTTCCTTTCTGGAATAACAAAATTGCTAGCTCTGATTACAAAGTCAGTAAGTGGTGAACCGCTGTGATATTTATGACTTGTCACAAGTAGCTTGTTGTGGCGGAGGCAAATCTTTGGTGTTAGAATGCATGTAAAAGTAAATACATGGATATGCCTCTTTTTACATCAAATATTTGTCCCTAATTTTGTGACCTAAAATATGTGAAATGTTATCAATCTTGTACCCTCACCATAGAGTCCGGCTATTTGATTACCATGCATCTAACCCTGTCGTTTGTTTCTTTTCTTTTGCTCCCTCCTTTCTTCCATGCTTCGCTCCGTCTACCAACCTTGACACTGGATCTATCACACAAAAACGTCTGTGTGGGACTACACAACAGGTGAGTGGGCTTGATTGCTATCATCCGTGGACAAATTACAAGGGGACTTACAAGGCTGAAAAAGAGGGGAAATTCAGAGATTATTCTAGGAGTTTTATTGCTGGGGAGTTTTTTGCTGTGTTGATAAGATACAGTATATGAATGCATATGGGTTCTTGGACTCCAGGTATGCGGATATACACCAGTGCTCTAATGATTTGATCACAAGTGTATCACGCACGGTTGAAATATGTTTATTTGCTTGTCCTTTGATATATATGTCGATGACTGGATAGTGTGTCTAGATGTGTATAAAACATCATTGATTCCTCCACTGCTAAATGCCACACTTTCCTATGGCATTGGTGTGTATTAACTATGCCAAAATGCATCAACGACGCTTACCGGTACAGAGCTAAGCAGTAGAAGGATAATTTAACTGTCTGTAAAATGATCGGACACAGAGAAGTTGACTTATGCAGAGTTTGACTGGATTCATCTCAACCTTCTGATGATGCAGGAATGAATGGCAATCAATGTGTAAATGAATACAAAAATGAATTGATTGATCAATGCAGGAATGCATATAAGAATACCTGAAGGAATGAATGCATCATTCAAGCAATATATTTACACATCCATGTCAGTCTGTCAGCCACTCGGGCACTAGTCAAAAAATGAACATTTATAGTCAACCAAATGATCAATCAGCCAATCAATCCATTCATCAAGTAATAATTGTGAGTCGGTCAGCCATTCAAACAAACACTAGTTCATATCCAATTTTCAAATATTGAAATAATGAATCTAATGACTGATCAATCAATTAATCAATCAATCAATATATCAATCAATTGATTACTCTCTGTCTGTCATCCAGGTACTTTTCAATATCCAATTGTCAAATATTGGCATAGTCAATCAATTAATCAATATATCAAACACGAAATTAGTGTCAGATCGTTAATCAATCATACAGGATATAATGAATTCAAATTAAAAATTTGTGTGAACATCTCTGCACCTCTTCAAATATGATAAAACACATTTTTCTTCACCTTGGCATGTTAGTGAGTTACCATGACTACGACAGAACACATATTCTGTGCAACGAAGTACTTCCTATAGTCCTCAAAGATAGGAACATGCTAACTGTGTTTTTTTAGTGAGACAATTCATGATTTATCACAAACATTTGTTACCCTTGATATGAAAAGTGTGATGCAGTTATGTGAAGATTTTTGTTATTGTGATGACAAACAATGATTGATTTGGAACATTTCCTTGTCACAATACAAGTAAACATCAAGACAGTTTGTTACTGAGCTTGTAACATATTTCTTAGTCGGATAAAGATACCCGTTATCCATAACTTTCATTCATTTCAATAATATAGGGTTGAAAACTTAACCAGAAATTCCTTAAAACACTGTATAAACCACAGGAACAAGAGGCACACTTCGTACAATATGAAGCTTTAGGATTTGTGTAAAGCACTTCGAGAGTAGTTTCCCAATGGTTTTCTCTTCTACAAACTGTGATATTTGCTTGACTTCATATTTTTGGCTTGGTAAAAAGGATACACCCAACCACCTTTAAAACCAGACATACTTAAATACAATGGCACCTGCTTCACAAGGCCTGCTATGACAATAGCTAGTGCATTAACCATGACTTCCATTGATTAGCCCTCTCTATACCAGGCTCAGTCTTGTCGCTGTATGTGTATTCCTCATGCAAGCATGTGACTGAAGCATATATGGGGTTAAACAAAAGCATATATGGGTGGCTTTTTAAAAAAATGAACTTCATTTTAGACTTACGTTTTGACTTCAGTCCCCCACGATCTATAACTACGATTGGCCTATTGGCACAGTTTTTGACTTCAGTCATTTTTCAAATTACAAAATGACTTAGCTCAGACCCGTTTTCATTTGTTTCTTTCAGAATGCCACCCCAGTGCTTTGACAGGTTTTGTCTCTAATGTCTATTTTAAAGTTTGTTGCTAAGTCTAAACATGAACCAGTGCAAAGTTATGCAAGAAGTGACATTTTGATAACGTTGTCCATGACGTTTTACTGCGTTGACACGCAGGCGGATTCCATGGCCCATCCCTGATGTTCACTTTTGTTGCAGATGCGTATCGACTGACCGGCCTCGCCACAGTTCAACTGCATTCAGACATGACAAAATCAATGCTGCTTTTGTGTCGTGCATGCTCGATAGAGGCAGGCAAAAGGGGCCAGTAATGTGAGGAGTGTTAACGCACCAGCAGGTCCTGTGTCCTCCCCCCCTCCCCCCCCCCCCCCCCCATCTCCCCCTTTTCCTTCCTGAAGGTGATCTCTGTCTGTGTGGATGTCTGGGGGTCTGGGGGATCTGCTTTCAGTGAGGGGTTGAATGAACTTTGGAATGGGATTAAGAAGATGTAAGAGTGGGGTAATTAGTACTTTCATCTTCAAAGCCCACTCCTGCTCTTCTGCATAATTAATACCAAGTATGGGTCCCTGGGGATATAAAGGGGGGGGGGGGGGAGGGTGGGTGAAGAAAGAGCACCTTTAGTAGACACGGAAGATTAAGCATATGAAATGAATTAACTCAATACATGCTTCCCATGGATTTATTCATATAAGAACATTCAGGCAATAGAAAGGATTATGTGGCTTTAATCCACTTTAATCCACTTAGGATTAGTGAAAGCCGGTGTTTGTGGATAATCTCCTTGCAGTGGCTTCTCAAGTGGATTTGCAGTTCTGTTTGTTTGGGCTACTTTTAATCAGTGAACTATGCTAAAGATTTGAATCAGGATATTTGAAAGACTATAGAGTATGCAAGAGTGACTTAATATGAGCATGTTGTCAAGAAAACTGTTTGTAAACTACAGATGTATGTGGGCTTAGCAAACAGCAGTGATCATAGCAGGATTTCTCAATGAGAAAGCCGGTCACTAGCCTGTAAAACAATGTCATACCAGTGAAACTTTCACTTTAGGGATGTTGTTTAGAACCAGAAACTTGCATAACAATATATATGATGACACCACTTTGAGGGTTGCGTGTTATCTCTTCCCTGTCAATGTTGATTGTTAATATCATTTTATTTGCCTGTTTTTTTTTTGCTGGGTTCCAATATTAAAGAGCTCACATGCATTATCCATATATTTAGGAGGAAGGTTAGAAGTGCATGATTCCATATACATGGACATTAGTTATTATAAATGACCACAGATGGACCTCCATCTCAATCAATCTTCAATTTCACTATACTGGTACACTTACTTACTCTGAGCTCTTCAATGAACTTAGATGCTTTACAAATAGTGTCGTGTCCTGTTTCTCCAATGTTCTTGTGCAGCGATGCCTTCCCACATTCCTTTTACCCCCAGTACATACGCAAGACCTATTTAAGAATCATTATTGAAAATGGTTGATTTGACTTTCTGTTCAGACAGAAGATGAGGTATTGATCGCTTTGGGAAGTGAGCTGACTTTGCTGTTAACCTGTATTGATTAAGCATTGTGGTTTTGCTGGTTGTTTAGCTCTTTCTTTGACCAGTAGACCTGAGATAATTCAAAGCATTTGCTGCATTCCCAAGATCCATAGGGTAATTTGCTGCGATATGAACATGAATGTATCAGCACAGAGATGCACATGTATGAGAGTACCAGAATTAGGATGGTTAAGGGGGAGATAGGAGGGATGGGGGGGGGGGGGGGGGGGAGAGGAGGAGGAGGGGGAGGGGGAGGTGAAGGAGGTGGAGGAGATGGGGGAGATGAAGGAGGCGGTGGAGGAGAAGAAGGAGAGGAAAGGAACAGGAGGAGAACAGAGAGGAGAAGAAGGGGGAGGAGGAGGGGAAAAAGAAGGAGAAGGAAGAGAAAATAGAGAAGTACGAGAAGAAGATGAAAGAGATCATGAAGGAGAAATAGTAGGAAAAAGGGAGAGATAAGTAGAAGGATGAACTGAAGGAGAGGAAGAAGGAGGTGAATAAGGAGAAGCAGGATAAGAAGCTGGAGGAGGAGAAGAAGGAGAAGGAGAAATATTACAGACATTTGAGGATAGGGACAAGAAACAAAGTATGGCAGAGAATGGCAAATGAGTGGTTACCAAATAAACATTGCAATGAAAAACATTTTCTTAGTTCGACAGAGAATCAAATGTATGTCAGTGTCAGAGATTCAAAATCTTTTTCTTAATGTTCTTTGTGTACAAATATTTGGAAAAGATAGCATCTTGAATCAAACCGAAATACTGCTCTATGCTGAAAGGTTGTTTCTCTCAATCTCTTGGTTCTTGGAAGTAGAATGTGGGATGATCACGCATTGCAAAACTTTTCTATGGAAAATTGGGGACAGTTATGAAAGAGGAAACCACTTTGTGAAATCTGTCAGCAACTATACCATCGGCTCACTAGTCAGCAAAAAACTGATCGAAAATAGATAAAAACATAAACAAGGCAGTCTGATGGAAGATTTCCTGTAGCTAATATTCCCCAGTTGAAGGCGGATTTGCCCCAAAGAGCTTTGATTTTAGTTTGTTTGTCCTGTTTGGAAGTCTGAGATGTACAGATATTAGGGATATCATTTTGTGAGCACGAGAAGCTGGTAAATTCAACAATTAGGGGTATTGAGGGGTTTTGGAAGATTGTTAAAGGATTGTGAAGGAGGAGAGGGCATGGAAAAGAAGGATAAGAGGCAGAGGAGGACAGGAGGAATGGAAGAAGAAGAAAACTAAGATGGAAGAGAAGATGATGAAGACGTCTTGAATAAGGTCAGGGCCAAGACATACAAGAAGAAGACAAAGAAGGAGACACAGAAAAAGAAGTGGAAGATAAGAAGAAGAAGATGAAGAAAGTAAGAAATCAGACAAAGATGAAAGGGGAGAACAAAGAGAAAAGAGTAAATTTGGTGATACATGTCTGTACCTTTGTATGCGAGTGACCACCTTCGTACATGTAACTCTCTGCTCTTCTCTCCATCTTCTTCCATAGTCCCATGCATTGCTTCACAGGAATGCCGCTCCATAGCTGTCGTCCAGGCATGCTGATTTATAACTTGCTTATTTTCTGACATCACAGTTTGTCAAAATATAATTGAATATCTCCAATCGAGTTCTCATGATCAGAGGCCCAGCTGTGATGTCAGCACCATAAACAAATCTTTAAAAAATATATGTCTGGGTCAGATAAGGGATAACTTTCTTTCCCTGGCCATTATTTATGATTGTTTTTAAACATCCATAGTGAAATTCCCGAAAAGTCTTTCCCACCCTGTAATATCAAGATTTCATCCAACTCTTCATATTTTATCATATATGCAAGGGCATTCAGAGTTTTCAGACAATGAAAGTACTATCTTACAAGTATGCACGTTAGACTCATGTATGGTCACCGTTCTGTGATTATGATAGAAGATGCAAGGTATGTGACGAGCAACTATGCAAAGCAAACGGCAAGTGACTTGCTCGAACACTTTGCAAGCTGGGGCCACCTACCTGTGATTGAAAAACAATGTGTTCAGATACGGCATTGATTCTGTATCATTGCATGAGAGGTAGAGTATCGACTTACAAAATACACAGAATGGTGTGGAACAATGTCACGTTCACACTCACGATTCACACCTCTGTGTGACATTTGGATATACGATTCTCATGTGGCTCCATGCCTTTGTGTCCTGTGTCTGAACAGGGCCTGTGTCTTGGTGTTCTGTTGGGTGGGAACACAGATAATTGATAGGGAGGGCCAGTTGAATACACCTGACATAAAATGCAATTCATAAAGAAAGACAGGTGAAGTCATAACTTTTTCTACTGCATATATACAATATCTTGTTTATTTGCTTTTTCAAGCCATTTCTCTCTTTTTACCGTTGCATTCCAAGCAAGTTTTAAGCTGTTTTTGGAAGAAGCCCCTTCAAAAGGTAACTGGTAAGGGCTGCAATTGTGGGTTAGGGTTAGGGTGATAGTTTATGCAACCCGAGCTCGAGCTTACGTATCCTGAGTTTCAAGCTAATGAAGACGCGATTGCAACTTCAGAACCATTCTGCCATCATCAATGGATCTGGATTTTGTTTCATTTGATCCTTCTCAGATGATTC
Source organism: Arbacia lixula (assembly GCA_963669155.1). Lineage (NCBI taxonomy): Eukaryota > Metazoa > Echinodermata > Echinoidea > Arbacioida > Arbaciidae > Arbacia > Arbacia lixula. The sequence goes on along the minus strand of OZ022591.1, from coordinate 6,986,925 downwards.
CTTTCCGGTATACCGAAATCAAACAAAAAATGGAACCCAAAGTCCTGGCAGAACAGCTCTCCATTGATTTACCAGTCCTGTGGTCTTACAATCACTGCCCTTTAAGTATACCGATCCTGTGGTCTTACAATCACTGCTCCTTAAGTATGATATTGTTTGAAAAATTATGGCTATGATGGCAGCCTTTACATCAATATATTCGTACATTCCCTCCCAAGTTGGAAGAATAGTAACATCGTATATTGAACAAACGTAGTAGACTACACTGTATGTATAAACTAGCTAAACTCTTCAAGGAAACATATGTGTTGTTCTGCAATTGGAATAGGTATGGAAAGGTATTTGTGTGTGTGGGGGGGGGCGGCTCTATGAGAAAAGAGGGGATGTAAGAGGTGTAACAACAACATACCAACAATACTTACATCTGGTTAAAATATTATTTTGTCGCTCTCTGCCTGGTACTTCTCCCCCTTTTCTCTCTTTCTCTCTCCCCCCCCCCTCTCTCTCTCTCATTCAGAAATTTGTGAATGAAACTTGTGAATGATTTTTTTTTTTATGAATGGAGGTATATTCTTCTCGAGAAGAAAGACTTGGCTTGAAGTCAGACGGCCAGAAGTTTACCTTTTGTGCCGCGCTTTCAATAACGTCTCGAACGGACAGAGTGCAGAGGATGGCAAGCGCAGTGGAGCGAAATTCCTCATTTTGCGCTCAAACCAGATGGGGGATTGAAACCCCTTTGTATCATTGTGCGTCTAACTAGAAGCGTGTTTGAAAATTTGAAAGGAAGCACCATTTTGTTAGGCACTGCATCACTCTTTGTCCCTAATAGATTGTTAAGTTGAGGGAACAAATAGGTATTATTGCTCCCTTGATTGGAAGAGATTGATTTATTGAAGTATATATGTCGGATGCAGACAGCCTTTGATCCACCATTTTGGGCTTGAGATACCGATCAGATGGCCCCTAAGGCATGACTCAACTTAAGCATTGCCCTGAATCCACTCCAAGAGCCGTCCCAAACAAAATCCTGATCAATAGGATGTATGTGCATGAGTACTGGTATAACTGTGTAACAATGACACAAGTTTATAGTCTGTTTGAATGGACGTTTAGGACATACTACTTTCTGTAATGTTTGGTATCTTTAACAGGTGCAATATTGTTATTTCCCTTTTTCTGGAGAAAAATATTGTTTCCACAATAAGTATTATACATTTGCATATCAAAGTCAAATTTAAAAAACAACATGTTTGTACAGAACTTCATGTACGGCTTAATTTTATGATTTACACTTATACTACATTGAACTTTTGCATTTCCACGAATAGCATCCTTACATGTACTTTTGTGTGCCAGTAAATTACTTTAACCTATGTTCTAGAGCACTAGCTAATTCTAGAACTTGATAGCTGGTCGCTATTCAAAAATGAGAACCAAATGGGTTCATGATCGGGTTACGATTGTTATTGTTGTGACCATATAATAAAGAACATGGCAAGACATGCCAATTAACATCTCAAGTCATACCACACAGCATCCATCACTGATGTTTCAATGGAAGTGATCAATCTTACATTTATTTTTAAGAAGAGAACCAAAAGAGACAGAGACAGAGAGAGAGAGAGAGAGAGAGAGAGAGAGAGAGAGAGAGAGAGAGAGAGAGAGAGAGAGAGAGAGAGAGAGAGAGAGAGATTGTTTTTCCTGATGGGACTGGTGTGTGGTCAGCCATCAACTGAACCTGAATTGTAAATTTTTTATCCTCCTTTCTTTCAGTCTATTTACCCGTCTGTCTATCTCTGTTCCTCTCGTTTTCTCTCTGTCTTTACCTCCCTTGCACTTTCTATACGTAGTAGTTCTTATTCTATGTTTCTGTGTGATTTGTCTTTGTTTCTCTCTTTCTCTCTTTCCCTGTTCCTTTGTCCAATTTGTCTGTTAGCCTCTCTCCCTTCTTTGTTCCTTCCATGCACCTGTTCCGTACATCTCATTATCATGATCATTGAATATTCTAGTTGTAGTCCCTGCCGCATAAAAGCGGAGTAACCGAATCGTGACATGCAACAGGTCGGCCTGTTCCAGACTGTTTCAGGTGGTTTCTCCTTGAAAATGATACCTTTTTTCCTAGAAAAAAACTCATTTATGGCAACTCGTGTGTGTAACCACCTCGTCCAATTCAAGAGAGACAATACTGTTTTGAGCAGTTGGTAAATGAGATATATTTCAGAATGTACTGCTTTGTCTTTTTTTGATTGTCAGCCGCAGTTCTCCATATTCAAGCAAGGGTGCGAAGACGTCAATTCTAAATCATCCATGTGTGTTGTTGTGTGAAGTGTAGCTTTCTTGTGACAGGGCTGTGAAACGCATATACCCATGGCAATCAAACAAGGGCCAAACTGAAATAAATTATGTAGATTTTGTTGAAATATTCAGGAAGTTGAATGTTTCTTTTTAATGTTGCCATGGAAGTGTAAATAAGTTATATAAATACTTTTTGGCAAATATTTTTTTTGTTGCTAACACCATGTGGTTGAATTCTTTCAGGGAGTTGTTGGTGCTGATGGTGTTGTTTTTTTGTGTGACTTGAATTGAAACCTTTAACAAATGGAGTTATCTTTGGGTCTTATGTGTGTATAATTTTACTTCAAGACAAGAGCACATATGCACAAGTTCCATGTCATTAGATGAAGAACACAAAGGTGGATGAAGAGAATTCTGCAAAGGGGAAGAAGAAGAAGAGGAAAGAGAAGAGAAGAAAAGATAAGAATGTAAGGAACATGAGGAAAGCCACCCAGAAAACGATGTCAGAAGAGGTAGAATGCAAAGGAGGACGAGGGGAATCCAGCAGAGATGAAGAAGATGGGGAGGAAGGATAAGAAAGGATGAAGAAGATGGAAGCAGAGATGGAAATCCAACCGGATAATGATAATGCAACTCTTAAGTACAACTAAACAAAGCAGAGTCACATTTAATGGAGGAAAATGCAGGGCTTTCCTCATGGACTTAATTTAGCTATAACTTCATGATGATGATAATGGCCTTTCTATCCACTCTAGAGCGACGATTGTACCCCTCTCCCGACTCACAAGACCAGATTTATGATACAACCAGAGACTAGAGTCCTTGAAACACTGTCTTGATTTCTGTCTTGATATCTGTTGTCATCCCCTTCCTATCTCTAATACCAACCATCCAGCATACCTGGGCTGCTACCACAGATAACAGCATACCTCTGTCTGACCCCTGACCTAGACATGTCCCAACATGACCTCCATTTGACTCTGGTTGACCTCGGCCGACCTTTTAAGTAGGTCATCTGATACCTTCTGAAATCTACCAAGTTTACCAGACTGCTCAGGCTCAAGGGTATTTTTTGTGCTTTTTCTTTTGTGTTTGTTGATTTTTCTCCTCAGCTTTGAAGTTAACCCAAATTTTATGGTGGATTTCAAGGAATTTGGTTAAGTTCTGCATCTGGATATTGAGTTGAAAAGAGCTTTTTTCTCCATCGCAAGACTCTGAGCTCCATTTATACCACCTTTGGGAATATAATGTTCAGTATCGGTAATTTGATTTTAAGTCGGAATGGAATGTTAAAGCTTACCTAGATGTAGGGTAACATGTGACATTCATTTAAGTCTACATAGCTCTTCAAATAAAGAAAATAGCGAATCAGTATTTGTCATGTTATAAAGGTTTGGGTCACACTGTATATTTGGTTATGCTTTCAATGGTGGAGTGATCTTATTATCGAACATATTTTGTGTTTGAATGATGCCCTGTTCTCTCGATGTGACTGTGTCTGTCTAGAAATATGTCACAGAGTACAATTAGGACTATTCTGTAGTGATGAATTAGATAATCACTATTGTGATCAATCTTACTGTGATAAAAAAAAACCTCTTGGAAAAGTAAATATAGAATCCTTAAGTTTATCCCCTATTCATCTCTAAAATAGCACCCAAAGGATATAAAAGACATCCCTGTGCATATGACAATGTACCCACACCGTAACCCTCTCAGTACCAAGCCAGGAAAAGTCTTTCGATTCATAACATGATGTGCACTTATGGTATCGATAGGATTAATGTGATACTTGAATAGCTGGATGTGGAGCTGATCCAGAAAGCTAGAAACAGAAATTTGTGGCACACCATGATCAATTAATCACCCAAGTTTCCAGATAGGGCCGCAGTGTTAAAAATAGGGAGAGAGGGGAGAGAGAGAGAGAAAGAGAGAGAAAGAGAGAGAGAGACAGAGACAGAGAGAGAGAGACAGAGAGAGACAGAGAGAGAGACAGAGAGAGACAGACAGAGAGAGAGAGAGACAGAGAGAGAGAGACAGAGAGACAGACAGACAGACAGACAGACAGACAGACAGACAGACAGACAGACAGACAGACAGACAGACAGACAGACAGAGAGAGAGATAGTTGAATGTATTTTGGTGTGACACAAAAGGAATCCTCCCCGGCAGTAGTCTTAGATTGCAGGAGAGCATAGAGTATCACGAATGTCATTGTTTGTGGGCACTAGGATAACCACATATATGTGACTGCATAATCCAGACAAGATGCTTGAAAGTACATTGACTTGAGAGAGACACACACACACAGACTCTTTACCCAATCGTCTCTGATAGGGTTATATCGTGGATGCATGATGAAGACAAATCCAATTTTGCCCGAGCTGTGGGAACGGAGTGGGAGCAGGGAGACACTTTGAAAGAATGGGCAGATGGAGCTGGCTTTGCCCCGCACACATGTGGACGCGATGTGACAGATTATGGGTAGACAGAACGGTGACCCGCCCAGCAGGCACGGACTTGTGTGTGTTAGCCTGCATTTCAGGCTGTTTGGGTTTATCTAATCCAAATAATTCAATAAACGGGTCTGGCTGCAGTAGACTAATCATTTTCTCCTTCTTCTCCAGCTCAGACATACTGAAAGTAGGGGAGAGTGGGTGGGTGACTAGTCTTGTGAATATCAGACCCTATATTACGGTTTGGCTTAGAAATATCCAACAGCCTGGAGGTCAGGCTATCAAGAGGGAAGAGATTTGGTTTCAATGATGGGGTTTCACAAAAATTATGACAATCCGAACTTCAGGTGTAAGATGAAAAGCGCAATCTGGGCTCTAATTTGACGTGTCAGTTTTGCATGTTAATTATATTATCTTTATGCTTACATGTTCACCAAATGTTGTTGATTTCAATGATTTTATCATTCTGAGGGACACATGCAACGCTTACAGACCCCTTAAGGACATGAACATGACTGTAAATACTGACAGCATGTTAATCATGTTTAGGTTCCAAACAGCATTTACCAAGTTAGCGCTGAAGATAGAGTTGTAATCTTTATGGGAAACCCACCTCACCCAGATACCAAAAAGGTTTGCGAGATTCCAATCGTGCGGTTTAAAGGGAATGGAGTGATCTCTAAATTGGAATTCTCTGCATTAAGCATGGGAAAGTAAATTGCAAATTCAGTGAATTAGTATGCAAGGCAAGTTGCGTTACACTTGGATTTGCTATTCATCAATTGAATTTAGAGGAATGAATTGGTGTGATACGTCCAGCATGTGAGTTTGTATCTATGTCAACGTCAGAACTGACGTGTCCAGAATTCTGCACTGTTAAAAGGTCATTGCGGTGTACCCATGGAGGTACTGGTAGATATCTTGGCAAGGATACTAGTAATTTCTCAAAGAACTTGGAAGAAAACATGGTTGCTCAAGATCACGATGTTTGAGGCCAATGTTGAAGGTCACAAGAAGGTCACATGGTGCTAATGTGCACCATTCTAGCCAGACTAACCAGGCATGGGTTTTCATTATGAGTTGGTCTATTCCCAGTCTGACTTTAATCTATTGCACAACATCCAAACAAGCTGAAGATACAGTTAACTTAAAACCAAAAATCCTGCGACTGTACCCTTTATCTATACCCAAATTTTATTTCTAATCCTTATCTACCAATTAATACCATATCGCTAAATCTGGGATTTTAGGCAAAATGTGAGTGGACTGTCCAGACTGCCCAGCCCTGAACAGGAAATCCCCTGTGAAGTGTGGCTGTCATTCTTGTTGCCACTGGCAACATGCTGCTAGAGACCAAAAGAACTAGGTCATATTCATTGTTTAACCCCTGCATTGGTAACAGAGACTTGCCAATGGAGTAGATATGAAACTGAAAGGGGAAAGAAAATTTGTCAAAAATGTGTCTGTAAAAAGTTGGCTCATACGTGTTTCAAACTTCAAAGTTTTTCTGCATTTGAAAACGGCAGGGCTAATCACGTAACACACCATGGTTGCATTAATGAACTGTAAACATTACTCTGATATTCATAGGCTAGAATCGAGTGTGAGAAGCAGGCAGTATCTGAGATGTATAACCTCCCATCAGACTGCATCAAGACAGCAGCATGTTGTCCCACATCTCAAGCATACACCATCCATCTGGGAGCTGCCATCCAGTGGCACGCACTTAAACCCCATTCATATACCCAACATTTGCTGCAATTTTGCTGATGCCTCATCCATACTTGCGTACATGCATGGGAGTCACTCAAATAATACAGTAGCTGCTTCCTCCTTTATTGCTGTATACTTGCCAATTGAGACCTAAGGAAGATAGTGTAATATTGCGGTAAACGTTATTGTGAATCTGCTCTGGTTAAGGGTATGGGGGAGAGTTCACTTTATCCAAAATACTGCAATATTATGGTCTATATGAAAGGTGCTTCAAAAGGATTGCTGGTAACTTGCTTACTGACATGCAATAGTAATACTTGCTGTATTGTGGTATCTGAACAGGATTTTTGTTGCACTGGATCGACGGGAGACCAAACTCCCCAAAGTCTGATGATTCATGGGATCTTGGCTTTCTGAGTCTGCTAGCAGCTGGCTGCCAGATTCCATGCTTGGAGCTGGTTTCTTGGTTCTAGGCCGCCAGATTCCCGGTTTCTCGGTTCTGGGCCTGTGTAGAAGAAACCTAGGGCATGTTTATCAACTCTTTTTTTGTAGAATTAAGGTTTCCAAATGCGTGTAAATTTTTTTAAACGCTTTTAAACGGGTTGAAAGCTGTTTTGAAACACGCAATCCTAAACGCGTTTAAAGAAGCGAGATAAACTCAAAGCTGTTTTGAACGCGTTTAAACCATGTGTTTTCGGTGACAAGGCCGATTTTCGACTTGGGCGATCGAGTTGATAAACGCACCAGTTTTTTAAACGCGTTTGGAATTGCGTTTGGAAATGTGTTCGTAAAGGCCTTTGGAGTTTTTTAAACGCGTTTGGAAACGCGTTTGGAAACACGTTCGTAAAGGCCTTTGGAAACGCGTTTAAATTTCTGAAAAAGATGAAGCCCTGTTCCCTATCTGTTTTCTCAGTAGTGCCCATGTACTCGCCAGCCAAGAACCTAGGCTGCTGTAGTAGGGGGAATTACGCATTCGCATCATAGCATAGCTTTACCCGAACCTCATGAGGAACCAATAAAAAACTGGAGATCGATTCTGGGAAGTAATCAGTTCTCAAAATCTCAAATTCATATTACAGGTACAAACAGTTTACGAAAGGTAAAGTTTTATATTCTGTTTATCGGAATCTCCTTTCATGATTGGTTAAATGACCATGCTTATTCATGATTTGGGTATTGTTTTAAGTGTTTAAAGGTGGTATTCTTCTTTTCAGGCATTAATTGCCCTAAATGTCTTGGTATTAGCCAGGAGGCATGTATTATATCAGGTTAGCCATCTTTTTAGAAAAGGACATATTTATAGGAAGTACCAGTGTGACTGATGGAAAGGTGATGTATGTTGTTTATTACAAAGATAAATGGCTTTGTATGTGCGTCTCAATATAATGCTGAGTTATCCTGATATAGGTTACAGATTTTAGAATATATTCTGTATCAACTGTTCACCTTCTTGATTTTGTCTTACTGTGAAAAATAAACCAATCTTGGCGAGAGACTAAACAGTATCCCAAATTCAATCAGAGAAGTCACACATATATTTCCAGATAGCCATGTCACACATGTACACATCACATGGACAGATTTCCCAGGATCTATTTCAGGTCTTGGATGGAGGTGGATTCTGCTTTGAGTTTGTTTTCCCTCCCTTTCTCAGGGGAGATTGAGTTAAATCTGTATTGATTAGTCCCGAACGTGCTCTGAGTGTGATCTGCTGAGAGAGAGAGAGAGAGAGAGAGAGAGAAAGAGAGAAAGAGAGAGAGAGGGAGAGAGAGAGAAAGAGATAAAGAGAGAGAGAGAGAGGGAGAGAGAGAGAGAGAGAAGGAGAGGGAGAGAGAGAGAGAGAGAGAGAGAGAGAGAGAAAGAGAGAGAGAGAGAGAGAGAGAGAGAGAAAGAGAGAGAGAGAGAATGAAGCGTGCGCGTGCGTGCGCACACACACACACACACACACACACACACATACAAACACAGAGGCCATCAAGAGACAAAGAGGGAAGGAGAGATACACACATACACACATTGACCATGGACCCAAATAGTGAGGTATAGACATAGAGATATAAACCCCGTTCATATACACTGCCTATCCACAAAAAAGGCGCAACATTTGCGGCAATTTTGCTGATGCAATACCGATAGCTGCGTATATGAACGGGAATCCCTTATATAATGCGCCCGTATGGCTGAGAGGAACATGTTATCATCGGTTTGGAGAGAGTCTGGCTGTCCAAAACACCGCAATATTACGGCTTTTGGGGTGTATATGAACGGTGCTTTTGTGGCTCGCTGGGAACTTGCTTACCGATGAGCATTGGTAATAATAGCGGTATATGGTATATGAACGGGGCTAGAGAGAGAGAGAGAGAAAGAGAGAGAAATGAGAGAGAGAGAGAAAGAGAGGGAAATGAGAGAGAAAGAGTGAGTGTGCTAGGGAGAAAGAGTAAGACGAAGCGAGAGAGAAAGTCACGTCTGGCTGGGGGAGACGGACTGATGGCCAGACAAACTGACACACAGACACACAGACACGTATATCATGGAAAGAGAGACAGAAAGACGTGCATTTGAGCGATGCATAAGACTCGATGACATACATGCATATGGCCAGTGCCTGCACCATGTATGTGAAGGAATGTAGTGCTTCTCAAAAAAAGAAGAAAGTATGGAATAGAGAGATGGGACAACAGTCAAGATGAATAATCTAACGAGAAAGCTAATTACAATTCTTGTGAAGATGCTGACGTTTGGGGTGGTTATACCATGTATGTGATGGAATGCCCTGCTCAGGAATCTATTAAAGCATAACTTCCTGGGGAATACAGGGTAATAATACACTAAATACCAAATGAAACACAGGGGGACAGCCAATTAATTTTTGTCCCCATTTGTTGGGAAGATTTAAGGAGATGGTACGTCATGATGGAATACCTGTCTGTTGTGGACTTTGTAGCAGTCTCCCACGCACAATTTGTCCCAGACAACAACATCATTCAATCGCTTAAATGACCGAGAATTAACCTGCCCCTTGACGCTGATCATGTAAGCCATTTTTGCAACTGAGGTTATGGCAAGTCTGCTTAGATGTTGAGGGGGGGGGGGGGGAGGGGTGTTACCATGTACTGTTTGGTAGCTGTGAAGGGGAGGGAGGTGGGGGGGGGGGGCAGCATGTTCATTGGTTCATTGGAGCAGTTGGTGTTGGCTAAAATAGAAGACATGTAATGTGCTTTAGTTTAGATATTACTGTAATTTCAAGAGGGTGGTGGTTGTGTCTATGTAAGGAAGGTGGTGGGTGAGGTGTGGTGGGATGAGGTGCTTCTTCATTGGTTCATCTGAGCAGCTGGAGTTGGATTCAACAGAAGATCTTGAATACGTCTTTAGTTTGGATGATAATTTCATTTCTAGAGGGAAAATACTATCACACACCATTGTAAACTAAAGACAGGTACATCAGTAAATCAGATTTAACAGTTTATTAATAGGAGTGCTAGTATGACAAATTACGTTATTACATGCAGGAGGGGAGGGGGTGGCTGCTGGAAGTAAGCTATACAAATGTGGGGGAGAGCTTCCATCTTACCTCATTCTTCACCCAAACAAAGTCGTCTGAATGGCCACTTGAAGGAGTATCTGGGCGTCGCAAAGAAAGCTGACAAGTCACAGAGGGAGGGGGGATAAGCATATGATGGGATATTTTTATTGAGTGGTAAATTGATTGCAATAATGTCCTTGCCTGCTTTCCTTCCTCTGCCATCTTTCTTAAGAAATCAGAGAGGGATTAAGAGCCATAAAGGCAACTAAGTACAGGCCTGCATTGTACGCAGTAAGCAGATCAAGTGTGTCAGCCTGCCCTCTGAGCGAAGAAGTCATCAATTTCCAATTTTGCTCATCCTCGGAAGGCCCACTTCTTGGCCTGTCTCATTGATGAAGGCGACCCCAAACACTACACTGTTCTTGCGTTATTGTCTGGGATTATACCACACGATGATTGGGAGCTTCCGATTGGTAGTAATGTAACAAATTGTAGGACGAGTGATGTAATTTGTCTGAAAGAACTTGTATCAATTGATGGGAGACTGGATATTTTCCAATACTTTCACATAGTGATGTGAGTTTAGTTTTCAGAGCAAAATATTTGATTTGCAGCAGCTACTATTAAAGGCTTTCATGCGTCGATTCTGTGGGGAGACGTCACTATTTAGCTGCTACACTTACTTGTGAACTTAACGCACCTATGCGGCACGCAGGGAAATGGCTTGCCACGATCAGGGCCGAAGGTTTAGCTTTGGTAAGGATTGTGCATTCTAACCAGGTGGGTAAATGCGTAAGTGCCCGAGAAACAATACACATAGGTACATGTAAGTGTGTGTTTTGCACGGAACGCACATCGTACGCGTGAAAGCCTTTAAAGGTAGGCTAGCATTTTGCATGTACAAGAATAAAATTGTGTTAAAACCATATCTCTGTCTACCTCTTTCTCCCTCCCCTCTCACCCTCTCTCTCTCCCCCTCACTCCCTCTCTCTCTCTCTCTCTCTCTCTCTCTCCCTCTCTCTCCCTCTCTCTCCCTACCCTTTCTCTTTCTGTCTCTGTCTGTCTGTCTGTCTCTCTCTCTCACTCCCCCTCTCTCTCTCTCTCTCTCTCTCTCTCTCTCTCTCTCTCTCTCTCTCTCTCTCTTTGGCGTTCTATGGTGTCCCAAAGTGCAGACTGAATAATGAAGAGCAAAACCTAAGGAGAAAGCTTTTTTTAGAAATAGGATTATTGTATTGTGGTGAGTGACGCAAATGAGAGATGAGCAGGATTAGGATTAATCAGGGAGATGATAACAAAGGGGACCATTGATATTACTGGAGCCAAGAAAAGAACATCTGTACATCTCGACCGGTTATGAAAAGTTCATTTCACAGTAGGTCTTCAGAAGTGAGACCATGAGTCATCTTGATTACTTAACATTAATCATTCATAATCTATTTCATTCCTTGTTATAAATTCTCTCACCCCATCTTCCGCCCCACCCCCTTTCTCCATCCACAGTCATTCCCATCCCTCCCATCCATTACTTTCCCCCTCCTTTCACACCTTACCCTTCCTGCTCACTCTCCCCCTTCTTGTGTCCATTTCCTTCTACACCCCACCCTATCTCCAATCCTGCCATACCCCCTCTGCCACTTGCCCGATACCCTTTCTCCACCACCACCACCACCACCACCACCACCACCACCACCACCACCACCATTCCTCCAACACCCCTCATTCCCCTCCCCCACCCCTCACCTACCCCAGTAGCAGCATTTGGTAAAAATACCCATTGAATTCATGACTGCCCTACTACCTTTAACAGACAAGCAGTTGCTTCCGTTTCTTAGTCCTAACATCATAGTAACATCCTTCTGGCCCTGATACAGAGAGAGTGGAAGAAGGGGGGAATTATCGTAAGCCCACTGAGGTAAAAGAGGCACAAATCCCTCCTAAATGGGGCCAGGGGAAATGTCCACCTATAATCCTTAATGATTTGGTTCCTTCACAAAGACACCCTTCTTTATTGGATGTTAGTGGAGACTGCTAGAAAGACACGCACCAAAAACTCTTAGCCTCTCTGCTTTAATATGAAACACCAATCCTATTAAACAGCAGTCTGGCAGAGAAAGGACTTACAATAGATAGATGAAGCCTAAAACCTGAGTAACCTATCTGTCTACAGCACCCAGGCATCTCTTTCAATCATTTCTAATTATATGCTGGGATTTAGCGCTGTATAAGCCAGGTAATGAGATCCTAATAACTTCATTCACAAAAGTGTCATCAATGATAATCTCTTGCCTAACCCATCTAATCACTCCTGCATGTAATTAGATATTTTGTGAATAGGCAGAGGGTTAATGTGAATTCTATGGGATTACAGGGGGATCTTTTTGATGAGAGAAAGTGTCTGTTCTGAGGTTGGTAAAAAAAAGGAAGATGCATTGTGTGTTTATCAATCAAATGGAATCAGATTTAGGTGCATGCTACCATCTATACACCTTCATTTGTGACTTTATTTGGGATTAAAGTGTTGTGGAACATTCGTCTGTATGTTTAAGGATCAACTTTGGGTTACTAATGAGATTAGAGAAGGAAGGGGGCATTATTAGATATGATTACATGATTATGTGTGTGTTGTTTACAAGGAGTATCCATTAGCACCTCTCACTACCAAGCTGTGCAAAGTACATTGACTTCCTACACATCTTCATGTTAATATCAATGAGAGGGTTAATCCTTAGTAGTATATCTATTTGAGGTAAAATCATACAGATGTAGTGTTTAAGGTGGTTGCAGAAATATGAGTAAGTTGGTTGAAAATCAAATTGGACCCCAGAAAAGTATCTTTAAACTGACTGACTAGAAGTAAAACATAGAATCAGCATAAAAGGTTGATCATATGAAACTCCAATCATGACCTTAAGAAATCAGACAACCTGAATCCAGGGATTGATTTAAAACAAACAGGTATGTGGAATAAAGATAAGATTCGGAAAAGGAATGTTTACCCTAGCACTCATTTTCTTATTATATTTGCAGAGAAATGTGCAAACATTTTGAACATGTGTGTACAGATCAAAATTCAAGTCTTTCAGGCCTTTGATGTCAGAAAATTATGTTCACTTTATCAATATTTATATAAATTTCTCTATTGTATGATTGTTATGGGTTAATGTCATTGCACATGAGGGTTTTCACAAGAAGTGGTGAACATGTTGACTCTTTTATTCCATCAAAAAGTCACTACTCCTGTTAATTGGTTCCGAATTTTCTTCTTGTTTCGTACATCTTATACTTTTGAACATGGACATGATGCAGACAACAAAACTGTAATGAAGGGGAATGCTGTAGATTGTTGGGTGGCGTCATATCCAACAACCAAAGAAATGTACACCTTTTCAGAATACTGATTCGGAACACTGAAAAAGAGAATGAATTCTTCAAAACACGGTCCAGTCAAATGCAGCTTCTCAAAGTGGATCTAGTAGCAACAGTGTTTCTAAATATATGAAAACATTTTCAGTCCTGTTTGAGAGTAAGGCCCCACCCCTATGGGTGTATAATTGCGCCCCTCTGTTGACCCCTGTCTGCTGTCGGTCAAGCATCCTTGTGGAAGTGATGTCTGCGGACTTTGTTTCTAAAAGTTATTATCTGTTGATTTAAAAAGTGCACTATTTGCGTGCATTTTGAATTACATTTTTGTTTTATACATACAGTAATGCTGATTCTGGCTTGAATGGGATAGAAACACGGGGGTAAATCTGTTCTTCTCCAGACCACCCTTTCGTCTTTCTCCCTGTCACTATGATGGATCACATTTCTAATATTTGCTCAGCTAATCTCGGGGTGGAATTCCAGTCTTCACTTCAAGCTCAGTGGAACAGAAATGAGGGGAATCAGAGGCAAACAAGAAATAGACATGGACCACCTTAAGCCACCTTCCTTCCTGGGCTGTGACTCTTTCACACTAGTATGCTAGTTGGTCAGTGTGAACGCAGCCACTGATGACTTTTGCACAAGTTTCCCATTCAAATCATGATTTGAAGAAATGTGATGGTCAATATTGACCTACATGAAGTCTGTCTCCCCTTGTTATATTCTGGCATGTATATATTTGATCTATAGCTTGATAGTATTTATACACATTGATTGTATGGCCTGCAAAAGGGGTATAGCTTTGAATATGGTGATTTGGCTGCTACATCACATGCACACACAAACTTGAAGGAAACATTGTTTCTCAGGATTGTGAGCGGTGTTCTTTCTGCTTGCATGTCTTGTGTAGAGCATTCCAGTGAGGTCATGATCCTGATCAACTTTCATCCACAAACATGGGCTGTTTACCTTGTTGTCACAGCCCAGACGCCCCCTCTGTCTAATCTCACTAAAGCAGGCCTGCTCCCCATACTTCCCCCACTACCACTCCTACTACTCCTACAAGCACGATGTCCATCAATATCACCACCACCACCACCACCACCACTACCACCACCACTACCACCACCACTTCCACCACCATTTCCACCACCACTACCACCACCACCACCACCACCACCAATACCAGAAAGAGTACCACCACCACCACTACTACAACTTCCACCACTTCCACCACTTCCACCACTTCCACCACTTCCACCACCACCACTGCCACTACTGCCATTACTACCACCACCACCACCAGCACCACTAATACTACCACCACCACCACCACCACTTCCACCACCACTACCACCACCACCACCACCACCACCACTACCACCACTACTACCACCACCACCACTACCACCACCACTTGTACTGCCTCTACTACCACCACCACCACCACCATCACCACCACCACCACCATACTACCACCACCACCACTACCACCACCACCACCACTGCTACCACCACCACTACCACCACTACTACTACCACCACCACCACCACCACCACTGCTACCACCACCACTACCACCACTACTACTACCACCACTACCACCACCACTTCTACCGCTACTACTAGTACCACCACCACCACCACCACCACTTCCACCACTACCACCACTTCCACCACTACCACCACTACCACCACTACCACCACCACCACCACCACTTCCACCACTACCACCACTTCCACCACTACCACCACTACCACCACCACCGCCACCACCTCCACCACCTCCACCACCACCACCACCACCGTCACCACCACCACCACCACCACCACCACCACCACCACCACCACCACGGCACCACCATTACCACCACCACCACTACTACCACCACTATCATAAATACCACCAACATATACATGTGAATAGAATTTGCCATGCCATTTTGCATTACAGGTATTTGGTTTCAAATAGATTGCATTCATAATGCTGTTCAACCTTCATTCATATTTACCTCCTACACACTACCTCTGCTCTCTGTATTCATACAATAGAGACCAATGAAATGCACAAATTGTTGCTTACTCTTCCTTTTTTTCTTTTATTTTTATGCTCTCAATTATCAAATTTATCTATTTCATCATCCGCTTAACAATTTATGGGCTTGAGCAATTTGTAAAAGGACCATTCCCCACAGATATACTTATTTTGATTGATTCCTTGTAAAATGATAAAATCACATGAATGGCCCTCGACACAGTGGAAGATTTAGACTTGTTTACTCAAAAAAATTGTTTTGCCCCTAGCTATGATTCCTTCATAATGCAGCTGACATGATGGAATTCAAATGAAATCAAAGCAAAAAAAGTTGATCATCTTTGGCAAACTTGGTCGAACTCAGACATGTTTTGATATTGATACTGGATAGCGATGTGATGATGTTTACTAGTAATACTGGGAAGAGAAATGAAACGACTAGGGAATGTGTATTGGCACTGAGACAAGCCATTGACCCTATTCATGCCAGTGAGGCAAAGCTACTCTCTAACTAATTCATACACACAAGTCTAGTAAATATGAGTTTTTAATGTCACACATAGGGTTAAATGACATCAGAGTTTTTGTTAGTTTCCTTTCTACTGCCACAAATTGAAATTACATATCTTTTTCAATCGATTTGGGGATGTCATTATTTTGCAAGGTGGATTGGTTTAAATAAATTCATGAAAGAGTGATAATAATTTATTGTAAATCGATGATATTTTTGCTGTATTCATTCCTTGTAATGTAGTGATAATCAAATCATTTGAACTGTAAGTCATTTTTTTGTCAAGGAATTGTGATATAAATATAATTATGTTTCATGTGTAGTTGTGCTGTATTGCTCAAACCATTACTGTTCTTCTTTGTTATTGTTAGTTTAGAATCATTAGGTTCTAAACATCCTGAAAACATAATCAATAATCAGTGATGTTCTGCTATAGCTTTGGTCCCATTCTTGTTTAATATCAATATACCAGGAAGGAATCAACTTGAAATGATAAAATCATTGAAATGAAACAAAGACCAGGTCCTGATGTTGAGAGCAAAAAGTAACTGCCATAATTGCAACCTGTAATCATCACCACTAGTACCACTTACCTTTAAACAAAACATGGTCACTCAAACAGAATAAACCCCTTGTAACCAGGTTGAACTTCACTGATGCAAGTTGCTCCATCAGTTCAAATCATACAAATGTAGAATCCCCCCTTCTAATTGTCACTGTTGATATCACAGCGACAATGGAGTTGTTTTGCCAGGGTCTACCCCTGGAATTTTTTCTTTGGGGGAGGCGGAACGTGACCAAATTAAAACCGATGTGGCGGCTCCTCCCCAAGAGGAAGGGGGTCATTGTATGCCATCTGATGCCCCCTCCTTACCCCCTCCCTGCCCCCTTCATGCTCCATTCCTGCCCCCTCCCTGCTCCCCCCACCCCTTCACCCCTTCACCCCTCTATACTCCCCTCCCTGCCCCTTTTGCACTGGTGTTCAGGAGGGTTAAAGCCTGTCCGTGTATGTCAAACTTGGTGGCGAAAAAATGATAGAGATATGAGAGACGAGAGCAATTGAACTCTGGTAAACTAGCAAAGAAGGTATGAGAGTGAAAAGAATTATATGATTGCACTCATTGCAATCTCACCCAATAACAATATAATTTATTTTTCCTGTACCAGAAAGAAAAATGCAAAGAAAATGATTGTTTTTGAAACTTTTGTTCTTTGGAAAGACTGCTCTAGCATACCTATAACTAAAATGGTCAATCCCAGAACAAGGCAAATCCATGTTAACCATTCATGTGTTAGATGAAATGCTGCTCTATGGGATTTTTGTGCAATCTTGATTGTGGAGAGAGTTAAACTGGGGGGCATTTCATAAAAGGACTTGTCGGACGTTTTATCCGACAAACTGTTATAAGCTACTGAAATGCTTGCATCTTATTGGCCGAGAGCAAACTTGTCGGATAAAATATCCGACAAGTCCTTTGATGAAATGCCCCCCTGATGTACATGCCTGACAAGACAGAGTAGCATACAGGTGTTCAATGGTATATATTTAAATGGTGTATCATATCATGAACGTTCAACCCCATGTAGAAATTCATATTGTAAAATTGTGGAACAGAACACATACATACTTGAAATTAAGTGATATTTTGAAGAAGCGTAAGTAGCTGTGTGCTGTTTAAAGACTTCATGTACAATATATACATGAGTATAAATGAAAGTATTGTATCACAAATGTTACCAGTCATAAGAACATAATAAAAGTGTTTATTGCGCATTCCACTCACAAATTTTATAGTCCAATTATACAAACTGTACAATTTATTTGATTCAAAGAACTCTACAGGAAAGAGGAAAGTTGCCAACTTCAGAACTCCCAGAATATGGCCGCTGGGCCTAGAACGTGGCCTTGAGCTTTGACAGAAACGTCAGAAAGTATGGAGAGGCAGAATTCCTGAGGATTTTTTTTAACAATATTGAAATGTCCTTGGGATTGAACATTTAATCCTCAGAGGTGAAAGTCTTAGCCAAGTACTTGGGTGAGGTGAAAGAGGTGTGAAAATTCTGTGAGGCTTAGCAATGTACTCAGGAGAAAAGAGGATTTGTTAGTAAAAATTGCAGGAGTATGCCATCTTAAAGGAATTTGTAGTTCTGGTAATAATGAAATGTTTGCAGTATTTGAGGCAAACTTCGTGTGCTAAATTCCATGTAATATGCATTTGACTAAAAGATCTTGTATGATGAATAGTAATGTTTCATATTTCAGAATAGAGTGCTATATTCAGTGCTTTAAAGATAATTTGGGAGATGATAACCATAACTGAATGAAAGTTCTTCAGTCATAAGATATTTTACTATGTACTTTTGAAGTAGCTTATATTAATCATATTACCAAGCTCTGTTATGTACCAAAACCTTCATTTTTACTATGTGCACAATGCTCCTTTAAATTAAACAGACATAACAAAGTGTTCAGACGAAATGAAGCACAGACTTTAAATGTGAACAAGAGTTTGTTATTGTGGAGTTACCTGTGTAGCTAAGAATGAGAAAAATCCTTGATTCTTGAGGCTCTATGGGTGGATTTGTGTCTAGGAATTCCTCAAGAACATTTCAGGTGTGTTTGTGACAGTATGTCAGACCCAGCTGAAAGGAAATATTTTGTCAATGTAAGTTTTCATGTAAATGAATACGTGCACTTGTAGTTCATATTCATCTCCGGCTTGTAAAGTAGCCCCCACATAAAGATGTGTACTTCATCCCTGTACCCTGGTTGTAATAGTATCATTATGAGAGAATGACAGGAAGAAAGGCGATATCTTTCTTCCTTCCTCCAAACTGGCCAAATTTGTCATATGAAAAAATAATGCTAAGGAAGGACATCTTTCTCTTTTCCTCCAAATTGTGACATATGAAAGTGGAGACTAGGAAATTGCCCAATCACCTGCCACTCTTGCAAATGGGAGCGAGAGTTTCTATCCGGTACGTTGCCGATGACAACCCCTCAACCACCCGCTTCTAAACCGAAACTGGAAAACATACTGCACCTTCCACCGGGACTCTTGGATTATGTAGGGGTTTAGTGCAGAGGTATTAAAACAGATCATATTTCATTTGAAGAAGGTTTTCCCTTTTTTGGCAGAAAGTAGAGTTATTACTTCTGTGTGGATTTATGCTAGTTTTTGTACAATTTGAAATTTGCTGCACCACATTTACATCTTTACAGATACCTGTTTATCCTCAAAGTTTCTAATAATTTGAACTTTGGAGAGAAATTGATTTGCGACATTCAGTGATGAAAGAGGGATATTGTATAAACAAAATGATCCCATGAACAATAGTTTTGCTAAATATGTTAAAATAGTTTTCTTGACAGCATTCACAGAAGCTTGAAAATTTTTACATGTGTTGATATTGCTCATAGATGATCATTCAAAATTCTGTTCATTCATATTCAAACAAACAATTGAAAGTATTTCCCTTCTGGAGTTTTGCACTAGAACAGCTGCACATTGTGAGTGAGGCATGTTTATAGAAATGAAGACACTTTGTTTTGAGTTACAGACAGGCCACTCATGTGACAAGATGGAAGTCGCATATCAGGCTGCAAAGAGACGGAACTGAGCTGGAATTTCTGCCAGATCTAGCCTTCTATTTTCAGGCTCTTTGAGATATCACCGGGTCAAGATTTGAACCTTGCATAGTTGATAGGATTTTACCAGATATCAAATCAAATCCCAATTTTGATTAAAAAAGAAGCATCACTTGGTCCTTGGCATATCATACCAGTAGTCAGTTTACCATGCAGCTTAAGGAGGGGGTGTACATTAGGCACCCACATCCCACACCCACACGTGCCCCTACACCCCAAACCATTGAAATATTAAAAATATATTTATGTGGGATCCTTTTCAATCCTGATATTATGATAGAACACCCAAAACTTTGGTTTGCATTTTAGGCTTGTACTGCCCCACATTCACTCACAAAAACATCAGTATTAACACACATCTACTTCAGTGCCTATGTCTTCTATCGCCTACCATTATGTGTCATGTCTCTCATACCTGTCCATAAATATATCCTGTGCAATTGAAACTTGGCATCTACCAAAGAATTGTGCCGAAATCCCGCGAGAGTATTTAGGGGGTGAAACTTGTGAAAGTAATAGTGCTGTGCTGTCAACATTTGTTATACCAATGTACTCGTCACCCTTATTAAGTTCTTCTTCTAGATTATGAGGTTGGGTTTATGATTCCTTTTACATTTCACATCCACCTTCCTCCTCCTCTTTCGATCAACTTTTTAATGAATGAATAAATAATTCCTTAGTTTTTATTGTTAACAATCCCATGTGATATAATTCATTCTTATCTCTCTCATTCCCCTCAATTATTCAATGAATAAATAACTCATTCCTTCATTTTTATTCTTAGCTCTTCTCACCATTTTGCTTTTATATTGGAAAAGCAGCATACTTTTGTGATGATGGTGGTCATTCCATTTAATATTTGTTCATGAATTTTGACGTCACATGACTTGAAATTGCGAATTATATGCTAGACACAGTTGAAAAGAGAGCAAGAAGTTATATTTTCAACTATTAAAGGTTAAACAAATCATACAATATTAAGCAAAGAGTTTCAGCTTTTCATGTAGGCTTGGTAAAATCTTTCTTTTCAATTTTTCTACCAAGGTTTAGTTCAAGTTTAGTGCCTTCCAAATATGATTTGTTTGTTTGTGGTGTTGCACTATTGATCTACTTGGTATTAGACCCTGCTTTGATTTTTAGCTAAAAATAGTTTAATTTTATTGCCAGACAAACAGAGTCCTCCATTTTGAAGAGGTCTGCAATGAAGGAGACCTGGGGCTCTTGTGTTGAGTCAAGGAATAATGATTGTAAACATGAGTTACAACATCAGCGCGACATGATGACAAGTCAAATGTAATATAGATTTATTACCCTCATAATCCATGGATGGGAAGAAAAAGAAACAAATAAAAATGTCTGGACGAGAAAAGAAATACACAGAAATATCTGGGGAATGTGCGTGGGTGCACAATTTGTTGGCGATCCTTGGCCATGTTCATATTTTTACATTAATATCATGTACGTGTGTACATTAGAAGGTTAGATGTACAGTGTTTCTACAGTCAAAATAGCATTTAATAACAGTAATGTGAATGCAGATACTGGTAGCAGGTCACAGCAAGAATGCAGGGGGTACATATAGAACCATATATATCTATGTATATATATATATATATATATATATATATATATATATATATATATATAAATAAATATATATGTGAGGTTGCGGTCATACTTTTAAAAAATGCACCAAATCAAGCTATCGCCAAGTTTGTAAGACTATCTGAATGTACATTTCTAGCAATTACTGTGAATGCAGTTCGTTTAACATTATGTTATGTAGTTACGTGTATGTACAAATTACCATCTTTATTTTTAAAATTTTAGGCAAGGTCAGACTGCGGAAGTATTGTAGAAACATTTTTTGTCAAAATATTGAGTCCTAAAGATGTTTGCAGTCACATTGCCTTTAGTATACCCAGGCACTGAATGCAGAGTGCAAGTGGTATCATGGTTGGATGATCGCTTGACAAAAGCAAAAAAACACTTGAGAAAATGTATTCTCGATTGCTGTCAGATTGCCAAATATTTCTCGTAATTGCACTAGTAGCAAACATTTTCTAAGTTCTAGGAGAAAATTTTAGCTGGTGTTTCAGCTGTTTCCAGTACCCAAATAGTCGAATTCAAGATTCCAGTCACCAATATTAGACTTGACAATTTAAAGCAGTAATATGAACCCATGACACATTTATACAGCTGGTGTGAGTTGAACCCATTTATACAATTGTCTTTATAGTAATTTGTAATCATGTTTCTATTTTGTCTTATGTTTTCAGAATGACTATGTTACTTTTGAATTTTACTTTTAAATTTGAATGAATGATTTAAAGCATTGATGTAGACACGGGTCACATTAAAAAACGTGCAGATCAGATGAATCCATTTTTGTATACACGGTAGTCAGTCATGTCTAATATATCCATTTTCATAATCTGACAAAGTTACTTGAAACATGAAAGAGTGATTTGCAGCATGAATGTGAACGCAGGTCACCTGCAGAAACCTGGAGGTGGACTCATATATTTTACCCCAAGACAGGAGTCCTCAATTATGCTCTGGCCTAGATCCCAGATCAGACCAGACCTCCTCCTCCATGCTGATGATGGCTGTCTGTGATGAGCGTGGTGTTGACTTTTCTTCAAGGTCATGCCACATTTACCTCCTCCTTATGCTTTTGTTTATTGAAATGATGTCTGTTGTCATGGTGATGGGATAGAAATATGGAGATTGAGGGGGAGAGTGTCATCATTCTTTTACTTTCCCTTCCTGTTTTTTTATATACTTGATCTCTATCTCCTTGTTGACATTCTTCTTTTCTGCATTTGATCCATTCTTTTCCCCCATCTTCTTGTCATTCTAGTGTTTTTTCTCTTTCTCTTCTCACTTACCTCAGATTTTTTCTCATCCCTTTTATCTACTCTATAGCGAATGATTCTGGTTGAAATGTGCTTCTGAAATTACAATGTATCTCTTTGGCGCCTTGCACAAAAACATGTTTCCTGTACACTTGCTTTTATTTACAAATCATGTTAATCTGCTTCAGTCATGTTTGGAAACGTTGAATCTCAGCTGAAACACAATGTATAAACACATCCGGAGAGTGAAACATACAGACACAGCCAAATCGTAAAGTAGACAACATGAGGAAAAAGAATCCCTATTGGTTCACAGTTCTACCCACTTGCACCTTATTAGAAGGTCCGTGGCCCGGCATTCCTAGACGTTGACATCATCCCACATCTTCTCCTATTTTCCATTTTTGTGAAGAGATACCAAACCCTACTCACAATCCCATATAAAGGAGGAAAAGACCCAAACCTGAAATTACCTGAAGCAACAGGTTACCCAAGGTTTTACTAGCCCTGTAAACTGACTCTTCAAATTTTTACGAGTATGACGGACATGGACAATTTAGTTGCCCACGGAGGCTAGCAGGGCTCCCGTTTAATGGTGGCCCTGGGGCCAATGGCCACCTGAAATGGCATCGGGCACCTGAAACTCTTAAATGGGTGGCCTAGCTGACCAATGAATAACTGCTCCTCACTTAGTCTGGACAGACTGGGCTACCTGAAAATCCATTTGACCGCCTGGATATCTCATGCTCAAGTGGCTGAATCCTGGTTAGTGATTAGGATTCAGGGGTAGTAATCATGATTCTCACAAATTAATCGTCTTATGATATCAGATAGATCTCACATTGATGTAAATGTTACATCTAATTTTTCCTGGTCAATTTGACTTGTCATTGAGGGAATTTGTTTCCTTTAAGTCTTTCTCCATTTCTCTTGTTTTTTTGATGGTAGCTAAAACTGTCTTCATGCAACGTGGGAGTGCTAGGGGTCATGGTGATGTGAAAGACGGGAGGTGTCGGGCGATGGATCGCTGAAAATTACGTTTGCAGGCAGCTCTTGGAGGAGGATGTATTGAATTCCTACAAGATGTGATGAATGGACAGTTTTAAGTTGTATATATTGATTTCAGCTAAATTTACTTATTTTCACATTCACATGTATATGATGAAAAAAATGTAATCTATGATACAATATGGTGTTATATTCTTTGGAAGTGAGAGTATTATATTTTTCAATTTGACGGTTTTGAGGTGAGATTCCTTGGTAATTTATTTGTTTGCGGTCAGACTTTCCTAACTGGAGGGTTCCAAATAAAGGAATTATTATCATGTTTTTTTTTGTAGTGTGACCACTGATGACATTTCTCTGGAGAGGGGGTATTTGATATGTTTCAGAAAGTGAATGACTCGTTGCTGCAGCACTTCTGTGCCTGTATTCTTTTTGTTGATGTTTCTGCAGACTAGCATGAGTTTGAACCTTTAACCTCAGGTGAGGGAGGTCTTGTGGTGCAGCCGTTCTTTGTTGCACCATTTTGTTGATATGAATGTATGCCTGTTTAGTGTCTCGTGTGTAACATGTGTTTAAATAGAGGTTATGTGGAAATGCAAATATTTGTTTGTGTGTGTTATACTCTCGATATTCTATTTGCTTTGTTGCTTCTTACTCTATGTAAACAGATATTTTTTAGTCAGTGGAGTACTGCTTTGTACGTCTATGGTATTATGTTAATAAACCGAACCAAATTTAATTGAATTGAATTGATTACAATTAGTTAGAGACATGGCTTCCTGTGCATCAAACAAGTTTGTGGCCTGATTGCATCCTGTCAGGTGTGGTTGAAGAAAGAAGTAAATCAGTGCCAGTGCCAGCGCTAGCTTTAGCGTTGACCTTATTCACAAAATTTTCTGCCACATTTGGTGAGAGGGGCCAGAGAGAGCGAGAGCGAGGGGGCTATTGTTAGCCCTGAGGGTAGAGGTATCGGTTGAAGGTCAGGGGTAAATATGGTCACGCCTCCTGACTCTACTCCGCCCTCTCTCTCCCTGCCCCTCCCCCCTTCCCTCTTCCCCTGCCTCCAACCTTCCCCTTCATCTCCTCCTTATTAAAGGCACCATCTGTTGACTCACTGTATTGTGCTACAGTTGAAATATATTACTGAAACCTTTCAGTACCATACATGCATGACATGTATAGGAAGACGACTGGCCAACAGGCAATAGCTATTTTTCGGATGAAGTTAATAAGATTACCTGATTGCAATGTCACAGTATTTTGACTAGTTTTCGATCTGCACAATTGCTGCAAAATAGCCAGAAATAAGGAGGGAGAAAATACTGCATTTTTTTACTTCATATTCGCAGCTTTCGGTAATGCATTGGCAATATTTCCCCAAACGTTCCGCTTATTTTGTGAATAGGTGCCATATATGAACCAGGTTAAAGAGTCTATCAAATATACTTTGTGAAGTGACATTCTGATTTTTCTCAAACCAAAATATTGCCAATTTGCAGGCATGTGCCTTTAAGACCCATTGATCCTGGCGTTGTGTTTGAGTTTCTCCTTATTTTCTGGGGTGAAAATGGCCAAAACTGTGAACGCATGAAGCAGAAAATTGCGCCTTTCATTGAAGGCGTTGCAATTTTCTGAGGTGGGTGTTTTTTCTCTTCCACCCTGTTGGTTCTGACACATTACATGAGTAAAATGGCATGACATTGCTCAAAGGACCAACCAAAATATCAATATTGTGTGTTCCTCACTCATCAAGTACCAATGCTGAGACTCTGTACAATAACAGAAAGGAGAGATATATGAAGAGAGGGAGGGAGAGAGAGAGAGAGAGAGAGAGAGAGAGAGAAAAAGGAAGAAGTGTGTGAGGGGGGAGGGGTAGAAACAGTGTAGGAGGGGAAGGGGAGGGATGGGTGTAAGAAGGGGGTTGCATATGATATGATCTTATATTGATTTTAATTAACCACTTTCAATGGATAGAGGGAAAGAGACAGAGTGAGGGAGAGAGAGAGAGAGAGAGAGGGGGGGGGGGAGGGGGGGGGAGAGGGAGAGAGAGAGGTGGGGGCACTTTTTATCAATCTTATCCCTTCCTCAATGGCTACAGAGGCAGACACTTTTGGATGTTGAACTGCTTTTTGTCAATCAAATCGTTACTACTCTGTGTGCATAATTTTGACAAAGGAGAGGTCGTTTAGCAAATAGAACATGTTGTGTCTGGTTCAAGTCCCAAGAACTCCTTCCAGACAGCCAGACAAAAAACATATCTAATTGTGTTCTGAGTCTGGTGCGATCATTGAGTAGGTAAGCTCGAAACATGAAGCATGCTGTTTTCAATGCTCATGCCATGAAGTGTAGCTGTGGAAAGAAGTCTTTTTCTGTTTATTTTACTTGTTGGGTGCCACTCACGATTTTTTTGCCAATAATACTTTTCACAATCCCATCAAGCGGCATTTTGTTCCTCACAGAAGGGTTACTTCTCTGGTTTTCATGAAGCTGGTCTCTACAAAGGTTTTGGGAAAACTTGATATATTCTTGCATTATGTTTGAAAATGATGTACAATTTTTTTCCTAAGGACTTCAAAGAAAAAATTATAGTCCTTTCAAGTATACCGTGTGTCTTTCTGTATGAATATCTTGTTGGTTGAACCAAAGGGGTACCAGGCAAGCATATCCTTGGAGTAAATTGATTTCTTTACAACAACATATTAAATGTAGAATATTATTTGAGATGTCTTTTCTTGATTAGATTTTTCAATTTTCAGTCTCTTCTTCTTCATCAATGATCGGAATTTGTTTACTTAAACTTTTTCATAGGAGTTATATTTGGCATTCTGTATCTCGAGTGGTATTCATGATAATGAAGAATAAAATGGTTCAGGCTTGTTCCACTCAGATATGTATGCATTGCAGCTGTATGGGTTTAAGCAGGTCTCTGCATGCTGTATGTCTCACTCACAGAGCAGGGGATTTTTACATGCCTTGCTGCAATATGACAGAGAGGGGGAAAAGAAAAATAATCAGAAAAATTTGTCTTTGAGGATTTCACGTTGCTCCCGTCCATCCCATCATCTGTTTGAATATGACGCTTTCTTTACACAGATGTCAATAATATTATTGCAGTGTCTGTTGCGCCACGGAATGCTTATTTTTCCGCTCCACATTGCCATGTGATGTGTCCTCTCTGTGATACTTGTAGCCTTCCCCCCAGGCTTTTGGGGGATATATTTGATGTAGATGACCAGCTGGAGAGAGTGAATAGTCTTCCTCCCAGACGTCTAATTTATTACCTTCATCTTTTACGTTGTATATCAGGATATGTTTAAAATATCCACATATTCTAGACCTGATTGTTAGTATAATACTGTGTTTATCTGTAGAAATCAAACAAAGTGAGTGATGTTATATAGCAAACACTGGAATAAAAAAATAAATCTATACATCAAGAGGCCAGCTTGTAAAAATTTGTTTAAAATGAAATTTGCTGAAATATTTTCCTTTTGATTGTTCTACTTACTACAGGAGTCTTGCATATTGGCATGTTACTAGTGCAAATATCGTTTTGGGTTTTTTAAATTCTTTCAAACCGCAAGTTGCACATTGATGGGTTGTGAGTGATTAGAAGTTACGTTCGCACTTGATCGAAATGTAGAGTTCTACAAATTCTCTCTCTCCTTTTTTCAGCTCTACTGGTATCTTCTTCCCTTTGGGGAGTTTGCTTTATTGGAAAAGTCCAAAGTTGAATGACTCTTTGTATCCAACATAACCACATCTGTCACTATCTGTCTGCCCATTACCAGTGCTTACCAAAACAATTCAGTTTAGTCTAAACATGATAAGTAGGATTTCCTGGGAATCAAACAGTTTCTCTTACCTCTCAAGTAACTAAACAGTTACAGCAAAGAGCCCTAAGGTACATACATGCGTGTATGTGTATCTGTTTTTTTTGTTTATTTGGAAGTTTAGAAGTTTGGGATGGATGCAAAGTTCAATTTAGAGTGCTTTACTGGTTTAAGTTCTGTTCAGGGTGTTTTTGCTAATAAGCCCTTTTCACTAGACACATACATGTATCAAGCCTGTATACATTATGTGCACCCTCTCCACTTACTAGTGAGCATTGCTTTTCAATTAATGCATTTTCATAACAAGCTCTCATTTATGGAATTACTGAACATTTAGTTTGCAATTTCCAGTGTGGTCACAATAAAACATTATGGTATTAGACCCCCCAAAACTAAAAATCCTACTCTAACTGAGGAGTGATCAAAATGCAAAGTACTGCTTGTGCCCCCCCCCCCCCCCCAAAAAAGGGCATAATTTGAAAGCATTGTTAGAATGTAAGGTATTGGCAAAACATTGAACTGAAGAGGAAAAGTGGGATAATTGGAGTTTGGAAGTGGAAGCAAGGATGAGGTGCTTTGTTGTGGGAAAATAAGATTGATGATGGGTAATCTGCAGTGCTTATTTCTAGATGTAATGGGAATGCAGCTCAAAAGCGTGTGTGTGGGACTGGGGGCATTGTACTTCGTGTGAGGCACTTCCATATTCCAGATGTGTTCTCCAGTATCTGTGTGCTGGCAGGGTGTATGATGGAAACGAAAGACGTTCATTTGTCATCGAGTCTGGAAATATCCTGTCATTGCAATTTTATATGATTGAATTGAGATTTGATGTGTGACAGCAATTGATAAATGTCACTGTGAAGTCCATTCAGTTTTCCCCATATGTGATAAAAAGCATTATTTGATATGCTTTGGTCCTAAGTATAAACTGTAAATGTTAAATTTAATTCCTTGCATCATAAGCGTGTAATATTGATTTTAAATAAATATGGTTTTATTATCTATTTCATGATACTTGAATTTCTATCGGGCTACCCAGAGGTGCTGTCAATCATACATGATAAAGTTAACTGTTATTAAATCTTTATTTTTCTTTCTATTTCTTTTATTTCATGTGCTGCTTCCTGGACTGGTTTCTCCATTACCTTGATCTCATCTCTTTGACTCCATCTTACATCACACAGGTAAGTGAAGAGTTATTGTGACATACTCATCTTGTGATCTTATCATCGATTTTAAAGCAACATCATCTCTTGGACAGCTTTTGGACAGCTTCTCAGCTTCTTTGAAATTGTGTCTTTTGTATGGGACTCACATATTTTAACTGCGTTTTAGGATCTACGTCATGATTATAGCATCAGGAATGAATTCATGTGGATCTCTAGGATTGCATTGCATTCTATGTACGAATTCTCCATAACCGCATTATAAGGAAATGTCCCACAATGCACTTGCTTTGTGTCTTACACACTAATACACGAGACCAGAAATGGGTATGACTGTGGACATGCCTTGTGCAGTGCATTGTGGAATAACATTTCCTTACATGCCGTATGGAGAATTGAAACATTTTTTTGGTCAATTTATTATAGATTCATTGCTTAAAATAGTCAAATATTCTTCGCGATGGGTTTATGGAAGTATATGATCAATCAAAAAAAAGTCTAACATCTCTTGTGGGTGGTAAAAAATTCCTGAAGCACCTACAGCGATGGACGAACGAAGCCCAGAGTCAAACCGAGGATATAACATGATATGATTTTGTGCTGGGTGCAGCTTTGTAAGGGGCGGAGCGGAACACAATCCAGTGTGTCCACAAAAGTGAACTTGTGTGTGATTTTACTCCCCCCGCCCCACTTGTTTCACTTTTCTCCTCCCCCTTTTCTTACGGGGGATGTGTTGTCCTTGCTCGTAAGTCACACCATTTTGCAGCCTGTATAGCTCTCCCGTGTTTGTTGATCTTGAAAAGGGAGAGAGCAAGGCGAGTGATAGGGCCTGTTAACATCGGCAGGGTCTATTCCATTCACATTGCATTTGTGCAGAGGGAATATTATTTATGTTCTTGGTTTTATTGTATTTCTTTTTTGTTTTTATGTGTGACATGATCAAACATTTCCCAGATTTCAGACCGTAAGTTCATGGATTCGTCCTGATAGAATGACTGGAGCTGAGATTGTAAAGCTGAAAGATGTTAGTTTGGGGGAAGTTCTGTGAATATTTCATCATCGAATATTCTTTCTATAATCCCGTCAATATTTAACTAGGCTTACACTTTTGTGTCATGGGATGTAACTAGCTGAAGCACACCAATTTTATAGTCCTAATTTGTTGAAAAGTAAAAAATGAAATATTCAGAGGATTATTACAAGAATATTTATTGATAAAATTCCACAAAACATGTTTCCTTAAAGTGTGACACTCTTTAGCTCTACAATGTGATAATTGCAGTTTAAATTGAGCTTTAACATTTCAGGTATCATTATGCTTATGGTTTTTCAGTTATTGTAACTTACCATCAATGGTAACTACAATGGCAACAGCCAATAAGCTCTCAGCGTTGTACCAGTTGCCATGGTAGTTATCATTGATGGTAAGTTACAATAATTGAAAACTTATGGGACCAGGTCGGTTAAACCTCTGTGGTCTCCAGTGTATAATACCATGCTTACATGATTATAAATGAGCAGCTTGACTACAAGAGATTAACCTGGGGCCCATTTCATAAAAAGTTGCTATGATAGCAACTCTTGCTGTAATGTCAACTACTATGATAACAGTGAAAATTCTGCTTCCTGATTGGCTCTTTCAATGAAAGTTGACATTCCAGCAAGAGTTGCTATCATAGCAACTTTTTGTGAAATGGGCCCCTGGACTACATTATCCTGCAGATTAAAAACTTTTAACATCCTAAGGGTTAACCAATCAATCACAGCTAGCCAGGAAACCATCCATCCTGCTATTATAACACAACAAAAGCCAACAACGGCAGATCGTAACACAATTAAGGGGGAGAGTGGGAATCACATCAATTGTCTGTCGAGCGCAGTGGAAAGATATCAGAAGCGACATCTGATGACACCATTATGGGCAAACGACACCCCCGGAGGTCAATAACACACAGGGGTGACAACAAGTCACAAAGCTACAGTAGAATGGTTTGCTGTCACTTTGTGATTATATGTAACTACTACCACGCTTTTCCCTCTGTTTTGGGCAAAAAGGTTGTAAGAGAAATGTTGCTGAAAAACTTCTTTCATTTTGTTTAATTGGAATCCTTTATTCGAAAGTCATACCCAGGTTCCCACCCTTTCTGCATTTCTTTCTAAGGAATTAGAAGTAGAATTATAGATCAGGTTGATGGGGATCTTTAAAGAAAAAATGTGATTAATGGAGCCGAGAATATATAGATGTAGATCAGTATAAGTAATAGCAAATATTGAAAAGTAAAGAAAAACAACAACTAGCATGCTGGTCGTGTAAGTGCTTGCTTTTCCCTTCCATTTTTGATAAAAAGTTACAAATTGCTAAAAAGAAATAGGTTATTAATATTTGTTTTAAAAAAAGAAAGAAGGAAAAAGTTGACTGAATATGAGCCTTTGATGCATTTAATCACATGTGATGCAGATGAATCCCAGAGAAAAGCAGCTCGTCTGGCACACAAAGGGTTAAAACAGAGATATTGTGCGTAGTGAGTGACACAAAATCCAATCAGTGGGACTTGGTGCCTTTAAGCTAGAATCAAGGGAGGTACCAAAATCAACTTGGAAACTGATGAGAGTCAGGGGACAAACTTGTCACAGGCTCCAAGTGTTAAAATAAAACATTGCTAGTGGGAACTGGTATATTTGTAGGCGTAGAGAATGGAAGCTTGGGTTGCCACTTGTCCATTTATAAAAACTTAAGTGTGTTGATGATGAAGTGAGGTACATTTATTTTCACAAACGGCTGCCATTTATGTTTTCTGTTTTGACTGTCTAGCCCAGAAGTGCTGAAATTGCTTTGTCCTATCGTGAAGCAAAATAGTCAAATAGCGAGCTTGTCAATACTAGTGAACTTGTTAAAATGGACGCTTTGTATCAACATTTTCCTGTTTGAATTTCAGTAAATGGCTCTCCCCTCTGTTGTCTTGTTTGTGTTGTGTTATCACTCTGATAACAGAGAGGCAGTGCTTGTGATAACTGTTTTGAAATGAAACACTGATCATGATAAAACTGAGGTCCTTTTCCTGTCTATCTTCAAAGGCAAGGTATGTGTCTTCCTGATGTTGGGTCTATTTAATGCTTGTATGCCCTATTATTATGTTGTTTTTGTGGTATGCATATAATCACAAGATTTTCCAGTAAATATTCCGATCAATGTTTCAGTGTGCAGACATATAGTATACAGTCATGTCTGTCCAAATCAGATTTGAAACCATTTTCCTGTTTGTTCTCCAGATATCCTTACTTTATTTTCTTTGTTTCCCCAAAAACATTATTAAAAAAAATTGGGTTTAAAACTAGATTATTATTTCCAATAGTAAGATCAACCTGTCCTGTTGTTGATATGGACAGGGAATTCATTATGGTGTCTTTCAGCCAGACAAAATTATACTTTATAAATTTATTACCAGGGCAAGCATTTTGGATGTAAAAGTGCACCAATAGCACAGAAGATGTTAACCTCTTCAGTGCCAGAAAGAAAAATACTGAGTGGGATTTGTGTGTAGTATGGAAGCATAAATATGCTTGTGGCACAGAAGCACAATGCTTTAGCCTAAAAAGCATCATGTTTCATGCTAAACTGGACAAAATAATACCACGGTTTAAAACTGCGGCTCTTTCCCTTTCTTCCCTTTCCCTTTCCCTGTGCTAATTCCTGTGAGCTGTAGTGTAGTATGGATGCATAAATACGCTTGTGGCACAGAAAGAGATACATATGAGTTACCAGTGAAACTGCAGATTTTCATTATGGTATGCTTACTCGAAGCATTAGGCGGGAGAGACAGTCTCAAACCCTGAGCTCGTTAATTACAATTACGGGGTCCAAATCTAGCGCCGGGGCCCCGGTACTAGCGCTGGCTTGCGTCACACAGTCTTAAGAGTGTTAATACCGTCTGCCTAGGGTCGCCAAGCCAATTAGGTATTAGCTGAGGATGGTTGGGAAGGAAGAGTAATGGGAAGAAAGAAATGGTTGGAGTTACTTGTCAGTATGAATGGGAAGGAGAATTCAAATAGGCTTAAAGGTAGAGAATGGTAATAGGCGGCATTTGTCTGATTCTTGTGAAACCAGATTTAAGGATTGGATAACATTTAGATTAAATTCTGGATGTCCTAAATGCTGGTCCTGAATTTCAATGTCGCATTTGAAATGTGGGAAATAGAGCGTTTCTAAACATGATGCAGTTGCACATGATTTTTCTGCTGATAAATCGTTCATGTTTAAATTTATGTTTAATCTAAACTAGTTCTATAGTTTCCACCAATTTGAAGAAAACACACATTTACATTTAGCATATCGGAACTGCCATTGTTTTGAACCTCATTCAGTTTAACAAGACATTCAGTCTGCATGTCCAAAATTTGTTTTGGTTTTCCAAACGTAGCAATTATGTGATGTATGCAATTAACATGTTTCTTCTTAGAAACCACAAAAACTAATAGGTAGGGAGGTGCCCCGTTCTTAGACTTATTAAGAAATATGTGCATAATCATAATGTGGTTGTCCTAACAAGCTAGTCTACATGTTGTTTGCTTAATTAACACTACAGGATAACACACCCTCATGGCAGTTTAACAAAGGGTTTGAGGATATGGGATTAGACAATTTGGAATAAGTGTACTTAAACAAATACACATGTCCAGTTGCACTCCATAACATGTCAGTAACGGGATGTGTTTTAATACATTCCAGGCTTTGTCACAAATAACACTAGTCTAGTGTCTAGGCTGCAGGCTTATTCTTTCAACTACATGCTACAAATGATAAACAAAATACATGGGGGCTGAGGAAAATTCAGCCCCCTCAATGTCCAAAACAGCCCCTGAGAATAGAGTCGTATGTTTTGGTATTGAGCTGACCTGTACGAAAAGTACAGGCATCTGCTTCGAGTATGTTGAGTAAATAAACAGATTTTTAGCACTTTTCTTTGTTTATATGTCTGAGAATATGTTTTGTCATTCAGAGATTTTATGTGGAGAGAGTGTCTGAAAACATTTGTCTGGAAAGGTTAGACTACATTTTCAAAATCAGAAATATGCATGATGCTGATATTCTAGGAGGATGACTTTCAGTGTATTTACACTACAGCTCAAAGGAATTGGCATAGGGAAAGGGAAGGAGCCGCAGTCTTAAACTGTGGTATTAAACCGCAGTATATTTTGTCCAGTTCAGCATGAAACATGATGCTTTTTAGGCTAAAGCATCATATTTTCTGCTGAACTGGACAAAATACACCACGGTTTAAAACTGCGGCTCCTTCCTTTTCTTCCCTTTCCCTTTCCTTTTGCCAATTCCTTTAATTCCTTTGAACTGTACTGTACATCGCGTCTAACAATATATTACTAATTGTAACCCTAAAGATTATGTGAATTTTGTGAACAACTGGTAGATTCAGAGTGCATTCCACATATTGAAAAAGCATCACCTGATACAGGTGAATGTAAAAACATGTTATTACATAGATGTGTGTGTGTGTGTGTGTGGGGGGGGGGGGGGGGGGGGAGGTGCAAATGCATTACAAAAATAGCTGATTAAGCGCCACATTGTAGGGGTGTATTTTGTTTGTTTCTGATGTAAAGGAGTTAGAATAGGGTGTGATGAAAGGGAAGTGTCTCATACCTACAGAGGTATTAACCCTTACATTATCAGGCAATGAAAACCTACTACAAAAATATTCATGCCAATGGTAATGAGAGCGTCAAAGTGAAAATGGCCTAATCTAATCCACGGGAAGGAAATTCTCGCTGACTGCGGTAAGGTAACGAGTTGATAAGGTAATTATGCGCTGCCTGGCTAGTATTAATCACCACTGACCAGTCTGTCTATTGTCCAGTTGGTCATCCCTCATACTAATTGATGTAGCCACACCCATGGTAATGACCAGTGGCCAGAATATGTTATTGTTTATGGATGTTGCCTTGAAGGATGTTATGGTTGTGTGATTTTAATACATGGTTTCATTCATGGGTGGATTACTTTTGTGATTTATTAAATCATTATGTGATGTAATA